>CM052808.1:5493033-5528922 GCA_028533885.1 Nasua narica | reverse complement strand
TTCTCTGATGCCGAGTGATGTTGAGCATTTTTTCATGTGTCTGTTGGCCATTTGGATATCCTCTTTACTGAAATGTCTGTTCATATCTTCCGCCCATTTCTTGATTGGATTATTTGTTCTTTGAGTGTTGAGTTTGAGAAGTAGAACAGGGTATTGTAGAAAGTTAACTTTAGTTATTTTTAAGGATTCATACAATGATGAAAAATTCCGCGTGAGCTCCCATTGTCTTGGATATAATATGTGCAGTTCAGACAGCAAATATCTTAGGTGATGTTTTCCATCTTTTGTTGAAGTTCTGTTTATAGTTAGAAATCCAGGTCACAGGACTTGTATTTTATTTAGACAGAGCTCTTGGGATCAGGATCATGGATCAGGGACCCTTTTGTGCTTGCCTGTGTAATGGGGGTTTATTACAAGGATCAGGAAGGGCGCTGGTAATCTTGTGATGATTCCAGGATTCCTGGGACTGCCTGACTTCAGTGCAGACTGGAGCCGAGTTCCAGGCGGCTCTGGGTCCCCAGCTCAGGGAGCTTGTCCTTTCCTACTTCACCCCGTGAAGTGACTCGGCTCTTTGCAGGCTCTGCTTTCCTTTGCAGTCTTGCTTATCCCTCTGCCAGCTGGCTCACTTACCTGCAGCCCTGTTTCTTCTCTGCGTCAAAGCTTCTACTTAGTGGAGCTTTGGCATCTGCCTGACTAGTGCTTGCCTGTGGCCTGTGTTTCAGATACGGTCCTTGCTTAGAGCTTCCTGTTACCACTGCCGCCCTTTGCCAATCGCCTAAGCCCTGTAGCCTCTAATTAAAATGTTTGAGGGGGAGACCAGCTGTCCCCTCCTTCTCTAAGCAGAACCTCAGCAGCCCCAGAGCATGAGTCTGGCCATGGTCTTTGGACTGGCTGCTCCTTCCTTCTCGAAGTTATTAATCATGCCCCTGTTGGGTGCCAGGCACAGCTCTAGCCTTGGTGATACAGTAGTAAATGAGGAAAATTAGTCATCCTCTCTCATGGCGTTTATATTCTAGTAAGAGGAATTGGTAAGCAAACCAGATGTATGTTGTTAGTGCAGTGAAGAACATAAAACAAGATGAGGGAAGGAAAGTGCTAGGGGACTGGGGGAGAGTGGGCAGACACTTTATCTCTTGGTCAGAGGAGTCTTCTGAGGAGGTGACATTCAGGTTGAGCTGAAACCTGAGTGGTGAGTAAGAGCCAGGCATGGATAGGCCTCCCAGGCAGTAGAAGAGCCCAAGGCAAAGGCCCAAGGTGGAATGAACTTGGCACACTGTGGGGCTCGAAAGAAGGCCAACATGGCTAGAATGTTGAGGGCAGGGTGAGTGGTAGGAGATAAGATTCAAGAGGCAAGGGGCCCTGTTGGCCATGGTGAGAAGTTAGGATCTTGTGCTCACTGCCCTGGGGGATACGGCTTGTTGAGGCTGCTCTGTGGAGAATAGTTGATAGGAGGCAAGAGTAGAAGCAGGGGTACCACTTGGGAGGCTGTGGAGCCTTTCTCAGATGGGGATGGTGGCCATGGAGGCGAGGAAAATTGGATGGATTCAAGGTGGGTTTTGGACTTGCCAAAGGATTGGACGTGGAGGATTAAAGAAAGACCAGCATCTGGAATGACTGGGAGGTTTTGGCCTGAGGGACTCTTACTGAAATGAGGAAGCTGAGGAAGGCCCAGTCACCTGCGGTGGCAGGACACTGCTGTGCTGTGCACTGAACTTATCTGCCGTGGGTGCCCTGTGGCCGGAGCTGTGAGGGGCAGGGGCAGCTTCCCCAAGAGGAGGCCTCGAGGTGGCTGTTAACCTAGGGGGCACTCGGATTGTTCAGCGAGGTGTTCACTAGTGCTGGAGCAGTCCTCACAGAGCCTTGGCCAGTCTCCTGTCGTGCTGTTCCATCTTGCCTCCCAGACCTCCACTGTGCCTCTTGAGCGGGCAGCTCTTGGACGTTTGAGCTGGCATTTGGAAGGTAGTGTTTTTTCCTGCGAAATATATGCTATCATATATCCCAAAAGATATTTTTGCTCAGCTGGGTCTGGGCTGTGGTAAAGGAATACTGCCCAATCTTAAATGCTCTAATGAAACTTCTCTAAATCTAGCATTCCAGAAAAATCATCTGGAAGGAGGCAGTGTAGAAGGGGTGCTCTAGGAAGGCATCCAAGATCTGGAAAAACAATTCTTCCAGAAACAGGATTTCTTGCTCTTCACTTTTGAGTCTCAGAAGTGAAGATAAAGAATCTAACAGCGAAGAATAAAGCTAAGGAGTAAGAGCTCATAAGGAGACAGCAAAGAGAACCAGGCTACTGGTAGAAACAGGTTTGGGAGTTTTAGCTGCAGTGGAGCGAGAAACCGTGAGGATTTAGGTGGCGTAGCTTTGCTGTTGAGGAATAGTCTGGGAGTAGGAGGATCTGTACTGAATGCTAGTTACAGTTCCTTCCCTTCCCTCCCACAGTGGCTGGTGGGCATAGGAAAGAAGGTGGCCTCTTTTGGTTGGTCACCATGAGACAAACTCGGTCATCAAAAAAAGCTTCTTTTGTAAAAAGTAGGGGGATTAACTTAGTTTCCAGATATTCACCCAATAATCGAGTTTCTGAAAGAACATCCTGAGGAACTTCGTCCTGTGCTCACATGGTAACTGGCCCGTTCGCCAGTGGACTACCTCGTCTCCCGATGGGCAGCGGGGACCTGCCTTGATAGCTTGATACTGAGCTTTTTAGAGGAAGTTAATCTATAAGTCCCTATTATTTATTAAAATGAAACACTTTGAATGAATTCTTAAAACAACATATGATTGTATTGGTTTGCTATTGTAAACAACTCTTTTCTAGTTGAGGGGCAAGCAGGGTCTTTTAAAATGCCTTCTTTGTTCTTTAAATTATCAAACAGGTCTTTCTCTGCCTTGAAGCAGGACTCTTCGCCACTTGCACAGACAAGTTTTTGTTGTTGTTTTTTAGCAACATTACTGAAGTATAATTTATATACATAAAACTTACTCATCTTTTTTTTTTAAAGATTTTTATTTTTATTTATTTATTAGAAAAAGAGAGAGAGAGTTTAAGGTGGGGGAGGAACAAAGGGAGAAGGACAGGCAGGCTCCCTGCTAGGTGAGGAGTCTGAGATGGACTCAGTCCCATAAGGTTGAGACCTTGGCCCAAGCAGATATCAAGATTCAGATGCCTAGCTGACTGAACCACCCAGGTGCCCCAAAACACACTCGTCTTAAGTATACTGTGCAGTGTATACACAAGTGTTGTTGTGCAGTCATTATTCCAGTCCAGTTCTAGAACTGGATTCCATCACCCCACTAAAATCCTGCCCCTTTATGTTTGATCCCAGTTCCCACCTTAGCCCCAGATGCACTCTGACCTGCTTTCTGTGTCTCTAGATTTGACATTTCGTATGTCAAATCTTTTCTGGACATTTCATATAAATGGAACCATTTACGTCTGGCTTTTTTCACTTAGCATCCTGTTTGCAATGTTTATCCATGTTGTGTATTTTACTTATAATAAAATACCTGTTTGTATTTTATTCCTCGTGATTGCTGAGTAGTATTCTCTGTATTAGCATACCACATTTATTTATCCATTCATGACAGACATGTTTTTAAGGGAAGCCTAGTACTTTCATCATTTGGGTATTGATTTTCCATTCCCTATAATAAAATTCTCATAGAGATTGAGATGGGAACTTTCTTCTAAGGTGAGAATAGGAAATGGCAGTGCATGTGGTGGGAAGATGATTGGCTTGGGTACTCCTGGACAGTGGTGTCACTGGTTAGTAACATATCACAGCCCCTCGAAGTCATTTTGTCTCTTAACTGGGGGAGAAAAGGCAAGGGGTGGGAGAGAGCTTAGACTAGAACCATGGTAACCAACCTTATTTATCTTCAGTGGACCTGATGTTTTTGAGAGAGATTGCCTTAGAAATAATGTGCATTCAGCAATAAAAAAGATCAAACTGCCAGTCTGTGCAACAACACGACGAACCTCAGAAACATTATGCTAATGAAATAAGCCTTAGTCTGAAGAGTATATACGATTTCATTTATATGAAGTTCTAGAATAGGTGAAACTAAGGTGAAGAAAGATCACACCAGTACTTGCCTCTGGGGGAAGTTGGAGAGCACAAGAGAACTTCCTAGGATGGTGGTAATCTTGGTGGGGGATCGTGTATATACTAGTCAGAACTCTTTGAACAAGAACAGCACACTTAAAATTTGTACATTTTTTTTCCTGTAAATCTTATCAAAAGCAACAGGAACCATCAACAAATATGGAACCCTGGTTGATGTTACACATGCTGGTATGCTAAGGATGAAGTGTACAGATGTCCGCGTCTTACTCTGAAGTGCTTTAAAGTACTTCAGTACTTCGAGTGGTGCTCGAACCTTCTGGTCTCAGGACCCCTTTGTGCTCTTAAATATTGAAAACCCCAAAGAGCTTTTGTTTGTGTGGATTATATCTGTTGATGTTTTACCATATTAGAAATGAAAACTGAGAAAATATAAAAATAATTGTTAAAACATTAAAAAAAAAAACAACAAACCCATTTGGGTTAACCTAAATAACAGTTTTGTAGAAAATAACTTTTCTTTGAAAAAACGAGCCGATCTCTTTAATGTTTAGCTAATGTTTGGTTGGAAGGCCACTGGATGCTCATATCTACATTCACCTGTTGGAATATCACATGCCTGGAAAACTTCACTGTATCCTCTTGAGAGAATGAGAGTCAAAAAGGAAAAAGCCTTAGTATTATTTTGAAAATAGTGTCGGGGTGCCTGGGTGGCTAAGTGGGTTAAGCCGCTGCCTTCGGCTCAGGTCATGATCTCAGCGTCCTGGGATCGAACCCTGCATCGGGCTCTCTGCTCAGCGGGGAGCCTGGTTCCCCCCCATCTGCCTACCTTTGCCTACTTATGATCTCTCTTTCTCTGTCAAATAAATAAATAAAATCTTTAAAAAAAAAAAAAGAAAATAGTGTTGATATCATGGACCCCCAGAAGGGCCTCAAGGACCCCTAGGGGTCTCCATATCACTTTGAGAACCACTGCTCAAAAATAAATAAGATGGATAGTTGGATAGATCAACTTGTGATAAATAAAGTGTTAATTGTAGCATCCAGGTTGTGGGTACATGGGTGCGCACCACATAATTTTTTTCAGTTTTTCTGTATATTTGAAAATTTTCACATTGTTAGCAAAATGAGAAAAATGCATTTACTTAAATAATGAACCCCATGGCTTTATCCAGAAAAATAAGTACTTTTAACAATATTGAAGACAACCTTTGGAATGAAGTACTGATGTATGCTACAACATGGAGGAGCCTTGAAAACATTATGCTAAGAAGCCAGACACAAAGACCCACCTGTTGTGATGCCATTTATATGAAATGTCCAGATTAGGCAACTGATAAAACAGAAAGTGGAATAGTGGTTTCCATGGGGATAGAAGAATGGATCGGCACAGCTAACAGGTGTGGGGTTTTTAAAGGAGCGATGAACATGTTCTAAAATCAGAGAATGGTAAAGATCACGCAACCCTGTGAATGCACTAGATACCAATGAACACTTTTTTTTTTTTTAAAGATTTTTTTTATTTCTTTATTTATTAGGAAAGAGAAAGAGTGAGAGAGAGCATGAGAAGGGAGAAGGTCAGAGGGAGAAGCAGACTCCCCATGGAGCTGGGAGGGAGCCCGATGCGGAACTCAATCCTGGGACTCCGGGATCATGACATGGGCTTGAAGGCAGTTGCTTAACCAGCTGAGCCACCCAGGTGCCCTACCAATGAACATTTTTAAAGGGAAAATTTTGTGGCACGAAAATTATGTCTCAATAGAACTGTTATTTAAAAAGTGCTTAAGGGGCGCCTGGGTGGCTTAGTGGGTTAAGGCCTCTGTCTTCAGCTCAGGTCATGATCCCAGGGTCCTGGGATTGAGCCCCGCATCGGGCTCTCTGCTCAGCGGGGAACCTGCTTCCCCCTCTCTCTGCCTATTTGTGATCTCTCTCTCTCTCTCTCTCTTTCTGTCAAATAAATAAATAAAAATCTTTTTTTTTTTTTTTAAAGTACTTAAAACATTTCAGGTTTCCAGTATTATCTTTAGGAAGTCTGACTTGGGAAGTACTGGACCACATGATCTTCAAGATCTTAAATATGTCAGTGTCTAGAAATTTCATAATTTGGTATCTCCTCATCTCTTCTGTGTATAGTAAATGAGAGAATGGTTGGGAAAATGACCTGTCTCCAACTTGCCTGATAGCTTGCCAATCACCTGAGGTTATCCCGTTAAGCTCTTTTTTTCCTCTAAACGTTGTATGAGTCAGGGGTTACAAATAAAAATGGCCACAAGGGCCAGGAAGTGATGTGAGCCATCTGTGAGGAAAAGAGGACCTTTTCTATTATGTATTTTCCTTCTTTTGATAAAGGCATGGTTACAGAGAAATTTTTTATTATGAAAACCCATGTATGCATAAACTGCAATTGACTTGGCATCAGTGATAGATGGAAAGGCAATAGGGAGTGGTGGGGTGTGTGGCGAGTTAAAGAATGTTTGCCTGGTCTAAAGGGGGCAGCCATCACTCAGCTTCAAGTGATTCTTACTATTTGGGAATATGATCCCACTATTAGAAGATTTGGCATATTTGAAAAGTTGGGAGAAATCTGAATTAATATGTGAACTCTGCTTTTAAATTTTGCTTCAATTTACATTTTAATGTCTGAGTCTAAGTATTAGTTATTCTGGGGAAATGAGTTTAGGCTAGGTTAAATCTAGTTTAGAAATGAGTCTTGGGGGCACTAAAGCCTCTGCCTCCATCTCAGGTCATGATCTCAAGGTCCTGGGATCGAGCCCCGCATCAGGCTCTCTGCTCCGCGGGGAGCCGGCTTCCCCCTCTCTCTCTGCCTGCCTCTCTGCCTACTTGTGCTCTCTCACTCTCTGTCAAATAAATAAATAAAATCTTAAAAAAAAAAAAAAAGAAATGAGTCTTGGACAAAGAGATGAAGGAATGTGTTATGCTCTTTGCTGCACACAGGTCAGCTTCTGGCACAAGGGAAATATTTTTAGGTGTACTAGCTCTTAATGTGTACCTTCTGCCTTGTGCTGTGTTTAAAGTTACAGGACCGTAGTCTTCTGAATATAAAATCTAAGATTGCCTGGTAAACCCCAGAGGTATATATGCACCTAGTAGACAGTTGCTCTGAGTTAGGAGGAGCTTGGGCAGTTTTTTTAAATGATCTTATCTTGGGTGATGGAGGGTTGATTCTCCATTTTGTAAATTTCTTGGCCTACAAGTTATTCTTAGCTTTATAGTCTGTCTCAGACTACACCCCTTAACTTCACCATCCTTGGCTGGGATGGGGCTGTTTTCATAGGGGGATTCTGAGGAAAGGGATAATAATTTGATTGAACTCCAAACAGTTGATTTGGTTATAGTTGAAACAAAATTATAACTCTAAGTTAGACTGAGGAGGTCTGTCTCTGGGCTCTTGTTTTAAGGTTTCTAACTTACACATTTAACATTATATTACATGCCTCTGGCTTTTCTTCACCTGTGTGTGTGTGTGTGTGTGTGTGTGTGTGTGTGTGTGTGTGTGTTTGAGGCAGTTAAGAAAAGAATAGATGTGCCACTTTAGAAGCCTCTGCCTAACGCACATATTCTCACATAAAATTATGACCTGTGCAGCCACCGTAGGTTTGTTCCTGTTCCCCGACTTCTATCTGTATTTGATCTGATCTGTAAGGGTGTGGGCAGATTACTTTATGGTTCTCCAATGTGGGTAACTTCTGCTTCTAAACCAGAGAAAAATAGATTTGTATTTCGTAGAGGTACAATGCTTCTGCTGAGACATGTTCCCTGAAAAGTTGGGGAGTTATTCTTTTAGGCTTAACACCATACTTTTTGAAATTTGTATTTCAAAGGCCTGTATTTCCAGGCCTCCTTCCAGGAAACAAAATCCCACACCCAGAGATAACTACTGTCAGTTCCCTAGTGTTTACCCTTCCAGACCTTGTGGGGTTTTTGTTTGTTTTTCTTTTTCTTTTTTTGGTCATGATGAGTGCATTTTTTCCCCATTTAATAGATTATGAACACCTTTCTGAGCCCTAAAATTCAAAACATTCACCTGTAATGTTTTTTGGTGACGACATGGTATTTCACTGTGTGGACGTACTATTTATTTACTCCATCTCTTGGTTATTGAGAATATTTCATGCTATTTTTGTGTAACTTTAAGGTGTTTCTGGGCCCTAGTTCTATCATCTCTGTTACCATACTGCAAGGTGGCTGCTTACTCTGGAAATGTCCCTCTGCCGCCTCCTTCTCCCTGACAGAAATAACCCTCGACCCTGAGAATCTTTCTGAAGACTCTTGAAAAAGGCAGCAATTAGGATTGCCACATGAGGCACCCCACCTGCCGGTCACAGCCTCCCAACCCTCATCGATAAGGTGTGTGTGTAGGGAAGAGGTGAGCAGGTACACGGTGGAAAAGCACCCTTTGTTCTCTGCCCTCGGCTGCCTGCCAATAGGAAAGCTCCCCAAATTTTTATGTGTATCTGTAGGGACTGCGGAAGGGCAGGGAACACGATGGATGGTGTCTGACATGCCCGTCAGCGGCCTGCACGCCTGAACCGAGGCCTGAGCTTGCCTGTCTCGGCTGTGTCCTGCTGGCTGTGTCCTGAGGCCAAGGGCTTCGGAACGATGTGAACAAGTGAATGCACACTTGGCTTTTTGTTGTTCCAGAGGCAGGGAGAGCACTGAGTGTCATGAAAGGTGGTAATTCCACCTGTGTAAATCCACACCACATGTGATGGGGAGCTGTGTGGATGCATTTCCTTTGAATTATAAAACAAAATGCTGGCATGACGTGGCTTGTGGAAGAAGAGCTAATTCAGTTTGCTGGAAAACAATTTAATTAATCTCCGTCGCATCAAGTCCAGAGATGCCGACCTCTGGCTTTGGCAGCCTTACTCGTGAGTTTGGTCAGTTGTGGCGTTTCCGCGGTTCCATCTAGCACACCCCTGCACTGCTGGCAGAATACGTGGTGGAGGGGCTGGTTGGAGACACGAGGAACTTGGTTATGTTTAAAAATGGCATTGGTCATAGGACTCCTTGGTTCAGTGGAGAGGCTGGGCTGCCCCCTGTGGCATCTACCTCCGCGCACCGGATTCTGGCTCAGGGCTGCAGAGCCTGGCCCCCAGCCCCCTACCTCTTTCTCAGGCTGGTCTTCTATTCATTAGCCAAGTCTCTATTTCTATTTCTCTTTAGCTTTGGAATTCATGATTTCTGCCCCCCCCTCCCCGCCCCCCCCCCCCATGAGAGAGACCTTGTCAGAAGGCTTTTCCTCATGGAGTAAAAGCCTTCTGACAAAAGCAAAGAACCTAGTTATCAGCCTCTGGCTTGTCCTTGGCTTTGTCCCTGTGCAGTTCCTGAGAGCCAGCAGGCAGGTGCTGTTGGGGGAACTTAACCTGTGGCGTGAGGCACAACATGGCTCCCATCGTCGCTTCTGCAAGCAGCCCACCAGAGACCTCTTGATTACGGTTGAGCTGGCTTGGCCAGTAGATAGCCAGCTGCTTTTTGCCCCATAACTTTGCTTATCTCTGGTTTTGTGCTTGTTGCCGGCTCCTGAGAGTTACGGGAGTGTTTGTGCAGGGCTTGAGGTGGTTGCTGCCGATTGGTAACATACGGATGAAGCGGGCAGGGCTGGGTGTGCTACGAGAGATACTGTAATCTGCGCCCCCCCCCCCCCAGCTCCTTCCGGGTTCTTTCCTGCAGAGAGAGTTTCTTTCTGTTTTCTGCCCTAGAGGGTCCTGGGGTAGCAGCTTTTAGGCTTTTGTAAAGCTGGGGCAGCCACCCCTCTTGGTAGCTCTAATTGAGGTGTTGGGTGTGCTGCCCTCCCAGATTGACGGGAGCATTGACCCAGCAGCACTATAGAAACCTTGGCGTTTCAGCCCTTTGTTCTCTGTTGGCCGGGATCACTGGAAATATATCAGTAAGTGAGACTCAAATATGTCCCGGGAGTTCCAGCTCCTGGGTAGGAGATCCATGGTAGCAGAACGGCCAGCTCCAGTGATGTGTCATCTCTGAATGGCAGCTGGCCTGCCTCTCTTGGGTCACATGGGTTGGCTGAAGTTGGTTTAAATGTGTACTTTTTCCTCCTCTTTTTTGTGTGATGTCTTAAAGTCATGGGGACTAGGGGCAGAAATTAGGAGGGGAGGGCAGGTTTTTCAACTGGCCCTTGTTGGCCTGTTGCAATCTCCTGACAAAGCTGTCATTGTTTTGAATAAAGCACCAGTTGGTTCAGTTTGAATCAGTTCAGTGCTCTGAACTGACTGCTTTTCTTCCACCTCAGCCACGTTCCCTGGGGGGAGGCGGGAGGGGGACTGGCCAGTCCAGAGGGAAGAACCTGCTTTCTGTTACCCTCTTGACTCAGTAGCATCTTAGGTGATTAGTTAACCATTCTAGAATAGACAGCTGCCTCCTGGTCAGTGGACACCCGAGGCCACTCCTGGACCCCAGCTGGGTCACAGACATCATGGCCACCTGGCGTGGAGCCTTCAGGAATTGGGCTGCTTGCCTGTGGCCTCGGCCTCACTTGGCACTCTCTTGCCTCCTACAGGAGACCACCTTCTCTGGCCAGGTTCCCTACCTGCTGTCGCTGCAGCCTGGCTGACCTTCATGCTGACCTTTTGGCCTGGCATCTGCCCCTATCACGTATATGATGCTTCAAGCTACAAAATTAACCTGAAGAGTGAATAATTCCTCTGGCTGGAGTCCCAAACGCAGTCTCTCCAGCCTGGGAGCAGGAACTCAGCGTTTGGGTTCTTTCTGCTGCTGACTTAAGTGGCACTGGCTTCTACCCCTTGTTTAGTTTTGTATCTGTGTGGTCAGATTAGTCACATCCAGCTGTCTTTGTGGAAATGCCAGCCTCGGGGGTGCGGACAGCAGGAACTCATGTGGGGGTGGAGGTAGCTCACATAAGCAGTGAGAAGATCAGACTCCATTTCCTTACCGAGTCAGGAACTTAGCTTCTCTTCTGTACATGAACTGGTAGCTATCCAACTGCAGTGTGGTTGCAGAGTGGCATTGGAAGAGCTTAGGAAAAATGCACGGTATGGAACGAACATTTTTTTTTTTAAAGACCTGGGCCCCAGACAGCCAAGTGAAAGTGCTTTTTTGCAGAGGTGCAAAGGCAGGGGATTATATGTGGTGGACAGAGCCAGATGGGAGGGTAGTACTCGAGAGTGATTGTGCAGCAACCTTCTTGGATCCCCCTCTCCTCTGGAGCTTTGTACTATCACTTTGCTGTCACTCAATAACCCTTGCTTTGCTGCCCACAAAAAAAAAAAAAAAAAAAAATCTTGTCCACAGGGTTAGTTGTTACTCAAATCCTGTCTTGGGAACTACCTACATGGTGGGATCTGAGAAGCATAGAAGAATCTATCAGTGGATCTTAATTATTTCTTTACTTCAGTCCTTTGAGTGGCATTAAAATTGGGTAGCTGTTAAAATATGTTGAATTTTATGTTTAATATGTTAGCATATAAAATATGTTAAATTATATGTTAAAATATTTGACAGAAATACCTTAGTTATTTGCCTCTCTTAATTAATAGAGAGCATCCTTTGATATAAGCTAGTCTTCCAGATCTCCATGGCTTATTTTGTTAATCATCTCTTTAATAAAATTAGCCATTTTTAATGAAGAGTGGAAATCTCTCTCAAATACATAGTAATCTTCACTGCTTTCTTAAATATATTGAGTATAACTTGATTATCTAGCCACCTATTTCTGAATATTATTTATTGTATCATTATAGTCCCTTGGTATTCTTGCACCATCAAGGTACGTATGTATATTTGCTTCTCTGCTCAGCCCTTGCAGGCTCTCTTGTGTGTGGGGTTTCGTATCTCTAATGATTGTCCAGGCTCTTGGCGGCCACTTGTTGTGCAGTGAGTTTGCCACTTACCCTCCCTGTTGGTCTAGTGCCTCCTGTTTTCTGTTGGTTTGCATAGCTTGTTAAATTGAGTGTAAAATTAGAGTAATTCACTTAGTGAGGGTTTAGAGACTGTCCTCTGAGTCAAGTGCACAGACTTTTACTATCTTATCTTGAATTATTTTTACTTCTGTATAACTAAGCTGCAGAGAGTTGTGAGATAATGCTATACATACAAACTTCTTTTACAGAATAATCTTAAGCCACTATTATCCATTTACATCACTGAAATTTGTTGATACGTTAACTTGTGTGTATGATAGAAATTATCTCCAAAAAGGGCAAAGATAATACACTCTTAAGAAAATTACAGTGTAGGGCACCTGGGTGGCTCAGTTGGTTGGGCGACTGCCTTCAGCTCAGGTCATGATCCCGGAGTCCCGGGATTGAGTCCCATATCGGACTCCCGGCTCTGCAGGAAGTCTGCTTCTCCCTCTGAGCTTCTCCCCTCTCATTCTCAGTCTCTCTCTCTCTAATAAATTAAAAAAAAAAAAATCTTTAAAAAAAAAAAAAAGAAAATTGCAGTGTATTCTTATTTTTGAAATGTGGCAAAAAAATCCCACAAAACCCCGAATCAACATGGTAAACTGTGAATATTATTTTCTATTAATTATGAGATGGATATTCACTTTTTCCCTTTTTCAAAATGGAAATAGTTTTGTGGAGGTTCCTCTCCAGCTCTCCTCGTTATGTAGTAATGGTAGTCGTTGTCACATGGAGAACTCAGACATTTCAGAAAGACAGGAAGAAGAGCGGAATCCCCTGAAACAGTCTTTGTGGAGTTATATACGCTGTTATTTTGTCACTACGTCCTTTTTATTTTCTTCTGTACCTGTGTAGATAAAAATAGCCCTTCACTATCATTTTCAGTCATTTTTTGAAGAGCAAAAGTTTTCAATTTTGATAAAGTCTAGTGTATCTCTTTTTTTTTCTATAGCTCATGCTTTTTGTGTCTTATTTAAAAAATCCCAGACCCAAGGTCTCTAAGATTTTCCTATATTTTCTTCACGAAATTTTATCATTTTGGTTTTTAAACATAGGACAGTGATCCATTTAGAGTTAATGTTTATCTATGAGGAAAGGATTGAGATCCAGTTTAAATAGAACTGTAATGAATGTTCTTATTAGCTCTTCTCATTTCCACTTCTTTAATTATTTCTCAGGATAATTTTTTTAAAAAAAGATTTTATTTATTTATTTGAAAGAGAGAGAGAGAGAGAGAAGGTGCACACAAGCAGGGGGAGCAGCAGGCAGAGGGAGAAGCAGGCTCCCCACATTGAGCCTGATGCGGGACTCGACCCCAGGACCCCAGGATCATGACCTGAGCTGAAGGCAGACGCCCAACCGACTAAGCCACCCAGGCGTCCCTATTTTCAGGATAAATTATTAGAAATAAAACTGTAAGGGCGCCTGGGTGGCTCAGTTGGTTGAGCGACTGCCTTTGGCTCGGGTCATGATCCCGGAGTCCCGGGATCGAGTCCCATATCGGACTCCCGGCTCTGCGGGAAGTCTGCTTCTCCCTCTGACTTTCTCCCCTCTCATTCTCAGTCTCTCTCTCTAATAAATAAATAAAAATCTTTAAAAAAAAATAAATAAATAAAACTGTAAGAAAAAAGTCCTATTCACACTGAAATCTTTGATATATGTTGCCAGACTTGATTTTAAAAGTTGTACCACTTAGAAAAGACAACCCCTACAATGGGAGAAAATATTTGCAGATCATGTATTTAATAATGGATGTGTTATATAGAATATATAAAAAACTACAACTCAGAAATAGAAAGACAACCTAATTAAATGGTGGGCAAAGGACTTGAATAGATATTTCTTCAAAGATACATGGATGACCAATAAACACATAAAAAAATGTTCAACACCATTAATCATTAGGGAAGTGAAAATCGAAACCACAGAGATGCTGCTTTACACCCACTAGGACATGACAAGTGCTGGCGAGGACGTGGGGAGACTAGAAGCCTCTGCACTGCTGATGGGAATGTAAAATGGTGCCGCCACTGTGGAAACTGCTCTAGTAGTTCCTCAAAAAGTTAAACATAGACATGAATTGCCCCAGGAGTTTGCATTCCGAGGTATCTACACAAGAGAAATGAAAGCATATGTGTGGATAAAACTTGTGTACAAATGTTCATAGCAGCATTATTCAGAATAGCCCAAAGGTAGAAACAACTCAAATGGCCATCAACGAATAATAAACAAAATGTGTTGCATCCATATAATGGAATATCGTTCAGCCATAAAAAGGAACTAAATATTTGCTGTCACATGGATGAATCTTGAGAACATTATGCTGAGTTGAAACCAGTCACAGAACCACATATCACATGATTCCACTTATATGAAATGTCCAGAGTGGACACACATGTAAGAAATAGAAAGTAGATTAGTAGTTATTTAGGATTGGGAGGTGATGACTGAGGTACCCGTATGGCATGTCTTTTTGAGGTGATGGGAATGGGAATGTTGTAAAATTGACTGTGGTGATAGTTGCGCAACTCTGTTATTAGACTAAAAACCATTGACTTGTATACTTTATAAATGCATGAATTGTGTGGTATGTGAATTGCATTCCAATAAAGCTGTTAGCCAAAAAAAAAAAAATTGCACTAATCCATATATGAGACCCCATTATCCCACATTCTCCCCAACTCTGGGTGTCATTTCTATAATTTGAAAATTTAATTCAGCTCTGTTGGGGTTTAATATGGAGACAGTAGAATTCACCCTGTTAAATGTACATTTCAATAGTTTTGACAAATGCATACACATGTGTAACCACTATAGCCAAGATGTAGAACATTTCCAGCATCCCAGAAGGTTCCTTTGTACTCTTTCCAGGCATTCTTCCTGTCCCCCATCTGCTCTCTCACTGTAGATTAGATTGGTCTTTCCTTGTGTTTTGTATAAATGGAATCATACAGTATGTACTCTTTTGCTTGATTTCTTTTGCTCAGCATGTTTTTATGATTCACCTGTGTTGCTACATGTATCAATAGTTAATATGCTATTGCTTGGATATACCACAGTTTGCTTTATCCACTCCCCTGGTGATGGACATTTGGCTTGCCTTCATTGTTGTTTTCAGCTTCATCATGAATGAAGCTGCTATGACTGTTCGTGTACAAGTCTTGATATGGACATATTTTCATTTCTCTTGTGTTAAATGCTGGATCATAGGTAAGAAGATGTTTCATGTCATAAGAAACTGCCAAATTGTTTTCCAAAATGGCTGTAAGTTAAAAAAAAAATCATGTACCATTATTACTATGCTTTAAAAAATCTTCGTTAGGGGCGCCTGGGTGGCTCAGTTGGTTGAGCGACTGACTTCAGCTCGGGTCATGATCCCGGAGTCCCGGGATCGAGTCCCATATCGGACTCCCAGCTCTGCGGGAAGTCTGCTTCTCCCTCTGACGTTCTACCCTCTCATTCTCAATCTCTCTCTCTCTAATATATAAATAAATAAATAAATCTTAAAAAAAAAAAGTTTAAAAAATCTTCGTTAATCCGATAGGCAAAAAACAGTGTCTCAGGTGTTGTAATTTTCATTTCTTTGATCTCTAGTGGATGTATTGTTCCCTGAATTTGGCCATTTATTTTATAATGCTGGATTTCCTTTTAGTTCTTCTCTTTTGCTTTTTTTTTTTTTTTAAGATTTTATTTATTTGAGGGAGAGAGAGAGAACACGAGCAGGGGTTGGGCAGAGGGAGAAGTAGACTTCCCACTGAGCAGGGAGCCCCATATGATCCAGGGAGTCTGGGATCATGACCTGAGCCAAAAGCAGATGCTTAACCAACTGAGGCACTCAAGTGCCCCAGGTCTTTCTTTTTCCAGGTATTTTTTTTCAACATTTTGATTGTAAAAAATATTAACAGAAAATTTGAAAAATGGTGCAGCCATCACCTCCATAGCCACTACCTGCAATAGACATTTGTTAACTTTGGCCATACTTGTTTTACATACCTGTCTCTCTTACTTTCACATGGCTCAGAGAAAAAGTTGGAGACATCATGACCTTGTATTCCTACAAATAAAGATATTCCCTTTCATGATCATTTTGTCATTTTCATGCCAAAGAGAATAATCCTTCCACCTTTTCCCCTTGGCATTGACGTTTTGAAGCAACAGGTCCAGTTGTATTGAAGAACGTCCCACGTTCTGTATTTGTTTTCTTGTTGTGGTGGTTAATTAACATGTTCCTCCGTGCCCTGGATTTCCTGTAAACCATGATGAGCCCAAATGACTTGATTACATTAGGTTCAGGATTTTTGGTGGATGTGTTTCACAGATAGTCACATCAAAGGTACATGATGTCAGGTTGTCCCCCAGTAATGAGGCTAAATTTGATCATTTGGTTAGGATAACTGTCGGGTCTTTTAATTGTAAAAATATGTTTTTCTCTCTGCAGTTAGTAAATAGTTGGGGAGCTTAACCGATTTGGTAGAACTACTTAGTAATGTTCTTTCACGCGCTCCCCTCCATTTGGCACTCACCTTCTAATTTGCTTATTGATTTTTTTGATTTAGGAGAGATTTTTCACTTTTTAAAAGTCAAGTCACCAATAGTAGAAGACATATCTTTCCCAAACTTCCCTTTTCTCAACCCTGCTCTCCCCTTCCTCTCTCTTTTTCTTCCCTTTCTCCTTCTGCTTTACTTCAGAACGGGTGTGACAAGCTAGCTCTTCCTCCCAGTCTGTCATCGTTTTTGCATGACAGATTCAGGAAATTGCACTGGTCCTCAGTGTAGATCCAGACTAACTGACTTCTCTGTAGCTCTCTCTTCTTTATCCAAGGATGTCACTACTGTGCCCAACCCCATCCCACTGGTAAGGGGGAGACTTCGATCCTGAAGGCTCCAGACAATATGTTCTTACCTTCACTTGTTCTTCATTCATCAAAGCTAAGGATGGAAGAGAGAGTGGACCAGAAGTCAGACTGCTAATATTTTGAGAAAGAGCTCTTTATTCCTTCTGCTTGCAACCCTTTTCTCAACATCCTCTTTCCCTGGTTCATTCCCGCCCCTCCTTGGGGGCCTCAGCTCAGCCATCCTACCTGAGGAAGACGTCCTGGACCCACTGGCGACGTTGAATGCTCTTCTGTGTGTTTCCATACGCTGCACGTGTGCCTTCGCTCCCCTGAAGCTCTTTCCCATTAGCTTGTAATGTCTTGATGTCACTGTCACCCAGTTCTCAGTGCAGAGCCTGTCACATCACAGGTTCTTGGTACGTGTTGCTGGGATGTTTCCTTTTCTGGGCTGCAGATGACCTCTGCTGCACGGGTTGGAGCTTCCTGGGTGTGAAAGCAAGATAGAATCGCAGGCTTTTTTTGACCAAAAGAAACATTCATCTGTACCTTATAAATAATTGAGGAATTAAAACTCCTTGGCCACCCTCTTTCTAATTGTGCCAACAGCCTTAAAGCTGGCTTCTCTGCATTCTAGGGAGTTGTTTCTCACTCAGGACCTTATTCTTTATTCTTGTAGGCCTGTAGAATTGTGGACTTGGAGCTGAAACGGGCTTAGCATTCAGCTACTCCACCAAATAGACCCACAGGCTGCCCAGTTCCTACTGCAGTGCTCAGAACATCATTCCGCGCTCTAGCCTGAGCGGTGCCTGGTAAGGGACACTGCTGTGAAGTGTGCCCCAGAGTGGATGTTGAAGGCCAGTCATCAGCTCCCAGAGGGTACTTCCTTGCGGAGGGAGCTGCTGGGGTATGTGTGCCAGTAATGGGAGGAGGCCCCCAACTGCAGCTCTTGTTCAAGGGCTATTAGACCTTGCTACTATGTAGACACTCCTTTATGGCAGAGAGTGAACCAGTACTAATAAAAAACAAAGCTGTGTCTTGTGTGCGGGCACTGGTGGGATTCAATTGTATTTCATTGAAGAGCCGCGTATCTAATCTCTAAATGGCAGCTCCCTCCTGCTCTCAAGACCTTTGCTCATCACCCACCCTAACAGACGTGCTCTTTCTTTGTCCCCTGAGTCCATCTGCTGGGAGGCTCGGCTGCTAGGACCGAGAAGCCTTTAACTGCTTTTCACAGCGCAGAGTCAGAGCAGCTCTGAACGTCATGGGGAACATCAGCTGAAGTCATAAATCCATTGTATTGGCAACCTCTTGTGTTCCAGACGCTGCTAGTCCATCTAAATACCTTACTTCATTTAATTCTTACCATAGTTCTGTAAAGTAGGTTGGTTCCCTGCCCCTACCCCCAAGAAAGTGAAGTTCAGAAAGGCCAGATGTTTACCCAAGGCTGCACAGAGCACAGGAAGGTGGGGACACAGTCTCTCTCCACTCCTGTGGCCAGTGGCAGGTAACAGGTGATAATGAAAGAAGGGCTGCTCTTGTTCCTGAGAGTCAGCCCATAGTGGGAGCCACACTGTGTCTCCACCTGGGAGAGGGTGGCCTGGCCTGAGAGTCCCTTGGTAGATGGATTTTTATGACGTCAATTTATCACCGTGGCACAGTGGACAGGATCAGATTTCCTTAGTAAAATCTGGGGTTTTGACTTAGGGGGAATCAGATGTTACTCTCTTCTTTATATCAGGGAAGTGGATTAGGCTCCTTCAATAATATGAAGATTCTGAAATTTTACAGTTAAAAGTCAGTTTAAATGGTTGGCTTCAAGTTTCATTCATAGGAACTTCTCTCCCTACTCTCTCCCTTCTTCTCTTCCCAAATGCACACCAGTTCCCAGAGATCTGCTGGATGAGAAAACAGGATCTCCTTGCCATTTGGTTCAGCCTTTCATACCATAAGCTCCTCCTGCCCAGCTCATTTGTTGGCTTATTTGTGAATATGGGGGGGGGGGGGGGGAATCAGCATTTCAAGGACTTAGGTTTTGAGAAAATACATGTCCATCACTTTTTCTTTTGACTTTTTTTTTCCTGCTGTGTAGTTTGTTAAATAATTTGTGTCTTAGATATGTGCATTTTATTTTTGTATGTTTTCCCAGGAGACCTTGAAGCAGGGGTAAATGAAAGAGAGATAAATTACCCTGACCTTGATTTTTATAGCACTGTAGTAACTAAGGTGTGTTTCTCCTCCCATAGAGCTATAAAGACACACTTTTCTTGTTAAGCATTTGCATTGGCAGTTAAGATGGGAAATGCCGGTACAGCAGGGTTCACACTGTGTAAAGGTCTGGGGTTAAAACTGGGATTTGCTAATGAACCAAAACCTCATCTTCTATCACTGTTTTCAAGTTTGACTTTATGAATAGCAAATTGCTGCTTTTGACAGAAAGACCAGAGTGAAAATGAGCATATCATGAAGACAAAAATGTAGGTATTTTGAGTGCCAGTAAAGACGAAATATTTACACATGTCTTGGGAGATGGTCAGCAGGAGGGCTGTGTGGCACACTTGGGGCGGTGCAGAGATTTACAGTGTTTCTGAAATAGACACCAGCCCGAGATCATCTTGCTTGCCTTCGTTTCAGTGAGTGAGTCCCAGCTCTCCTGCCCACCCCAAACTTCTTACTTGGGTGCCTGACAAGTTGATTAAAATGCATGCATGGGAGGGGAATTGGAAGAGAGAGAGATTTAGGGTGACAGCTGATTCTCTGTAGCAGATGGAAGGGAGATTGTTTTTAGCAGGCAAAGGTAAAACATTTCATTTTGGAAATTTCTGTTATGGGAGGAGGGCCATACAAAGTTCTTTTGTTGTGGTCTTTATTTTTATTTATTTTTTTTAAGTCAAGTTTTTATTTTAATTCCGGTAGAGTTAACAGAGTGTTGAATTACTTTCAGGCGTGTGATACGGTGATTCAGCACCTCCATACGTCACCCGGTGCTCATCTCATCGGGACAAGCGCACCCCTTCATCCCCGTCACCTAGTTCCCCCATCTCCCCACGCCCTCCCCTCTGGTGGCCATCAGTTTGTTCTCCAGTGTTAAGAGTCTGCCTCTTGGTTCTATCTCTCTCTCATTTCCCTTTGCTTGTTTGTTTTGTTTCTTAAATTCCACATATGAGTGAAATCATACATATTCGTCTTTCTGACCAGCTTACTTCACTTAGCATTGTACTCTCGAGCTCCATCCATGTTGCAAGATTTCATTCTTTCTTACGGCTGAATTATAGTCCATATATTCCACGTCTTTCTGCGTTCATCTGTCAGGGGATACTTGGGCTGCTTCTGTATCTTGGCTACTGTAAAGAATGCTGCTGTAAACATACCGGTGAATGTATCTTTTTGAATTAGTGTTCT
Organism: Nasua narica; assembly: GCA_028533885.1. NCBI lineage: Eukaryota > Metazoa > Chordata > Mammalia > Carnivora > Procyonidae > Nasua > Nasua narica. Next base: position 5,508,723 of record CM052808.1, on the reverse strand, counting down.
TGTATTATCTTTGAGTAAATACTCAGTCGTGTGACTGCTGGATCCTAGCGTGGTTCTGTTTATAACTTTTCGAAGAACGTCCACACTGTCTTGCGCCGCGGCTGCGCCAGTTTGCATTCCCGCTAGCGGTGTTCCTTTTACTCCACATCCTCGCCAACACCTGTGGTTTCTTGCCGTGTTTGTGTATGCTTTTATTTTGTTTTGTTTGGGTTTTTTTGTTTGTTTCTTTGTATAAGTTTTTATTTAAAGTCCATTGACCATACCGTGTGATACTGGTTTCGGGGGTACAATACAGCGATGCATCACTGCGTGCAGCACCTGGTGCTCATCACAACAAGTACACTCTTGAATCCCCATCACCTATTTCACCTATGCGCCTATCTGTGCTTTTTCAACTCTTCCTTCTCGGAGTCACGGCAGAGGTGTGTAGTCGTGGTGGGGGTGTTACAGACCCTTGTATTCTTTCTTCTGCTCAACAGTAGCTAGTGTTTTCCCAGTACACCCCTACTCTGGGTACCTCTCATTTATACTCTTTAGGGCCAGCATCTCCCCTTCTGAGGAGGGGTACAGTTCTAGACTTGGAGAACTGGCAGCAAGTTGAGATAAGCTAATTCACTTCTCTTTTATCACAAAAAAGGGAAACTGAGGCCGGGAGAACTGAGTTGGACAGAGGTGGTATCCCACTTAAAATCACACTGCTGTTTAGCATCAGAACTGACAGCAGTGCTGGGTCCCCACTCCTGGTGTAGTTTTGTTCACTTTGTAACATGCTATTCCTTTTCAGCTAGGTGTGGTCTCTAAAATGAAGCAGATCCAGGAAAAGGCTGTAATTGTTCATTTATACAGCTGTAAATGGGCGAGGGAGAAGGGAGGTAGAATGGGGGGACCCACAAACCAAGAACAAGTGGACAGTAAGGCATCTGCACGAGTACTGGGATTCCCAACAAGGAGAGCAGAGCGGAGACTGAAACATAGGACTCCTTGCATTCGGGGCCCAGTATGGAGTCCAGAGGGGAGCAGAGCGCAGGACCAGTGGGACAAGGCCAGCAGCTGTCCTAGTCTGCAGGGGGCTCTGTGGGCAGGAGGACCACGCTGATGTTTTCGCTCTGGAGGTCACTCAGCACATACTCGAGGGCCTGTTGAGTGTGACGCTGTGCTGGGACGCGTCAGGTATCGGTGAATGGAATAGACACGGTCACTCCCTCATGGGAAGTGCAGTCTGGTTGTAGAGACAGTCAGCATACACACCAATAGTAATGGCAGACTGTGGCAGGTACAAGATATTGGGATAGGGCTTAGCTAATAATTTACACTGAGAGTGGTCCCGGAGGGCTCCTGCGGGAGGCTAAGATCTGCAAAATGATGGAGTTAGCTGGGTGAGTGAAGTGCAGCTGGGGGGGCTCTACCATCCTGAGTATTTAGGGGCTCTCTGCTCTACCTTTTTAGCTGTGAGGACCGCTGCAGGAGTTTCAGCAGGGGCGAGGTAGGAGCAGAGTTGTTGAGGTCGTCTTGGCATGCGGTAGAGGGGAGGCGAGGGAGAGAGTGGGGCGTGGAGGGTTCAGGTCAAGCCCCTCGACTGAGGGAAGGGGGAGGAAAAGCTGGCAAAGGGGAGAGCAGCCCGGCATAGGAGTAGGCTGCGCAGTGGGGGAGGGCATGGCGGTGGGGTCGGGGCAGGCGTTGGAGGCAGCTCTGTCAGGTGAGGTCTGACAGTGACCGATGTGATGGTGGAGAGGCTGTTGGTGTCCTTGGCAAGAGGAGTTTTGTTGGCTTGTTGAGGCGGAAGCCAGGATCCAGCAGTGTCCACACTATCCACCTTCCACTTTCACACCTCACCCTATAGAAATAGCACCTCCCAGCTCCCTCTCCACCTTGCTTTTGTTCCAGACCACGGACTGCTCCTGACAGAGCACATACTTGGTTGTCTGTCTCTCCCTGTAAATACAAGCTCTGTTGGGCTAGGAAGGTGGTTTTGTTTGCTGCTGTGTCATTAGCAGCTGGAACAGTGTTAAATAAGTGAATCCGGAGAGTGTCATGAAGAAAGTGGTGTCTCAGCCAGGTGAACGTGGCCCCCGTGTTCAGGTTGTATAGCCCACATGTAACCTGAAAACATTCTCCTTATCGTCAACTCGTTTCTTTTGTTAAGCACCATTTCACACAGGGCATTATAGTAGGTGCTACATAGAATTAACCTACTAGCTCTAGCTCCTGCCCCCAGAAAAGTTAGGATTTGATAGATGTACCCATTCCTATTTACCCGACTGTCACTGTGACCCTTATTACTATCAAAGTCAAGGTTTGGGGTTTCAAATTCAGTGGAGAACAGATTTCAAGGGTTTTCTTTAATTGTCAAAGCTGACTTTTAGAAAAGGAGCCAGTGTTTTTAAAGCCTATTTATAGGTCTTGGCTACCTGGAGAGTGTTACCTTATCCTTTGAAATGTATCAGACAGCTTCAGATTTCTCTGCCTTTTAAGTGGGTTACGAAGCTGGCAGTGCCTTGAAAACAACTGATAATAGTAATATTAACAAATTTGTTTCTTGCCAGTCTTCATAGGAACTCAGAAACATCTGCTGTTCTATTTCTGTTACCTCTCTGGTGGACAGTTTCTGGAGTCCTGACTCCAGGTGTGCCCTCTGGCTGGAGGCCTTTGTTAATTTACTTTCCCTTTAACCCAGATGTCTGTAAGGGGGTGGAGTTTCCATCTTTTACATAAAAATCTTAACCTTAGTGAATATTTGAACCTACTAATTACCTTTTTGCGTCGGTGGATAATTGTGCTAGGGAAGGGGCGCCTGGGTGGCTCAGTCAATGAAGCGTCTGCCTTCAGCTCAGGTCATGATCTCAGGGTCCTGAGATCAAGCCCCGTCAGGCTCCCTGCTGAGTGGGAATTCTGCTTCTCCCTCTCCCTCTGCTTCTCCCCTTACCTGTGCGTGCTCTCTCTTTCTCTCTCTCTCTCTTCTCTCTCTCTGTCAAATAAATAAATAAATATTTTTAAAAAAAGAGTGCTAGGAAATGGCTGAATTCTTTGAGGGTAGTTATTCCTAGTCCTGATATGATAGAAGCTTCTGACTTAGGTCAGAGTGTCTGTGGCTTGGCCACATGGATCAGGGTGAGGGTGGTGGTTACCATACTAGCTACTGGGGGGCGGGGGTGTGCTAAGTTGAATAGAGTAAAATGTAGACAGTATTTGTGTTTGGGTGTGTAACTAATCTTGCTGGTTTAGCTTTCTAAGTTTTCTTTTTACATTATTTTAAAACATTAATAGAAGTATATGATTAGGGATGCCTGGGTGGCTCAGTTGGTTAAACTGCCTTTGGCTCAGGTCATGATCCCAGGCCTCCCTGCTCGTGGGGAGCCTGCTTCTTCCTTTCCCTCTGCCCTTCCTGCCCTGCTAGTGCTCTTATCTCTCTCTCAAAAAATAAATAAGGGACGCCTGGGTGGCTCGGTTGGTTGAGCAGCTGCCTTCAGCTCAGGTCATGATCCCAGCGTCCTGGGATCGAGTCCCACATCGGGTCCTTGCTCGGTGGGGAGCCTGCTCCTCTCTCTGCCTCTGCCTGCCTCTCTGCCTGCTTGTGTTCTCTCTCTGTTAAAATAAATAAAATAAAATCTTTAAAAATAAATAAATAAATAAGATGTTTTTTAAAGAAGTATATGATTAGAAATGTGAAGGACATAGATGAAGTAAATTATAGAGTACTAGACAGCTTCAGATTCCTCTGATATTTTAAGTAGGGGAAGTGGCTTGAATAAGTGGCAAAACGTACACTGATCTAGGATGGAGATGACCCGGATGGAACGGTCAGCCCTGCCCACATTAATTTATTTATTAAGGGCCACTGTAATCAAAATACCAGAATAGTTGTCTTTTGAGATTTGACAGTGTGATTGTAATGTTGGAACATGGAAGAGTAAATAGGCAAGAATTCTAACATTTTAAAAAAATGATGAGGACCAACCTAAACTAGATAGTAAAGTATATTACAAATTTATAATTATTAAATCAGCATTATACTAGCATCGGATTAGACATGAATCAGTGACACAAGGCCCCAGAACAGACCCTAGTGTATATTATAATTTAATATATATTAATGGAAGTTTCATAAATTAGTTGAGCAAGGTGAGACAATCAAATAGCTAATTGGGGTGAGCTGTGTAAAGAAGTAAATTTATTTTTTCCCCTAGATGGATCAGAGTTAAATGTAAAAAGTGAAACCATTAAAAACCTATGCACAAAACACCAAAAGAAATAGGATGTTCAAGAATAGTCTCAAATACATATATGAGAATGTAGTGTATGATAAAGATGGTATTTTAATCCCAGCAGGGGAAAGTTGGATTATTTAGTATATAAGTAGGAACCATTGACTAAAAGCAGGATCCCATTAACACGCATTACAGCAAAATAAATTCCAGTGGACCCAAGACTTGACTGTACAATGTGGAGCTGTGAGAACACTGGAGGAAGGTACGGTTTCCACAGTTTCCACAGCTTTTCTATAATTTACTTCATCTATGTCCTTCACATTTCTAATCATATACTTCTTAAAAAAAAGATCTTACTTATTTTTTGAGAGAGATAAGAGCCCTAGCAGGGCAGGAAGGACAGAGGGAAAGGAAGAAGCAGGCTCCCCACGAGCAGGGAGGCCTGGGATCATGACCTGAGCCAAAGGCAGTTTAACCAACTGAGCCACACAGAAGGTACAGTAGAAAAAGCCTTTTTTAAGTACGGCCAATAAATAAATAAATAAAAACATTAAAGAAAAGACTTTAAAACTTTTGACTACGTTAGTGAAAAGTTTCTACTAAAAATAACAAAAGCCTACGATACATACAAAAAGTAGAGTAGAGCAAAAACCAAAACAAGGCACATCATAAATGGTTAAGGCCGAGATAGGCCCAGTAATTCTGTCGTATGTGTTGCAAACATTCCCACCCTATTAAGAGCTCTTACACAACACAAAATAAGGAGAAGATAGGCGGATAATTAACATACAAGTTCCAATGGCCAATAAACATAAAAAGATAGAAGTGGGAACCAAAAAGTAAACTGATTTTTTGCTTGTCAGCTTCACAAACATTAATAATAACTAATGTAAGTACTGGTTTGGAGAAATAGGCACTAATCACTGCTGTTGGAAGTGTAAATTAGTATAATCTTTGTTTCTTTGTAACAAAATTATAAATATACACGTACCCTCCGATTCAGCTTTCGAGTTTCTAGGTATTTATCTGACAGAAACAGTCATGTAATTGCACAAAAATGTAAGTAGCAGGATGTTCATCACAGCATTGTTTATAATAGTGAAAAACAAAAACAACATGTGTCTATTAGTATAAATGAATGTCTGTTTATGGAGAAACAGTTAAGTAGATTGTGATAAATATATACAGCCAATATCCCAGTATAAAACTATACTGGGATAATAAGATACCTCTAACATAAATGAAAATGGGTTATAAAACAGAATATGATCCAACATATTTAAATATTTTGTTTATTCATACATTAAGTACATACATATGAATATACGTATATTACAAGGATTTAAGAGCCAACTACAAAGTTAGGAAGAATAGTCCACATGACGGTCCTCACTTCTAACACCAGCTTGTAAATTAGGGGAATTCCCAAAACCATCTTCAAGTTGAACAATTCTCTTGAAGGACTCAGGGAACTCACTGAAAACTTACAGTCTTCATTAGGGTTTATTACATGGAAAAGCTTCTAATTGGATCAGCCAAGGGAAGGCATGCCTAGGGCAGAGTTGAAGAGGCCTTCCAGTGCGGTCCTTCTGGTGGCATTACCTCCTTCCCACCACAGTGTATGACCATGCACGTGGAGCTTTGCCAACCAGGGAAGCGCTCACCTGAGTCTTTGGTACTCACAGTTTTTATGGGGCTTGGCTCGATCACTGCCTGTGTGGCCACCTTCTGGTCCCCACGCCCTCCTGGAGATCTGGCTAATACCTTTAGTTATCAGTTCCTCTGGAGATTGGAACTGATACCATAAGGTCTAAAACCCCTATAGTGAATCAGATTGTTAGAGTCTCCTAAGACCAAAGCCCCCAGGCAAACAGAGTTACTCTGGTCAGGCAGAACATTCCAAGGGCGTAGAAGTCACTTCCCAGGAGCCAAGGGCAAAGGCCAGACTCTCTTCGCATAATGTTATTTCATTTCTTCACTACACAACATTATCACCAAAATTCAGATAATGGTTATTTCTAGGTAGTGAAATTACAGTGGGCTTTTGCTTTCGTTTGTACTATTTTGTGTTGTTTGAATTTTCTTTCAGTGTGGGTGTATAATTTAAAATCTATAAGACTAAAAAGCTAAAAATGAGATTAATGGAAACAATCTCTTGGGGGTAGATGGGCGGGCAGCAAAGCAATAAAAGAAATAAAGGAAGACCAGTAGGTATGACTGCACACATGGATAATCTACTTATTCGAAGATATGCTATATAAAGAATTAAAACTCCAAAACTTAAGGGAAACATTTGCAGAAACATCACAAATTAGTATTATGGCATTACCAACATACAATAGCAAGAGATAAATAGCGAACATTTTAATAGATGGTGAAAACTGAAGATTGTAGTCCAGTTAACGATCATATGCCAGAGTCGGTGTCCCAGTAGCAAGATTGTGCCTCTAGCTTTGGAGGATGCCGCCCTGGAGAAGGCTGGGGACTCCTTGTGCTATTTTTTGCAAATTCCCGTGAGTCTGTAATTATTTCAAAACAAAAAGTTTTTTAAAAGACAAAGGGCACAGATAGCTCAATACAGTAAGAAAGTCACATGAGTAATGCACAGACTTTTTTTTTTAAGACTTTGTGAGAGAGAGAGCGAGAGCGAGCACAAGCAGGGGGAGCAGCAGGCAGAGGGAGAAACAGGATCCCCACCGAACAGGGAGCCCGATGCGGGACCAGATCCCAGGACTGTGGGATCACGACCTGAGCCGAAAGCGGACGCTTAACTGAGCCACCCAGGCGTTCCCAGATTTTTTTTTAAGAATTAAAATTTATTAACAAATGATGCAAACTGAAGTGTCATGCCACTTTTTCTTGTCTTAAGTCTGGTCCCGTACCCAGTCCAAAGGACTCTTAACACCCTGACAAAGAAACAGATGAATCTGGCTTTAAATGGTTCCTTGCCCAGCATCCCCCTGCTCCTGCCTGAAAGTCCAGTTGTGGCTAGAATCTGACTGGAAACTCCGGGCTTTAAAACTCAGCAATGTGCCCTAGAACTGACTGCTTTTCAGCTGCGTGCCCCAGCATTGGCTGGCACTCCCTCGTCCTTTTATACCTCACCTATTATTCTCCTGGTGAGGTGGACATCGTCACCATTTTATATAGAAGGTTGGATTTGGACAGCTCATGTCACTTGTCCAGAAATGGAAACCACTCTCCTTTTCCTGAAGGCTTAGAAGTGGTCCAAGCATGACGGTGTCTGTCCCCTTGTGGAAGGCCAGGACCCAGGAGAGAGTGCTCCCAGCTAGGACACAGGTCACCAGCATCCAGACGGTGAATGAGAGGTCACCACCGCTGCTATTCTGATTTTGCCTGCTGTCAACTCCTTCAAGTTGCTTTAATCTTTGAAGGTTAAAGAAATGATTACTCCCTGGGTGCCTGCCTGGGTAGCTCAGTCGGTTAAGCATTTGCCTTGGGCTCAGGTCATGATCCCGGGGTTCTGGGATCGAGCCCCACATCGGGCTCCCCACTCAGCGGGGAGTCTGCTTTTCTCTCTCCCTCTGCCCACTGCTCCCCTTGCTTGTGCTCTCTCTCTGTCAAATAAATAAATAAAATCTTAAAAAAAAGAAATAATTACTCCCTGCTTTTTACACAAAACAAACAGACCCTCACAAACACGCTCACACGAGGGCAGATGCACACCTAGACCCACTAGCACACACATATATACAAGTGTGCTCTCCCACACACATGGTCACACATGCACACCACACACCTGTACACACACACACACCACAGGCACGCTGCACATCCATCACACCCCCCCACACCACACACATCAGCACACGTACGCACATGCACACAACGCACATTCGCTCACCTTGTCAGTAGGACAGACCTGGGACGAGGACGTCAGGAGGCCATGTTCCTGCCTTGCTGTCATTGCCCTCAGAATCTGCTTCTCCAACAGGACTTCCTTTGAATATAAAAAAGTAAAATAGACACCAAGCGACCCACGAGGAGAGTGAATTGTGGGTGCAGGAGGGAGGACCCACGTTTAGGCGTGGGAGCAGGGCCTGACAGCCTCACAAGTTTCCTCTGGGAGGAGGCTCTGCTTGGGTGAGAGGCCCAGGGCGGAGGCCCACAGTTCAGGCGATTCCGTTAAACACACCGCCCTCCTCCTGCCATGCCTCTCGCTGTGCCTGCTCCCCAGGTCTTGGCTCCTCAATGAACCTTTGTCCGTCTGGAGCCTGTTAGTTTTGGCTCCTAGCAGCCTGTGGAACCAGGCCCAGATCCCAGGAAAGCCAATAGAGACCGCTCTTTTGAAGAAAGAGAGAATCCTGTAAGAGAGACCAGTCTGGGCATTATTAATCCACTCACTCATTAAAGAAACCACTTAATAAGCATTATCCTCATATTTGGGTCAGGTTCACAAAATTGACTTGCACATAAATTTTATATCTGTTCATGTGATTAATTACCTTCCCCAATTAAGCCGAAGCTCTTTTATAAGGTCGTAGACTGGACCCGGTCTTTTTGCCTTATTTATTTTGAAAAAAATAACATGTTCTTGTATTATATTTCAGCAGTATAAAACAGTAAACAGTGAAAACTAAGTCTCCAACTTAGCTCCCCAGAGGGAAATCACTTTCCGTTCCCTGTTTCTCGTGCATCTTTCTGAGATTGACGGACAGGCTGTCTCTTCCCCGCCTCGGCCCAGCCTGTGTATCTCGTGTGTAGAGCTCCCTGTTATAAGTACACGCGGCTGCCGTGCTGCCCATCTTGCCTCTCTGTTTCCTTCTCGCGTCACATGGCTTGTGGCTCTTGCCTGCGTCTCAGTGCATGAAGTGTGTGCTATTGTTGTAGTTGCCCCGTAGTGTCCCTCGGTGTGCATACAGCACAGTTTGCAAACCAGTTCCCTTTGATGAGCGTGCCGCTCGTTTCCAGCCTCTTGCTGCCACGTCAGTGCTGCTGTTTGATGTCTTTCCACGTGTGTCCTTGTGCACCTGAATCCGTTCCTAACAGTGGGATTGTGAGTCAGAGGGATGTGCATTGACGATGTTGACAGGCAGTTGTCTGCTTGTCCCCCAACAAAGTTGTTTTTGCGCGTCATTGTGTCCCCAGGGCTGGCTTACTGATCAGACCTCTCTCCCCTGCCGGAGTGCTGAATGGTTTGGGGACGGAAACAGAGGAGTTGGTCCACAGCAGCACTACTTGTGACGGCCACAACGTGAAAAGACAAATGTCTATCCATGGGCGCAAGAATAAACAAATGTGGTCTGTCCCTCCCGAGGGACAGGAGTGAGCCATGGAAAGCAACAAAGGACTAACCCTTGTTACAACGTGGATGCCCCTCGAAACTAGTGTGCTTAGTGAAAGAAAGAGGCCACATGCAAACGGCCACAAATTTTATCATTGTGTTTATACGAAGTGTCCAGAAGAAACAAACCAGAGAGACAGAGTAGATTAGTGGTTGCCAGGACAGGAGCAGGAGGAAATGGGGAGGGAGTGCTCCATGGGTACAGGGCTTCCTTTGGGGATAATGAAAACTGTCCTGAACCTAGGTAGCAGCAATGGGCACATAGCATTGCAGATTGCTTAAAGCCACCGAATCGTATGCTTTAAAATAGCTCAATGGTAAATTTTATGTTATATATACTTAACCACAATAAAAAAAGAGTCAATAAATGGTAGCCAGAATGTTATCTTTATTGTTGATTAGGCTGAGGGTATGGCTTAGAGGTGAACTGTAGACTGCCTTTCCAGGCGTCTCAGGCAGTCCTGGACTAGACAGGCCCCATCCCCACCCCAGGCTCTGTAGGAGCGGAGCAGCAGGAATGGCACCTGGCTCCCAAGAGGAGAGTGGGGAAGGGCCTGGACCACCCACTCCGGTTCCTCCTTCTGCACTCACTGTGGACATACCCATGCTACTTAGCTGGCTGGGAATAAAGGGGAGGCAGTGCTAGGGATGACTTGCTAGTGGGCGTCCAGGAAGCATTTCAAGGAATGGGGAAGAAATATTGCCCCATAAAAAGCAAGTATGGTTTAGTGAACAAAAAAATGGGCCCCACCACTCTTATGAGACATGTGGCAACAGACCCTAGAGCCTTCTGCCTGCTTTCTTTTGGAGAGAATGGTCCGACTAGGAGTTAGGAGCTAATCCTACCTGGGATGGACAGAATACAAAAATCCCCTCTTGGTCCCTGTTCTTCTTAATTTCAGCTCCTGTCTGTGCAAAGCTTGTATTTTAATTTCCATTCCAAAGCAGTCATTTGCCAGACCTCTGAAGAATTCAGTTTGCTAGTCTATCCAACAACAGTCTTTTTTTTTTTTTTTAAGATTTATTTATGTATTTGAGGTAAGGGGGGGCAGAGGGGGAGAGAGAATCTCAAGCAGACTCCCTGCTGAGTGCGGAGCCCAGCCCCATGCAGGGCTCAATCCATGACCCTGAGATCATGACCTGAGCCAAAACCAAGAGTCAGCTGCTCAATCAACTGAGTACCCCCCCATGCGCCCCTCCACCAACAGGTTTGAGAGACCTTTGTTGTACCCTGAATTTCCTGTTTCAGCTGGTACGCCTGTCTTCTAGGAGAGTGTCCATGGCAGGGTGTGGGAAGATTTTTCGTTATGGAGAAGGTTAACAGTCACTTAGTAGCTCCATATTTAAAAGTGCCTCCCATGTGCCAGGTACTGTGCTGGGATGAGCCAGCCCTAGACTTCAGCCTTCCCGTAGTTTGGGGAGAATCCAGGTTCATTGTTCCGACAGAGAAGCCCGTGGGGTATGTAGGAGGGCAGTCTTGGGAGATGAGGCCAGAAGAGGGCTTTGTTTATTGAGGCGAAGCCAGTGGTCTTAAAATTTTTTGTAATGTGTTTCTGGTTACCCTTTACAGAAGGAATGTGGCGGGGCACCTGGGTGGCTCAGTCAGTTGAGTGTCTGACTCTTGATTTTGGCTCAGGTCGTGATCTCAGCGTTGTGAGATCAAACCCTGGTGTCGGGCTCCATGCTAGGCACTTGCTTAAGATTCTCTCCTTCCGCCTCTGCCTGCCCCCTCTCCTCCAAAAAAGAAGGAAAGTAGCATAATCTTGAGTTAGGCAAAGAAGTACCCCATCAGCCATGTCTGGGGGATGAGTGGAGCTGGGGCAGGGCTTTAGGGGAGCAGAAGCCTGACCACAGATGCTTTCTGGGACCACTGCTCTGGAGAGCTCTGCCAAGGCAGCTGCGAGTTCCCTTTTAGAAGGGTGCAGAGCAGTCCTTCCCTAGTATGTTCCCTGGGAAGCTAGACTTTGGGTGTCCGCCATGAATCCAGGTTTGGTCTGTGGATGTCTGCATAAGGAATGTCTCCTCTTCCCTCTTTGAAGGTCGACAGTGACGTCAGCGCACCAAAGGCTCTGGAAGCCCATCAGTGAGGAGACTTAAAGAAATTTATCTCCACATTTTTCTAAAAATGTGTCTATGGAGTCCTTTTTTCTCTGTAGTACTTTGATATATAGAACTGTTTGTACTGCTTTTTCAGATCTTGTACTGAAGTTTCTGTGGGCAGGGGGCAGTCGGTCACCCTAAAAAACATCCTAGTTTCTCTTTCACCGTCTCTAGTCCTGTGGGTATCTTAGGTTTGGGTTTTGGACTCACGTCTTTGTGCTGGTTGAGCACCACCTGTTGACTGTTGCGGTATTACAGAAATCTGGGACGATGGTGTGGTACCAGTTGCATATTTCAAACTCCTGCATATTTGTGCTGAGGTTTGACCACATTCGACGTAAACATCAAGGAAAAATGAACCATTTCAGCAAGCAGGAAGAGGAGAACCCCAAACTGCCCCCTGTCCAGTGGTTTCTAGCCCACAGAGTCTGAGCTCTCTTTGTATCTTCCCCTCTTCATCGTAAGTAACCGAAGCTGCCAGCATGATCTGATGTCTTTGAGAAGATGGTCTTCTGTGCTCGTCAGCCACTTTTTCTTAATAAAGCCGAGGTGAGGGTCGGTCCGTAGTTAAGCACAATGGTTAGTTCTTAGCTGAACACTGCAGGACACCAGAGGTTTTTCTCTTCCCTGGAGCCCTCATTCGACGGCAGCCCTTCTGCATCTGTCCTCCGCAGCCATCTGTGTAGCGGCAAACGCCCCCGACGGATTCCACAGAGAAAGTGACCTTTGAATCCTGGCTTCAGCGTGAGGAAGCTGTTAATTACAGAAAAAGTGTCTTTTTAACCTTTAAGGAAATTAAAAAACAAGGACAGTGTTCTGTCTTGTTTTGTTTTGTTTCTGGGAACCACCTGCCTAGCTAGATACCAAGTTGTTGAAAGGTCTTGCAGAAGAGGGGAAAGAGGGTTGGTTTTGCCAAGTTGTGGGACCTAATCTACCCTGCCGTGCACTCTGCTGTCCAGCCTGGCGTCAAGTGCCCCACATGAGCCACCCCCCCGCCTCCCCTCCTCCCGCAGGAACTCTTGACCAGACGTGCGGTTGCTCACCTCTGGGCCATCATAGGCAGGCAGAAGAGTGGCAGGGGCCACTCCCTGGCTGAAGTTCAGTCCGTTTCCTTATCCTCCGGGCGGTAGCTGAGATGTCACCTCCTCCAGAAAGTCTCCCCTGACTACTCAGGCTTGGTTGGTTATGCAGCTCTATGCTCCCACAACCCTCTGCTCTTCTTTGTGACCCTCAGCACAGGGGCGGGGCCTCATGTGCCCCATCTGTTCCTTTCCTCCATTTGTAGCGCTAGTCCCTTGTCGAATGCACGAATGGGGGTCTCTGCCTTCAAAGCTCTTAGACAAGGCTGCTCTCTGCCCTGGGCTTTGTTCACTGGTATCGAGAGTGGGCCTGTGGGTGTCACCTTTTTCCTCCCCTGGAGGAGGAAGAGCCACATGACAATGATGGCAAACACAAAAGAAAGAACTTTTCAAGTCAGGACATGTTAAAACTCAAGCCTTTCAGTAATAACTTAAGTCCACATAATGGAGATGGTTATGTATAACTTATATTTATATTTTACGGTAGGGTTTACCAGTTATATGCATCTGAATGTGTATGATTATGTACATGATCCTTATCAAAACACTCAGGAGGAGATGGTATTATCCTGAGTTTATCCAGGAGGCTGGGCGTCAGACAAGTTACCTGACTGCAAAGCCGCCTGGCGCACGTGCGATGCAGCAGAGGCTCGAGGCCTAGCCGCTGGCTGCTGAGCCCGAGGGCAAGTGCACTGCTTGGAGGTGGCATAGGAGTCTTGGCACTGGGCAGAGAAGGCAAGGAAGGTGTCTGACAGGTTGGAAACGTCCAACCCTCTGAGCTGAGACTGCTGCTCTCTGTGTGTCCCTCAGACTCTATGAAGGCATCCTGCGGCCTTTTCTCTCGGGGACTCCCAGCCTTCCGTCCCATGTGACCCAAAGCCTGGCTCGCTGGGATAGGTGGGAGGGGCACGAGGTCTTTGCCAGGTGCCCAGCCAGGGGCTTTGCTTTTAAGCCAGGTCCTCAGGTTCACATAGGGTTTACGGCCTAGGTGCTGTCTCTGGAGACTGGTTGCTAGTCCTCACAAGGTATTTCTGGTGGGTTCGCAGAAGGGGGAGGGCTGTGGCTCACAGCCAGGTGTGCACTAAAGATCTTGCCTTGCCCATCTCGAGCCTTCTGAAAAAGGGAGCCCTGTGTCAGCCGCCCAGATGTGGCTTCTGACACGTGGCAAACTAGACTGTCTGAGAAGCCCGTGCCACCAGGGAGAGTGCTCCTCGCCTGCTGGCGGCTGGGGTACGAGGGCTCCGTAACTCATCCAGAGAAGAGTTATTCCCAGGCCCTGCTGTGTGCCACGGTCTGTGCTAGGTGCTTAGGGTGATGACGCCGAACGGGTGCTCCCCTCGGTGAGCTGCAGGGTACTGCGAGCAGCTGGGGGTGTGGATACTGCTCTGTGGAGGGTGGCTGGCTGAGTGCCGCTTTTGAGTTTGAATGGTGCTCAGGAAACCCTGCAGGAGTCACCAGCAGCCCAGGGGAGGCCAGTGCCAGCACGGAGATGGCGTTGGAGCGGGGGGCAGAAGGAGGTTCGTGAAGAGTGAGGACCATGCGTGCACAGGACCGGAGGCAGGAGAGGGTCCCGCAGGCTCAAAGGCCAATGGGACGTTTGCGTGCCTGCGCTGTAAATGCCTCTTGGGGACTGGTGACAAAGGAGATGGACCAGGGTAAAGGAGCTTGGCTTTCACTTATTTGCTAGCAGATTTCTTTCTTTCCTCTCTCCCCACCCCCTGCTTTATTGCGTTGTAACCGACTACAACATTGCATAAGCTGAAGCAGGATGATCTGATATACTGAAAAATCAAAAGATTTTTAACTTTTAATCCCGGAAAATTTAAAAGACAGGTGAATGTCAACAGACTAAGACAGTGAACCCATGTGCCATTGTCCCATTCCAGCACCTACCAGCGCGTGGCCAGTCCTGTCCCCTCCGTGTGCTGACAGCGTCACCACCCCCACTCCCACCTCCCTTTCCCTCCTGCCGATCACTTGGAAGAAATCCCAAAGGGACTCGTGTCTTCTGTCAAGCTTAACCTGTGGCTTGCGATGGATTAATCCAGAATTTTGAGGCCTGGACTGAGTGGGTGGCACTTTTCGATTTCATTTCATTTTCAGGGGAACCACTAAGTTTCCCTTCTCTGTCTTACCTTTCAGTGGGAAGCTGGTATCCCCCAAGTGGAAGAATTTCAAGGGCCTGAAGCTCCAGTGGAGAGACAAGATCCGGCTCAATAATGCCATCTGGCGGGCGTGGTACATGCAGTGTGAGTGCTACACGGGCTTCTGGCAGGAGGGAGCTGCAGGGGCGCTGAGGCCTTCTGGTGGGCAGGACTCCAGATTCTACCACCTGGAGCCCTTTGCACCTTGGGGCCCAGAGCCCATTTTTCAAACATGATGCCTCAAAGGGAAGCTTCTCTTGGGCAGACTACAGCAATAGGAAAACCAAGCCAAATCCTAATGAACTAGATACTTCTCAGGTGTCAGGCCCAGGGGGCCCGACACATGGTCTGTGTCATGTAGTTGCCCATAATCTGCAGGAACAGATATGTTAGCCCAGTGCTCACAGCATAACAAGCTCACTGTTGGGTTAGATGCTTGGGCCCAGTGTTGTAAAGGTAGAGGCAGGAGAGCTTAGTTCTTTCTAGGGAAGTCAAGGAGGTTGTAGCAGAGGTGACATTTGAAGAGTCAGGGAACAGTTCCCGTTTTCAGCAGGTCAAAGAAGATACAGACCCAGACTTTGTTCATTCTCTAGCTGGCTTCATGCCAGTAGACCCAGTGACCTTTGGGTTGGGGTATGCTTGGGTTAGGCTGGCGTTTCTCTTGATAAGCCAGACTCCCTTTCCTACCCATGAGTTACCGACAGATTCTTTTCCTTTATTCTCTGAAATCTCATTTTCAAGAGAAGGAAAGAACACTTAGGGTCCCACTCTAAGGGGAATGTGGACAGAGGAGGCAAGGGCTCCTTTAGGGGTCTTGGTCATAGTGAAGATGTCTCATCTTTTCTCTGCCTAGATTT
>CM052808.1:5433336-5492933 GCA_028533885.1 Nasua narica | reverse complement strand
CTGGCTGCACCACCCCGTGACCATGTCGAGCTTGTGACAGCCCACAGAGGCTCCCCTCTTCTCGGACTGGGCTGACCCGAGCACTCAGGGGTTCTCCCGCCGGGACTTATTCTCCACTGCCCCTTAACACTGGCCTTTCTCTGGAAGTCAACTGGGAGAGATCTGGGCTCCTTACAAGGCAGTTATCTTTAACAATTAAAGAATGACCTCAAGATCTTTCTATGTGGAGATGGAAAGATGCTGAAGAAATAGTAAATGAAAAAAAAAGCAAGTTGCACAACAGTATTTTAGTAACTTTATGTTAATTTCTTAAAAAGTGTGTATCTGTGTGAGTGTGTGGGTGGGTAGGCAAAGTCTAGAAGAATATATAGAAATCCTTTATTGGGGGCTACCTCTGGGGAGGGGGATTAGAGTGAAGCGGATACCCTTTATACCCTTCTGCGTTGTTTTAATGCTATCTTAGCATGTCTCACTGTTAGGGTAAAAGGGAGAATAATTAGAAAGCAAAAGACCTGGTGAAAGAGCCTTTTGAGTGGTGGGATGTGATCTGGCATTGGACAATATTAAGGAATATCATTTTGTTGAGTCTGGTGATAATACTGTGTTGTTCACTCTGCAGATCCTTTACTGTCAGACACACAATGAAGTATTGTTAGGTGAAACTATATGGGCCTTATGATATCTGGAACTTGCTCTAATATACTCCAGCCCCAAACAAAAAGGAACCTGAAAGTGAGGTGGGCTCTCTCTGAGGAGGTCGTAACTTATTTGACTCCAGACTCTTCAGGCATATCGTGGAGGGGGCTCACCTGCGTGATGGAAAGGTTGAAGTAGCTACTCTTGCAAGTCACTTTCCATCTAAAACTTCTGTGATTGGCCATTTGTGTTCATGCTTTGAAAATGTGGCAGGGTCTCCTGGATAAGGGCATTTAGTGCTACCCCTGGCTCTTTGCAGGGCTTTTTCAGTGCCTGGGTGGAGGGCCCTTTCCCTCTACCCTGCACAAGCACTCTCTGACCCATGCTCCAATCCAGACCCTTAGAACCGTGCTACCGAAGCCGCACTTCGTTATCTGATGTCATGAAGTAAAAGCCCATCTCTAGGGTGGGACACACTTTATGATCAAAGTTGCGTGCATATGGTAGGGTTCTCCGAGCTGGATTGCCCAGGGCTGACTGCCAGTGTCAGACGCATCTTCGTTTTCAGGTCAAGTTCTGCCAATCAACCTAGCCTGCCCTCTTTTGATTGCGACCCACATCTCTTCACAGGCCATCACCACAGAAGGGAAGTACTGGAAGAGCCGCATTGAGATCGTGATCCGGGAGTATCACAAGTGGAGAACCTACTTTAAGAAAAGGGTATCTGGCTTGGGCTCCAAGAACACCATGTTTAGGAAGCCCCACAGGGGAGGGAGGATCTAAGTCTGTGTTCAGACGCTGGCCCCCAAGGCTGTGGCTCCATCACTGCCCCCATGGAACCCAGCGTTCCAGCCCAGTCGAAGGGATGGGCCTGCTGTGGCCATGTTCTCTGTGGTCTCAGTTTCTCCTGCTGTTAGTTATTCCACAAACACTGGCTAAGAATCTCTTCTGTGCCCAGCATGGGCCTGGGGACAGCAGAGAGCAGGATCCCTCATGTGCCTCTCAAGGAGAAGAGGCCTAGATGCTTCCAGGAGGAGAGGCTGAGGGCCTCATCCCTTCCCAGGACCCTGGGTGACCACCTTGTCTCCCCTTTTCTCCACAGTTACAGCAGCACAAGGATGAGGACCTTTCCAGCCTGGCCCAGGTGAGTGAGCTTAGGGGCTGTGGGGACCCTCGTGAGAACTCTCCTTTGACAAGAAACAGCAATGATGTGGGTGGCCCGACAGTGAAGCCTGCTGCAGGACGTTGTGGGGACATGGATTGTTCCTGCAGCTCCGGGAGGGGCCACCCCCCTTCTCACGCAGAGGACATGCAGGCTAAGGAAACACACCAGTTCTCCCTGCTCCACGCACCCCCTCAGCTTTTACAACAGCCCTTTCAGCTCTGTACAATAGGGTAACATACTTCCCTGGCATGATGTGACTGGGAATTCCGAGTTCACTAGTGGCCCTCTGATTTTTCCTCCCTCCCGTCGCCCCTGTTGGCGCTAGGATGATGACATGCTTTATTGGCACAAACGTGGGGATGGATGGAAGACCCCAGTCCCCATGGAGGAGGACCCACTGCTGGACACAGACATGCTCATGTCGGAATTCAGCGACACCCTCTTCTCAACACTTTCCTCACACCAGCCGGTGGCCTGGCCCAACCCCCGGGAAATAGGTAAGCCACCTCTAGATCCTTGACTCTGAACGCACAGCTGGTTCCCTTCTCTGCCAGGACCCCTGTAACCCAGCCCCGCAGGGCAGAATCGGCCAACCTTGCTGACATCTGAGGGCCACGTGCACTGAGTGGGTGGGGACTGCAAATGGGCCTTCCTGGGCAGCTGTCAGGTCCATGGTACCCTTGCGAGAAGACTGGGCATTTGGTCTGAATCAGTTTCACGTTTCTGATACCGTCCCCTTAGCAGAGGATTTGTGCTTAGGCCAAGTGACAGGGCCTTTGACTGATGGGGAAGAAAATCAGAAGCATTCCTGGGCATGACCTTTTACCTGGCCTCATTCTGGCATCCGGTTAACACCTTAGGGAAGAGCCCACAGACTAACAGTTAGAACTGGGGATCTCTGCATCCTGGGAGTGTCTGTTCCCTGACACTTTATCTATTTTTTATAAAAACTGTCTTTCTTTCTTTCCTGCCTTCTGAGGGTGGAGAATAGCCACAAACCCACAAGAAGGTAGAAATTCCTGCCAGCCGCCTGCACTTCTCCTTGGAAGAATCTGAACAGGGCCAGGAGGATCCATTCCAGGCCTTTTATGTGTTTCCACATTGTCTGAGAAGGCAGAATGATTCCTTTGTCTCCTTTCCGATTCTTACAGCACATCTGGGAAATGCAGACATGATCCAGCCGGGGCTGATTCCTCTGCAACCCAACCTGGACTTCATGGACACTTTCGAACCCTTCCAGGGTGAGGACACGGGGCAGGAAGAGAGCATGACCGTCTGGATCTCCCTTTGTCCAGGACAAAGCACACTGGTGTTTCCTTTTCATAGAGGGAACTGTTAGAATGGGCAAGAGGGAGGACTTAAAATTTTTCCAGAACTACCTTTTTTTTTGTGGGGGGGAGGGGGTAGTAGTGGCAAGGTCTGGGAAGCTTTTCTGTTGCAGGGTTCTCTCTCAAGGGAATCACCACTCCTGTGGTTTCAGATCCTCAGGTTTGCCCAGGACCATAAGCAGTTCTCCCTGTAGGCAGCAGAGGGCGCTGGCAACACAGCGGCCTCCGAGGACTCCCCTGCGGTTAGAACTGGGCTCATAAGAGCTGCCAAACGCCAGGCCTGGGAGTATTTCAGACCCCATACTAGTTTCCAGCATGAGCGATTCCAATCAGAGGGCCTCTTTCTACAGAGTTACCTCGGGAGGGAATGCCCTTTGGCCATGGCATTCCCCCCCCCCCGAGTAAGATGGGGTTCAGTGCCCAATGTATTTGGATCTTAATTCAAGGATGTGATGGGCACATAGAGCTCAAAAGCGCCCGATGTTGTCTTTCAGATCTCTTCTCTTCCAGCCGCTCCATTTTTGGTTCCATGCTGCCTGCTCCTGTCTCAGCACCTGCACCAGATCCCAACAGTCCACCTGCTCAGGTAGAGGGCGGTGGGGAGAGGTGGCCAGGGCTAGGCTAATGAATAACTGTGCAATCATAAAGTGCTACAGCTCGCTCGATCTAGTGCCGCACACACATACAATGCGTAAAGGAGTTATCCTCGCCCTCCTTGAAAACAGCCATAGGCTAGTCTCCAGAAGGTAGGAGCTATCTGTAAACGTTGGCTCCTGCCTGAGGCTCTGCGTAACGTGTGCAGTGAGCTCTGTTCTAACCAGTTAAGAGAGAATTAGCTAAGGAAAATATGGATCACTAATAAAAAGAAGTTCCATATATCTCGTTTACTTTCTACTTAACAATGAACACAAGTGGGTTATCAGCTGCGGGGGCTGCAGAGCTGAGTGAGGCAAGGCTCTTTGCCCTGAGGGGCTCTCAGGCTGGTACCCGTATCCAGTGAGACACCAGAAACCTGGCCCCATCTTCTTCCATCTGGCTCGGGGAAGAATTTCTTCTATAGAGACTGAGATCTTGACAATTGATTCCTTATAGCGTTTCCCTTTTAGGAAGAGGTGACCTCTAGAAGTTGATACGTGAAACTGTCCTGAGGGAACCCCTTGAGCAGGTGTGCTCCAGGCTGCCTGTGCTCTGTAACAGAAGATGGCCGGGACTTTGGGGGGACCCCTGCTGGACTCTAGAAACAAGATATTCCCAGGCCTAGAGCCAACTGTGTGCAGACAGTCACTTTGTCTGAGCTCTGTGTTATCATTCAGTCCCTAATGGAAACAAGACCCCTGCGGACACCTGGAGAGACACAGCTCCATTCCCCCCAGATTGGCAGGAATGGGGATAGGAGCCATCGCCCTGACCCTCTGTCTGAAGATTCTGCTCAGGCGCCCAGTGTACGTTGCTGGACTTTGTAGTGTGTCATACCAGGAAGTGACGGCAAGTTGTGCGATCCAGCATTTGTCCTTCCTTTCTCAGGAGAGCATCCTGTCAACCACGGCTCTCCCCACCGTGAGCCTCCCTGATGGCCTCATAGCACCTCCTGCAGCCACCACCCTGGACACCACGGATAGGCAGGGCTGTGAACAAGCGCCCCGGCCTGGAGACCCCTTTATCCAGCCCGCAGACTTCGGTCCCCCTGCACCGCCGCTGAATGTCCCTCAGCCTTTCCTGCCTGTGTTCACTATGCCCTTGCTGTCTCCCAGCCCTGCCCCAGTGCCCGCTTCTCCTGCCCTGCCTCTAGCCCCACCCCCTGCCACTGCCTTGAGCCCCCCGGCTCCACCTACCTTCCTGCAACCGAAGTTTGCTGGAGCCAGCAAGTCACCCTCCGTCATCACACACACGGCCTCTGCCACCCTCACCCACGATGCGTCTGCCACCACCTTCAGCCAGAGCCAGGGCCTTGTCATCACAACCCACCATCCCACGCCGTCGCTGTCCCCCTGCGGCCTGGCGCTGCCTCCGGTCACCCGGCCGCCAGCTGCTGGGCCTCCCCAGCCCTGTTTAACTTTCGTGCACCCCAAGCCTGTCTCCTTGACTGGGGGAAGGCCCAAACAGCCCCCCAAAATAGTGCCTGCTCCCAAACCAGAATCTGTGTCCGTGGTATTGAAGAACGCTTGCATCGCCCCAGGTGAGTCAGGTGAGGGGAAGCCAGAGTCTGATCTCCCCTTCCCGAGGGCTATTTCCCTGTCTCCAAGGCTTGCAAACTTGTGACACACACACACTTGTGAAGCAAAAGTGTTCTGATCGACCACATGTGTGTGATCTAGTCTGTTGTCTCCCCTGTGGCGCTCTTTGCAAGTTAGCCTCAAGCCAGTTTGAAAAAGCGTGGTCCAGGCGGTCTCTTTCCTGGGTCTGTAATCTGTCTTCTTCAAGGAGAAGTCACAAAACAAATGTCAGGTACCCCAGTGGTTTTGTCTCTCCCTGGCCTGTGGTGAGAAAGGTGATGTCTGAGCAGCAGGAGCGGGGTCTGTGCTGCTCCTGGGCGGCCCCACAGGGCCTGGGCTCAGCAACCGTGGTGTTAGAAGCAGGCCCTCACGACTCTGCGCCTCACTGTCACCTTCTTGTCCTGGCAGCTGCCTTTTCAGGACAACCACAAGCGGTGATTATGACATCAGGCCCTCTGAAGAGAGAAGGGATGTTGGCTTCTACCGTGTCCCAGTCCAATGTGGTCCTCACGCCCGCTGCCATTGCCCGGGTGAGGGGGCCCTAGGCAGACCCTCCGTGTCCTTCTCACCCGGCATGGCCCTGCTTTTGGGTGGTCCTCACCTGCCATGACTGTGGTCAGGGGTGACCTCCCTCTCCTGTGTCACCTCAGGCTCCTGGAGTCACGGAGTTCCACAGTGGCATCCTGGTGACAGACCTTGGCCACACCACGAGCAGCCAGCCGGCGCCCGTCTCTCGGCTCTTCTCTTCAAGCACAGTGCAGGACTCCCTGGTAAAGGGCGAGCAGGTCCCGGCCACGGGTTCCAGTGAGTGTGCGCTCCGGTCCGAACGGTTGGGACTTCGTGAGTGAAATGAGCATGCCCACTCCTGGGTCAGGGAGACCACCTGTGGGGTTCCCCAGGATCGGGGCTGGATTGTGCAGTGAGGTCTTAGAAGCCCGCTCGTGGCCCACGCTGGGGAGTGCTCAACTAGAGGCGGCTCCTCCCGGTGGCAGGAAAGGGGCAAGTGTGTGCAGGGCAGGCAACCAGTGCACCTGGGGAACACCACTGTGACCCCCTTCAGAAAAGTCTGGCTCTGAGCTGCCAGTTCTGATCTAGAAAACGGATTGAAGCTGTCAACGCTTCAGAAAACAGAAACCACCCAGGCTTGTCTCCACCTCAACATGGTCATCCCTTCGTTTTCAAGCACCTCACATCTGTTGAGCCCGTTTGCACACCGTGGGCCTTCCATCGGCAGGACAGTTGGGGGGGGGACTGATTTTGCCTAGTGAAGAGCCATGAAGCCAGGGATAAAGGCGTCGCCCGAGGCTGTGCCCCTGGTGATGGGGGTAGAGCCAGAACCTAGGCCTCCTCCTCTCAGACGCCCGTCGGGGAGGGAGACCAAAGGTGCCTCGTCACAAGTAAAAGCTGGGCCTGGCGGCTCCTGGAGCTCCGTGGTGAACAGTCAGCTAGAGCCGAGGCGGAGAGGCTCTGCCTGCCGAGATCAGACCGTAGAGGGGCTTGTCCAGGGGGGCTGGACGAATAAGGGCCTCCAGGAAAGCTAAAGACGAAGATGGGTTACGAGTCAGGCCCCCTGCGGCGGTGTCTGTTGGGGCTCAGGGAGCGTAGCGGTACCGTCTGCCGAGGCGGGACGGTGGGCGGTGGAGCTGCGTGGGGAAACTGAGAGCAGCAAGGCGGGGAGGTAGTCAGCGCCCCAGAAAGGAGTGCACTGAGGCTCTCTGGGCAGGTGGGGGGGCAGCCCCCGGCGACTCCCGGAGCCTCCTGAGAGGTGCCAGTGACCAGGGCCTGGCTAGCATGGAAATGGCGAGATTGAGAATAAAAGAAAATGTATATGTAGAGTTGAAAGAACAAAAATAAACAGATCTGTGTATTGGACGTAGAGGGTAAGAACCAGAGCCTCACAGAGGTTGCGGAAACCGTAGGTGGCCTCCAGTTGGCTTGTTAGTAGGTTGGGTTAGGCACAAAACTCTGTGCCCCAAGACCTGTGGCTGGCCAAGCCCAGGCCGTATTCCCACCCCATGTCCAGCCAGCCTTCATCAGGCCTTGTCCACACCTAACAGAAGCCTCCTTGGGAGGTTGGCCAGGATTTCTCCAGTTTTCGCTCTGGGGTCTCTGTGGGAGGTTCCAGATGGGTTTCCTGCTTGGGTTTGGGACTTGCAGGGGTTCCCTTCCTGGGTGAGCACTGTTTCAGCTGCTGTAGCCAGCGGTGTCCTAAGAGGAGTCTCTGTTCTTCTCAGGTCGAGATTGCCCAAACTCAGGGCAGGCCTCTCCATGTACTTCAGAGCAGAGCCCCAGTCCTCAGTCTCCCCAGAACAACTGCTCAGGGAAATCTGCAGACCCCAAAAATGTGGCTGCTTTAAAGGTATCACAGGTCTCTCTTGGGTCTTGATTTCCTTGGGAGGGATGAGGGTAGGGGCAAGGAGGAGAATATCAAGGGACCGTTGGGGCAGCTGTGTCCCTTACTAGGGACACAGGGACACAGCATACACCTGGCCGGTGTTCCCGCAGGCTAGAATAGCGTCCGGAACCTGGGCCTTTGCTACTTAATCTGGAGATTAGGTCGGCTCCTCCCGTTGCCCCACCTACTAGCCAGCCCACCAGCCCGCCTACTAGCCGTAGCGCCAGAGGTTGCGGCTCTAAGAACTGGGTCAGTGAGGAGTGGGCCGGGCGTGGCTGGGAAGTGCTGATCAGTAGTAGTCATGGCTCCCGCCGAGGGCCTCCATTCTGCAGGCGGCGTTTTCTAGCACCCTGTCCTGCCCCCTCACGGCTCCTCACTGTCGCCCCTCCTTGCGCTTACTCTCTAGCCCCTGAGCTGCAGGTGGGAGGGAGGGGCGGTGGCCCTCGGGGCACCCTGTGTCACAATGACCGCCCGATTCCCCAACAGAACCGGCAGATGAAGCATATTTCAGCTGAGCAGAAAAGGCGCTTCAACATCAAGATGGGCTTTGACACCCTCAACAGTTTGATCTCTAATAATTCCAAGCTGGTGAGTGGTCTCTGGTGGGCGGGGAGCCCCTGCATTGGCCTTGGCGCCGGCTGGACAGGCAGGGTGGCCGCAGCTGCTGTGCTGTGACCCTCTGCCCCTCTCCCAGACCAGCCACGCCATCACGCTGCAGAAGACCGTGGAGTACATCACCAAGCTGCAGCAGGAGCGGAGCCAGATGCAGGAGGAAGCCCGGCGGCTGCGGGAGGAGATCGAGGAGCTCAACGCCACCATCATGTGAGGCTGGGGGCGTGGGGCCCGGGGCTGGTGCCTCATCCTCCCGCGTGCGTGTCTCAGAGGCAGGAGGGCCGTTTGTGGCCTCGTCACCCACAGCAGCCTCTCTGTTGTAGTGTTGGGCCTTTGTCCTCCTCCTCCTCCTGAGGCCTCTCCTCCTGGGCCCGCAGTGGCCGGCAGCGGCTGGCCCTGCCCTCTCGGCGCCCTGGGGTCCGGCTTCACCGCCGGCCGCTCTGAGCTTCCTCGGGTCCACCCTGTTGTTCCAGCTCCTGCCAGCAGCTGCTCCCTGCCACAGGGGTCCCCGTCGCCCGGCACCAGTTCGATCATATGAGAGACATGTTCGATGAGTATGTGAAGAGCCGGACCCTGCAGAATTGGAAGTTCTGGATCGTATCTTTGGGTTTTCTTGGCTTCCCCCGCCCCCCACCCTGTGCACAGAAACAGCAGACCCTACTCTCCAGTTCCTTTCGAGAAATTCCGTATAAATGGTAGAGTTCCTCCAACAGGCGGTGTACGGGGCCTGGCCTGGCCCTCGCTGTGAGGCGGGGCTGTCGCTGGCGACCGTCCGGGCTTGGGGCTTGCCGGGAGGCTGGACAGGCCAGCGCTGCTCTCTACGTGCTTGGGAAATAAAGACGCTTTATTGCAAGGTGCCCGAGCCACCAGCTGAGGCCGTCCTGTAGGAAGGGGGCAGGATCTAGTCCCACATCCTGGCAGCTGTCTCAGTCCTTGCAACAAGAGGGGCTCGAGTACCGCCAGCGGGAGAGACGGGAAACCGGGGCCCGTCCATGACCAAGTGGCAGAGTCAGGGTTTGAAACCAGCTCCCTGCAGGCTGTGGTCTGTGTTTGGGCCACAGGGTCTTAGCTGCTGTCGTGAGGCACACACCCCGACGTGCTGGGTCTGTCCCTGAGGCCAAGGCCCACCTGCGCTCAGCCTTTCTGGGGAGACAGCGCCTGCCTTGTCAGTGCCCTTCCAGCCACGTCTGTGCCTCAGACAGTCTGCGCACGTGGTGGGTGGGCCACGTGTCTTCACCGTGTTGCCGACAGACTGAGGAGACAGCCGTTTGGGAGCAGAGCTGACCGAGCACACACCAGCCCTGTTGCGTCTGCTCGGCCCGGCTCCGGCCCTTATCGTTCATGAGCGAGGTGGCCTCCGGGATGAGCCAGGACCTCTTTGGTAAAGGGGCACGGTCCTCGTCGTCAGCCTCAGCTTGGGAGACCAGGGCCGCCACTGTGGTTCAGATCAGGGGGAAATTGGACCTCGTGCCTTTGCAGAGTCAATTGCCCAGGACGGTCCGGGAGACCTACACCCAGAATGTGGCTGAGAGCCGGCACGCGTGTTTGTCACACAAAACCACCCTGTGGGCTGCCGTGTGCCTCTGCTATTCTGGCCACTATCCGCAGGCTGCTGGCTCTCATGTCGGAGTACGGGGACCTGGTCCGCGCCAAGGAAATGTCTCTGTCGCTGCCTCTTGTGGTCGTTAACTCGTCGCTCAGTTAGAGTTCGGTGGAGAGATTTCCGGGGAATGAGAGGGTGCATCTCACCTAGATCACGCTCCCTCGCCGACTGTCCACGGTTGCTTGCCGGTCCCAGGGGAAGTGGGTCACGGGCCAGCCCGGAGCCAGACTTTATTCTCCCCACCCCCGGTTACGTGTTCGCCGGCCCCCCTCCTCGCTTATCTTTTCTTTAACCCACGTGCTGCGCAGTTCAGTATCATCATCAAGCCGCTGTTCGAGTCCTTCAAGGGGATGGTGTCCACCAGCAGCCTAGAAGAGCTGCACCGGACGGCGCTCTCCTGGCTGGACCAGCACTGCTCCCTGCCCGTCCTCAGGCCAAGTGAGTGGGGGGCTCGCCGAGACCCTTGAGGACGGTCCCGGGGAGAGGAGGGCCTCCGCAGAGAGTGCAAATCCAGGCGGCCGCGCGGGGAGCACAAGGTGACGCTGTGTGGGAGGCCCCGGCCAGGGATGCCAACGGCGGGACAGGGGCCCGTCCCTCCGTGCCTCTGCTTTGCTTCCTGTCGTCCCCGTGTCTCGGTGCTTGGGGCCACCTTGCATTTATTGAGCACCGGCTGTTCACCAGGCCCTATCTCCAGTGCTTTCACGTATGTTTTCTGATTTAATTCTTACAACGGATGAGGCCGCGCCCACATATTGAGGCGATAGAGGTGGACAGACAGGAAGAGCTTGGGATTCCCTGCCCGTCCGCAGGAGAGGAGGCAGGATTCGCAGTTATCCTGGGCCCGAGAGGCTTTGCTGTTCTCGGGCCCTCAGTGGCGCGCAGTGCCTCCCCTCCTCCGGTGGCATGAGAATGACCACACGGGTTTGTGCAGGAGACGGCCTGTGCTGTCGCTGTGGGGCCCGAAGCGGCCGTGGGGCCGGTGTCCCTGGCCTAACCTGCCCCTTTCTTCCAGCGGTGCTGAGCACCCTCCGGCACCTGAGCACCACCACCTCCGTTCTGACAGACCCGTCGCAGCTGCCGAAGCAGGCGGCAGAGGCTGTCACCAGAATCGGCAAGAGATCGGGGGAGTCTTAGCAGCGCCTCGCGGGCACGCGGCTGCACAAGATGCACGGAGGCCCTTGCCTGCCCGCAGAGAGGATGCTGCACCCCAGGCCTCTCCTGACGCCGAGCTCAGGGCCCCCCTCCAACTCCACCGGCCCACTGGGCCACTCAGAACACTGCGCTCAGGTCTGATGCAGGTTCGGGTCCTGCCCACAGCAATAGCCCATCTTTGGGAACCCCTTGCTGTGAACTCTTACTCAGCGACCTCAGTCGTGACCTCCCCTGCCCTCAGGCAACCCAGACAGAGTCCTGTCCTGCTGGTGGTCTGCCGGGCCCCTGGCACCTGAGCAGGGAGTAGGTGGGACGAGGGGCCCATCTCGGGAGCCCGGAAGCATAAGGGTTCCTCTTCAGTTCTGTCCTCAGACCTAGGATGCTCGCTCCTGCCAGCCCTGTGCCGCTGTGACTCGCTTGGGGGGCAAGTGGAAGGCCCCTTCCTTCGTCCCTGTGTCTCTGGCCTTGTAAGTAGGCTTGGACAGCTGCTCAGGCTCGTGCACGGCAGGCTGCTCCCACTGCATGGGCCGCCAGGGGACCCCAGGCCCCACGCGAGGAAGCGGGGGGCGTGGATGCGCGCGGGCGAGAAGGAAAGCACAAGCCGTGCGAAGCTGCTGCTCCGGCTCGGCGTCCCTCGTGCGGCGCTGCGGGCGGCATCGCCGCGGTAGTCCTGGTGCCGCGGCACCCTGCGCCAGTGACTGGAGGACCGTGGCGGGGACCCAGGTGGGGCCTCACTGGGCACCACTCACCGCACGGCGCTTGTCCTCCACCTTCCTCCAAGCCGCAGCCGCGGACGGGCCAGCAGTGTCCGGGGACGCTCAGAGCCCTCAGGGTGTAGCATTTGACGGGCCGGCCTGCACGGTGCCGCCACTGGGCTGTCGTCTGGTCTGGATTATTCAGCCAGGAGCCCCAAACCGTAACAGTTCTCGGACCAAAGATGTCACCACACCCAAAGTCTGTCCTATGTTGTGTTTGGAGGAAGAAATTGAATGCGGATGGGCAGCGCTCTGAGGCAGACAGTGAAGAACTAACTACACTCGTATCTGATCGAGGCGGAGGGGTAGCTGGGGGCAGCGGGCTGCTTCTGAACGTGGGACTTGCATCTGGAGTGTCCAGGCCCGTCCTCTTGCTGTGTCTCAAGAGGGGCTGCAGATGGGAGGGCGAGCGCGCTCTCTAACACTCAGGAAGCCCAGCCAAGGGTCCCTCCTCATCGAAAGAATGTGCTTTTAAACGTCCTGCTGTGAAGTTCAGAGGTCTGCGGACTTTCCACTCCACCGGCCCTCCCTGCCAGAGAGGGAGCCAGGGCAGTGCTCGGCAGGCCGGAGATCCCGGGGCAGGCTCTGTGGGGCCCCCGAGGGCCGCCTCCTGCAGCTTGGATCCACCTGGATCCACCCGTGGGTTCCTGGAGGCCTGCCGAAGGTGCTCGAGGGGCAGCCAGCCCTGCCTCGTCCTCAGCTGATGGAAGATGGGAGGGTGTCTTCCCCCTGCCGCCGGCTGTGCCAGCGTCTCTGCCGCAGGTCACCGACCAGTCACCTACTCCCCCGTGTGTGCTCCGGCCCCGCACAAGAGCAGCTTGGCAGCACCCCTCAGCGTCTCCAGAAAACGTGTTTACAAGCCTCCCAGTTCACTCCCCTGAGGGGCGAGCACAAGACAAGGCTGGGCCGATCCTTACTGTCCGCTGGGAAGTGGCGAGAGAACTCAGCCTTCACCCCAGGATAAACGTGAAGTCGCCCTTAGAAAGGGGAAGACCACCATGGTAAGAACTCACTAGGATCAAAAGGAAAAACATGAGATGTCCCCAGCTATGAGGGCTCGTGGAGGTCACCAGCGCCATCCCTTCCCCAGTTCCTGTGCCTTTGTAAACCGCGCGGATGGCCGAAATGCTTGGCCCACCAAGACCTCTCCTAAAGTAGCAGCCTTTTCCCCACCCTGTGCTGGGACTCTTTTTTTTTTTTTTTAAGCCTGTGGGGTATAAAATTGGCCTCTTGCTTCTTCGGCCTACCTCTCCTCTTCCTTTTGCTGAATTAATGTTCACGATTCTGTTTTGTTAAATATTTAAGGCTGTTAGGTCACGTGAGACTTTGAAGGGTGTGTGTGTGTGTGTGTGTGTGTGTGTGTGTGTGTGTGTGTGTCCTAGTCCACTGTTAGCTACATGCATGTTTTTGTTTTGAGACATTTACTGAAATCCATTTCTCTTGGTGCTCACAGTTACCCCGGCTATAGGGCTGCAAAGCTGTATCTCTTCCCACAGACATGATTGTTTCTGTCCCAGAATCATTTCTTATTTTGGAATCTTGCCCGATGAATCTGGCCAGACAGCAGGGCCCAGCCAGGGTGACAGCGAGACCTCCTTGCCAGAGGCCTCCAGGGCGTGCTGACCACAGGGCTGTGCTTTGTTTACACTCATTTTCACCCCTTCCCCGCCTCTGCTCCCATAAGAGAAACTTTAAAATGCTGACACTTTGGAGAACAAAAAAATCAATTTGAAAAGAAAAAAAAAAAGCTTGTCTGGCACATAAATCTTTGAAAAGCATTTCTGTGAAATCTTTCTGTGCCATCAGCTCCCTTCACATTGCTGCCTGCTCTTTCACGATGAGTGGGAAACGCAGGGACAGGGCAGGTGCCACCGTGGGGCTTTCTGAAAGTTGGCGGGCCTGCCCCTCCCATCTCAGGCGGGTTGCACACGAGCAGTCACCGCCCAGGAGGGCCCCAGCCCGTGCACCCTGGCTGCTGTCCAGCCAGATTTTCTCACATGAGAGCAGCAGTCCCAGCATCAGAAGTTAGAGTTAATGAGGTGCTAATGGGCACCACCGGCTCTTGTCAGGAGGAAGGACTGGAGGGCAGGGAACCCCTCCCCCGCGCGCCGCCCTGTTCTTGGAGCCTCTGCAGGAGGAGGGGTGGTCAGTGGGTGCCCTTGTGTCCTTGGGCACCCAGCTTCATCCGCTCCCTGCCCTTGTGACCTGACGGTTGGGGCTGAAGGTTTTCCTGCTCTGGCGATAGAAATAGAAACTTGGACTCTGAGCAAGCACAGCCCCCCAGGGTGGTGCCAACCCCCTTTGTCTCTCCCCAGGCGGAGGGCTGTGGCGGCAAGTGACCGGAGAACTAGAGGAAGGAGGAGCGGGTTCGTTGTTTCCAGGACGACAGTGTCAGTCTAGCTGAGGCACGCGTCGGTGTGGGGCTGGGCTGTCCGCAGTGCCCTCTGCCCCTGCCCAGGGCCCCCCATGCCGTGGACAGGCTGGTGCGCTCTCTCCTCTCTCTCTGGTGGAAAGTTGCCATTCCCTAGAGACGCCCCGCCTCCCATTACACTCTTTGCCAATGATGAGACCCACCCACCGCTCGTGGGAACTCAGCTTTGCCCAGTGTTCCCACGAACACTGTGGTCTCATTGGGGAAGAGAGCTGGGATGCCCTGGCATGAGCAACAGGCCGGCGGCCGGAGTCCGCACCTCGGTGCCCCGACACCGCCATGTCTGAACATGGACGAGGGGAGAAGAGGGTTAGACGGTGGAAGAGCTTGGCCCTGACCCTCTCGGATCCACGGGGCTGCAGGAGCAGGGGAAACACTTAGGACCTACTGCGTACCTCCAAAAACTGCCCCATTTTCTTTCCCTTCTGAGGAGTTGGCTTTCCTGGCCATCGTGCAGGGGGCTGTTTCCTTGTTGGAGTTTGTGAAAATCAGCCTTTGAGAAAGAAAAGGGAACTTTTCATGTTGAATGTTGTGTGTGTGTGTGTGTGTGTGTGTGTGTGTGCACGCGCACGTGTGCTTGCATAAGCCCGCCTGTGTGCGTTTACTTAATGGAATTTTATTTTTGTGAAATTCCTTCCCAATTACGTACAGAATTCACCTCCATCTCCCAGTCAAACTTTTGGTTTCACAGTCAACCCTGGGCGTCACTAATTTGAAGAGTTCTCTTCTGGGTCTCTGAACAGAGGTGTGCTCCTCCCAAGGCTTGAGATTGTGGAGGGTTTGGGAGAAACAGATACATTTCCATAGAGTTTGTCCTGCAGTCGAAGGGTCTGAAGGGCTCAGCCCGGGGAGACACAATTCCCGGGCCATGTTCCTCACGAGGGAGCTTGAACCTCTCCCCGACACCGCCCTGCTGTTTCTCTCCCCGAACCCTCTCGGAAGGCCCAGGAAAGGAAACTTCGTTCATCTACTTATTTTGTCACATCACGGCTGAGCCACCACGTTCTCTGCCTTTACCAGCTTCCAGTGCATTGTGTAAATGATTCGTATTTTCTGTTGTGAGCTTTGGTGATTCTGTCAAGGCTCCATTAGGAGACAGTTTCCCCTCATGGTCTGAACAGCAAAACCCGAGAAGAGCCTTGTCACTCGGAGGCTCCCTCAGGCTGCGCCATCCAGAACATCACCCTTCATGCTCCGCGGTCGAGAAGCACGTTTCCACCAGCTGTATTCAACACTACAATGCAGTTTTAAAACTATATTTGCATCCAAGACAATAAAAAGCTGTATTTTTTTGAAAAGCCTGTGATGCTTTTTCTTAAATGCTCCCTGTTGGGCTGTGGAAATGGTGACTCCGGGAGATGGGAGCACAGTGACGCTCAGACTGGCTTACTCATTCTGACCTTGGCGGGTGGGTTCAGCCTGGGGTGAAGGCCCTGGGAGTGAGGAGAGAGGCCCTAGGTGAGTAGGGGGTCCTGAAGAGAAGCTGCCGGAAGGACCCATGACAAAAGCCCCCCATCACCGATCCTCGCTGTGAATTCACCAGGTCCTGGTGCTCCACGCCTTTCCCGTGTGGACGGAGGTCAGTGGTGCTTATACAAACCACCCACGTCCTCATCGGAACCCGGGCAGCCGGCGCCTGCCCTGCACACAGGAACAGGGTGGCTGGGAGGTTCCCATAAAGTCCTGTCGGGATGCCCAGTAACCCATGAAGCGCTGTACTTGGAAAGCGTAGGTGCTCGTCAGTGTGGCTAACACTAGCCCCAGGGCTGAAAGTGTTCTAAGTCAAGGTGATGGCCCCAGGAGGCCGTGGTCTCCCTGCTAACTGTGGACCCAAAACCGTGGGAGAAGGAAGGGAAGTTGACCAGCAAAGATGCCCTTTGTTGTGCTGAAAAGATTTTGATGATCTCTGTTCAATTTAGAAGCTTCTCGCTTTTCCATACCATCTTCTTGCGTGCGCGCACACACATACCCACCCCCCGTCTCCCCCACTGCAGCTCCCAGTGCTTGGGAGGGGACCCAGTGAGCTGAGTCACGCTACCTCCTTCAGGCGGCCGGGCCGCTGCTGGCTTGTTTCACCAAACAACTGCCCAGATCCAGATCTCTGCCTGAAATGCTGTGGGTTTGATACACAGACTCTTGTCTGATCAAACCCGATGCCTCCCCCAAAGAAAAAAGTCTCCATGACACAAAGCAAGATTTTGGGTCCTAAGAACAGGAGGCCCTACAAAGAAGCGAGTGATTCATGGACTCCTCTGGGCTGAAGAGACTTGATTTCCATTGAGCAACAGACGTCGGCTTTGCTCTTTATAAGTTTTCGAACCCAGCTCTGTGTTACCTGTGGAATCTTCAAAGATGCTCGGGACCTAATTCATAAGTCGGAGAAGAAGGTTGTGTTTGGATAGGCTGGCGGGGTGTGGGGGAGACAGAGCAGAGGGAGGGAGACCAGTGTGCTGGAGACTGTCCCCAGGCGTCAGGCTCCAGGCCCCTCAGGGACATACACGCCCCTGGGTAGTTCTCGACCAGGCAGTGTGAGTCTTCCCTTTTCATAGAGGAAGAAGTCAAAGGAGTTTCCAAAGTATCGAGGCCACGTGGATCAGAAAAGGCTAAAGGATCCCGGTGTTTTTGTTTTTGTTTTTGTTTACCTCGTAAATGGCGTCTCCACCCCCCGTAATGGGAGGATTATCCTTGACCTGCCCTCCTCCCCTCCCCACCTCTCCCAACACCAAGTCTGGTCAAGTTCGTCTTCTAGATCTCTTCCAAATAAGTGATCCACTTCTCCCCATCACCACTGCTGTCGTCAAATCCGAGTCTCCATTATTTCTCCACCAGTTCATGTAAGAGTGTCCCCCTCACTCTGTCTTGTGGTCTCGGTCACAGTCACTGGGAGCTTGGAAAGGCCCAGGTCCAGCCGCGTCACTCCTGTGCTCAGTCCACCCAGGACCTTCCAGGTGAGGCCCAAGCCCCGGTGTCTACTTCTCCTACCCCCCACCGCCCGCCATCTCTTGCCCATCTGGCCCCTGCTTGCCTTCCCAACCTCATTTTTGCTCTTTGCCGTTCTCTGAACATACCACGTTTTGTGTGCTGTTCCACTCTTAACGACTTTTCCAAGGCCTCTTTCCTTTGCCCAGGCTGCTTGCCATCTCCCGGCTCACTCCCATTCTTTCTTGCAGTCCAATCTTTGGACCTCAGTTCTTCAGAAACCAGCGCTCATGTCCCTCCTTTCCCAATGTACAAGTGTGCGCGAGCGCGTGCGCGCACACACACACACACACACACACACACACACGGATTCAGGCCTCAGAGCACCCCGTGTTGCTCAGGACACCTGTCGTGTTCATCATTGTCGTTTGTCTTCCCCACCAGGTACCCGGGCCCGTCAGGACAAGGATCTGGTGCCGACGGGGACTGCCGTGCCCAGCACGGAACCTGGGAAAAGACTTCGAGAGGAGGGAAGGGGCGACTAGCAGGTGCAGAGTCAAGCTGGTGTAGATGTTGACCAAGGTTAAACGGTTGACCCCTGAGAGTCCATGTTTAATAGAAAACATCAACCCTAATAGTGTGGGTTGTAGACGTAAGAACCACCACTAACTGGCATTTAAAAGCCTTTCATCTTGGATGTGGACGTGATCATTTCCTAGGACCAGTTTACTTTCTTTTTTGTATGTCAGGATCTGAATTTAGCCTTGTGTAGGATGATGTGAATGCACTTGTCCTAAATTTCAGTAAGCGTGCCTTTGACCTTTTTGTTTCAGAAAATCTCCCGCATACACAGAAGTAGAGGGGATAGTACAAGGAGCCCCCACTTCCTCTTCGTCCATATGAACAACTACCAACTGGGGGCCAATTTTGTTTCCTATGTACCTCACCCCCACCCCCATTGCTTTGAAGCAAGTCCCAGACACCGTATGGGTTTCATTTGTTAACAGTAAATGCACTTTTTAGTACCATTTACAGAAGTGCATATGTGCCTGCGGTGTGGTCATTTAAAGGTTCCTGAAGGCTTTGTCAAAAGCTACAAAGTCACCGTTAATAAGAAATCTGAGGACTGGGGAGTTCTTATTGATCAGATTTTCTGTTTCACTGAATCATTAGCTAGAAAACCCTTATTGTTTAAAGAGGCAAAAGCTTTCTAAGATAAGAGTCTACTTTCCTGCCTTAATGGGTATGGTGCAGCGAACAATCTAATCTCTTGATCTAGTCTGACTGATTTTCTTTCCTGGGGGACGAGACCAAGCCCGCTGGCTGGGTTCCATTACAGACTTGCGGTGGGAGTGGGGCCTGCGTGAGCAGGAGGCAGCAGTCCTTCCCACCTGCCCCCTCAGCTGTCTGGCGGCCCAGATCCCAGCCTCCATGTC
Source organism: Nasua narica (assembly GCA_028533885.1). Classification (NCBI taxonomy): domain Eukaryota; kingdom Metazoa; phylum Chordata; class Mammalia; order Carnivora; family Procyonidae; genus Nasua; species Nasua narica. Next base: position 5,474,288 of record CM052808.1, on the reverse strand, counting down.
TCCCGGGTCCCCAGCCCACCCGTCAGTGTCGCTGAATGACCTCCACCGCGATACATGCGAGCGGCTCGGGTTCCGTGCCTCTTTGCCAACACCCGCCACGGGGTGGCCCAGCTGCACCTTCTTTGCTCCAGTCTGACCAACAAGTGTGTGCTGAAGGCCAAATTCGAACTCAGCTTGGGGACCACCGCAGTGACTTTATTGGAGACACCACAAAATCTGTCTTGATACTGAGTGATGGGGGTAAGCACCTGTGCCCTGAGGTCATGAAGGCGCGCCAGGAACCTGTCCTGGGAGGGGCTGGGGAATGTCCCCACGGTAGGTGGTGGCTGGGCAAAGGTGGCCACACAACTCGGGGGAGAAGAGCAGGCTCCAAGGGAGGCAAACTCCGCCAGGGCTGACACCTCCGTTGAGGGAGCCTCCCCCGCTCCCCCCTGGGGCTTTTTCTCCTTATCTCTCCTGCCTCACCGTTTTCTCCTTTTCCAATTGACTCATTCCTCTTTAAGCACCAGTTGCTCGTCCTCAAATCTCTCTGCTTGTAACCACCGTTTCTTCAACTTTCAATTTCCCCTGCTCGGAGCCTGTTCATCCCCAAATATTCTGCATCTCGCTACATGGCGTTGCCAGCCTCCGGATGACTCAAGCCGAGACTTCAGATGTTCCCCCCGCCCCCGCCCTGCCCCGGTTCTTCTGTCCCTTCACATCCCACCTTTAATCTGTGGCTGAATCCTGTCAGTGACCCCCTCCAGGATAATCACAGGTCCCCTCTTCTCCCCACCCCCACTGCCACCACCTGGAGGGACCACCATCATCTTCTCCATGTTCCACTTCCTGCTGTTCCTCAATTCTTCACAGATCTAAGGTGACCTTATTAAAGACACTCAGGCTACGTTGTGTCCTTCCCCTGCTCAAACTTCCAGTGGCTTCCTGTTGCATTTAGAATAAAGTCCGAGCTCCTCACCCTCTGGCTCCCTACTGCCTTGGGCGAGTGACAGCCTTTCTGGGCCTGAAAGTCCTTGTCTAGAAAACACGGATAAAAAATCATACCCACCCCGATGGGTCGCTGAAGGATTAAGCGAGCCGGGTGTACAAAAGCCCCTATAACGTGAGCTGCTTTTGCTAATCTTCGTCTCTCTTCCCCCCATTCCCACCACTGCACCCTCTCTTGACTCTCCTGGATTTGAGTTGTGCTACCATGAAGTCCATCCTCCTTTGTAATACTGGGGTCATTCTGATTTTCCCTGCCACACAGCATCCTGCCTGCTCCCTTTCATTCACCACATCTCAGGTTGCAAATTCTTTCTGCAAAATGTCACCGACTAGGGTCCCATTCCTTGCTGCAGAACAGGTGGTATGGGTCAGAGTTGAGAAATATCCCAACAGAATCTTCCTAGCTCGCCCTAGTCTACAAAGGTCAGGAAATAGCGTTCAGCTTCCCAACGCTCATTCCTTTTTCAAAAACCTGCTCTCCTGCCAGGACTTCAGAACTTTGTTCTAGAATCAAGTCCCCAGTCCTTAGCATGGCCTTCAACAGAGCACTCCCTCCACATCCCACCCCTGCCCGTTTCACAGCACAGGTCCCAGGCTTGATGCCCGCCCTGTGGGGATTTAGCTATGCCCTGAGCCGCTTCCCTCTGTGCCTGGCCAACATTCCCTGTCCCTGGAAGGCCTTGTGCTCTGTCCCTCTCTCTGGCCTGCCCTGGCCCACCCCACTTTGGGCTTCGAACTCCCACCAGTGCTCCACTTGTCACCTCTGGCACACGTACCTTCTCCTGGATGTAACTGTCAGTACTACCCTCACACTCCCATCCCTGCCTAAGGACAGGGATCACATCTCATTTTATCAGCCATCTACCATAACATGCAGTTTCTGTGTCCTGGGCACCGAGTCAGCTCATGGTTTAAGTCATATCTACCACTGTCTGCCGGGGTGATGCGACACTGTATGAAATGGGTATTGTTACTATCCCCACTTTAGAGATAAGGAAGTTGAGGTGTAGAGAAGCACACAACTTGCCCAGCAAGTGCAGATCGGTGCCCTAGACCCGGGCGTGTCTGATAGCAGAGGCAGGCGCCCCCCTCCCCCACCCCCGACCGGAGAGTTTCACGTGATCCCAATTTGTATCCTCAAGAGGCCCTATGTGGTCTCTAGACTGCTATCCTCATTTTCCACAGGAGAAAACCAAGGCTTCCCTTTCATAATAAGAACACTCAACAAACCGGGAGTAGAAAGGAACTTTCTCAACCTGATAAAGACATCTGCTAACACATTGAACGGTGGAAGATCGAAAGCTTTCCATCTGAGATGGGCACAAGACTCAACCCTGTCCTGGAGGTTCTCATTAGCCCAGCCAGGCAACACATAGAAATGCAACACATTCCAACTGGGGGGAAAAAAAGGAGTGAAACTATCTCCGTGTGCAGATGACATGCTATATATAGAACATGCTGAAGGACACACATGTACACGAAAACCTATGCGAGCCGGGAGATGAGTTCAGCAAGGTCACACGCAGGATGAAAGATCAGTTCACAAAAATGAGCTGCATTTCTGGACACTAGCAATAAACAGCCCAAAAGTGAAATTAAGAAAACAATTCCATGTACAGTAGCATCAAAAAGACTAAAATACTTGGGAATAAATTCAATCGAGGAAGTGCAAGACTTTTACACTGAAAACTACAGGACAGGGTTGAAGAGCGTTACTCAACCATAAAAAGGAGTGAGGCACTGACCCATGCTACGACGTGGACAGATGTCAAAGATGCCGTGCTACACGGAGGGAGCCCACAGACAAAAAGGCTACACAGGGTATGATTCCATATGTGAAATACCCAGAATACGTAAATCCATGGAGACAGAAAGCAGACTGGTGTTGCCAGGGCCAGTAGGGGAGGGAGAGTAGCAGTGACTGCTTAACTGGTATGGCGCCTCCTTTTTGGGGTGATGATGATGTTTTGGAACTTAATACGGAACTTACATGACACTGTGAACGTACTAAATGCCAATGAAATTGTACGCTTCGAGACGGTTCGTTTTATAAGAATTTCACCTCAACTAAAAAACGTTGAAGGAAATTAAAGAAGACCTAAATAAATGTAAAGCCATTCTGTGTTCATGGACTGGAAGATATTGTCAAAATGGCAGCACTTCCCCAATCTACAGGCTCAATGCAATCCTGATCAAGATTATAACTACCCCTTTTGCAGAAATGAACGCACTGATTTAAATATTCATAGAAGCATTATTCATAATAGCCAAATATGGAAACAACCCAAATGTCCTTGAACTGGTGAACAAATAAAATGTGGCATACCCATACAATGGAATGTTACTCCACCATAAGAATGAAGTACTCTCACCTGCTACATGGATGAATCTTGAAAACGTTATGCTAAGTAAAAGAAGCCAAATAAAAAAGGCCACGTATTATACAATTCCATTTCTATGAAGTGCCCAGAATAGACAAATCTGTAGAGACAGAGAAAGTAGGTTAGTAGTGGGGCCCCTGGCTAGCTTAGTCGGTGGAGCATGTGACTCTTGATCTCAGGGTTGTGAGTTAAGAGTCCCACACTGAGTGTAAAGATTACTAAAAATATTGAATAGGGAAACTGTAAAAAAAGAAAGATTAGTGGTTTCCAGGGGCTGGAAGAATGGAGAATGACTGCTAAAGGGTACAGAACTTCTTTTAGGGGTGATGAGAATATTCTGGAATTAGGTTACAGTGATAGTTGCACAACTCTGTGAACATGTATATACACACACATATGCACACACACGCATACATATAGACACACACACCACCAAACTGCATACTTTAGAGAGATGATGTAATCCATCTAAGGTCCCATGACCTATAGTAAGCAGAGGACCAGAACCTGGAGCCCAAGACCATCTGCTCATGGCACCAATGGCTGTTGGAAGCAGAAGGTTTCTGGGGCCCTTGAATAAGTAAATTAACAGCTGAGATCTGAAAGAGCCTTAGAAATGTCATTCTGAATAGTCCTTCTCATTGCTAAGTACTATAGTTTGGGATAGTTCACAAAAGGGCTGGGGGTAGGAGTACAGCGCCCAGCATGGGGTTTACACCGAAGTCAGTTGTACTAGACAAGGAATAACGTGCCCGATGGGCTGCTCTCGCCGTGCCTTTCAGCTGGGAGTCTGAGGAGCAGACGAAGAGCTGTCAACAGTGGGTGCTAGGCTCATTTCAGAGATCAGGAGTCAGAAGTCAACCCACTGCCACAGGGACCAGCCTTGGGGTAGCCTTCAACCGCTCCGTTTTTCATAACGTTTTTCTCACACTGCTATTTCTTTCAAAATTTGAAATTGTGTTTATCTTACTGGTTCCTAAAATAATACACACCAGTTTTAGAATATTTGGGAGAGTACGTAAAAATAGAACATGACCACGGTCCCCAAGGATTCCTTTTCCCAGCCCTCCTCTCTGTCCCTATAGGTGATGTACGTGACTTGCTCAATAATGGACCCCGAAATACATCCAGCTATCAGGCAGGGGCCCTGCCTCCCACCGGCCTCTCCCAGCCAGTGGCCGTGGCAGCGATGCTGAGGTGGGCTCGTTTCGCAGGGACACGAGGCTCCTCTGACAAGTGACTCTGCAGGTTTCCCGACAGCCTCTCCCATCTCTCTTAGAGAAGGACTTGAGTCTGAGACGCTGCCACCAACCCCTGTTCCTCCCCTCTTTCCGACCCCCCACAGGCTTGGGGGCCGCTGAGCCCTTTGCGTGGAGAGTCCCAGCACGGTGATTGCTCCTCGGGGGACCCGCACTGACCCAGATTTCCCGGCCCGTTTCCGATATGTTCACTAATGCTATCAGACCGTGCGCGCGCGCGTGTACGTGTGTGTGCGTGTCTGTGCGTGTATGCGTGCGCGTGTATGTGCTCACTCGCGAGCGCGTGTCCGGCTCCAGTCTGTGATCAGCGCCTTGGGAACTATGGCGGGATAGAACAGCAGGAGAGGCTCCCTGGTAAGGGATGGAATCCTCTTAGGAGAGCGGTACCCACTTCCGAAAGTGAGTACGCCTTCCTTCTCGCGGCCTCACAGGCAAGCCTTATCATGTGTAAAACCTCTGCTGATCTGACCTCCTGTTTATTTGCCTTTCTTGGTTACTAGTGAGGTTCAGCCTAGTTTCACATCTAGCAGTGATTTGATTTCCTATTGTACATTTAACCACTTCGCTGTCCTCTCTCCTCCTCCTCTCTCGTTATCTGATCGCCCCTTCTATTTCCTTTTTATTTTTCCTCTCACCTCTTAATTCTCCAGAACAAGAAGAGGACATTGCTTAAAAATGCTTTTCTTAAAGCTTTGTATTGCCTGTTCTTCCTTTATAAACTGGGCACATTTAAGCTTTTGCTCAGCCTCAGAGAGTTCCCCCTGAAAACAAAGAAGTCATGTTAATCAGATCATGTTAGTTTCTATTTCTCCGTGACCCTTGATTATTTGCCTTCCTTTCCTCTGTGAGCCAGTGGCCCTGGATTTTTTTTTTTTTTAAGATTTTATTTATTTCAGAGAGAGAGAGAGAGAGCACAAGCATGGGGGAGTGCCAGAGGGAGAGGGAGAAGCAGACTCCACTCTGAGCAGGGAGCCCCATGTGGGGCTTGATCTCAAGACCCCAAGGTCATGACCTGAGCCAAAGGCAGGCGTTTCACCAACTGGATATTTTTTTTAGACATTATTTTGGAGCATTTTGATCATAAGACATACTGAGGAAATGATTTGGTGGAGGAGATATTAAATTTACGACAAAATACCAAGATGTGCTTGTCTTTTTGCCTCTTTCTAGGTTTTGGCAGATTATCACCAAAAGAAATTCTTGTTAGTTGAAATCCAGGTAACTTACGTGCCAAAGCTTTATTTACCTCATCGGTGAAGGAATCCGTCTGCACAGCACGACTGGCTCAAAGGACAATACGAGAAGGTCGTGTCTCTCTCTCATCTGTCTCTCCGTCCTCAGTGAGGGAAATCAGCGCTGGAAGACAAAGACAAGGTAGATGCTCGACTGGCCTCACGGTCAATAAAGCCATCACCCCTGGGCTGACTCCTCTACTAGCTAGGAATGATTTGCACCTTATCAATTTTCTACAGATTTCTATAAACTCTACAGATTTTCTACAATTCTTACAAACTCATAGGCTCTGGGGCCTCATCCCTAAGAAATCATGCCAAGTCCCATCTCCTGAGAGCAGTGCTCTCCAATAGAACTTTCTGTGACGATGGAGGTGTTCTGTGTCTCTGTGGCCCAAGATAGGAGCCACTAACCACATGGGGCTCTTGAGCACTTAAAATGTGGCTAGTGGGACTGAGGAACTGGAGGTTTTTTTAATGTTTTATTTTAAAATAGATTTAGTTATACGGAAAAGTTATATGCCCTTCTCCCAGCTCCTCCTAAATGGAAACGTCTTACACAACCATGGTACATTTATCAAAACTAAGACATTAACACTAGTATAGGCTTAATTTGGATTTTCACCCATTTTTTTCACTAATGTCCTTTATTAGGATCCCCTCCAAGATTACAGTTGACCCCTGTGTCTCCCTGGTCCCCAGGTGGAGACCCTTGTGTCTTCCCTTGATTTTCCTGACCATGACACTTTTGAAGAGTTGTGGTCAGGGATTTGGTAGAATATCCCTCAATTCGGGTTTGCCTGGTGCTTTCTCATGAAGGGGCCAGGTGTGGATATGGGGGAAGAGGCCCACAGATGTGAGGAGCCACCCTTTCCATCGAGGCCCATCAGGGCTGTTGTCACCTCTGGGCATAGCAGTCTTGCTGTCCTGTGTTCTGTGTTTTGGAAGCAAATCACAGATCCAGTTTGCCATCATAGGGAGGGGAGTTCCCCTCTACCTCTTGGAGGGGGAGTATCAAAGAATTTGTAGACATAAGTTAAAACTGCCAAATGACTAGTAAATATTTGTGGGAAGATACTTTGACACTATGCAAGTTTCCTGTTTCTTCTCAGTTCACCCATTAATTTTATTTATTTATTTAAGATTTTATTTATTTATTTGAGAGAGAGTGTGTGCACAATCAAGGGGAGCAGAGGGAAAGAGAGAAGCAGCCTCCCCACTGAGCAGGGAGCCTGACGTGGGGCTCGATCCTGGGACCCTGGGATCATGACCTGAGCTAAAGGCAGATGCTTAAATCACTGAGCCACCCAGGCGCCCCTCACCCATTAATTTTAGCCTTCATCTGTGGAAATTACCTGCAGCAATTAGGACTGAGGTGTTGTTCTCTTTCTTTCTTTCTTTCAGATTTTATTTTTAAATAATCTTTACACCCAGCATGGGGCTCAAACTTACAACCCCAACATCAAGTTGCGCGGTCTACCGACTGAGCCAGCCAGGCGCCCCAGGGCTCACGTCTTCTAAAGGTGATTTTCTATTTCCCTCTCCTTCTATGTTTATTAATTGGAATTCTGTAAGAAACACATGGTCATCTTTTTGCCTTATTTCCCAGTTTTGAGGTAATTTTCTAATAATAGTAAATGTGTTCTGATATAGGACAGTCAAAAAGAATGATAGAGGACCACCACAGTGGGTATTTTTGGAAAGACTGACCAAAACACTGTTATTGGAGGCTACACTATGTGGAAGCTTAGGAGCCCTGTGTGGGACTGACGGAGAAAACCCCACAAGACTAAGAATGAGAATTTCATGGCTGAGTTGCATGTCTCAGAGTCCTAACCACACTCCCCTGATACAGGAACTTGGGAAAATCATACTGTCCCTTTGGGCCTCAGTCTTCCCCCAAATAAGATGAAGATGACGGTGTTGGTCAACTCATGATGAGTGGTTCTCGGGCTTCGGCAGGCCTAGCAATCACCTGGAGGTTTGGTTAAAACCCAGATCACGGGCTGTACCTCCAAAGTGATCCAGCAGGTGTGAGCTGGGGGCCCGTGGCTGTGCCCTTGTAACATGTCGCCGGATGACGCCGATGCCGCTGGTCCAGAGACGACGCTTTGAGAACCATTAATGCAGAGGCTCTCAAAGAACCATTCACGACTTTGGACTCAACATTTATTCAAATGGTAAAATCTTTGGCCCTGGCTCTGAAAAAGTCATGGATGCAGTGATGGGGCGGGACTTTGCAGGAGCAGAGGTGCTAGAAATCCAGCGTGGAACCACGCAGAGGACCCTTGAGGGATTGTTCAGTACCAGACACGCCATTATGTGCTTCTGAGACCCAGCCACTGCCCGGAGAGGGACACAGGTCGGGCAGAGTGGTGAAGGGCAAAGTTGAGTCTGGGTCCCACCCCCGAATAGCTGTGTGGCCTTGGGCAAGTGGCTAAAGGACTCCTTGCCTCAGTTTCCCCACCTATAAAAAGAGGACAGGAATGGTACTTACGTGGCCTAGTATAAAGAAAATGCTCAATCAATGGTTGTCACTGTTGGAATTACTATTTTTTGCTCCTGAGCCTTTTCGATGGGGAGAGGTACCAGTGAGAGCCCTTTCACAGCATGTCCCACGCTCCCTCAGCCCCAACAGCACCCAGCTTGGATTCCCAGCCACGCATTTTAACCCCCCTCACAAAATCCAAAACAGGTTATGAGAAAAAGTCAATATAATTTATTAAATAATTCCTTCAAAGAGCATTAACAACTCTCAATACAATAAAACCAATAAATTAACATAGGGGCCCCCCTTCCCGCCTTCACAGAGGCATAACGAGGATCAGATTCAAGTCTACAGAAGAAAGACATTCTGTAAATACTAAGGGTGATAACAACGACATAACTGGAAGTCTTTTCAAGTTAATTCACACATTTATACCTCCGTCCTCCCAAGGCTCGCCCATCGGGGGGATTCCTTGAGATTATTCACTAGAATAATTTACTTGACAGCACACAGCAGGGTTGTTGTACTTGGATGTCAGTCATGTTGTCTCAAGGCTTCATCCGCGTCCGCCATTCCAGAAGGAATAGGTTCAACCCGATCGTTGGCCCTGCATGACCTACTGGGGTCCGGGGCTCAGTGATTTAAACACACGTTCCAGGCACGCCGAGAACTGTTGTAAAATCGTCAAGATGAAGCTTTTCCTTTCAAAGGTGTCTGCAGGCACAGAAACTTCTGTTTCTGGCCCGTGTTGGAATTTGAGTTTGCCGAGCTGTTCTAGGATTTTATCGATCGTGTTCTTATCCGATAATGGTTTGATCGCCCTGAAATAAGGCAGGACGGCTGAGCTGTTGATTCGTGGTGGTTGGGAATCAGAGGTGAGACAGGGCAGCAGGAAACGGTTGGATTCCGGCACCCCTGTCTCTTTCTTCAGCTGTGGAATGAGGAGGAGAACTGGGTGAGCGTTAGGTTTGCAGGAGCAGCTAGGAGCGCCAACGCTAACGTCTGAATGCCCCCTCTGTGATGCGTCCCCCCTGGCATCTCTTGTAATAGGTTCTGTGTGAACCTGTGAGGCTGTCGTCATCACTATTTTCCTTCCCGGAGAAACTAAAGCTCTGTTGGTTTGCTGGCCCAAGGTCAAGTGTCAGGCCCGGAATTCCAACCCATGTCAGCAGCAATCCCAAAGACTGTGCCAATAACCACTGCCCCATCCTGCCTCCCCTGCCCATCTGCCCAAGGCCTTCGCAGACCCCTGGAATCTTCTCCTAGCTGCTCGGGGGCTCGGAGAGCTGGAGAAGAGGAGAGCATCTGGGTGTCCATCCTGCTTCTTGCTCTTTGTCACTCTGTTAAAGCCCATGTATCCCCAGCTCATTGAGGGGGTGTATGCATGTCTGGAAAGGCCTCCAAGTTGCCAGGGAGAGTTTTTCCAAATATGCCATGGACTCCAGACCAGGCTCTCTCCTGTCCCTCTTCCTAAGGACCAAGAGCTTCTGGGTTCACCTGAAGTGCTAAGAACATCTCACCAGCCTGAACTGCCTAGTCACCTCGGGAGGTAACTAGGCATCTGGAACAACCAAGGCTAAGGTTTACAGGTCAGGGTGGAAGGGAAGGGCCAGGCCAATTTCATGAGTTGTATCCAGGTTTTGGTTTTTATTTGTTTGTTTAATCAAAGCTGCCTTCGAGATTCTATCTTGATCACAGCCCTGAGAAAATGAGGGTATTCGCATTTATTCATCCTCAAACTTTCCTCCTGATGGGGCTGGGCTCAGAAGAGCCTCTGGTAGAAGCAGGCTGGGTCCTAATTAAACAACAAAGTAGTACACAAACACACACTCAACTTGTTAACCGCCCTTCTCTGCAGTAAGAGAGATTCCCTGTGACCCACGTGAGGATTTTAACGTCCTGAATTCACTGAGAGCTCATTTACAGCTTCGGTTTACAATCGCGGCTCCCTAGCAAGTTCCTAAATGGTCAGGCAAGATGGCCTGTCTCTAAGGATGTGCTTCAGGCAGGAAAGTCCACATCATATTGCTGTGAACCAAATATCTTGGGGATGAATGGACCTACTAAAGCAGATCCTACAGTACATGAAGTGGTTGAATTTCAGGCTGTCTGGGCTAATCTCTGCCTCTGACCTTCATAAAAAGTTCATCATAGCCTGTCTCATTGTTCCCATCCCTTTCTGATGTATCCACAGCCCTAGCTTCAAGTCTGAAAAGAAAAGCCTTCTTCTGGGGGCAATAGAAGGCACTTTAAAGAAATGGCCCAGAAAAGAAATCTGTAGGACACTTACATAGTCTTCCAAAAGTCCCTTCGACAAGGGCTGTAATTCCAAGATGATTTTCCGAACATCACTTGGTTGTAGCCGATGGGCGGGCGCCGCATGGGAGGTTGGCGACGTTTCCATGCAGCAGAGCAGGAAGAGGGCAAAACCGGCGGGTCCTGGAGAAAGAGAACAATGCCGTGAGACGCGGGATCAGACACCGCCTGCCCGCCCCAGCTGCCACCACTGCTGGCTGAGCCCCTCCAGAGTCTTCCCCTCTTTCTGAGGAGACAGGGCCGTGCCCACAGATGGGGCAGCAGGACCCTGCAGCACCTGTGTGGGAGAGCATGGCGAGAGAGTGCACTCAGCCTCAGCAACAGCCTCCAGGCTCCACATGTGCTCGCCATAGTCCTCAGGAGATATATAAAGGGCCACTCGTGGGGAAAAAGCATGATCAACGTCCCGCCCATGGCAAAATCATTGCTCAGCTTTTCTCCAGAAAACACTCAAAATTCTGCGGCCCAAGGTTGGGCGAAATCAGGGCTGGAAGGAAGCGCTGAGGTTACCCTCAAGGTGGCAGAAGCCTGACTCAGTACAGACACACACAGGAAGGCACACGCATCTTTGCCATTTCTTCTGGGAAAAAGCTTATTGATTTGACTAGAAGAAATTCTGAAGCCCAGATCTGATAGACATAACTGCCCAGGAACGGGTGACTTACAGGAGTTGAGGGCCAGTGCCCCATAGGGAATTTCTGGGGAGGTCACAGTGGGGGTGTGTAGATGTCAGGCTGGCATGAGGCTTTCAAAAGGTATTACTTTTGTAAAATTCTGCAGCGTGCCCATGCCAGTGCATGGGGATGGCCCCACAACCATTGTGAATGCAGTGAGTCAGAGGCCTCGCCTCCACTCCTCTTGGCCCTGAACATCGTTGGATTCTCAGCTGTGCCTTGGGCAGCAAGGCCTAGAACCAGAATCCGTGCTCCAGGGTGATTTGTTGAAGGCACTTATTCCTATTTTGAATGCCAACGTTGAATGCCAGGAACTCTATTCTAGAGTCTTGGGAACGGTGGCAAAAAAGCTAAACAAGGTCTGTCCCTGATAAAGCTGGCGTTCTAGCAGTCAGTGAGTAACGGGGATAGCAAGAAGGTGTAAGGTGTAAGTAGGGTGTATCAAGGTGTAATAAGAACTATGAAAATAAAACAAAGGGATGGGATAGAGAGCAGTGGGTGAGATACTTTAAGTCAGGTGATGAGGAATAGTGTCTCTGGGGAGATGTGTGCTATGGGAAGATCTGGGGAAAGGGTGCTCCGAGAGTAGGGGACCCTAGTGCAAGAGTGAGCTTGGTGTGGCCAAGAATGACCAGCAAAGTGAGAGAAGGGGAGGGCGGTAGGGAGGTGAGCAGAAGCCAGGTCACATAGGACCTTCTGAGGCCATGATAAAGAACTTGGGTTTTATCCCAAGTGTGACAAGACACCACTGGATGGCTCTAGGGAGGGGAATATAGAACCTGGTGTACTTTAAGAAGCGAGAATGAGGGGCACCTGGGTGGCTCCGTGGGTTGAAGCCTCTGCCTTCGGCTCGGGTCATGATCTCAGGGTCCTGGGATCGAGCCCCGCATCGGGCTCTCTGCTCGGCGGAGGCCTGCTTCCCCCTCTCTCTCTACCTACCTGTGATCTCTCTCTCTCTGTGTCAAATAAATAAATAAATAAAGTCTTTAAAAAAAAAAAAAGAAGAAGAAGCGAGAATGAGAGAGGCTGCTAAGTGGAGAATGGATTGTATGAATCCAAGATGGAAGCAGAGGACCAGTTGGGAGGCTCTGGCTGTCCAAGCAGAGGTGATGGTGGCTTGGACCAGGGTAGGATGGAGTCCACAGCAGCGGCTGATGGACTTATGTGGAGGTGAATCCAAGAGAAGAATCAGGGATGACTCTTGGGGTTTTGATGAAGCAACTGGGTGGTTGATATGCAGAGAGGGGAAAGAAGTCTAGAGAGAGGGAATTGAGAATTCTGTCTGGAATAAGTCAAGTTCAAGTTGTCCATTGGGCATCTACTTGATGTCAAGTTAGCCATTGGCTAGGAGTCAAGAACACAGGGACAAGGTCAGACCAGGGCCATCCACAGAACCCAATATGCCCAGTGGAAGAGAGAGCTGAGAACCCCCTTCCATCCTTAAACCCAAGACCCCTCCAGCCCCTGCTGTCTCTTTCATCTTCTTTCTTTTTTTTAATTCAACTTTTTAAAAAAGATTTTATTTATTTATTTATTTATTTATTTGAAGAGAGAGACACAGTGAGAGAGGGAACATAAGCAGGGGGAATGGGAGAGGGAGAAACAGGCTTTCTGCTGAGCAGGGAGCCCAATGTGGGGCTCAATCCCAGGGATCCCTGGGATCATGACCTGAGCCGAAGGCAGACGCCTAACGACTGAGTCACCCAGGTCCCCCCTCTTTCATCTTCTTATCCAAGCTTCTTGACAGAATGGTCTACACACGCTTTTACTTTACTTCCTAAACCACCACAATATGGTTTTACCCTAACAATTTATTCAAAATCCTCTAGCAAATTTTGCCCACATAACTTTCACCATCTGATGCTTACTCCCATAATTTTATTGCATTACAGGGACTTTGCAAATGTAATTAAGGTCATTAATCAGCTAACCTGATGATAGGGTGTTTGCCAGGTGGGTCCAATGCCAACCAGTTCCCCCTTCTTAAAAACCTCTTTTCCCTCTTATTCCATGACAATATTATCCTGACACATTTTGGCCCTCTGACAGTGTCTCCTCGGGCCAAATCATCCTTTAATAGACGTGTCGCCAAGGGCCCCACCCTTGATCCATGGTCCTCACGCTGTAATGTCTCTCTCTTTTAAACTCCAGATCTAAATGTCCAACTGCCTCATGGACATCTCCACCCAAATTTCCCACCCTTGACATGTCCAAAACCCAAGGATCTGAACCAGGGTAACACTGATTGTAGAGATGAATGGATGTGAATGGACTGGGGAAATCTGTAGGAGGCAGAACTCACAGGAGATGGTCGTGGACTGGATATGGGGATGGTGGGGAGGGAGGAGGTGAGGACTGCTTCTGGGTTTGTGGTTTGGGCGACTGGACTGATGGAGGTGCTACAAACAGAGAGGACCAGAGGGTTCGGGTGAATGAAGAATTCAGTTTTGACACGGTGAGTTAGAAGTTTCGTGAAACTCCCAGGAGAAGATGTCTAGTGAGCCATTGGGCATTTGGATTTGCAGCTTGAAGGGAGGAACTGGAGACGCGGCTGCCATGTCTGTGAGTTGCGCCATCTTTGGGCGCTATTGAACATTGTGGTTGAGAAAACTGTAAGTCTACGAGAGATAAGTGATGAGAGACGTGTGAGGTAAGGGTGGAGGCCAGTGGTACACCTCTATTCACAGAACAGGGAGAGGAAGATGACAGTCTGAAGTGCTGAGAAGGCACCCTTGAGAGGGAGAGAAATGTACTAGAAAAACCTGTCATGGAACAAGATGAAAGTGGTTTTCAAGAAGGCGGATGCCATCAGCACCATCACAAGCCATAGAGAGGTCAGATAAGATAAAGGCTGAGGAGAGACACTACGTTTGGCAACATGAGGTCACTGGGAACTTTGCTGGAGGAGTTTGAATAAGTAGTTGGGGGTGGGAGCTGTACTTTGGGAGCTCTAGTTTGGGGAGGGGTAAAAGTGCACACAGGCCACTCTGTCAAGAAGCTTGAATCAGAAGAGGAGAGAGACAGTCTTGGTTGGAGGTGCACTTGTGGTGGAAGGGGGTTCCCAGCTGTTTCTTCTGTTGGGCCTTAGGATCTGCAGACCAACCAGGGCGGACCTCGTCCCTGGGCTCCTGACTCCCACCCAACTGTTGACTTGACGTGGAGATGCCAATGGGCATCTTGAACTTAACTCATTCAAGACAGGACTCTTGATTTCCCCTCCCCAGACTTACTTTCCCTCACTGCACAGCGACCACCCAGTTGTTTCATCAAAATCCCAGGAGTCATCCCTGATTCATCTCTTGGATTTGTTTATATCACTCATGGATATTTATCTTATTCTTTAAAAGTCCATGTGGTAAAAAAAAAAAAAAAAAAGACATGTGGCTTTTTTTTTTTTTTTGTCTTATAGCCCAATTTTGGAGAATTTTTCTGATAATAGTAAAGGTATTCTGACAGAAGGCAGTCAAAAAGGATGACAGATGTCTACCACAGTGGGTGTTTTCAGAAGGAGCACATCAACAAGTTGGACTTCCTCAAAGTCAAAAATGTTTGGTCTTCTAAAGACACTGTTTATTTAGAGGATGAAAAGACAAGCACAGACCAGGAGAAATATATTTGTAAATCACAAATATGACAAAATATACGAAGTATGCTCAAGCTCCATTTCATTAGGATTAGGCAATTGTTTCTTTAAAATGATACCAAGAGCACAAGTAACATAAGAAAAAATAGATAAATTACACTTCATTGAAATTAAAAACTTTTGTGGGTAAAATGACACTGTTAAGAAATTGAAAAGACAACCACCGAATGGGAGAAAATATTTGGAAATTATATGTAAAACAGGGGGCTAATATCCAGGATATATATTTAAAAAAACTTTTACAACTCAACAATTAAAAATAAAAAAAAAAATTTTAAATGACCAAAAGATTTGAATAGACATTTCTCCAAAGATATACAAATGGCCAAAAAGTGCATGAAAAGATGCTCAATATTACTATGAATCAGGCATTAGGGAAACGCAAATAGAAACCACAATGAGTTACATCACACCAACTGAGATGGCTATCATTAAAAAAAAAAAAGAACAGTAACGTAATAGGTGTTGGTGAAGATAAAAAAGTTGGAATCTTCATATATTACTGATGGGAATGCAACATGGCGCAGTTCTGTGTTAAAGGATTTGGCAGTTCCTCAAAGTGTTAAATATAGAGTGACCATGTGACCCAACAATTTCATTCCTAGGTATCTACTCAAGAGGAATGAAAGCATCCGTTGACACAATGATATATACAGGGAGGTTGAATGCACCCTTATTCATAAGAGCCCCAAAATAAAAACAGCCCAGATGTCCTTCAGCAGGTGAGTGAATAAACAAAACGTGGTGTGTCCATACTGTGCAATATTACTCAGCCACAGAAAGAATGAAGTACTGATACACGCTGTAACATGGATGAAAACGTGATGCTAAGTGAAAAATGCCAGCACGAAAGAACGAATATTGTATGATTCCATTTAATATTAAATACTTAGAAGAAGCGGATCCATAGAGACAGAAAGCCTAGGGGATGGACGATGGGGGAATGGGGATTGGCTGCCTAGTGGGTATGGGGTTTCCCTTGGGGTGAGGAAAAAGTTGAAAATCAGATAACAGTGATAGTTGCACTATGAATATAGTTGCATTGTGAATACACTAAAAAAATCACAAAATTGCCCATTTTAAACCAGTGAATTTGGGGGTTCGTAAATTGTATCTCAATAAAGATGTTGCATTTCCAAATTATAGGAACCAGAATTTTCCTATAGGAACCAGAATATTCCTATAAGAATACAGGCCCAGAAGCCCTTACTGTTTGACCAGCAGTAGACTGGATGCTAGACAACCTGAGAATGGAGAGATGAATGAGATTGCTTCAGTCTAAAATGGGATCTTGGTGCTAGAATGGTTATATAGGCAGACAGTGATTAAGACTCAGAGGTTAAAGAGATCCACATTGGAATCCACTGGTTAGAATCTTGACGTTGTTTGACCTTGGGCTCATTTCTCCTTTCTAGATCTGTCAAATAGGGATGATAATTAGCACTTTTTTCATATGGGAAGCGCTGGGCACCTGCTGAGAGCTACAGCCGTTAGAGGTTACAATCGCCGGTTTGCGGTGGGAAGTGTACTATTATCCAGTGTGCAGCTGCGAGCTCTACAGATGGGTCGGAAGAGAAAACCCAGGTCGTCCCCGCCTGAGTCAGGGTCTCGGATTCCCGGTCAGGAAAAGTTCGCAGACACCCTCCAGTTGTGTGTTTCGGGAGCGCCGGCGTGCCGCGCGCCCCTACTGGGACGAGCACGCTCCCGGCCTTGGCGCGCGCGTGCGCGCGTCCCGGCGGTTGCCTAGCAACCGGCTAGGCGGGGCGCCGCGCGGCCATGGAGAAGCCCGGCGGGACCCTGAGCTCCGCGGTCGGGGAGCACCTGAGTCTCTTGGGTCTGCGCGAGTTCCCGTGCGGCACCGGCAGCTGGGTGCGGGCGCCGAGGGGGGGGGGGCGGTCGGATGAGGGACTCGGGGGCCTGGGGGAAGGAGGGACGGACCAGGGGCCGCCCGCTGCAGGATATGGCTGATCTGGAGAAGCCCGAGGGGGAGGTTTGGATCTGGGCTTATAGGGAGCGGCCTGACCTGGGACCGGGGCTGGGACACTGCAGGAACAGACGGGATGGCTCCCCCGCAGCGCCCCCCACCCGCCTAACCCAGAGAGGAGGGCAGGACCCCCCATCCTGAGCACATCGGGCTGCCCTGGGGTAGGGCTTCTCAACCTGTTACAGACACCAGCCCCTTTTGGGGTGAAAAACTTTGGGTAAAGAGCTTCTCGACCTTCAGGGTGCCCCAGAACACCTAGCAGGAGCCCCCAGGCCGAGTGCGGGCACGGTCCTGAGATGGCTCTGTTCTGAGGCCTGCAGAGACTGGCGGGTCTGGAAGAAGCAGCTTCCTCCTTCCTTTCCTGTCTCCTTGTCTCTAAGGCCAGAAACACTTCCCTTCTGAGACTTCTCCCTGGGGAGCAAGTCGAGGCTCAGGAGGGCTAGAGCAGGTGGGGCTGGGGAGCAGGACAGGACAGCCCGCTGCCCCTCAGGTGGGCATAGGAATATCTGGAATGGGGTCTAGAATGTTTCCCTCCCACTTGCTGGAAAGCTGGCTCCCCCCACACTGGTAAGGCACTAAGGAGAGGTCAGTGTTCCTCTTCTCATAGAGGAGAAAATGGAGACACCAGTCAAGGAACTAATTCGTTTGTTTCATCAACAAACCTTGTTGCACACCTACTGTGTGCGCCTGGCATCCACAAGGTGCTTTTGGGTTTCACCGATGTCTCTCAGGAGTCTCGGGGAGGAAGGGCCGGGAGAAAGTCAACTCTGGGGCTCATCCTTTCATCATCCGCTGTGGCATCGAAATTCTGAATTCGCCTTCCCAGCCTTGCTACTCCTTCTTCAAAAACCTTTCCTTGGTTAATATATCCCCCACGTGGCCTTTCGCACCTCCTAGCTTCTAGTACATAAATCTTCCTGAAATGTTTGGTTGCTTTTCCCTGCTTCTTCAAAATTCCCAACTTGAGTAAACTCCTAAAAGCAGGAATGTAGTTCTTGGTCTGTAGTTCCATCCGTGGCTAATAATCAGTCAAAAGTATTGATTACTCACTGTCTAAATGTCTAAGCTCTTTGTCCCTGTTGTCCTGAATCTTACGATCTGCTCTATTTGGGGCGTCTCGAATCCTGGAGAGGGCTGAGTCACTGAGGAGCGAAATTCTCCACCTCCACCCCTGCAGAATAAGTCACGCTTTCTTCCTCAAACTTGGCGAACATGGCGGGAGCTGGTCCCAAGAGAGGAGGAGACCGGGAGCCCTGGGGAGGAGACTGTGGAGGCCCTCCTGGGTTTGGTCCGCAGCCCCCACTCACCCTGGGCTCTGCCGGAGGGCTCCAGTGCAGAGGACCATTTTCTGAAGGAACTGGCCATCCAGAATCCCCTGGTGCTCAAAGACACCTTCTTCTACTCCTACTTCAGGTCCCTACGGGTGGTGGACAAGCAGGTAAGAGCCGGGACTTGCTGGTGGGGAGGCCATCCCCCACAGAACTGTATACTCCTTAGAGTGGGACCTCGGTGTTACGTGGGAGAAAGGATGGGAAGGTAGTTGTGCCCCCCAAATTAATTTCACCAGCCCTTCCCCCAGGGAGGGCCAGCGGCTCATTTGTTGTGTGTCTTCTTTCTCTACCCCCCTCCCCCACGGGGTCATCCAGGTGTGTCTTGTATAGCTGACTTCCCATACACACGGCAGTCAGCCCTCCTGGGTCCTAGGAGAGACCTTTAGCGTGTCTATATTGGTTTTACTTAAACTGAGGGGCCCCGGGGTTAGAGAGTGTGGGAATAGTACCATATATTAGTTTCTGTTACAAAAAAGCCTTCTTCGCTTCTACCAAATAACAGAGCCCCAGACTGCAAACTCAGCCTTCCTACCTTTGCTTCTCCTTCCCCAGAGAAACTGTGAATTTACACAGTACTGAGCATGGGGAGTGGGAGCCACTCCCACCAATTTGCCTGGGACCTTCTGGGTGTCAGCCTCAAAGCTTTGCGTCTTGGGAACTCCTCAATCCTGGGCAAACTGGCACAGTCACCAGGAAGGACCCTAATGTCTTTGAGGCCACAGACAACTGCAGATTCACAGATGGACCTCTGAACTTCGGGTCTGACCCTGCTGTGCATCAGCTAGCGGTTCCTTATGGCCTCAGGGTTCACCGTGACCTAGGGGGAGACAGCAAAGAACATGGCACCTTGGCCCCTAGGGGCTCACAGTCCAGCAAGTTGGACTGAGCTGGAAGTTGGACAACACCTCGGGGGGCGGGGGCGGGGTGAGGGTGAAGAGATGAGAGCTCCCCACCGGGGTGGAGCGGAGGGATCGTGGCGGGATGTGCAGGAGAGCCGCTCGGGAGGTCGGTTAGGGGAGGAAGAGGGTTGGTGGGTGCGAGGTGAGTCCCTCAGGAGGGGAAGTGGCCAACTGTCACTGTCCCCCTGTGGACCCCATTTCTGCTCCACAGCTGCCTCGCCCAGGAGAGCTCTTAGCTTCCCGATCTTCCCTTCCAGGTGAGCCTGGTGGATAAAGGTCTCCTGAAATTTCTGAAACTTGAAGTGTTGGTCCTGAGCGCCAATCAGATCAAGGAGATAGATGCCGTCAACCTGCCCCGAACTCTCAAGGTAAAGGAGCCCAGGCTCCACGCAGTGCAGCCCAGAGACCATGCCCCTGCCTTGTCCTCTGCCCGGAGGTTCGGCCAGTGTGGCTGCACACCAAGGGCTAACCCCAGGCTTTGGAGAGGGAGGCCAGATTCCTCAGAAAAGTAGAGTTTCCGCGTGACCCAGCAGTGCCATCTCTAGGCATATGCCCCAAAGAACTGAAGGCAGGAACTGAGATTCTTGTAGCCCAAAGTGGGGCCAACCCAGAGGTCCATCCGCAGATGAGTGGGTAAACAAAATGTGGTCTCTCCATACGGTGGGGTGTCGCTCAGCCATAAAAAGGAAGGGTCCATGCCACAGCATGGAGGAGACTTGAAAACATGGTGCCGAGTGAAAAAGGCCAGACCCCAAAGGTCACATTTTAGGTGACTCCACTTGCACGGAATATCTAGAGGAGGCAAATCCACAGGGACCGAAAACAGAGCAGAGGTTACTAGGGCAGGGGTGAGGGTGATGGGAGTCACTGCGGTACAGGACGAGGACCCACTGTGATGGACGCAGAGCCGTCTGGGGCGATGAAACTTGCAGAAATAGGAGCGATGATGGCTGCACAACGATGAGACTCCACTTAACGCCACTGAATGGCACACTTAGACGTAGGGAAAATGGCAAGTCATATGTATGTTGCCACAATAAAAAAAAATCATTTTAAGAAAAGCATGTCCAGCCTTTGTTATGAATTTTCAGCTGAACATATCAACATGGTCTCAATTTTATTTTTTTTTAAATTAATTAATTTATTTGAGAGAGTGAGAAAGAGAATACCAGAGTGGGGAGGTTCAGAGGGAGAAGCGGGCTCCCCGCTGAGCGGGGAGCCCGATGCAGGACTTGATCCTGGGACTCGGGATCATGACCTGAGCCGAAGGCAGTCGCTTAACCAACTGAGCCACCCAGGCGCCCTGAAAATGGTCTCAATTTTAAATTAACTGTGGAAATTCGTAGATTTTGTGGTAGAAGGACTCAGAAATGTGGCTCAGTGCCAGGCCTAGGGAGAAACCAGGCGAGGTCTCGGAGCAGAAATCCAAGAATGCTCATCCTCCAGATGAGTCCTTCCTCCAGCCGGGGACCCTTTGGCTCGCCCGGAGACAGGCTGCCTAGGGTCGAGCAGTTGCCAAAATGCTATGCCTGCCCCCTCCACTCCGCCATCACCTCCCATGCCAAATTTTAATGTTTCCTTCACAAAAGGAAAAGAAAACTTTCCAACACCTGCTGCAGAAATATTTGTCCCCCATATTTTATTTTATTTTTAAATTTATTTCGAGAGAGTGAGCAAGAGAGCTGAGAGGAGAGAGGGAGGGGGAGAAGCGGCCTCCCACTGAGCAGGGAGCACAATGTGGGACTCGATCCCAGGACCCCAGGATCAGGACCTGACTGAAGGCAGACGCTTAACCAGCTGAGCCACCCAGTCACCCCTTTCCCCATATTTTAAAGGGAGCCCGGGGGGGCACAGGGTGGCAGGGTGTGGGTACTTCCCAGTTCCACGCTGCTGTTTCTCAGGGAGGGAGGCAGGAAGAAAGGAAGGAAGGAAAGGAAAAAAGAAAGATGGCTCACAGACACCCTTCTTTCTGCTCCTCCCAGGTGCTGGAGCTCTACGGCAACAAGATCCGCAGCGTGGAGTGCCTGTGCTCTCGCCCGCCCCCACATCTCCAGCACTTGGGGTTGGGTCACAACAAGCTTCTGGGCCCCTTGGAAAGTCTCTATGTCACTGCAGACCACTGGTAAGTCCAGAGCCCCGGACAGAAGTGAAGGGCTTAAGCCTTAGGTTTGGGTCATGCCTTGAAGAACTCAGCTTTGCTCTTTTCTTTCTTTCTTTCTTTTTCTTTTTGCCTTGCTCTTTTCTATACTAACTGCTGGTTGGCCACCAGCTCCAGACCTAGGGTTCATGTCTCTGATTGAATAAGCAAAAATTCCCGTTGAAGCCCAGGGAAGGATAACAAGAGGCGGCAGGAGTGGGTCAGACCTTTTGCGTTGGTGCTTGCAGAGCAGGGCTGCTCAGCTCGGGCACTGCCGACATCGGGGTGGGCAACGGCCTCGGGGCTGTCTCGTGGGCCGTGGGGAGTCGAGCGGCACCCCTGGCCTCCACCCACTAGAAGCCAGGAGCACCCCCACACCCGTTGTAACCACCGAAAGTCTGTAGACTCACACCATGGCCAGAGTACCGTGAGTCTGGACTTTTCATTTAGAAAACACACCTCCTCTAAACCGAGGTAACCTGCTTCATGCCAAGTGTGAGTTTCAGAAAAACACTCAAGTGAAACCTCTGTCTTTTACTGCCTTGAAATGCAAAGGAGGGTACCCTATTCACGGGCCGATTTTGCTGATGTCTTCCCAGTCTTCTTGAAGGCTGATGCTGGATGAGGTCCGTGTGCTTGCCCCCATGAGATGTTCTTCTCGGGTATTTCCTGCTGACTGGCTAGCCAGCTTCACATTGCGGGCTGCCCAGCCCAGGAAAGCAGGACAGGAGGGGACAGGAGGAGCCCGAGAGTTCAGTCCGCTGGAGACCGGAGGCTGTGATGTGCTGATGAAATGCCCCTTGCGTTCTTCTTACTGCTGTTCTCAGACCTGGCCTGGCACCAGTTTGCTTTCTAGTTTGTGCAGTGGGGAGAGCACCCGTGCCCCCCTTCCTGGCCCTTTCTGCCAGACTGGGATGGAGGGTGCCTTCTTTGTCCTCACTGGCGTGTTCTTCACTCATGTGTCCCCCAAACATGACTCACAGGGCTTCCTATGACCGTGAGTCAGTCAGGTTTTGGAAGGCATCCTCCAGCACCTGGACCCCTCAAGGTTCACGCACCCTCGTCCCAGGTCCCCATATTTACTGGCCTCTTTCACCTCTGCCCACGGCTCGTCCCCACATGGCTTCCTTCTGTCTTCCTTGCCAGTGTCAGTTTTTGTTGAGAACATTCTAGATGCACGGTGTTGTATCAGGATCTATGGGCGGTACCAGGAGTGTCACTGAGAAGAGATCTGTGTAAATGGAAGTCATTGCAAGCAGTATGTGACCAGGGCCATCTCCGTGTCACAGTGAGGATGGCAGTGCCATGGACGGGTGGGGGAGGGGCAGTAGAACCAAGAGGTTCTTCTCCCGCCCTCCGAGGCTCCCCTGCCGCCCTCAGCGCGGGCCTGCTGTCTGTCCTGGACACAGGGTGCTAGGGGGTGTTGAGCGGGGTGGGCCCGGCGCCTGACCACAGCTGCCTGTCCCCATCCCCGCACTCACCCTGCCTAGGGACTCCTGGATGATCATGCTCCCCTTCTAGGCCCAACCTCGTCTCCCTGGACCTGAGCTTCAACGACCTCACAGACCTGCAGGGCCTGATCGCCAGCCTCCGCACCCTCCCGCACCTGCGGCTGCTCGTGCTGCAGGGGAACCCGCTGGCCCTGGTGCCCTACTACCGAGGCCTCACCATCGACAGCCTGTCCCGCCTCTGTGTGCTGGACGACACCACCGTGTCCCCCAGCGAGAAGCATCAGTTCCGGGGGCTCAGCCGCAGTAGCGGTGAGGGAGCCGACGGGCAAGGGGAGGGGCTGGCATCCGACTCCCCGAGCCTCTGCTCCCCACCAGACCGGGTGGCCTGTCCCTGCAGCTCGCCAGTTCGTCAGGGGTAGCTCACCTTCTTGGTCAGAGTTCTCGCCCCGATTTTTGATCCCTGTAATTGGGATTTTGAGACAGAAGTGGTAAGGAGGCTGAGACATCCCAGGCCAACAGGAAGCATTCTTTCAAGCAATTTCTGTACTTTTGTGGTGGCCTGAGATCACCCCCTTGTGGCCCAGGCCACAAGCTGCATCAGAGCCTTCTCAAGGTCAGGGTGATGGGGCACTGGCAATCAGAGCTTCCCGGACTGTATCCCAGGCTGTGCTAAGATAACTAGTCTTCATCTGTAGCCATCCTGTAAAGCAGCTACTATCATTCCCATTATATGAATCCGGAAAACAAGGCTTAAGAGGGGTGTCTTACCAAATCACTGTGTTTGAACTTGGCAGCACTGGGATTTGAACCCAAGTCTGCAAACTGTGAGGCTCAGCCCCAGAGGAGGGGAGAACACAGGGACCAGCTGGGCCTGCCTTCCCCTGCCCTCCCCCTCACTTCTGCCCCGTTCCCCTCGCAGACCTCTTGGCCCGTGAGGCCCAGCTCGTGGTGACTATTGGAAATGTCAAGGGCATTCTGGACACCTCTATCCTGGACCCAGAACCGGGGCCTCAAGGCCCTTTTATCACGTACACTTATTATGTGACCTACGATTTTGTGGAAGATGAAGAAGGAGAAGGAAGCGCCTACGGTGGCGTGCTGGCTGAGGTGTGTGCCCCGCGGGCCGCTCCCAGGAACTCTGGGGGACGCGCTGCACTTGGCTCCACCGGGTCTCCTATGAGGCAGAACGGCTTCTTGGGGCCCAGAAAACCCCTTTCCTCGGACCTTTCCGGTTCATACCCTATTCGGAAGGGAAGCGGCTCTATTCAGCCCCTTTCTTGAAGCTAGAGTTACTCACCTGTGTTCACCTTCCTTTGCCCTTGAAATACGAGCAAACGGCCTCACAAGGGAGCAAGTTACAACCAGGCTGGCTGCCCCCCACCCCATGCCTCTCCCCTACTCTCCCATCACCCTTCTCATCAAAAGCAGACCCGAGGGTGTCCTCCAACCAGGAGAGATGGGGGACACCCGAACTCCTGCAGAAATTGTTACTGTTCCTACTCCTAACAAAGACCCTCTCAGAAGGGGCACGACGACGGGCATTTTTTAAAACTTCCTGCCCAAGCCCGCGTGTTTGCTAGGGCTTCAAGTTCACCGCGGCGCAGACCTGTTCGTGCACATGCGCGCTGTGCGCGGCCTCGCCCACGGCGCCTCGGCGGCAGGGTTCTGGGTCTCTCCCGCAGATCGTCAAGCCCATGCCGGTCACCGAACAGCTGGGCGAGGACATTCCTGAAGAGCTCTCGGGGGAGGTTGAAGAGTCCGTGGAGTCCGGGCTGTCCACCCAGTCCGGAGAGCTGGACAATTCGGTGGCCTCGGGCGGCTCGGGGCCCTTGCCCAGGGCGACAGACTCCGTGGAGGAGCTGGCCAAGTTGCGGCCACGAATAGATCCCCGGCTCTGCCCTTCCCCAGGGTAAGGACGGAGGAGGCCACGCGGGAGCAGGGGCTAGGAGGGCCGGGGTCCCACGAGCTGGGTCCGCGCCCCTTCTCGGCCCGACAGCAGATCGGTCCCTGCAGCCCCTGGGGACCCTCTGGGCCGCTGGCCGCGCAGGTGCGGCCGGGCTCAGTGTTCGAGGCCCCGGGAGGCCTCCCCTTCCCCAGAGCGCAGCTGCTCCTTCTTTCCCAGAACAGTCAGGTGGCCTGAATGCAGGGCTGTCTTTAGTCGACGCAGAGGTAAGAGAGGGCCAGCCCTTTCCCCTCGCCCTCAGAGTTGAAGACCTTTCCAGTTTAACTTTTTAATTCATCTGGAATTTATTCTGGCCTCTGACCCGAGGTGTGGATCTGAGTCGCGGGTTCTTTCCCACCCTCCGAGGGCCCACCTCCCGGGCGCGCATATTACCTGTTTTGTCTTACTCGATAATCTTTTTCGGTGATGAAGAATTTCACCAGAACTTAGAATCACTTCTCATTTAGTCTCGAAGCTCCATTAACTGATTTTGTAACTCATTTCAAAACATGGAGCCTGGTTTGGGGTTTTTTTGGTTTTGTTTTTGTTTTTAACAAACTTCCTGCCATCAGCTGGTGTTGCTGATTCTTCTGACGACCAGAGCGCAGAAAACAATTTGCCGCTGAGTTCTAATGAACGGAGCCTTTGCCCCACGCAGATTTTGTGGCCGATGCCCTCAAGGAATTGGGAAAGCTAGTTTCTCTTGAAGTTAGAAGAGTTATCTTTTTAATGACTTAAAACCTCCACTGAAGGTAAACGATACAGGCCTGTGGAGAGTATGGGGGAGCTGCCGTGGGCCCCTGTGCTGGGTTCCTGCCAGTGACAGAGTGACGGAGGGGACTACCCCGGCTGTCAGAAGAGGGGGGCCCCCAGCCAACCCCTAGCCAGGCTCCCCAGTAAACCCCAGCCGACAGCCTTGCGGTGGTAGCTGTTGTTGAATTTTTGTAAATAGTAACAAAAAAGTAAGAACCACAAATGATTCTGCTTTTTAAAAAATGTCAATTAGGGGCTCCTGGGTGGCTCAGTGGGCTAAAGCCTCTGCCTTTGGCTCAGGTCATGATCTCAGGGTCCTGGGATGGAGCCCCGCATCGGGCTCTCTGCTCGGTGGGGAGCCTGCTTCCCCCTCTGCCTCTGCCTACCTCTCTGCCTACTTGTGATCTCTGTCAAATAAATAAAAAAATATATTTTTAAAAAATAATGTCAATTAGAAAATAAAGGTTTCTACTCCTGTATCCATCGAACTCATCCCATTGATTGAACTACCCTCTTATTTATTTATTTATTGACTTTAAGTAGGCTCTATGCCCAACATGGGGCTTGAGCTCAGGACCCCCAAGATCAAGAGTCCCATACTCCCGTGACTGAGCCAGCCGGGCACCCAGGAGTGAATTACTCCGGATAGTTTTGTGCATAGAGCTCCCTGTTTTTTCTTACACGGTCATATATGAACCTATATACTCCTATAATTTTTTTTTCTCAAAAAATGAACTCATATTCTGTGTCTCAGTTTGAAATATGCTGATTCTGCATGTGATTGTGGACACACAGACCTCTTCTGTTATTTTTTTCAAAAAATAAATGATCCAAATGTAACCCACATATCCAGAAGTAGCCACCTTACGGCCAAATAATGAGGGCCCTGGGGAACCACTGCCCTTGACGAGAAAGAACAGAACCTCCAAAGATTCCTTATGCCCCTCCCTCCTTCTCAGGGTCACTGTCAGCTCAACTGACGCCATTAACTTGTGTGCCTCTCTTAGACCTTCCTATAAATGGCATCGGGCAGGAATCCCGTGTGTCTGGCCTCCTGGGTGACGGCGCCCCTGTCTTCCTCTGACCCCCTCCCCGCAGGACGGTTCTCTTCAGCACTGTCCGCAAGCCCTGGTCTGACGTCATCCCCTGCAACTACGAGATGCACCACACGCTCCGGGACCTGGTGCCTCTCAAGGCCTTCCTGCTCGCGGGGACCACCGTGACCATCGTGGAGGAGAAGGTGGGTGACTAGGGTTCCCGTGCTCCGTGCATCGGTCCCCTCATCCCGTCTTCCGGTTTCCTGTGAGGGCGTCCTGGGGCCCTGCTGCCTTGTTGGTGAGATCTCAGCGCCTTTCAGCAAGATCCCAGCCAGCCCCTGGCTGGCCTGCCTTCACTCGTGGCCACCTCTCTGTCCCCTAGATTCTCTCTTGGCCTGCGGTGTCTCTGCCTGTCGACACTATGTTGCCTGCCAAGAAAGGAAAAGGGGAGAAGAACAAGGAGGGCAAGAAGGACAACAACAAGAAGGGAAAAGATGGGAAGGACAAGGCCGGGAAACGGGAGAAAGAGACGGCGCCAAAGGTACCGGCTGGGCCGCCTGGTGCCCCGGGCGGTCGTGGTGGCCAGGGGCACTCTGGGCACTGTCCCTGCTGTCCCCGTCCACTGTCTCAGCCTCTGCCCGCAGGAGCAGAAGACGTTCAAGAAGAAGGAGCTTCCAAAGGAGCTCCGCCAGGACCCGCCCATCCTGCAGGTGCTGGGCAGCGGCTTGGTGGCCTTGGAGCCTCTGCTGGTGGGAGAGCCACTGGTGTCCAAAGTGTGCAACTTCGGGGTGATCCGCACCTTGGAAACTGACAAGCTGGTCTCTCTCAGGGTACAGGGGGGCCCCTGCCACACCCCTCCCCACCAAAACGGTGCTGGGTGGGGAAGGGCTATGCGGGGCTCTGAACCTCCCAACCTCTGCCTGCCGGCCTGGTGTTGGCAGGGCCCTGGGAGGCAGGGGGAGGAGGAAAAGGGGGAGGCGGAGAGGAGGAGGAGGGGGGCCTCCCCTTCTCAGGTGTGGGGAGCCGGAGGGGGGCAGGTCAGGCCTGCTCCTCCCTGGGAGAGCCGCCCCACCTCCCTGGGCCACCTGGGGCATCTGCAGCCACCCCTTCCCCAGCATCCCCCCACTCCAGTAAGCCCCTCCTGTCATGGTTCTTTCTCTCAGGATGCAAAGAAGAACAAGAACAAGAAAGCTAAAAAAGGTAAGAACTAATGATGGTAACAGGGAGCAGGGAATGTTTCCCGAGGACCTTCGTCTGTCCGGTGCGATAACGAGCCACAGCCCGGAGGGCTTATAAACAACAGACATTTCTTTCTGGCAGCTCCGGAGTTGGGGAAGTCCAAGAGCAAGGTGCCAGTGCCGTTAGGTAAGGGCCCGCTTGGTGGTTCGTAGGCAGCCCCTTCTCGCTGCGTCCTCACATGGTGGAAGGGGCGCGGGGACTCCCGGGAGCTTCCTCCCTAAGGATACTGATCCCATTCACAGGGCTCTACCCTCATGACCTCGTCACCTCCCAGGGCTCCGTCTCCTAATACCATCACTTCTGGGGCTTAGGATTTCAACATGTAGATTCTGCAGTGACACAGACACTCGGACCATAGCAGGGCCTGGGGAAGGATCAGCCTGATTTGGGGCCAAAGAAATGGAAATGACAGAGAATCGTATCTTCTAGGCAGTGGGAGGGCCCTGCCCACCCTAAAGAACCGACCCTCCGTCTTTCCTGCGTCCCTGAAACAAGAGCAGCCAGTCATGGGTCGTGCTAAGGGCAGGAGAAGTGACCTGGGGTAGGAGGCAGGCAAGGTGGGAGAGGGGGCTGAGCGGGGCCTGGCTTGGGGTCCTCCGCGCTCGGCAGTCTGGGGCCTCTTTCAGGGCATTCGCCTTCTTTGCCCAGCGAGGAGTCTGGGCTTGGTCTCGGAACAGAGGGCAGTCACTGAAGTGTCGGAGACAGGTGAGCTTGGGCCTTGCGCTGCAGAAAGAAGCGGCCGGCGTGGGTGGAGCCCCAGGAGCCAGGGGCCCGGCGGAGAGGCCAGGTCAGAGGGCACTGTTCCCGACAGCCGGGAAGGGCACACGGCCAGGGCCCGTCCGTGAGCAAAGCCGCGGCAGGACGTGGCATTTCCACACGACGGGGATTCCTCGGCGAAAAGAAAGCACGGCCCGGGTATAGCCGGAGGGACCTTGACAACATGATGGCAAGGGAAAGAAGCCAGTCACAGAAGGCCACGTAGCGTGTGATGCCATTTATGTGAAATGTCCCAGGACAGATGAATCCACAGGGACAGAAAGTAGATCAGTGGGGCCTGGGGGAGGAGGAGGAGGGTGATTCTGGTAGGTACAGGGTTTCCATGCAGGGGGACGAAATGTTCTGGAATTACCTCATGGGAATGGTTGAACAACGTGGTGAATATACTAAAACCCACAGAACTACACATTTAAAAATAGTTAAAACGAATATTATGAAAATTTTATCTCGACGAAAGGAAATTCACCTAATACGACGACAACAACAACGTATAGGCGAGAAATGCTGAGGGCCTGAGCCGGAGGTGGACGGCAGGGGCGGTATGGGGGGGACGGGTCTGAGAGTGGCTCGGGGGCGGGGGGCGGGAGCGACTCTGCCTGCGGCCTGCGAAGCCGCACCCGGGCCGGGCTGGGTTTTGCACCTGGAAAGCTAAAGGGTGTGGAGCGTCCAAGAAGCCTTTCCCGCTCCTGCCCCTTGTCCCCCGGTGCCTTCTCCATCTCCTCTGCCACCACCCCAGCTGGCCACCAAGGCCACTTTGCTGCACCGCCTTCCCCCCACGAGGCCACCCGGCCAGCGCCCCCATAGCAGCCCCGGCCGTCTTGTTTGCAAGTCCAGCCGAGTCACTCCCCTGTTGGGATTTCTTCCGTGACTTCCTGCTGGCTGCGCCCCAAAGTCCAGATGCCCATGTTCTGGGAGCCCCCGAGAGTCCTGCCTGGAGTAAACAGGACTGTTTATTCAGCGGCTTCATCGCAGCTCCAGCTGCCTTCTTCAGGGAAACTGATCCTTCGGACGAGCGTGGGCTCCCTTGTTTCCTTCATGGCATCCGGTGGGTTTTGTTGTTGTTGTTTGGTTTTGGGGTTTTTTTTTTAGGATTTTATGTATTTGTCAGAGAGAGAGAGCATAAGTAGGGAGAGCAGCAGGCAGAGGGAGAAGCAGCTCCCTGCTGAGCAAGGAGCCCAACGAGGGACTTGATCCCAAGACCCTGGTATCGTGGACCTGAGCTGAAGGCAGACGCCTAATCGGCTGAGCCCCTTGGGCGTCCTGAATCCAGTGTTTTCATCTATAGTACTCAGCACCGGGCAAACTATAGAGATACAAATCTATGTGATTGTTTGTTTTTATCTTGTCCACTACAGTGAAACTACAAGTGTGTGTGTATTTGGGGTGGGGGTCTGTGCCTACATTCTTTAAAGTCCTAGAATCCCCAGTCCCCAGCCTAGTAGGCTCATAGTAGGCTATTTTCATTTGATTGGATCAGTGAATCAGCTTATAGGTGGTATTTAAAACCATGAAAGTATGTGCGCTTATGTTGACAGAGAATAGGAAAGGATTGAGCCCAGCACCCTGGGGAACACTACAAAATTTGAGCAGGAAGGGACAAGACCTGGAAGGATCACATTTAACCATGTCCTAAAGCAAAATTCAAAGATACTGAAAGGAATACAAAACTACCACCCAAGTTGGAGCACCTGGGTAGCTCAGTCTGTTAAGTATCAGACTCTTGATTTCAGCTCAGGTCATGATCCTCAGGGTCATGAGAGAGAGCCCCACGTTGGGCTCTGTGCTCAGTGTGAAGTCTGCTTAAGATCCTCTTTCTCCCTTTCCCTTTGCCCCTCCCCCAGCTCACATGCTTGCTTGCTCTTTCTCCAAAATAAGTAAAATCTTTAAAAAAAAAAATAGTACCCAAGGTAAAATTCACATCTACCATCCAATAAAAAAACTACCACACATACAAAAAAAATTGATATATAATGAGAATTTATCAACCTTAACTGAATCAGAAATGACATTGTGTTAGAATTAGTAGACAAGGACTTTAAGCAGTTATTGTAATTATGTTCCATATATCTAAGAAGCTAAAGGAAAGATGGTGGTATGTAGCAATATGGACTATAAACAACTTTTAGGGATGAAAACTACCATGTCCCATTAAGAATACATTCATTGGGATTAATGGCATATTAGACAATTCAGAAAAAAAGATTAGTAAACTGGAAGTGGTAGAAACAACCCACAATTAAACTCAGAAAAATGGCTAGAAAAAAAATGAACGGAGCATCAGTGAATTTTGAGACAAATTCAAAGGAACTGATGTCCATGTAGTTAGAGTCCCCGAAGGAGAGAGGGGTAGGCAGAAAGCATATCTGAAGAAGTAATCACTAAACTATTTCGAAGTTAGGTGGAATTATTAATACACCAATCCAAAAAGTTCAGTGAACTCAAAACACAAGGAGCATGAAGAAAACTAAACCAACCTACATAATAATAAAACTGCTTAAAATCAGTGATAAAGACAGAGGAACAAAGATTAAAGATGACAGCAGTCTTGGGGTGCCTGGGTGGCTCAGTGGGTTAAAGCCTCTGCCTTTGGCTCAGGTCATGATCCTGGGGTCTTGAGATCGAGCCCCGCATAGGGCTCCTTGCTCAGTGGGAAGCCTGCTTCCCCCTCTCTCTCTGCCTGCCTCTCTGCCTACTTGTGATCTCTCTCTCTCTGTCAAATAAACAAATAAAATCTTAAAAAAAAAAAAGGTGACAGCAGTCTTATCATCAGGAAAATGATAGAAGACAGTGAAAGAATTCTTAAACACTTACAGAAAAATAACTATCAACTTAAAATTCTTTACCCAACAAAAATATCTTCCAAAAACAAAGGTGAACTGAGACTTTTGTAGACATACAAATGCTGAAAGAAAGTATCACCAACATACTTCTATTACAAGAAATGTTCAAAGAAGTTCTTTAAACCGAAGGAAATACTAGATGGATTATCTGCACAGAGAAATCAAGAGCACTGGAAATGGTAACTGTGGTTAAATATAAAGATTCCTTTCTTATTATTTAGATATGTTTAAATGATTGTTAATTGTTTAATGAAAAAATATATTGCAGTGCTTATAACACCAGTAGAATGTATAACCATAGCAAAAAAGCAAAGGGTGGGAGTAAGGAAAGAAATGAAAGTGTTTCACCATAAGATTCCTATTTCTATGTGAAGTGGTATAATATCACTTGACACCAGACTGCGATAAGTTAAAGATATTATAAACTTTAAAGTAGCCACTAAAATGATGCAACAGAGTTCTAGCTAATAAGCCAGCAAAGGAGAGAAAAGAGGGATCATAAAGATTTTTGGTTAATATAAAAGGAGGTGGAAACAAAAAGAAACTCAGAACATGTGAGATAATAGAAAACAAGATGGTAGACTTAAACCCAATCATATTGATAATCACATTAAATGTAAATGGTCTAAACACCCAATTAAAAGGCAGAGATGTTTGGATTGGATTAAAAAAAATAAGACCCAACCATAGGCTGCTAACCAGAAATCTAAGGATACAAAAATATTAAAAAATGGAGAAAAATATTCATGCCTACACTAATAAAAAAATGAGCAACTATTAATATCAGACAAAATAGACTTCAGAGAAAGACTATCACCAGGAATAAAGAGGGTCATTTCATAATAATAAAGGAGTCAAGAGAATATAACAATCCTAAGCATGTATGCACCTAATAATTGAGCTTCAAAATATATGGGAAAAAACCCTGATAGAACTACAAGGAGAAATAGGCAAATCCAAAATTATATTCAGAGATTTCAATACACCTCCATAAGTAATTGATAGGACAAATAGAAAATCAGTAAGGATGTAGAAGACTTGAATCACACTGCCAATCGATTTGAGGTAATTGACATCTATAGAGTACCTCACCCAATCACATGAAAATACGTATTCTTTAAGTGCACACAGAACCAAGATATTCCATAATCTGGGCCATAAATAAAGTCTCAATAAGTTTAAAACAATTCAAGACATACAAAATATCCTATACCCTGTGACCACAGGGGAATTAAATTAGAAATCATAAAAAAGATATTTGTAAAATCCCTCAATTTTTATAAACTAAACACAAATCTAAATAGATTTTATGTAGACCAAGATGTAAATAGATTTTACACTATAGACCAAGAAAAAATCAAAAGGGAAAATAGGAAGTATTTTGAACTGAATGAAAATAAAAATATAAAAAAATACAAAATTAGTAAAAATTTAGGTAAATCAGTATTCATAGAGAAATTTATAGCACTAAATGCCTATATTAGAAAAGTGTCTGGGTTGTGTGGGTGGCTCAGTTGGTTAAGCATCTTCCTTCAGCTCAGGTCATGATCTGGGGTCCTGGGATTGAGCCCCAGGTTGAGATCCCTGCTTCTCCCTCTCCCTCTGCCCCTCTACCCCACTCATTCCCCCCCCCATAAATACATACAATTTTTAAAAAAGAAAGAAAATCTTCTTAAAATGAGCTTAACAGGGTTGTAGGATACAGGATCATGGATACAGTATTCAAGAAATTAATTGTATCTCCATATACTAGCAATGAGCATAGTGAATTTTTACAATGTCATTGAAAAATATGAAATAGGGATAAATCTAAGGATGTGGAAATCTTGTATTCTGAAAATTACAAAATGTCATCAAGAGAAATCAAAGACTTAAATGGTGGGATAAATATGTACATGGATGGGGAATTCAGTATTGTTAAGATGTTGGTTTTCTTCAAATTAATCTATAATTCAACCCACTCTCAATCATAATTTTGGGGGGATTTTTTTTTTCCATAGAAATCAGTAAGCTGATTCCAAACTTAGTATGGAAATTCAAAGGACTTAGAATAGCCAAAACAACTTTGAAAAAGAAAAAAGGACATACATTGATGGACTTCAGGAAGGACCCATGCAAATATGGACATATGATTTATGATCAAGCCACAGGGTTAAGGCCTTAAAAAATTAAGGCTTTAATTTTTTTTTTTACACTTTTGCAAATCTTTTTATTGTCTGGCTTAATTGACAATTGCATTGAAATAGCTACATCTGCTGTTAATCTTTTGTGTTGCAGTGTTTGAAGTGGATGAAGAAAATCTGGTCTCATGTGGACATGTAATTGGAAAAGGGAATATTTTAATAGGCTTTCAAATAATATTTTTCTTTGATATTATGTCAAATTTGACAACTATTAGTTTTTTAAAGGCTGTTACAGAGTGAAAACAATCTATATGAATGCATTTTTTTTCGCAGTCGGTTATGTTAAAATCCATTCATTGGTCTACGTTGCCTTTTTTTTTTTTACATCGCATTTTGAAGGTATCTTACTCATGCACAATTTGTAACATCAGGCATGGGTTATTTGTAAAATACTGGTTCACTGAGTTATGCAGATCTTTCAACTGTTGACACATTTCATTGTACATTATCCAAAAATCACATTCTTTATCAGCACCCTTATCATTAGAAGTGTCTTTGAGTATTGGGAAACTGATACTTTCATGGTGGTAGATACGGTGTTTCAAAATTCTAATTTCTACTTGATGGCTCAAATGTTATAAATTTATCAAAATACTTTCCGTCGTTTTTCCTTAAATGCCAGACTTCATTCGCTTTTTAGAAAATACCTGCCAAATATTCACGTCGGAATAACCGCGGTTTGTTAGTGTTCTTTCAAGTGAAGCCGGTGCTCCAAGACTCAAGCAGCTGGTTCGCCTTGCACCTCAAACAGCTGCGCCTTGTTAAATAATCTGATTAGAGGTGATTTAACTGCGTTCCTCCCTGCGGTTAAGACGCAAGACTGCAATCTCGGAGTCCCGAACGCTCCCCCGGCGTCGGAGGACAGCTTTGCCCGGCCAGAGCGGCCGAGAAGCCGCCGGCACAGCTCTCGGGACTCACATACTCGTGTTTTTATTTCTCAGAAAAGAAGAAATCGGCGGTTGTCACGTACGACGGCGACTACCAGCCGCAGCCCCTGACGGTGGAGGTGCAGGTCCAGCTGAACCAGTACCGCTCGGCCGACGAGGCGCTCCGGGAGATCTCCCTGTAGGGCGCGGGATTAAAGGCTCTTCTGACGACCGCGGCTCCGCGTCCGTGTGGCCGCCGAGTCTGGGAGCCGGGGACCTGCTGGGGGGGCCGGGCGGCCTCTCCGCCCGCAGGTGCGCGAAGCCCCGTGGGGGAGGGGTCCCGCGGCGCCCCGCAGCCCCGCCCCTCCCGCAACCCCGCCCCTGCCGCGCCGGCCGCGCCGGGCTAGAGCGGGGGTCCCGGCTCCGCCGCGTGAGCTTCTCGCCTGGCCCCGGCCCCGGCGTCCCGGCTCAGGTAGGTCCGCGGGGGGCGGGCAGAGCGGGTCGGGGGGCGCCTGGGGACGGCGCTGCGGGGGCAGGCGTGTCTCCCTGTGCCGGAGCGGGCCGTGCCGCTGCACCCCCGCGCTTCCGCGAGGACGCTGGGTCTGGCGGCGGGGTCGTCGGGGCCAGGCGGCCTCCTGCTACCCCTCGGCTTCTGTTCGCCCACCGGGGCCAGAGCGGCGGGAACTGGGCCTTGTGGGCCCGGAGAGGTGTCCGCCGCGGGGCCTCGGCTCCGCGGACCCCGCCGGCCTTCGGCCCCCACAACAGCCAGTTAGAAGCCGTCCCGTGGAATGAACTAGCCCTTGGCACTTTCCCTTATCGTAGCGTGTCGGGTCATCGAGCTCCCAGGGCTCGAGACGGCTGCCCTCCCAAGCCCCCCTCCCAAGAAACAGCTGCAGACCCTTAGGACTCGGCAGCGCACTCGCAGGGGGGTCGTGCCCTCGCTGCAGCCCTCGCTGCAGCCCACGCGGGGTTGAGAACCGGGCTCTTGGGGGCTCACAGTATTGGGAGACCTACGCTGGGCAGGTACAGAATTGGGATTCACAGTAGTGCGTGGGGTGGGGAGCCTGGGGTGGGGGGAACTGCCCCGGGTCAGACGTGGGTGGGGGGCTCGGGTGCGCGCAGCGGGAGCGCCGTAGGCCCAGGCTCCCCGGCCACAGCTGAAAGCCCTCCGGCTCACGGGCTCCGCAGCCGCCGCGCCGGTCCTAGCTGCGGCGTGGGGCTGGTCTGCTCTCCTCCCTTCCATAACCCGTCGTCTCAGCCGCAGCGGGAGGAACCTTTCAAGTGGTGTGCTTTCTGTTACCGCCCCTGCTAAATCCTCCAGTGGGTCTCTGCTGAGGTTACAATAAACCCAAGCTGCCCCGCGCCCCTGGCCCCCGCTTTTATGCTTGCCTTCTCAGGCCGGTGCACCCCTTCCCTCTTAGCTCTTCACCCTCCTGTCCGCAAAGCCGGCTCCCCTCCTCCTCCTCCAGGAGCCCCGCTTGACGCCGCGGGGCACACTCTCCCCCCAGATCTTTGTGGTTGGGTCCCTTCGTTCAGTTCTTGCCCAAAAGCCCTTTATCGAGGAGAGCTTTCTGAACTACCACAGGCTGTAATCCTCTTCCCCAGTCACTGAATTCCCTCACACTGCTTTCACTTAGCACCGTCTGAAGTTCGGATTGGCTTTGTTTTGGTTTCTCTCTCCTCCGCATCCCTGGCAGCTGGAAGAGATGCTTTTGTCACGGTGGCAGCAGGGTGACAGGGATGGGGCAACTGTGGGTGGACTGGGTCGAAGTGAAGGCCTGTTGGACAAGGACCACATGGCAGTGGAGGTGACAGGGAGGAGCTGGAGGCCTGGCTCTGCTGCTCTTGACCTTGGAGTTTCCTCTGCTAGCCTCTATTTCCGTGCCTCCAGCTCTGGACTGCGTGGTCCTTGCTGGGAGAACCAGAGCTGCAGGAGGCGTAGGGACCGGCGGCAGGGGAGGCATCCCCGGCACAGGTCTCCGGCTTTCCTACTTGCTTTCATGCTCTTCTGTGCAAGCGGTTTGTTCTTAAAACCCCCTTGTAAGTGACTCTCCCAGAAATCTGTGGGAAAGAAGAAATTTCTTCCGAGAAGCTGCAGGAAGAAACTTGAGGCAGACGTGAAGGGTGTGTCCTATGGTTGCCTTTCTCTGGAGGAGCGAACTCTCGGGCCGTGGGGCAGCGGGCTGTCCTCTCTGGGAGACCTAACACAGGGTCTGCCACCAACAGATTAGACTGCACAATTTTTTGGGAGGGGATGGTTCAATTTTAGACTCAAGTGCCCTGAATGCCAGGTTTTGTGCTTAGAATGAATTTGGAAACTAGCTCTGTGCCATTTTCACCATATTTGAGTTTCCTGGGAAATGCAGAAAGTGCTCGTGGTGCCTCAGGTTTTTTTGTTTGTTTGTTTGTTTTTTTAAGATTTTATTTATTTATCTGACAGAGGTTACAAGCAGGCAGAGAGAGAGGGGGGGAAACAGACTCCCCGCTGAGCAGAGAGCCGGATGCGGCTCCATCCCAGGACCCTGAGATCATGACCTGAGCCGAAGGCAGAGGCTTTAACACGCTGAGCCACCCAGGTGCCCCTTATTTTTTTTAAGTTAATTTATCTCCACACCCAGCGTAGGGCCCTCACTCAGCACTCCGAGATCAAGAGTCACATGCTCTTCTGACTGAACCCGCCAGGAGCCCCGTGCGCCTCGGTTTCAAAGCAGCTGCAGGTCCTTTGGGGGAGAAAGTGGATGAGAGCCCCGATGACCAGCGAGGGCTGGCCTAGTAGGTGTGCTTAGCCTGTGCCCTGGGAGAGGGACTCCGGCAGGAGCCAGAGGCCGCGCTGAGAGTAAATAAAAGGCAGGCGGGCCGGAGCCTGGCTGCTGGGGGCGGGCCGGGCGGGGGCCGCGGCCGGCTGCTCACGCCGCTCTCTCCCCGCAGGCCCTGCCATGTGCCGCAGGCTGGGCTGGCCGGTCCTGTCCAGCCTGGCTGTGCTGCTGCTCGGCTGCCTGCTCTTCCTGAAGAAGGAGGCCAAGCCGCTGGGGGGCTCCGTGGCCCGCCAGCCCTTCTGGGCTCCCCCAGGGCCCCGCCGCAGCCAGTGTCCCCCCAACCACACGGTGGCTAACGTCTCCCTGTCCTTGCCTAGCCGTCACCGCCTCTTCTTGACCTATCGCCACTGCCGCAACTTCTCCATCTTGCTGGAGCCTTCGCGCTGTGCCGAGGACACCTTCCTGCTCCTGGCCATCAAGTCGCAGCCTGGCCACGTGGAGCGGCGCGCGGCTATCCGCAGCACCTGGGGCCGGGTGGGGGGCTGGGCTAGGGGCCGGCCCCTGAAGCTGGTGTTCCTCCTGGGGGTGGCAGGACCTGCGCCCCCCGCCCAGCTGCTGGCCTACGAGAGTCGGGAGTTTGACGATATCCTGCAGTGGGACTTCGCGGAGGACTTCTTCAACCTGACCCTCAAGGAGCTGCACTTGCAGCGCTGGGTGGCGGTTGCGTGTCCTCAGGCCCACTTCATGCTAAAGGGAGATGACGACGTCTTCGTCCATGTCCCTAACGTGCTGGAGTTCCTGGATGGCTGGGACCCAGCCCGGGACCTCCTGGTGGGAGATGTGATCCGCCAGGCCCTGCCCAACAGGAACACCAAGGTCAAATACTTCATCCCCCCTTCCATGTACAGGGCCCGCCACTACCCGCCCTATGCCGGGGGTGGGGGATACGTCATGTCTAGGGCCACCGTGCAGCGCCTCCAGGCAGCCGTGGAAGAGGCCGAGCTCTTCCCCATCGATGACGTCTTTGTGGGTATGTGCCTGAGGAAGCTGGGGGTGAGCCCCACGCACCATGCTGGCTTTAGGACATTCGGAATACGGCGGCCCCTGGACCCCCTAGACCCCTGCCTGTACCGAGGGCTCCTGCTGGTGCACCGCCTCAGCCCCCTGGAGATGTGGACCATGTGGGCGCTGGTGACCGATGAGGGGCTCAAGTGTGCAGCAGCCCCCTTGCCTCAACTCCGAGGGGCGGGCTGAGTAGACCCAGTGTTGATTTTCCTATCGTGATGACAAATTGATGAACCTTGATGACCCTGATGGTCTATAGGAAATGCGGACTTCATTTTTGTAACCCCCACCCCAACCTTGCTAAGTCTGATTAAAAACACCGAAACCTGGCTTCGCCTGTAGCAGCATGTGTTGACAGGGAGCCAAGTTTGGCTTAGTGAATGCGGCCAGCACTCGGGTGCTGGTTGCGGGGGGAGGATTCCCGGAGCCCCCGGGGACTCTGCCAGTCCGGGAGGTGAAGGAAAGAGGCTGCACAGGGCCCCAGAATATATACACGAACATCTTTTTTTTGAAGTGCAAAACAAAACAAAAAAATTATTCTCCTTCAGATACAGTAGACAAACTTGAAGAAGGGAACGAGCAGCGCGTGTTGGCATATGTCCTGCTGAGCACCAGGTAAATCTCCGTATTCAGCTCCTTAACGGGAATGGGCTTTGGCTGCTGGGCTCTGGCTGTCCTTACAGGCCATGGGGCCAGATCAGAGGCATTAGAAATACTTAAAAAGAAATCTTATCAACAGGCTCCCCATTTCCCCCAAAACAATGCACATTCGTATGAGGGGGGCAAAGACTAAATCATATTTGAAAAAGAAAGACTGGAAACGGAAGTTAAACAGCTACTAAACTTGTGGGCGTGACAGAAAAGGACCCCTGTCTCTGGCCAGGCTGCTGAGATGCCCTGGGTGGGAGGTGCAAAGATGGGTGGGGGGGAAAGCTGTGCTGAGTCAGGTCGAATGTTAAACAGGGTGCAGTGCCCCAGGGTTAAGGACCAGGTCCTCGGGGTGGGGAGGAAGGAGCCAGGCACTCACAGCTCACTAAGGCCTCCGGCCTGATGGGCCAGGGCAGGACCTGCTGCCTCCCCTCCGTGCAGAGAAGGCTGTGCCGCCCCTGCTTTCCCCAGGCTGAGCCGGCAGACGTGGGCAGCGGCTCGGGCACTCAATCCTCACGCAGGTAGGCCTCCTGCTCCGGCTCGGCCCTCTCATCCCCTTCCTCCTGTGTTTTCTGACGGAGTTCCTCTGTCTGTGCTTCTGCCAACTTGGTTTCTGCTTTTTGGGAAAGCTGGCGCACTTCCTGCACCTGTGACTTCACC
The DNA here is from genome assembly GCA_028533885.1 of Nasua narica. Taxonomy (NCBI): domain Eukaryota; kingdom Metazoa; phylum Chordata; class Mammalia; order Carnivora; family Procyonidae; genus Nasua; species Nasua narica. Next base: position 5,434,740 of record CM052808.1, on the reverse strand, counting down.
AACTGAATATGATTCCTGGCAGTTATCGAGGCCTGATCTGCTCCTGCCAAAAGATAGGACAATTAGGCTGATTGGTTGCATAGGGCAGAAGGCACCAGGGGGGCACGAGGAAAGCGTGGGGCTCCGTGGCTAGCATCTGAGCCTTTTCCTCTTGGAGACTTTCCCTGCCCTCCCTGTCCTCCCTCTCTGCACAGCAGAGAACTTTCTACCTCCACATTGAGGTCTGCATTTTTCTCCAGCTATCAGCAGCTATCATTAATAATTATAATTCCCACAATCTCTTTATAGCTACACAGCCCTTGGTATGGATACCTTATGAATTTAACTACACAAGAAACACATTTCTTTTTGACAAATTAATAGCTCAGTGGAATTGTCAAAGATCTCTTTCATCACCCTACCTAATCTTCATAGATGCCCTTTAAACTTCCATCAGAGGTTATCTTTGTCATCTTTTATACATATGGACTGCATAGAGAAATACTGTTATCTTTTGTGTATTTATTGAACATATTTTGCAATTTTTTTTCTTTAAAAATGTTTTTGGGCTCTATCTGTTTATCTGCTACTATGTCATCATATAGATATGCATATTTATCAACTGATTTATAGATGATCTGGTTCTTTACAACCTTACTGTATTAAGAATCTTCAGTACAATGTTAAAAATTAGTGGAGAATCGTTAAGCACACCTCTTTCTGACCTTGATGGGAATGCCTCACATATTTCATTACTAAGTAGGATTACTTAACCATTATCATGTTAGGAAAATTCTATTTGTAACTGTACTAAGATTTATGTCATAAATAGGTACTATATTTTATTGATGGCTTCAGGGCACATACTGACGTCACATGGCCAGCTTTCCTCCTCTACAGATAATCTCAAGTAGTGAATTATGTTGATGGTTTTTTTTTCCCCAGTATTGAAGTATCTTTTATTTTGAGAGAGAACGGCTACATTTGCCCTTACACCCATGTAAGTGACGCTGACCATAGTTTTGTTCCAGTGCTGGCCTAATGCAGTTTGGGGTCAGGCCCACGCTGACTCTGTACAACAGCCTGGAGACTTACCGTCATGTTCTACGCACTGGTGCGCTTTCGGTAACACAGGAATTGTGTTTCTTGAAGATCTGCCAAGATTCCCCACAAAACAGCCTGGGCTTGGTGTCCATTTTGGGAGCACAAAATCTTTGAATACTATTTCACCTTTTATGGTTATTCATTTCATTTGGATTCTTTACTTCTGGGGACAATCTTGATTTCCATAAAGACTAACATTTATATGATGAAAAGCCCTCCGTATCTGTAACAGCCCTTTCTGATGTCACTTTTGCCCTCTAAAAAGTCATACTTGCCAAATTTTAAGGAATCAGATTTTGCCTTTTTAACTATTTTTTTTTT
>CM052808.1:5420645-5432836 GCA_028533885.1 Nasua narica | reverse complement strand
TTCAAGGAAAGAGGAAATGCTATCCTAATTGTGGCAGAAAATGGCCTGATGTTCAAGTAAGGGTTTTAGAATTAACAATTCATAAACAAGCAGAGATCAGGCTCATGAGAAAGCCTTAGAAGATGCTAAAAAGATTTGTGATAAATGGAATTGATCTTTTTTTCCCCCTAAGAGTGTATTTATTTATTTGAGAGAGAGCGAGAACACAAGTGGGGAGGGGAGGAGCAAAAGGAGAGGGAGAAGAAGGCTTCCCACTGAGCAGGGAGCCTGATTCCGGGTTTGATCCCAGGACCCTGAGATCATGACCTGAGTAGAAGGTAGACGCTTAACTGAGTCACCTAGGCGCCCCTGGAGTTGATCTTGTTGTGATAAACACATACTTAAGTATCAGAAATATTTTGCCAAAACAGGGTTTGCTAATTTCCCTATTTAGCTCTTTCTCAGAAAGCATAATCAGTGATCTTTTTAATAAGATACCACATTAAAAAAAAAAAAAAGGTACCACTTTCATATCACCTACTTGACAACGCTACCTAGATGTCTACTGGACATTTTAGACTGTCATTTGCAAAACTAAACTCTTGATTTCATCCTTTCAAAACATACTACCTTCCACTCCAATAAATGCTAACTCCATTCTTTCAGTGGCTTACGCTTTTCAAAAAATCCTGGAATATACTCCACATTCAATCCATCAGCAACTCGTGCTGACCACATCGGGTCCACTTCTCCCCACTTGCACTGCTGCCTGCCTACTGCTGCCTGGACTAGAGCAACAATCTCCCATTGGTCTTCCTAGTTTCACACAGCAACCTTTGAAAACTTAATGTGAGATCGTAACAACCTTATGTTAAAATTCTCCGTGGCTTCCTTTTCTGAATAAAATTAAAAGCCTTACAATGGCTCAAAAGAACAAAACAGTTTGACGCTCAGTTAATTTTCTGGCTTAGTCTATTATGCTTTCTCATTCCACTCCAGCCACAGTAACCTTTCCCATCAAACATACCAGGCAGACATACCTGCTTTCTAGGCCTCTGCACTCAAAAGAGTTCCTTCTGCCTGGCAAAGTCTTCTCCAAGATATTACCATGGCTCATTCTTTCAGATCATTCTGATCACAACTTAAACATCCCCTTATCAGAGTAGCCCTCCTGGACCACTGTCTCCTATCTAAAACAACTCCCTCCCAGTACTCCCCATACTCTTACCCTATTTATTTCCTGCAGAGCACTTATCAGGTGGCATTTTATATTTATTTTCTCTCTTTTCCCTAGAATGTGTTTTTTTGAGAGAGAGCACGGCCAGGGGTGGGAGTGGGGAGGCGCAGAGGGAGAATCTTAAGCAGGCTCCATGCCGAGGACGGAGACCCATGCAGGACCAACGCGGCCTGATCTCACAACCCTGAGATCATGACCTGAGCCTAAATTAAGTCAGACGCGTGGGACGCCTGAGTGGCTCAGTAGGTTGAGCTGCTGACTCTTGATTTTAGCTCAGGTCATGATCTCTGGGTTGTGGGATTGAGCCTGGGGTAGGGCTCTGTGCTTAATGCATAGTTTGCTTATTCCTCTCCCTCTGTTCCTCACCCAGCCCCACCCTGCCTGCGCTCTCTAAAATAAATAAAACCTGGGACGCCTGGGTGGCTCAGTCAGTTAAGCATCTGCCTTTGATGCTCAGGTCATGATCCCAGGGTCCTGGGATGGAGTCCCAAGTTCGGATTTCTTGCTCAGCAGGGAGTCTGCTTCTCCCTCTGCTGCTCCCTCTGCTTGTGCCTGCTCTCTGACAAATAAATAAGCAAATCTTAAAAAAAAAAGGGGGGGGGCGCACCTGGGTGGCTCAGTGGGTTAAAGCCTCTGCCTTTGGCTCAGGTCATGATCTCAGGGTCCTGGGATGGAGCCCCACATCGGGCTCTCTGCTCAGCAGAGAGCCTCTTTCCCTGCCTCTCTCTGCCTACTTGTGATCTCTCTCTCTCAAATAAATAAATAACCTTTAAAAATAAATAATAAATAAAATCTTTAAAGTAAAACAAATTAGGGGTGCCTGGGTGGTTCAGTAGGTTGAGCCTCTGCCTTTGCCTCAGGTCATGATCTCAGGGTCCTGGGATCGAGCCCCGCGTCCGGCCCTCTGCTCAGCAGGGAGCCTGCTTCCCCCTCTCTCTCTGCCTGCCTCTCTGCCTGCTTGTGATCTCTCTCTCTCCGAGAGAGAGAGAGAATAAAAAAAAGATTTATTTTTTAAATAAAATCTTTAAAAAAAATAAAAATAAAACAAATTAAAAAAGAGTCAGACTCTTAACCGACTGAGCCACCCAGGTGCCCCCACCCCAGAATGCAAGTTTTATGAGAGCAGGAACTCTGTTTTTTTTCTTACATTTCCAGGATATGGCACGTTAAAGTTGCTAAATAAAGTTTTGTTGAATGAAAGACTATTTTGTTGGGGTGCCTGGGTGGCTCAGTGGGTTAACGCCTTTGCCTTTGGCTCAGGTCATAGTCTCAGGGCCCTGGGATCAAACCTCGCATTGGGCTTTCTGCTCAGCGGGAGCTTGCTCTCTCCTCTCTCTCTGCGGGCTTGTGATCTCTCTGTCATATAAATAAAATCAAAAAAAAAAAAGGAAAGAAAGACTATTTTGTTGACAGACTGTAATATCTTATTCTTCTCCTCCCTCCATATACAATTTGACCACCTTGACATACTGTTCCTACCAAATGGGACAATTAAAAATGCGAATATTAACATATTTACTCAGCTATGAAACGATGATGCTGGTATAGGCGAAAGTAAACCATCAGGTCCATGTGTGAACAGTGGGTAACACAAAAAGCTTGTCTGATGGTTCCGAGACTTCAGGAAGGCACAGTACACTAAGCAATACTAATCAACACTACAGTATTTTTACCTGTGCAATAGGAACTGCACACAGGGTCACACCAAATCCAACTGCCACAGTTTTGTGCCATGGTCTTATCAATTCTGAGAAGCAGCGCTTCTTAAAGTTAGCCACGACAGGAACACACTGCCTGTACCTAGAAACACAAGTCAAATTTAGGAAGGCAGTAACTACCAATCTGTAAGTCTCTTCAGTTTGTTTGCAGAGGTTAGAAACTCACACTCGGCCAAGCAGGAGCCAACACGAAGACGCTGGGTCGGCCTTCCAGATGACAGGGCTCGGTGGAGAGCGTGTCGGATTGGAAGCCCCAGCAACTGCTACCCAACTCCCGGGGACCTCGCCCGCGTGGGGATGCGGGCCCAGAGATCTCGAAGTTTAACCCGCAACAGGTGGGGAAGTTTAAAAGGCAGTCTCAAAGCCTTTTAAAAACCTCGGGTCAAAATAAACACTACCGCAGACAGCATTTAGCTCCGGACCTCTGGCCGAGGTTTCCAGGTGTCCCCGATAGTACCTGATAGGCCACACCTGGAACGCGCAGCCAGCAGGGCGGCGCGGGGACTGACCAGCTCCCCTCCCGCCCGCAGGAAAAACTTCCTCTCCTAATCCGCCGCTCGCCCAGGCCGCTCCGCGACCTCCCTCCAGCTCGAGGGAAGGCCGAGGCTCCCCAGGAAGCCAGCCCGAGCCTGGGGAGAGGGGGCACTAGCGTTCAGCCAGTAGGATAACGGAAAAGCCCTCAATGAGAAAAACTACGGCTTTGGCCCCGGGCGGCGGGAGGCAGAGTCGGGACGTCCTCGGACCAGAGCGGGGCCAGACGCCGCGGTCTGCTCGGCAGAGGAGCGAAACGAGCAAGCGCTAGGCCGGCGCTGCCACCCCGGCCACGGCGAAACCTGCGGCGCTTCCCTCCTTTGCAGTGCTGCCCTCAAACCCGACCGCAGCGGTACCTGAAGAGGGAGGCTACGCTCCGCGACAGCCAGCTCCTCAGAGCCGCCATCCTGCGGCGGCCGGACGCCAGACGCACACGCCGGAAGTGACGCAGGTTCCTGAGCGGAGGTCGGGGCGCGGCCTCTTCTTGAGTGGGCCTGGCCCCATGACCACACCCCCGCCCGAAGGAGCAGTCGGGATTGGGCGGGAGGGGGGAGGGGGCGGGGCTTAGGGTAACGACAGTAACGGCTGCGGCGAACCCCCAACCGACGGGGCTTCCGCGCGGGACGGGGCGGGCCCTGGGCCTGAGAGCGAGGAACGGGAGGAACGGAGTCGGCGGTCGTGAGCGGAGCTTGGACTCCGACCCGGGCGTGGCCGTGCCTCGAGAGGCAGCCCAAGCCCGGGCGCGAGGCGCAGAGCTCTTCCGTCAGCGAGTGGAACGCGTCCGGCGCGGAGGCAGGGCAGCGCGCCGTGGGGCTGGCAGCTGGGGGCGGGCGCGAGGCGGACGCGGCGGGGGCGGGGCTCTGAGCGCTGTCACTTCAGCACCAGGAAATAGGTGGTCCAGCCGGCCAGCAGCAGCGCCCCGATGAGCACCGTGTAGCTGAGGAGCACGAAGGCCAGCAGCTCTCGCAGCAGCTGCAGCACGTGGATGGTGGACGAGGCCGGCATCGCCGTGCACAGGAGGCCCGATGACCTGCGGGGCAGGGGCACTCGGGAGTCCCTGAGCGCGCAAAGGGGACGGTCCCCCCTCTCCCCCCGCCCGCAAGCCCATCGTCACCCCTCCCCTCCCGCCCCCCCCCCCCCCACCGCGCCCGCCACCGAGCCAGCGCTGCGGAGCCAGGCAGTGTTGTAGGCGATGTGGACACAGGAGGCTAGGCTAGGTCCTGGCCCTCAAAAGAGTAAACACGCTGTCCTAAGACTGAGGAAGCCCAAAGTTCTGATTTTCTGCCTAACAACCAGCCAGACGCCCTCTTAGCATTTACACTATAGAAGTCTTTGAAGCCAAAAGTTGCCCTCATTCTTTGGCTCCTAATCTGGATCTGAGTTCTGAGGAGAAAGAAGCCTGTCTGTTCCCAGCCTCGGCTGCTGCATTAGTCTTCATCACTGGCCCTCTGTCCTCCCATCCACCTCCTGCATTTTTAATGCTGTGAGTGCTGCTAATGGCCTGGTGGAGTAAGGCTTGCTTTTCCCATCACTCAAGATGCAGCCCCAGCTGTCAGTGCTGCCTGGGAGGGGACGAGGAGAGAGACCCATTTGGGTGGGAGAAGACTGCAGGTCCTCACTGATGCCCTTTGCAATTCCCTGGACCCCACGGCATGACAGCATGCAGACTTTGAACGTGTTTACTTTATGGTCCAGCACGCTTGCCCTCATCGGCAACCAGTATTGCAGGAGTGCCAAGAGGTGGGCATCAATTTGATTCTGGGCTTATCTCCTTCCCAATTGTGCTCCTGTGCACTTGTTCCGTCCTGCTATCTTCCACCACAGATGGAATTACATGGCAACAATCACAAACGAGCTCTCCATCTCCATTGCTGTCCTGCCCAGCAACTTCCCTTAGGGCCAGCCACTAGCTTCTTTCTCTCCCCGTTTCACTCACTCAGCAAAGTTTCCACGACTCCTCCGCTGCTGCAGCAGCTCCACGGTTCCTCCCCAGTTCTGGTGGCCGAAGGTAGGCGTGTGTGTACTCCAGCGATCTAGGCAGAGCTGTGAGATATTCAGGCAGCAGCTGCACTCACCAACTAGGTGTGGTCTAGAGACCAATCACAGTCTCCACGTGGTCCCTGAGCAATCAGGGAGCTGCGCACAGCCCATCCCAGGCCAGGCGGGGCACTGGCAACCCTGCCTGCCCTCCCCCCCCATTTCACCACCACAGCCCACAGGCTCTAAGGACGTCTCCAAAGCTCCTGACTCAGATGGGCTGAGCAAGTGGTACACTAGGGGATTTTTTCATGCCCCTTCTTGTCTTGCTTTTCTCAACACTGCCGGTGGGATACAGTCCAAATCCTTTTCTAACGAGCTCACATCAAGAGGCGCCCCATCCTACTCTTGATTCTCAGGCTAGAAGAACCACTTTACAAATGCCTTTCACTTACGACTGTCCAACTACAGCAAGGGCTGTTGTCTTAAAAACAGGTAAGCGTGAGCATGTACGTATGTATGTATGTGAGAAACAGGAGCTTGGAGGACCAAGAGCTCCTGAGTGCTTGATTCTAACTGACGAGAGTTTAGCAGTGTAGGACGTACTGTATAGTCAGCTTCCCAATAAGCCTATTTCCAATTTCAACTCCCAACTGTGATGCAAAAAGAGCCAGTTAGGTTTTCAGCAAATAAAGAACACACCCTTTCCCAGATGTAACAATGAGGAAAAAGCACAAACTTTATGCTGCTTTAGATTGTTTGGCTTTTTGTTTTAAGTTTGTGATTAAAGACTGTTTTTGTGGGTTTTTTTGACCTTTAAAATAGCAGGGTGTGTGGACATCAGCCCTTTTTTATCAACATCATCATCCAGAAGCAAATGGCTCCTTAATTTAATCAGGGTCTGTTATTATCAAATCATTACCCCGGCCGCAGCCCTGCTGAAAACAGGAGCAGAACATTATCAAGCTGCTCAGGAAGCCAGTGAGTAGTAATTGCTCCCCCAGAGAATTGGTCATCTGGAGGGCTGCTGTGTCCTGCCTGGGCACAGGGAAGAAAGTATGGCTGAGATTTACGCCCTCACCACACCCCAGAGCAACAGATGAAGAAGAGAGGCTACCGAAGCAGGCTCGGTTCGGTGGGCTTTCACTCCCACGTCCTTCAGATGGATGCCTCAGGGCACTTAGGTATTCCAGGCTCTGCAGACTCGGTCCCCAACGCAGTAGCCGAAGCTAAGAAACATTATGTGGCTTAAAATTCATAGGCGTTCATTGAGACATAAGAGCAATTGAGAGAGTTTACATTATTGCCATTTTCTTAGATCACCGGCGGACAAAAAGGCATCCTCTGCTTTCTGTCGCAGGTCATTCGGCCTCTGACTGCGTACAGTACATCTGGCTATAGAGCAGAACTCAGACTCTCCGCGCTTCAGTCTACGGGATGCTGCATTTCCATGGCCCGCCATCGTTACCACAGTCCCTCTTCCTATCTGCTTTAGACACTCAGTTCACTTGGTAATTTTTTTTTTTTTTTTTAAGTATTTCTTCTTGGACTTCTGCTGGATACAAACACTTCTTCATGGTGACAGGCCGTGAGAACAAGAGGCAGACCAGCAGCTCATGGTTAATTGTCATCTACCTCTAGGGACGGCAGGGCCAGAGAGGCCAATCCCTTCCCAGTGCTCAAGAATTAAATGTGCTATTTTGGGGGCACCTGGGTGGCTCCGTGGGTTAAAGCCTCTGCCTTTGGCTCAGGTCATGATCTCAGGGTCCTGGGATCGAGCCCCGCATCGGGCTCCCTGCTTAGCGGGGAGCCTGCTTCCCCCTCTCTCTCTGCCTGCCTCTCTGCCTGCTTGTGATCTCTGTCAAATAAAAATAAAATCTAAAAGAAAAAAAAGGAATTAAATGTGCTATTTTTAATATTCCTTCTTTTAACTGTTACAGACATACCTCATCTCACTGCACTTTGCAGACAGTGTGGTTTTTAAACACTGAAGGTCTGTGGTGACCCTGTGCTGAACCAATCTGTCAGCACCGTCTTCTCAACTGCTCACTTTGTCACATTTTGGTAATTCTCATATCTCAAACTTTTCCATTATTATTATATTTGGCACAGTGGACTGTGATCAGTGATTATAATTCACTGAAAGCTTGGATGATGGTTAGCATTTTGTAGCCAAATTCTTTAATAAAGGAATATACATTTTTTTTTTCGACACACTGCTACTGCACACTTAAAGGGACTACAGGATGTTGTAAACATAATTTCTGTGTGCACTGGGAAACCGAAACATTCATTCGACTCACTTTACTGCAACATTCACTTTATCGGGGTGCTGTGGAACCAGAACCAAGTATCTCTCAGCATGCCTGTATTCTCGTTCTACAGTTAAACTACAACTCAAATACCTCTCTGTCGGCTAAAACTCAAAAGTATATAGTAAGACCCAGAGCAGTGCCTATGTAGACCTCTTTATCTATGTAGACTTCTCTTTTCTGGAGTTGCTGGTGCGGCAGAACTATCTACCTAACTAGACAAAAGTCCAGACATGATGTAAACAATCCGCCCTCTCTAGGAATAAATGTACCACTCACATACCCTTTCTCAGTAAGGGCATACTCCTTTGAGACAAAGGCTGCTTCAAGGATTAAGTGAACTCACACAAAGGCGTATAATATATAATTATCCACCACTTTCTATTTGCATACAAATGAAGCAATTGATGTTTTTAAGTCTTCTGCTAAATGCGTTTTAGGAGCTGACCTAACTATGCTCTGAGCGAGCAAGTACGGAATCACGAGTGAATGTCGACACATGAGACACAACTAAGGATCTGTTCAGAGGACAAAAACCCCAGCCAAGGAGACCTGACCAGACTTGAATTGAATCCCATGAGCCAAAGACATCGAGGGACAAGGTGTATTTCATTCTCTGAGATGGCTGAGGCTGACAACGGCTGGGGCTGGGAGGTATAAACTAATCTCCTTGGGATAACAAGTATTTGAAAAAGGGTTTTCTAAAACAGGCACAGTTTTTTTAAAGACCGTTTTCCCAATACTGAATGCCAAGGCCCAGTGGAATGCATGAGAAGGAGATCTTTTAAATATGACCTCTTCTACTCCTCATTCTGAAGGAGATCTTTTTTGGATTGTGGAATTTCTCTTTCACTCACAGCATGCAATGTGCTACCAGAATTTCACTAACGGAACAAAATGAGCATAAAACGTGTGTGGTTACTGATAAACAACAGAAGCCACACCGCCCCTGAGGAGGGATGCTGACCTTCATCCCCAACAAAGGGGAGACTTGGGCAAGGGCTGTGAAGCCATCCGTTTGGTCCCCTTTTTGGATTTAACTTCCAGATGCTGGGATGGAGCAGGAGGGAGGCAGGAAACACACACACACACACACACACAGGTTTCCAGCCTCTCGACCGACACCAGGCTCCTCTGTCCCACAGGCTAACTGTCCCCTGCAGGAGCAGCTGCGACTGCTGGACTCCAAGGCATGGACGAGCCGCCCCAGAGGAGGCTGAGGTCACCGGACCAGGGCCTGCAATGGAGCCGTAGGTTTCTGAGCAAAACAAATGCAAGAAGCTGAGTGTGGAGAAGTACGTGGGACAGTTACTGCGGAGGTGGTGTCGCCTAATGCTGAAGAAGCAAGAGTGGCTGCTGCTCACGGGGGACCGGCTGGCGCGGGGGCCCACCACCGGTGGGGAAGAAAACCGACACCTCAGCAGAGGCGTCTCCCACGGAAACACCGAGAACAACACGTGTGCTCAGAAAGTGTCTCTGAGGAGCGTCTGAGAAAATTCTCAGGAAGCCGCTCCCCCAACCTCACGTTCCTCAACGTAAAAAGCCCTTGACAAGTATGAGACCCCCAGAAATCTAGCTGGTCAGACAGATGATGAACTTTGATTTGGAGAAAGAAGTCCCCCTACACCTCTTGCTTTATAGAAGCAGAGGACTCGAAAGCAGAAGGAATCAACACTTGCCTTAGTGATCACCTAAGACAGATGCTGGCGACAAACCAAACAGAATGTGCCCTAATCTGCAGGAAAAAGAAATCTCAACTCAGTGACGGGACTAGCTCCTGCCCCAATAGCCAGCTACTGCCCCGGACCTGACGTCCCTTCAAGAAAGTCCTGTTCATTAGGGGTGAGACTTTCCACTTTTCATTTTCACCCCAGTCCCCACCTTCCTATGTTAAGAACTGACCTAATTTGTGCAGCTGTAAGATTATCCGTCCCCACCGTCCTTAATACGTTTGCAGGGGTCTCTAAGGAAGACCCCGAGCTTAGAACATTAACAACTGGTGTTTCTGGGAGCCAGGTGGATTCTCTTCTATTCTTTTTTTCTTCGAGAGATTAGAAACGCAAAAGAGAAGCGGAAAGGTAAAACCACTGTAATTGAAGAAGCTGACCCCTGAAGTAAATTCTGTATTCTTCTGTTATTCTTCGGTGGGGTTTCACTTCCGTTTGGCAGTTTCTCCAAAGGAGCAGTTTATTTTGCAGTCCACTCAAGTTGACTTTGATCACCCTAGAAAGGTTTTTCCATTAGAGACTCTATCCAGCTGGCCCCATTCATTAGCTTAGTGGTAGCAATGACATATTCTGTACCTCCATCCTCCAGCTGGGAGAGAAATCTCAGGGCAGCGATTTCAGCAAAGGTTACGCCCCCGAGGAAAAATATCAGAGTGACTCGGTTTTCCCCTGGTTGACCTAAAAGGGAAACATTTCACAATTAAGAATTATTTATTATGGGTGCTTCTCCTTCCATGTCTTAAAAAACTGCATCATGGGCGCCTCGGTGGCTCAGTCGGTTAAGCATCTGCCTTCAGCTCACGTCATGGTCCCAGGGTCCTGGGATAGAGCCCCACATCGGGCTTCCTGCTCAGTGGAAAGCCCGCTTCTCCCTCTCCCACTCCCCCTGCTTGTGTCCCCTCTCTCGCTGTCTCTTCCTCTGTCAAATAAATAAATAAAATCTTAAAAAAAACAAAAACAAAAACAAGGGCACGTGGGTGGCTCAGTTGGTTAAGCAACTGCCTTCAGCTCAGGTCATGATTCTGGAGTCCCAGGATCGAGTCCCACACCCAGTTCTCCCTGCTCAGTGAGGAGTCAGGTTCTCCCTCTGACCTCTTCCCTCTCATGCTCTCTCTCAAATAAATAAATAAAATCTTTAAACAAACAAAAAAAAACCCCAAAAAACTGTATCATGGGGGCACCTGGGTACTCAGTCAGTTGGGCATCCAACTCCTGGTTTTGGCTCCGGTCATATCTCATGCGTCATGGGATCGGGCCCCAGCACTGGGCTCTGCGCTCAGCAGGGCGTCTGCTTGTACGTTCTCTCCCTCTGCCCCTCCTACCATTTGCTCTTTCATGTGCACTTGCTCTAAAAATAAATAAATCTTTAAAAAAAAAAAAAAACCTGCAACCCTGCAGGCACCGGGGTGGCTCAATAGATTGAGTATCTGCCTTCCACTCAGGTCATGATCTCAGAGTCCTGGGATTGAGCCCCGAGTTAGGTTCTGAGCCTAGTGGGGAGTCCACTTGAGATTCTCTCTCTCCTTCTCTCCCTGCCTCTCCCCCTGCTTGCTCTCCCTCTCTCTCTAAAATAAATAAATCTGTAAAAAAAAAAAAAAAACACAAAAACAAGTAGCATTGTATATAAGAAAAAAAAAGTTAACCGTGTCTTGGTACAGATAGTTCCTTTGAAACTCAGGAACATGATTTTGATCTCAATGTTTCTTCTAACTACCGAGATCCTCAACTCAGACGCTGAAAGCTGCTACTCCTGAGGGAACGCTGGCTTCTAGTGCTTACACTACACATTAGCAACTAACAAAAGAGGTGTTGGGGACCCCGAATCCTGCGTACCTTACAAATGTACTTTACAAAGCAACTGCGTGATCCCCGAAAACCACAGCAGCAGCACGTAATTCTCTACAGACACTGGCCACAGACTTACGTTTCTTTTGCAGTCCCGTGGGCAAGGGCTGCCGTTCTTCGAAGTGGGGCCCGGGGAGTATGCGGAGAACTTCCTCGATGCTGCGCCAGCCAGGCCGCGAGAGGAGCTGCGCCAGGCGCACGCTGAGAGGGGCGTAACCACTGTACACGTACGATATGTCCGTGGGATTCTGTGAAATAACGAGAGGGAAAAAAGTCTGTAGCTATCGAGACGTAGAGCCACGGAACAGTGGCCTTTTGGGTAACCCCAAACCCCGTGATTTGGCTTTGAAGGCAGAAACACAGACGAACTCCGCAATGTCCCGCTCCAGTCCACCCCAGCTCGGCCTGGCTCTCAGCTGCCCGAGGTCTGCTGCGAACTCAGATCTTGAAAAGCCACTCAAAGCATCTGGAGGCACTGACATTGAAATGCCGTTATTTGCTTTGGCAAGAAACTTCTCGGAGCGAAACCCAGCACTCTCTGGCTGTGTAACAACCTGCCTCTCCCTGGAAGCTGGTCGATCTACTTTCAGGCATTTCTCTGACAGAGTGGCTTGCCCACCAGAATGGACTAAGGCCCCGATGTATTAACCGCAACGCTGTGTGTACGAGCGAAAGACTGGAAATAACCTCAATTTCTACCAAGAGAAATCTGTTAAGTCATAAATTAAGGTTTATCTACAAAACCACTATGCAGCAATTAAAAAAAAAAACTTACAAAAAAGAATGAGGTAGATCACAGAAGGATCTTCAAGATATAGTGTTAGGTGGTGGCCGGGGTTGGGGGGAGAGGCAGGTCAGAACAGTG
>CM052808.1:5342825-5420545 GCA_028533885.1 Nasua narica | reverse complement strand
GAGGCAGCCTGATACAAGTTCCTATGAAAGTTCAAAAAAGAAAATAAGAAAAATAAATTTAGAAAAACTGGAATCAGCAATAAATGTAAGGCAAAGTGCACTCTACTTTGGAGGCCAATGGTATAAAATATGCATCATTTATGTTAAAGGTCTGTAGAGACACAGAATCTTTCTGGAAGAACATAAAAAACTGGTTACAGTGGTTCCTTCCGAGGGAAAACCAGGGTGAGATGTGAAGGGAACCTGATTTTTCACTATTTGCCTTACTTCTGTATGGCCGACATTTTTACCGCACGTGCTGGACGTTTTCCAGATCCTTCTGCCCCGCCCCCCCACCTCGGTGCTCTGTGTCCAGAAGGCGAACCTGTAGGCTCTATGCCAGTGTGCTCCCACGCCCTCGTTGGGTTTGGCCAGCGGGAGGCACCACAAGGAACCTGGAGAGTGGGCAGCATGTGGGGTCAGGGGTTCACGGCCCTGGCTTCCTTCGGCGACACTGCTGGAGGCTGGCTGTGTGTCTCGGCCAGAGGGCTCTCATCCCTCGTCTTGTCAGATGGCCTCTCCATCCAGCTCTTCTCTCCAGGATCTGCAGCAAGTTTCTGCCACAGTTCCCTCTCCTCAGGCCCGGGCTGGTACGGAATCCCCACTGCATGCTTTCACCGGCTCCCGCCCGGCCCCCATCTTAAGAAAGTCCCCTCAAACTCCCCAGTGTCGGAGCACCCTTTGCTCCCTGCTGGGATTGGGGCAGATATGATACATGAATGCATTACTTTCCAAAAAAACATCAGAAAACTGTGCCAGAAGGGGCAGGGTGGATATATCAATCCAGTAGCCTATGCGGCCACCAGAAACCATCAAGCAGGAGGTAAACTGAGTTGAAGCAGAGGGGCGTGTCTCACCTGTTCATTCACGTCATCCATCCAGAGGCGCAGCGTTTTCCGGATCGTCGGGTAATTGTTTCTGCCCCCCGTCTGTGGTTTCAGCAGGCCAACCTTCTCCAGGTTGTACAAGGTCAGTATGTGCTCGTAGCCGTATGTCTGCAAGGCAAGCCGCTCGGATTGAAGTCAGATCAGGAAAAGAGTTTCTGCCATTTGCTAAAAAGAGCACTTCCAACAAACGGATTTAGTTCGTACGCTGGGGCACGTTACCCAAGTCCACGGACGGACTGTCTATGGGTTTTGGGGGAGGGAGGGAGCGCGCAGAGCGTGAGACCTGCCTGCTCGGCACAATTAACCAGCTTGCTGCTTCAAAGACCGATTTAAAGTTTTTCCTTTAAAGTCAGAACTTATCAAAATAAATAAAGTCAGAATTTATGGACCCAACTTAAGCGAGCACCAAATAAACTAACATATATTTTATATGAGATATAATTTAATATTAAAAAAAAGAATGAGGCAGATCTACACATCCTGATAAGAAAGATCTGGATATATTCTTTTTTAAAAAAGTATTTATTTGAGAGCGAGAGTTCGCGTGCACCTGAGCGGAGGGAGGGGCAGAAGGAGACGGAGAGAGAACCCCAAGCAGACGCCCCTGAGCTGGGAGCCCCTCGTCCATCTCACGACCCTGGGATCGCAGCCGCAGCTGGAACCCGGAGTCGGATGCTCAACGGGCCGTACCACCCAGGTGCCCCTGGATATCTTCTCAAGGACAAAAAATACGGTAATACAATACTATACACAGGAGGATTTTCTTTCTGTTTTTAAAAAGATACAGTAATAGCAGCAATAGCCAGCACTGACATAACACCTGAGGGGGGGGGCAGCGTTTTGCCGTAAGGGCGGCACGCGTGTTAACTTTATTAGAACCCGACGGGCTGGGTGCTATTATTGTCTCCATCCGACAGAGACGTTTACATAACTTGCCCGAGGTCACACGGCTACTCAGAAACAGAGCCTGGACACGGACCCAGCCAGCCTCGCCCAGAGTCTGAGAGTGTGAATATTCTTTGTCCGTAAATGCAAACAAGGGAGCCCGGAAGGGCACAAACCTGTCTGGGGAGGGCAACAGGGGGAGTGAGGTGCAGGGAGGACCACGTGTAGCTCCCAGACGCTTTGCCTTATTTGAATCTTACATATGACAATGCATGTGTCATCTGTGTAATTATTTAAAAGACAAAACAATATCAAAAAAAAAAATTTGAGCCCTTAGTTTTAATCTTAATGTCTTTAACTGTGCCTGGTGATAGCAAATAATACTATCTGAGACATGTGCAAACAGGGGAGAACTTTAAAAATAATGGTGGCCTTTTCCTAATCATGGAGTAAAATGGGCTTGATTTAAGTATGTCTGCTAAGGGATTATATCAGGAAATTTGCAAAAATGTCGCTTCCTTCATCAAATGCAATCTGGGTAAGAGCAAGGGCGCAGACCCCAGTTCCTTGGGCTTTGGCACTGGCTCTGCCCCTCACTAGCCGGGTGCCCTCGGGCAAGCTACAGAAAGACCCTGTGCCTCAGTTTTTTCATCCATTAAATAGGGATGATAACAGTACCTAACTCACAGGGCTGTAGTGAGAATTAAACAAATGAATACAATAAAGCTCTTTCACTAGAGCCTGGTACATAGTAAATGTTCAATCAACTTTAGCTGTTATTATTATGCAAAAACAGTAAATAGTGATCAATACCAAGGACAATTCCCCTCTAGGTGTTAAAAAAATTTAAAAGACAGTGGAAACAGTATACCAAAATAGGAGCTTTAAGCAGTATTTTTTTGCAAAGATGTTTCCTCCCTTGGTAAATTATTCATTCATTTGAAATCTACTGACCTGGAGAATTTCTCTTTTGTAATAATCCAGAACTTTCTGTTTGAGTCCACTATTGCAGACAGACTGGAGGCACACCAGTCTTAACACCTTGATCAGTGGGTGCTTTTGGGCAATACAGTCTTCAATGTAGCTATTGACCTGGAAACAAAATAAATAGGTAGGTATCCCGGCATCCGGTTTGGGGGCCAAATGGACTTGGCATTTATGATTATTTTTCAAAGTGGAGGGCACACTTGGGCAATGCATCCTTCTGAGAGGATGTCCGGGGCGTGTGTGACCGTGGGTCTGTCTCAATAATAGAAGCGACTTACTGACCACAAAGTAATAGGAATTTTCTTGGAAAATAGGAGATTTTCTAGAAAACAGAATTTCCAGAAATTGAATAAATTTTAAATGTATTAATAGAGGTGGATATTTAAAGGAATTATATGAGCAATTCCCTCAGAAAGCAAGTATCTTCATTTATCTGTGACAGGCCTTAAAAATGGTTGGTTTTGGGGCTGGAAAGTACCTTGCACACAGCAATGCTAACTATCCAGGACATGGAGAAATCTAGACTTCCACATTCCGCACTTGCTCTCAAAAATGCCTCAGCAAGGTATGGGAATCAACACTTCTCTTCTAGCTAGAATCTTATGTTTGATAAATCACCAATGATTCGTTAGTTTTATTGTTTACATACCTTATCAGTGTCTATTCCAGACATAAACTCCTGCTCCACTGTTAGTTTATCAAAGAAGTCTTCAGAAGCTAAAATGCAATCAGCAAATTTGCAACTTAGAAATTAAGTAAATGTTGATTTATTTGAGCAGTGGGCTTTTCTACACAGAGGATCATTAAGAAACAAGACGTGCGAAAAATGAGCAAGCAAAAAGTTCAAACTGCCATCTGAAAACAATCGTCTAAAACACAGGAAACCCTACAACCTTATGCTCCTAAGTTACATTGAGATGTAGCGGACCCCCTTCGGTGTCCTTAGGACTCAACACAGATCCCAAGAATTTTGCCTTGGTACCAGGGAACGCCCATCAACCTAGCAACTCACTAACATCATCAAATTCAACCCAGTTTCAACTGCTTTCTATTAACATGAAAACAAATGACTGATTTTCCAGCACCCTGTTTTACTTCAGATTCAAAGTAGACTTCGTAATACACGGCACCCATGTTCTATGAATAAACTCCACCTTTGGTTTAATACACATCTTCTGCGCTCTTTCAAAATACTCAGTGTATGATCTCTCTATGATCTCCCTTCTGCAGGAAGTTTCCAAGGGAAAAACAAAAACAAAAGCAGAAACATCACATTGCTCCGATTAGATAACCCTTAACAAGAGGGAAACTACTAGACCAAAAAAAAAAAAAAAAGCCTCCTTGTGGTGGCAAACTTACAGAAGAGTTTCTTCCTCTTATCACTATTCCAAATATTTCCCCTTACGATGATATTAATAATGGGAAAAATTGAGTTAACCACAAATGAAACACATCTAACTACGAACATGCGTACTCTTAATTTTAAACACTGAGAATGGCACACGATGTTCATAGCGAGCTGCCTTATTTCCCCAGGAGGTATCGCGGTGCCCGCGACCCTGGTGTCAGATAGTGTGGAGCACTGATGCTTGATGCTGATGTTTGATTTTGATGAAAATCAAACCTCCAAAGGATACTCACTGGTAACATCTTTGATTAACTCAGCAATCGAGGTGTGGTTTGCAAGGGAGCCTCTTGCTGCTTGCATGTGGGGCAGCTGGGAAACAAACTGCTTGATTTCCCCAACTGTCTTAGCGTTGTGCCGCTCCTGCAATGGAGGAAATGGCAGACCCATCAAAAGCACAGGAGATATTTTCTTTTACTTATTAATTTTTAAAAGAGTTGCTCTTTTTTTCAAGATTTTATTTATTTGAGAGACAGAGAGAGCGTGCACGGGCACCAGTGGGGTGAGGGGCAGAGGGAGAGGGAGAAGCAGACTCCCCACTGAGCAGGGAGCCCGAAGCAGGGCTCGATCCTGGGACTCCAGGACCACAGTCTGAGCCGAAGGCAGACGCTCAACACGACTGAGTCACCCAGGTGCCCTGAAGCTATTTTAAAGTGCTCTGCTCTGTGTCTTGCTCGTGGGATATATAACATATCATTGTGGAAAAAAAGAATGGAATACAAATAAATCAGGCCGAACCCAGCTCCAGCTTTATAAGAAAACAGAGAAGATGAGTTCATGGTGTCTGACTACTGTGTTAGTACTTTTCCAGAGAGTAAGCATGTGAGGTTTCTTCCTCCCATGCCCGGGTTCCTAACATGACTGGCATTTGGGGGCATCGGAGTATTTGTGGGGGCACTATTAGCTTACCCCCAAACACTTCCTAATAAAAACCAAAAACATTATGTTAAGAGGGAAATGTAAACAGCAAAAAGTGTCCTCTATAATAAAAGCACTCTTACTGCTGAATCTCAATCTCGAATATTGTCCACAAAGTAAACCTCGCTTAGTGATGGGATTTTTTTGGGAGGGGGCAAAACTTAATCACAAAAACCAAATGTAACATCAGAAATGTGAAAATCAGTGAATGAACATAATCCGTCAGAGAGATGCAATCTAGAAATACATACACGGTGAAACACATTAGTTCTCAAAAATTCTCCCAGTTTCCGTTTCCAAAGTCTAAATAGTCAGAGTTGATCATCTTACTGAGCTTCCAAGTTCCGGAAACGAGCTAACCCAAGAGTGAACGAGCGGCCGGGCGAGAGGGGGCGGGAGGCGATAATGAAGGGCCTCTCTCGTTGTCACCACTGCCTCGGCGGGGCTGCTGGCTAAACCTAGAGCTGTCCCTCCAGACCACAAGTTCTATTCTGGAGGATCTTTTATTTATGGTACAGCCAGCCGGCTTCCTCGGGAGGGAGGGAGGAAATAACGAAAAAGAAAAGGTAAAAGAAATATTTATACCGAAAGGCTGTAAACCGCAAACACTGCTCGGGCCACCCCGCCAGAAAGGAGCAAATGTAACACCTTCTGTCATGGGTCTGGGAACAAGTCCCCAAAGAAACCACAGGGAGCCCCAGTTCCTTAGGAGAGAAATGTGCAACCTCACTGAAGCCCAGCGGCTTTTCCTCCCCCCGAGGGCCACGCAGTCCAGCCTGCGACCCCAGGTAGCGGCAAGATAGCCAAACAGCCTCACCTCAAATGCTGCAGAGATCACCTTCGCTTTCTTGCTAAGCACGGAGCCCACGGCGTTGAAGTTTTTGTCTCGGATCTCAGCATAGAGCTCCTCTGCAGAATTCAGCTGAAGTTTCTTTGCTTCCGTGGGGAGCTCCTTCCCGCCATCGCCCTGTTTCTTCGGGGCAAATTTCTCCGGAGGTAATTTCACATAACCTGGGGACGACAGTGGAAGGGAACAGAGAAGTAAGCCAGCTTTAGGAAACAATGGCATATAATACTGAGGTTTTGATTTTTCCATGATCAAAGTACACTTTGATGGTAAAAGAAATACATCAGGATTATTATTAAACATTTCTAAAATTTTAAAGATTATTTATTTATTTATTAGAAAGAGAGACTGAGAATGAGAGGGGAGAAGGTCAGAGGGAGAAGCAGACTTCCCGCAGAGCCGGGAGTCCGACATGGGACTCGATCCCGGGACTCCGGGATCATGACCTGAGCCGAAGGCAGTTGCTTAACCAACTGAGCCACCCAGGCGCCCACATTTCTAAAATTTTAAATGCTGACAGAAATAAACAAGCCTATGGTGTGGGCCAAAACCAAACTAACATGTTTATGACCTTTGACCTAATGATCTGTCACACCTAAACGCTAGCAGGCCTCCCCAATCTTCCATTTGGTGTCCTCAACCTCGAGTGTCGGCCCTTCCCTGGATATGCCCCACTGCGATCTCGATGGCAGCATCCCTGCGTTTCTGATGCGGCCTGCCCCTCGCCATGGCTCTCTCCACCGACCCCTCACCAAACCCAGTGCAAATACCACGTCTCCAACAAGCTTTCCCAACAACTGCAGCCATAAGGGTCTACCTCCTCCAAACTGCAGGGCCTTGGGTATCTAACTGAGGGCCACGGCTCATGGGGACAGGCAGAGTCCTGCACACTAAGCATCCAGCCAGCCTTCGTGGGACCGACAACAGCAGTTTTTGTGTGGACTTTGTTTAATCTGGTGTCCGAAAGCCAGAAGTCAGAATTGTATTTTCTCAAATAGCCTCTGATTTATATGCAAAAGAAAGCATTTAAAAAAAAAAAACACCAAAAAACAAACAAACAAAAAAACGTTTTTTGGATATTTTTATCCATTCACCTTTCAGGAAACACAGATGTCACTTTACTTACTGTTCTGAATGCCATAAATTTCATCAATGAGTCCTTCATACGTAAGCTGAGTGGCGAGAGGCGTCAATAAGTCCACGTTTCGATCAAGCAACAAGAGATTATCAAAAACAGGAAATATTGAATTTTGGCTTCCTGTAAACTCTCTCTTCATCCTGATCATCATATTGGCCACTTGCTGGAAATAAAACATTAGATCAGGTGGGACCTTTCTGGGAAGTAGCAGATTTTAAAATGTAGCTAAAAGCAGAAAGCCAAAAAAATTTAAAAGGAGAGAAACTAAAAAAAATAAAATAAAAGGAGAGAAACTGTGGAAGAGTGAAATTGATTAGAAACCAGCAGTTACAGAAAAGCGTCTGTTGGCCACCAACTCCCACACGCGCATGCCCGCTGACGGCAGCCACGACTCTGAGCCACGAACTCAGATGCAGTCTGTTCTCCTTATTCGCGAAACTCCTATAAAGTCGCCATAAGTGCTGACTCAGTGCGTACCGAGCCTCTGCTCCAAGGGGAAACATGGGGTTAGGTTCCTGTGAGCCTCTGGTCACAACATTTTTATCGACTAATCAATGTGCAAGCTTGTTTTCTGTGTGCTTCTATTTAAAGACACTATTTCCTATAGATTGTTGAGTCACCGACAATGAACTCATAGCCAACAGCACCATCACTCGGGCCTGAGGGAAGCTGAGCCACCACGGTATCCACTCCGTAAGGCCCGCCACAGCCCTCCTGGGCTGGGGAACACAGACAGGGCTGCACGACCTCCCTGGGGCCCTGTGAAACAGCGGAATCACCCATAGAAAGCGCAAAAATGCAAAAAGTGTGGTGTTAAGTAGTGCGTGGCACTACGTAATGGCAAAAAGGGACACCTGTTTACAGCCTGAGAACCGAACGAGCAGGCAGAGCATCGCTTTACTGGACGTCAGCTGGGAACACGCACAGTGGGCAGCTCAAATTTTTTGCCACTCTTGACACGGCCACGAAACACGGTGAATATCAATTTGGGGTTACAAGTACATGTCAGCAATTAGGTGAATTCAGAAATAAATAGGATTGACTGTATTTGTTTGTAAATAGCTTCCCATTTCTCCTTTTTTGGGTACCAGGGCACCCCTTCCTTCACCCCAGAAGCAGGTTCCATTTCTTACCCTGGCGCACTCTCCTTTCCCGAAGATCTGGGGGATTGTCCCATACAGAGCCTGCAGGGTCATCAGCCCCTTGGCTGCGTGGTAGAGGCTCGTCTGGTCACTGTCCAGGTAGCACTCCTGCGGAGAGAAAGGGTTGTTACTGTTAGGCCCCAGTCACTGGGTGCGTGCTGCGTGCCCTGGCCCTGGGACTTTCCCCTTATTTCCCACTTTGCCTGGAAAGCTGGGGACACAAGACCGTCTTGTCAAGTGGCCATTTGGCAGTCGAGAACACAAGGCCAACAGCTGTGCTCCTGGGATGGAGCTGTGGAAGGAACTGGCAGAGCCTTCTGGAAGCACACCAATTCTTCTTTATCGACTCTCAAGTAAACTGATGAACAAAGACGGACAATGAGAATGGGTTCTCCTGCTCCCTGTGGGGAGTGCAGACTTTGGGGGGGCATTCTGGGAAGGCCACATGCTAATACCCACAAAGGCACACATTCTTTGACCCCCAAAGTGCCAGAGGACCAAACAACAGAATACGGAGCAGCTCTGACAAACATGAGATTTTCACATACACTGACAACAAACGTCCTAACATCTTGAGGAGTGAAAAGGGGTAGCCAAACAATCTTTAGAGTATAATCTCATTTTCAGAAAATACATTTTACTTTATAAGGTATATGAGATGTATTTTATCAAGGCCAACAAAACACACACAAAGCCACTTGGGAGGCGAGAGGGGAAACGCTCAGTTCCAACACTGACACAGGTGGCCTTGATCTGAGCCCTTCTGTGCCGCTTCCCAGCTGCTCCCTCAGCCAGTTAGATAACGTCTGCGTGCCTCGATGTACTCATCTGTAGAAGGGAGTACATTCTGCATAGTGTAAGGAGTAAATGAAGAAAATGCACATAAAACATTAAATCCCAGCACGTGAAACATACAGTAAGTGCTTAATAAATGTTAGCTTTTATTATCTGTAATTGTTTGGGTGTTTTTCACAGTCATCATCTGCTCATAAGTCAAATGGTACATGAGGCGCTTGGGTGGCTTAGTCGGTTAAGCGTCTGACTCTGGATTTCGGCTTAGGTCAGGATCTTAGGGTCGTGAGATCGAGCTCCATGTCGGGCTCTGTGCTGAGTGCGGAGCCTGCTTAAAATTCTCTTTCTCCCTCTCTCCCCACAAAAGAAATAATAAGTCAAAATGGTACATTGCACAGACACCGGCTCTCCACTCACCCATCCACCCAACATGTCTGGGCTAATACCAGAGGGATAAGGGAAGATGGAGAGGAGCACTCGTGCACTCTGCCCCCCAGAGCAAGGAGGGCTGTCCCCTGAACACACTGTGAGGAGTGTCTGGTCACCACTGGATGCACTGCCGGAGGCTGGCTCTTCCAAGTCTGGCGTATTTGAACATTTCACCAAATAGGAAGGTGAGAAAAAAGAAAAGAATGTCTGAAGACACACTTTCTGGCAAAATTACTTAAGACTCCTGACAGGAGCAGAAGACAAAAATTCAAGAAAAAAAGTATTAGGGAACATCTCTCAAAATATTATTATTTTAAAAAAGATTTTATTTATTTGAGAGAGAGAGCACGAGTGAGTGAGGGGGAGGGCAGAGGAAGAGGGAAAAGCAGGCTCCCCGCTGAGCAGGAGACCTGACCTGGGGCTCGATCCCAGGACCCCAAGATCACTACCTGAGCCGAAGGCACAGACACTTAGCCAACTGAGCCACCCAGGTGCTCCTTTAAGATTCTATTTTTAAGTAATCTCTACACCCGACATGGGGCTCAAAGCCACAATCCTGAGATCAAGAATTGCGTGTTCTACAGACCAACCCAGAGAGGTGCCCCAGCATTCATATATTTCTAATTTAAAAAAGTTGTATTACGGGCCCCTGGGTGGCACAGTTGGTTGAGCGACTGCCTTCGGCTCAGGTCATGATCCCGGAGTCCCGGGATCGAGTCCCACATCGGGCTCCCAGCTCCATGGGGAGTCCGCTTCTCACTCTGACCTTCTCCCTTCTCATGCTCTCTCTCACTCTCTCTCTTTCCAAATAAATAAATAAATAAAATCTTTAAAAAAAAAAAGTTGTATTACTACATTCTTTTTTTTAAGATTTACTTAGAGCTTCTCCAGCAGACTCCCCACTGAGCATGGAGCCTGACTCGGGACTTGATCTCATGACCCTGAGATCATGACCTGAGCCAGAATCAAGAGTTGGATGCTCAACGAAGGAGCCACCCAGGCACCCCAGACACTCGTTTTATAGGGCTATCTCCTAAAAAAGATTTAAAAGTTAAAAAAGATATTTTTTGCTCTAACTTAAGTGTTGGCAGGGTGATTATTTGTGTTAATATCCCAACTCTATTGTGCACTTGTGGAGTTTTAAGCCAGGAGGACATTTTGGGAGGGACAAATGCTAATACTGTTAACATTTAAATACATAGACTTTTTGACCTCCAAATCCCACACGCCCACCAAGAGAACAGCCCAGTTTCTATAAAGGAGATGGGTTTATATACACCGATTTTTATGTGTACGTATGAAGGCCGTGATACGTTAAACACTATCACCAAGCATTCAATGGGGTGAACTCTGATTCTCACATTTTTATACAGAACAATGACGGAGAAGATCCTAGTCACATCCCCAAAGCACAGAAAGATCTACATGTGCCTTCTGATGCCAAAAATCACTAAATTATGCTCATTGTTTAAAATCACGTAAATAGGTAAAAGTACGTCAACTCCCATCAGAAATTAGGGTTGAATTTCACATTAGGTGGAATTCTCAGCTTTACCATCCAGGCAAAATCTTTGATTTCTAAACAGAATCTGAAGTGAACATACAGAACCAAGAGCTTGAAATTCCAAGCAGAAAATAATTCTGTCCTTTTTTTTTTTTTTTTTTTTTGCAAATCTTCAGAAAAACAAACAGGAAATCTCTCCTCTGGACAGGGCTTGTCATGTTGGGACAAGTTTGCCTCAGCTGCTTGTAATTCGCATTAATTACAGAGATGTGAATTAATGACACGTGGGTATACCACTACCGCTACGTGATGAAACAGAGCGAAATGGTGATTCCAGACTCCAGGTGATGGGTATATAAGGGTGTTCCCTGTCAAACTCCCAACTTCTGTTGAAAATTTAAAATTTTTCATTTAAAATGTTGGAGGGGAGAGGGGGAATCTGCACCATCTTTAGATGAGATTCTGCGTATGAGCAAACCAGTAGGGAACATGGCGGAAAAAGAGCCCCAAGAAGTTCTCTGGGTTATTCAAATTAGTCAGTGGTACCCCCGAGATCTCCTGCCTCAAGTTAACTCTTTTAAGGCAGTGACCACTGTCAACAACATTCTGGGAAGAAAAAGTTTCAAATAATTTTCTGCACAAGACTAGAGGTTCTCAAAAGTTCTAGTCTCCAGACCGGCAGCATCACAAACCCGTGAATCAAGGAAGGAAATATGGACAAATGTGAGTGCACTGAAAAACACAAATGGCAAAAACACCATAAGCAAAGTCCAAAGACAAATGTCAAGGAGAGTAAAGAACAGTCTACAGTTATGAGTCCCACGTGTACCATGACCTATGAACGGGGTTATTCACCGCCTCTGACAACACAAGATGAGAAACGGTGACATGTCCTTCAGAAGGGGACTGGTTTAATAAATCATGGTAGCTCCAAACAACGCAATGCTATGTATGCAGCTTCAAACAAAAATTCAGAAGCATTTTCATATATGGTAGAAAATGACCTTGATATATGTTATTAAGACAACAAAGCAAGATACCACCCTTACATAGTATATACTACCATTTGTATAAAAGTGGGGATGGTATTTTATATATATTATGAGCTGTGGCTACATAAAGCATCTCTGAAAAAAAAAAAAGAATTAGTAATAATAGTGATTGCTTCTGGGAGGGAATTGGCAGTTTGGGCACTAAGAGGTTTACTTTTTGCTCTGTACCCTTTCTTACTCAAGGAATGCATCATTGTACAGGATAATGTTTTCAAACACTTTCAAATCATTTTATTAAAGATAAAGTAATATTATTATGAGAGAAAGTGTTCTTTGAAATAAAGATTGTAAATCAAACAAATACATAAAATTACATTTGCAAGAAAACTCCCAGTTCTGGAGAACAAAAGCATGCACATTTGCTATAATCACATGCAGAAAATAACCAGCAGAGAAAACCAGGGCTGGAACAATGGGCTACCCATCTGGAAAAAATTAAATGAGCCTCTACCTCACACCACACAAAGACACAATTCAAGCTAGATTAAAGCCCTGACCCTTTTTTTCCCCCCAAAAAGCAAAACTTCCAACACTTTCGAAGGAGGATACAAGATTTCCTATGTCATCAGGATGGAGAAAGATTTAGTAATACTCAAAAAGCATCAATTAAAAGAATAAAAGTGATATATTTAACTACTTTAATTTGGAAGACTCCTACCTCGCAGTGTCAAAGCTTACAATAAGCTAAGTAATCGAGAGATTATAGTACTAGCATTAAGGACAGGCATAGCGATCAATGGAATAGAATAGGGACATGAGAAATAAACACTTACATTTATGGACAACTGATTTTCAACAAGGGCGCCAAGACAATTCAATGAGGAAAGTTCCTCCTTCTGGCGAAAGGTGCTGGAACAAATGGACAGCCACATGCAAATAAAGGAGCTAGATCCCCACCTCACGTCAGATAAAAGTGAACTTAAAATAGCTCAAAGACCTAATGTAAGACGGAAACCATAAAACTCTTTGAAGAAAACATATCGCCCAACCTGTTACTCTGGGTTAGGCAATGATTTCTTAGATGGGACACCAAAAAGCATAAGCAACCAGAGGGAAAAACAGATAAACTGAACTTCAAACTGAAAAATTTTGTGTTGAAAAAGTTTTTTTGTGTTGGAAGATACCGCCTTTAAAAAAAAAAAAAGATTTATTTATTTATTTATTTGACAGAGAGAGAGAGAGAGAGATCACAAGTAGGCAGAGAGGCAGACAGAGAGAGAGGGGGAAGCAGGTTCCCTGCTGAGCAGAGCGCCCGATGCGGGGCTCAATCCCGGGACCCTGAGATCATGACCTGAGCTGAAGACAGAGGTCATGGTTTTTGGTGGGGGGGATGATATAACTTTTTATATCAATTGTGGCGGTGACTACATATGTTCGTCAAAATGCATAGAACTCAATGCTAAAAGGGGTGAATCTTGCCATTTTATAAATAATATCTCAATAAACCTGATTTAGCAACACAAAAAGCCATCCATGTATCGCACTGTCTACCCTCAGATAATGGTTTCAATGTGTTTATCACTGATAAAATAGAATACATCTTGGGAGAATTGCTTTACAGTTGCTTTCACAGAATAGACATTTCTTTCAAGGAAGACATACAAATGACCAAGCAGCTCATGAGAAGGTGATCAACATCACTAGTCACTATGGAAATGCACATCAAAACCACAGTGAGATAATGCTTCACATTCTCCAGGATGACAACCTTCAAAAAGACAGACAATAATGTGTTGGTGAGAATTTAAGATTGGAACCCTCATCTGTCTCTGGTGGGAGTAGAAAATGGGTAGAAAATGGGTGAGGTCACTGTGGAAAAGTCTGGCAGCTCCTCCAAATGTTCAACACAGACTTACTGCATGACCCTGTAATTCTACTTCTAGGTATATGTTAAGAGACATGTACAGACAAAACCCCGTATTAATGTTTGTAGCATCATGATTGCCGACAGGAGAAAAATCGTCACCTGTCCACTCCAGATGAATGATAAACAAAATGTGGGATAGCATTACATCGGAATACCACTTGGCAATAAAAGGGAAGGAAAGACTAATAATACCTGCTACGACGTGGATGAGTCTCGAGAACAGGAGACTAAGAGGCCAGACACAAAAGACCACATGTTGTATGATTTCATTGATAAAAAATCTCCAGAATAGGCAAATCCATACAGATGGCAATGGATAAGTGATTGCCAGTAGCTGGGGGCCGGGGGGCGGGGAGGGAGAGTGACTGCTAATGAACAGAGGATTTCTTTCTGGGATGATAAAAATATTCCACAATGAAAAAAAAAAAAAAAAATTCCACAATGAGATAGCAGCGATGGTTGCACAATTCCGCGAATCCCCCGGAAACTGGTGAACTGCACACTTTAAAAGGGTAAAGTTTGTGGCTTGTGAATTAGGTCTCAGTAAAGCTATTACTAAAAAAAATAAAGCACTTTATAATGGGAAATGTGTACATGATAAAGGATATTATAATTAAAAGACAAACCGCAGATCGGGAGAATATATTTGCAGCTTCTAGAACCCACAGTGATCTGTGTCCAGAATATATAAAGAATTCCTTAAAAAGAAAAAAATGGGCAACGAAAATGAAGAGGCTGAAGATCTGCCGAAGAGAAACAAATCTTAAATGTCAATAAACACATGGAAAGAGGCTCAGCTTCACGGTTATCACAGAAATGCAAATGAAAACAGGATTGCTGACACTGTCACGCTCATAAATATGACAAAAAGTAAAGTCTGACATTAAAAAGGAGAAAGTCATACTTTCTTACTTTGAACTTACCCTTACTTTGGGTAAGGGTAAGGGTACTTACTTTGAACGCACCCTCCGATTCCATGGATAAGAGATCTCCATCAAATGGAATGAGGTCGAGGCTGTACTCCTCCCTATGAATAAAGGATCCCAGAACACCCAGATCCTTCAATCGCTGTTCGCACAGTAAACTACGTCGTGGCACAAACAAAATGTGGAAATCTCTTGTTGGACCACGTCTGTCTTCACTGCAAATGAAATAACACTGGTTAGCTTACAAGCACCTACAAGTCCTAGGCTATTTTACTTATTTTATTCCCAGAGCCCGCCCACTTCCTGGCACACAGCAGGCACTAAATAAATGCAGGTTGGATAAACACACACATATTGACTTCAGATTCAAACTGTTATATAGTTGTTCCTTTGCTCTCTTTCCCTGACAGGAATGAGGCACTGATTCACAGCCAGTGTTCTGTGATGTGTTTCTAGCTCTCTCTTTAACCGTATATGGGGCTTTAAAGCTCTCAGGTTTATTGAAACAGGATATCCCTGTCTTACTGAAAACAAATGATTCTTTAACCCCACCAATGCAGGGACAGGGTCTTACAGGAAATGAAAGATCAATCTTAACTCCCAGGTTTAGTCTCCTGGATAGTGCTGACTTCCCAAAATAGCCCATATGCTTTTAAGATCTTAAGGGCCACATCAATCAACTGTACTGCAGAATGCAGACGGGGCTGAGAACTTCCTCTAAAGACTGGATGCTGTATTAAATTTTAATCAGCTCATACTTATTTTGCTTATGAAATTCAAGCACACTATACTGAATGTATTAAAAAATAACCATTAGAGGGTTTGGTTTTGTAATCAGAGTCCTTTGTATTGATATAGGTTCCAATTTTAGCTGTCCTGAAAATGGGGTTATATGCTGATCCCCTTCTCCAACTGTTTGAACAACTTCACGAGTTTCCCATTTGCCGTCTTAAGTTCTTTCACGCCTGCCCTGTTTTCTAAAAGGCCACCTTTCCACGCACTGGCAAGATGAGGAATTGCAGGAAGAGGCTCAGTACGTTAAAACCGTGAAAAAGACCAACCTCTTCTGGACCAAACATAAGCTCTGAGAGATACCTGAGCACATTTTCAGCAATTATATCCATCAGTTCTAGCCTGGGTCTGACAAAAAAAATAATATTCTTGACATCAGCAGCTGGCAAACGACTTCCTTTAAGTGTGAACATTTTTTCCACTTCATGTTCCTGGGAAAACACATACACAAAAGGTTAACAAAAACCCTGAACTTTACCTATCATATCTGGACTCAGACATCATTAACACTCCCAGACAAATGACATTATTATTCGATTAGCAAAATTTAGTTCCCCCAAAGCCAGATGTATAAAGGACAAAGTTTTGGGATTAAGTCACTGCTACTGCACCTGAATTCAAGTGACTCACTTGAATTCACTCGAGGAACTGTCAGTGACACTAGGTAATGGTCACATAATACAAGGCTAGTAATTTCCCTAGAATTAGGGTCAGCATAAAATCACTGGCCAATGGACCACTGTATGTATGAAGAACATCAGACATGCATTAGTAGCGTAGCAGTGTCTATAAAGGCCAAAGAACTTTGCCAGCCAACTATTCAGGAGAAAATGGAAAATACTGTTATCGTTAAGTTTAGAATTATTAATCCCTGAACAAAACCTAAATAGCTCATTTACCTTCAGCAGTGAATATTGTGCAATCAGGCCAAACGGTCCTGTGAGGTATTCGTCCCAAACTATTGCCTGTAGGATGGGAGGAACAC
The DNA here is from genome assembly GCA_028533885.1 of Nasua narica. Classification (NCBI taxonomy): domain Eukaryota; kingdom Metazoa; phylum Chordata; class Mammalia; order Carnivora; family Procyonidae; genus Nasua; species Nasua narica. Next base: position 5,403,950 of record CM052808.1, on the reverse strand, counting down.
TCTCGTTATGGTTAACATCAGGAATTTCAACGACACCCACAGAAAACGGCAGTCATACGTAGTAGGAATATTGGTTTCAAACTCTGAATTAACAAAAATTTTAATTGGCTCTAACCACATTCATATCTTACAGGTCTAAAGAAAAAACAGCATCTGGACAAGGGATGCTACTGCTGGTTTTTTGTTTGTTTTGTTTTGTTTAAGATTTATTTATTAGAGAGAGAAAGAGAGGGTGAGTGTGCAGGGAGAGGGAGGGGCAGAGGGAGGAGAGAGAGAATCTCAAGCAGATTCCCCACTGAGTGCAGAGCCCAACTCAGGCCCAACAGGGAGCCAGATCCCATGATCCTGAGATCATGATCTGAGCTAATATCAAGAGCTGGACTCTAAACAGACTGAGCCACCCAGGGGCCCCAGTGATGCTACTGTTGTCATGGAGAAGTTGAAACTTAATCATTGTCCTCAACAGAAAGAAAGAACTGTAGTTTGTTGTGTATCTGTGTCATGGTATTAATTATTAGATTGAACCAGATCGAAACTGCTAATGGCAACAGTTCAACCTAGTATTTTATATGGAACTGTCATACGGCCAAATTATATAAAATTAAAACCTTGGATATAAATATTACAAATCTTACTCTGACAGAAAAGTTTTAAAAGGTTTGGGAAATTTAAGTAACATGTCCAGGGTCACAGAGGGACCTTAGGCCTTACATATAGCACAGGAGGACCAACCTAGAACTCAATGACCCACAAATCATTGCTCTGGGCCCCTATAAGCATTTCTACAACTAATATCCAGTGTCATTTCTTCCCCCCCCCCTTTTTAAATAGAGGGTACACACCAGGTGGGTGGAGGGACAGAGGAAGAGGAAAAGAGAGAATCTTAAGCAGGCTCCACATGGGGCTGGTTTTCACAACCCTGAGATCACCACCTGAGCCGAAATCAAGAGTCTGATGCTTAAGGACTGAGCCACCCAGGAGCCCCATTCTTCTTTTTTAACTGAAATTTTTACTGAGATAAGTGTAGATTAACATTTACTTGTACGAAGTAATACAGAGAGCCCTTGTATGCTCTGCCCAGTTTCCCCCAATGATAACATTTTGCAAAACCAGGGTACAATATTACAGCCAGGATACTGACATCGACCCAATCCATGATCTTATTCATATTTCAGCATCATTTCTTGAGTCTGAACTGGGCACCTAGGACTTTGCCTGCTTTTTTTTTTTTTTCCCCCTCTCAATGGCTGCCAGTACCCACTCTATCTCCTGGGGCTCTATTCTTCCTAAGACTGATTTCCGAGATTCCCTGGTTTTCCTTTTCTTCTGGGAGTTGTATTGACAATTACTTAAGGGGCCCTGATAAATCCTAAGGGGAGAGGAGAAAGGTGACATCACTTAGAAGAAATCCTATCAAGTCCTTGATATACAATTTCTCATTCAGTTGTAAGGTGGATGGTGGTAAACGTCTAACAGGAGAAACAATCCTCAGAATGGTCACGGTAAAACCTCAAATAACTATAACATCTTTCATAATCCATGTGAGCAGCAGGTTGTAAGATGTCGGTGCTTCAGAGACTTTCGATGGTTCCATATGCAACGACACGCAGGATCGCTGTAATGCATAGACACTGGACATCTCTGTCCTTGGGCCGCGCCCGCCCCACGCGTCCTGATCTCAGGGGAGCACCAGACCTGCCCCTCTGGACATGAAGAGCACCTGACATCGCTGGTTCACGAGCTGCTGATATACCACAGTGGCTTACTGCGCTGCAACAAAACAATTGCTATGCCACGCCGACTCAGGGCTGTGTGCCTCCAGACCCACCAGCAGACCCCCCCCTCCCCGCCTCACTGGTCCTGCCTGTTTCCCTCCTCGGAACCCCCAGGGACCTTGTACACCAGGAGCTCAGGCGGTCAGGCACCAGATTAGGCCAGGCCGGGCTGGCGGGTGGAGGGCACTGTCTTCGCCTCCCATCCCTCACCTTGCTTCCCGCGCACTTGTCCAGGAACTCGCGCAGCTCGCGACGCACCGCCTCGCGCAGCACGTTCAGATTCACTCGTCCGTAGGACAGGTGCGCCGCCATCTTGCCCCACCGCCCCCTTTGCCAGCGAAGCCCCACGGACACGGTCACGTGGCAGCGCAGGCACGTGACCGGGGGCGGCCGACAGCACGCAAACCCGGAAGTTGAAACGGGTCTGTGTCTGCTACCTTTCCCGGCCCTAGCGCCTGCCGTTTCTTCTACCTCCTGGGTTCAGACGCTCCCCAAGACCCCCGGCCACATCCGGACCCTGCTTCGGTCCAGGAGTTGTTGAGCGCTGAGAATTGAGTTGAGAGGCGGGGACTGGACCCTATTCGTTCTTCTTAGCAGCAAGCATACCCACTATAATGGAAATCTTTTGTAGCACTTAGAAAGCCCTTCTCTTTGCTCTCTGTTTGTAGGCTAAATTTGATGAAAAAGGACAGCGGCTGAGGGAATCTGTCATGGACGTCTCTGTTTAGCTCTTCCTGGTAAACTTCCACCGAATGGTATTTCACACAAATACTGTCCCACGTGGAATCCAGTTCCCATTCCATTAGTAAAATTCGTATGTTATCTTGTGAGTTTGTGAGGATCAAAAAGGTGGAATTTGGGGCGCCTGCGTGGCTCAGTGGGTTACAGCGTCTGCCTTTAGCTCAGGTCGTGATCTCGGGGTCTTGGGATCGAGCCCCCGCATCGGGCTCTCTGCTTGGCGGGGAGCCTGCTTCCCCCTCTCTCTGCCTGCCTCTCTGCCTACTTGTGATTTCTCTCTGTTAAATAAAATATTTAAAAAAAAAAAAGAGTGGAACTTACATCATGTTTCCTATTAAAAGCTTAGAAGAGTCCCTGGAACTTAATTGCTTAATAACTATAGTTTTAGGAGAATATGTGTGTTTCAATACTTCAAGGATGGAAATTGACTATTTGGGAAGTGAAAGAGGCTTGGGTCTTCGAGTTGGGTCATCGGTGTTGGGTCATCGAGTGGCTGGCTTCTTTGAATCCTTTATATATACTCTGTATTATGAAGAAAGGGCACTAAACAACTACCATGAAGTCTGAGAAGGCAAAGAGCAGAATTTGGGGATGATGCAGAAAAGCAATCAATCAGGGCGCCTGGGTGGCTCAGTTGGTTGAGCGACTGCCTTCGGCTCAGGTCATGATCCTTGAGTTTCTGGATCGAGTCCCACATCAGGCTCCCGGTTCCACCGGGGAGTCTGCTTCTTCCTCTAACCTTCTCTTCTCTCATGCTCTCTCTCACTTTCTCTGTCTCTCAAATAAATAAAATCTTTAAAAAAAAAAAAAAAGAAAAGCAATCAATCATCTGTATATACACACTTGTACACTCAATTCCATGATTCCATCGAAACCATGTAGATTTTAAAATAACTTGTTTCCATTCATGCACATTGTTCCATACCCTGTTTCTCAACCCAGTTTTCACAGTGGTTCTCAACCTGATCACAAACTCTTGAGGTGCCCAGGTGGTTCAGTCGTTAAGCGCCCTGGGCTCAGGTCATGGTCCCAGGATCCTGGGATCGAGCCCCACATCAGGCTCCCTGCTCAGGGAGAAGCCTGCTTTTCCCTCTCCCACTTCCCCTGCTTGTGTTCCCTCGCTCACTGTCTCTGTCAAGTAAATTTAAAAATCTTAAAAAAAAAATCTTTTCACACGTGCAGGCTTTTGCCCAACTGAAAACGTGTATTATTTGAGCACCATCTGTGAGAATACATTTTGGGCTCAGCAGGCCTTGTCACGAACTGTTAAATGAGGCCACAACTTAGAGCTAAGAGTTGAAATGCCCAAGGCTAGTGAAATCCCAAGCACGCATGAGTGTAAATGAGCAAGACCAGATGATAAACTCTCCTCCTCAGACAGGATCAGGATGCTAGAAGATGATCAACATAGGTGTTTAACTTGTAGAGACCCAATGTTTGGAAACATTGCTATTTGGCTATAGTTGCTCTATTAACATTGCAGACCTTAGTAGTGTTCTTTTTTCGTTTTTAAGGATATAATTGACATGGAACATTGTATTAGTTTCAGATGTACAACATGATTTGACCTAAGTATGAATTGCAAAATGATTACCACAGTAAGTTTATAGTTTGAGTCTTTCAATCCTCTATAGTTAGTACTGAAGTCTAGGACTAGTGTCAGGGTATTATTTAGGTTAAAGTAGTATTCTTGTTTAACTAATAACTCTGATTTGGAAATATTGAGACCTTTAGGGGAGTCTATGCTCATAAAACAAATGTTTGGTTCAGTAATCATTTTGCTGAACATCCCAGCAACTTTCAGAATTTCTTTCTAAAACATCATGGATTATAAGTTGGTACTATCTGGTACCATTTATAGTTTTGTCAGGTAATACAGTGTGATATAGAAATGGATAATAACCTTAGTATTGATTTTATGTTAAGTGGGTCATAGGATGCTTTGAGATGGGAATACATTGATTTCTTAAAAGCTGTTTATCAATAAGACTGCACTAGAAATTTCTATTTGGATATATAGTGCTTGCTCATTTAAAGAAAAAACATAGACAAATAAACCTGAGAATAATATCAGTTTACTACCACTGGCAAAAAAGAACCACCATTTATTAAAGTACATACAGAACACTTGTTTTCTCAAATCTTAATACTGCTTTACACTTTGTGAAACACTTCCTATTATGTTTATAACCAAAAATTTCAACTCATTACAGATTTTTCACTTGTCAGACACACATTGATAATCTTGAGGGGAAAAATACATCAAAGGTATATATACAATTATAGAAGTTCTTATTATACATGTAGCATGGAAGATACATTTATTATTTTTTACATATTCTAGAAGACATTCAAATGAAGATAAATAGATCCAAACTGGTTGATAAACTTCTGATGGTTGAGGTCCTTCATTTTCATTTTTTGTGATAAGAAAATCCAAAATTATTAATGTTGAATTTCTCATCGTACATTCATCTAAAAACACGGTAAAAAAACTTGTAAAGGTCGTAGAGTGGTTAATTTAGGTGTTTTACAGTGGCTTACTATCTAGTAAATTGACTGCTGGGGATATCTGCTGAAGAAAGAAACAAATTTGGAGAAAATTCTCCCAGTTATTTATATCTGATAAAGAAATAAAATGAAAACAAAAAAAATAGTTGCAAAGCCACGTGATGTTATATTCTGGCCTAGTCCATCATGTCTTGATGTGTTTTCTTTTTCATAAAGGTAAAAATCTGAAAAGAAAGACATTGTGTTTTTTCCCAAAATATAGATTTTTTTAAAAAATATATACATATAATATATAGAAGCTGAAATTATGCAAAACCAATGAACAAAACAGCACAGTAGAGTGAGTAGGTGCAGCATATAGATTATAAAATGTCCCCACAGCAGTTTGGGGCTTCCCCCTCCCTTTACCTGTTTCATGATTTTATAATCACACCCAAGTATTATCAAGCCTGAAATAAAGGCACTACTGACAACAGGTAGTGCAAAGAGCTCAGATACTTCTTTAAGAATAAAATACTTTAAATGAGTAGATGAAAATGCAAAATGGCACATTTTTCCAACTCATTCCAGTGTCAAAGCTTAACCCAAACATCTAAATATACAAACGCAGCCTGGAAATTTTTAGTGCAAATATGAAAAGTAACAGCATAATTTAAAGTTACTTAAATAAGGAATTGTGAGGGTAGGGATTGTTCTAGGAGGGTTCCCTCGGGAGAGTAAATGTAATGGCATCTGGTGCAATGTCTTGTTAGACCTTTTAAAAATCAAGATGACAAAATCGGAGGTGAAAACTCACCTACTAGGTATTTATTATCTTAAATTCTAAGGGGAGACTAAAAGGGTGATTTACTGAAGCTCAAAATACTTTCTTAGATTTGTGGATGGGGGTCAAAAATAACGTGGGCTCTCCGTAAGTCTGCACACAGGATGCTGGTGTTCCATCGCCTACATGCCAGTGCGTCTGAGGATCCCGGCGCGTGGCTGGGGGTCCCATCAGAACGTCTCGTCGTCATTGCAGTGGGTGGCCCAATGCCCAAACACCTCACAGATTTCACAGTACGGGCGCTCCTCGCTCCGACTGCCGTGGTGTGTCGAGTGGGGGGGGTCCTCCGATGCCTGCGCCTGGGTGGGGCAGTCCTCCGTGTCGTGGAGGTCAAAGCAGTCACATATGTCACAGAAGAGGCGAGGTTTCTTCTTGGACTGTTTCTCCTGGTCGTCACTACAAAGGTTAATGTGTATAATCAGAAACTCATCTCCATCAGATGAAACTAAAGAGACAGTATTACTTGCAAAGAACACAAAATAACCAACAACTAATTATGGCCAAGTCCGGGAGCCTCAAGTATAGGTTCTACAGTCCACACTTTAAATTTTCACATCAAATCATGTCTATAGTGCTACATCACTCTCTTGCCAGATTTATGGAAATCGATTTATGGCCAAGACAATTGTTTCTCCAATCCACTGGAGAACTTTTAACTTTCAAAACCTTTATTTTGGTGGAACGAAGGTTCTGATCAGTATTGCTTACTATAAAATACCTGTCGTAGTCGTTTAGGTCATCACCGTTCCCATTAAGGGCTGCTTCTGACATCATCTCCACCTTCATCTTGAGGTCTTGATTCTTCCTCTGAAGGTCCACTATTACTGAATTTAGGAAATCAATCTGATTTTTCCGGAAAAAAAAAAAAGAAACAAATGTATAAAATGCCTAAAACGTGTACGCTGGAGTATCAAGAACATCATGAAAGTGTACTCTCACGCTCTGGCTGCAGAATGTGTTGGGGGTCACAGGAGGGGCAAATAGTGGCCATTACTGAGCCCGCATTTAAATGTTTTTATATGTGCACACATACATATACAAAATTCTACAAAAAGCATAACCAGTCAATTGTTCCATTAAACTCTGGGGCAAACCTGGACTTTTAGGCTCTGTAGATTTAGACAAGTTCATGGAAATTCCCCTCCGACCACCGCTTAACATCTACTGACTGGTCCCAGGGGAACAGTCAGTACATGTCATCCTCAGAGAAGAATGGAGGGGTTTCAAAGGGAAGGCTCAAGCTCCCTTTCAGCTGGGGAAATAGCGGCACAAGCGACAGGGCAGCACTCGGGTACCACATGTATGAGGAGCACCTGTGCCAAGATTCCCTGAGCAGTGGGACAACGAGGTGACCATCTGGAGGAGACGCTCTTGTCCTAATGTCTCCTTTCAAACCAAGGGCACTTTAATTTAAAAAAAAAATTTTTTTTCCCTCTTATATATAATAAAAAAAGGTCTAATTTCTCTAAGTATCCACTGAGTAAATCCTGCTTTACAATATTAAAAATTATATATTTCACTTTTGAAAGAAATATCCGGCCTACTTCTCCTGCCAGGGCAAGTTCTGAAACAAAGTAGCAACCGCTAGCTTCAGGATTCTCGGCAGGAGACCCCTTCCACCACTGAAGGGAGGTGTCCATTTTCTAAGGCTTTATCCTGTTAGGAGCTACACTTTAGGAAGAAGAAAAAGCCACAAAATGGATGTATAGTGGGAAACCACACACACACATACACACACACGCATGCTCACAAATTAGGAATCATAAAACAAACCATTTGCTGGAAGAAAGTGTTGGCAGCGGCAGATGAAACAAACGGAAGCAGAAAGGAAAGGGGAAAAGAAAACACAGTTAATTGAGTCTATGCTTATCAGGAGCACAGACTAAGCAGACAACACTATTAGGGTGAGTTAGTACATCTGTTGAATCTTTTCATGTCTTTCAGAGGAGATGCTGGATAACTAAAACAAACTGCCAACTCACTAAATTTTTCTTTAAAGATGACGGTTTTTGTGCCTGACTTTTGAACAGAATAAATACGTCCCAGATGTACTATTAAAATTGAAGGTGGACATTAGTTGCTTATGTGCAATTGTATTTCCAAATACAGAATAGTTTGCCTCCATATAATCCCATTTTTAAAACTAAGACTATTTTGGTAATTGTGGCTTTAGGGAAACGGTCTTCAAGAACTCTGTCTTTCTAAGGTGAAGAGGAGCAAGGAGTCTTTTGACAGAGCAAGTCTACTTCTGGGACTCTGTCCTAACTAAATACTAGTATATCTGCAAAGTGATAGATGTTCAAGATACTTCATTATTGCATTGTTCCCAATACACCTAAAAGATCAGAAACATCCCAAATGTTGTGTCAACGGACAAGGAACTGATTAAATCACAGAACAGCCACATAAGGGAATACTATACAGCTACTAAAAAGACCAAATATGCCACCAATTGTGTCAAAAAGGAGAGGAAAAGACAACTAGTTTTGTTTTTTATACATGTTTTAAATCTCTGAATTTTTTTTTTTTAAAGGCACCAATAAGAATGATTGCTTGGGAACTGAGCCAATGAGAGATGGTGTGTGGAGGGAGATTTTCTACGGCATACAATTTTAATATTATTTATTGTTTAGACCATATGAATGTACTGCCTCTTCAAAAAGTTAAATGATCTTCTAAAAGAGTAAGCCAAGCACAAAAAAAAAAAAGAGTATTACCTGACTCTCCTGGGCTCTTTCATCCTCTTCTGCCTGAGTATCAGTATTGCCTTATATTAAAATAAAAAAAAAAATGATGGGGGATTCACAACACTTGCCATCTGCCCCCCACCCCCATGTTCCTGCAACCAATGGGCCAGCGTCAGACACATATTTTCATGTGAAATTCCCAAATGGGCCCATGATGCCCATCCGGCAATCGGGAGCCCTGAGGGGCGGACAGGGACGCTGGCCCTCCCCCTGCCCGTCTCCTTCCTCGGGGCTGGCCTCCTCCTGTGGAGGATGCCCACCACACCCACCCGGGACCTAAAGTGGCAAAGCCAGCTGTCACTTGCTCACAAAGGGACCACCTCTGCTCCCCGCCACAGCAGCCTGCTTTTGGAGCCCACTGCGGCTCCTGCGAAGGGTGGCTGTCACTTAGGGCTCCTATCGTTGCCAACACTCCAGAAGGGCGCATCCCAGGCACGACCCCGCGCGCAGGACCAGGGTCATGACTAGCCCTTCTCTGAGTCGGGGGTGGGAGAGCCGAAGGCGGATGGCCGGGTCAGGGGCAGCCCAACAGCCTTCCAAGGTTGTCTCCCTAGAAACGGCTCCTCGAAGGAAGCACCACGTGGCCATCACTTTACCTGAAGAGCTGCCGAGCTGCCGCCTGTTTTCTTTGAGTTGGAGCTCCAAGTTCTTTACCTGGAGTTCAAGCTTCGCCTTATCAGACTCCAGAGACTGAACGACCGAATGCAAGGACTTGGCGGAGGCGCTCTCTCCCCTGAGCACTGTGACCTGAAACGCAGCGGGTTAGCTTAGGCTCGAAGCCGGAACGAGAGGAGGCAGCGGGAACGGTCCCCTCACATGGTACTCTACCTCATTCCTCAGTTTTTCCAGCTCTGCATCCTTCTCCGTGAGTAAGGCACTAGTAATACTGATGGATTTCTGCAAAGAAGCTTTTTCCTCATCTGCGTCTTTTATTAACTTGGATTCTCTAAAAGACCAAAGAGTTAAAAAAAAAAAAATTCCAGAAATCAACCGAGAGAGTGGTGGGTGTACAACAGTCCTAGAATAGACACATTAACTTGAGTTAACAATAAAGAAAAGCGTATCACGGGGAAGTTTGCAAGGGGGCTGAGGCTATTATGCTTGCAAAATTTTACTTGAAATTTTACTCACTGTGAAGGAGAACAAGTTTACCTACGCAAAGACATGCAGAATCTGCATATCATTGTATCCATTTGAATTTAAAGAAACAAGTTAATAACTTCGGAAGACCGAGAATTAACAAAACAAAACAAGACTGTTACCCCCCCCCAAAGAATTCTCTTAAAATCTAACCCCCCCAACTGAATTCTGTTACTTCTTGAATTATTACCAAGCAATAACAACAATTAAAATACACACATGCAAAGCGAGTATACACGGATGTCATGCAGAGCAGTTTTATGCTGGAGGTATCGGTTGGTTCTCACTAATTTCGGTAATTTTTGGCAACTTCCACGAATGTGATTTTGAGATCTCATGGGCCAAAACAGTAGCAAAGGTTATTACTACGATTCATACTGGAAGAGTATGACTTTTTATCCGTAGAATCTGGAAATGACATTACGTTGCTCGTAGAGATGAAAGGTAATTACATAAAGACTAGGAACAGAAATGTTAAAAGTGGAGTTCCAGGTGTAGAACCAAAGTATGGGGGCAGTCTGGAGGGAGAACGTTCGAGTGCTTGGTTTCTGTTCTCAGCCTGACCCAGCATTTGGCTGTCAGCAGAGGGAGTGGGACCAGGACTTAAGGAGAGGGAGACATTTATCCTAGAGTCAAGGGGTGGAATAAGGAAGGGGAAGATGCAGGGAAGACAGGGATGGAGGGCAAAGACACAATAGATAAAATCCAGAAGGGCAGGCTACTGTGTGTTTACGTGTGTGTGTATTTAAATTTCTGTTGTAAAAATTACATGCGTTCCAAAGCGCCAAGGTCATGAAAGACGAGGAAGGACTGAGGAAGAGTCCCAGGCTGAAGGAGGCTGCGGACGCATGCCCACTGAATGCAGTGTGGCTTCCTAGCCTGAATCCCTGAAGAGGAAAAAGACATCAGTGGAAAAACTGGGGAAATCTGAATGAAGTCTAGAGGCTAGCTAGGCACACTGAACCAATGTTGCTTTCTCAGTTTTGACACACGTACCAAGGAGTATACGATGGGCATATCAGGGGACACGGGGTGAGGGTACGTAGGGGCTCTCTGTACTCCCTCTGAGAAGCTTCTGTAAATCTAAAATTTTTAAATCAAAACGTTTTAAAAATTACATGCAGTGTGGAACAAGAGGGGAAAAGTCCTTGAGTCACAAAAATATTTGGGGAAAAACGCAGACTGGGGAAAAAAAGAAAAAGGTCCTAGCTAGCCCTCAGGCCATCCAACCCACAACACGGCATTAGTGTAGACGATTCGGGGAGAGTTCAAAGCCTCAACAACAAGCAGCCAAATCGCTCCCGGTTCTAGAGGAGGGAACTGCGTGAATGCGGGGCATGTCATGGTTCAGTCTGTTTTAGAACTGACTGGAGGGATTGGAAACTGAGGCCCAGGTTAGAAATGGCAGAATGTATGTTTGGTTAGTGAGACCCAAGATATCCGGCACACGAATTACAGAATTCTCAGGATTTATGGTAAATTGAAATTCTACACGAAGATGAAAATATAAGTTTTGTATTTATCTTGTTGTGTGGCTTACACTTACACTCCAGGATGAGAAGTAGTAAGAAAAGAATCTGAGACTTCCAGAAATTTCTTGAATTCAACACCCGAGCATGATATGAACACTGGAGAGGGGCTGGGTTTTGGTGCTGTTAAATCACTAAGGGAACAACACCTTGCTAGGGAATAGGATCTTGTTTAGGTTAAAACTGAGCCCATATTTTAATGGAAGGAATGGACAGGCACTTCTTCCCCCTGGAAAGTAAACATCTGATATTATCCAGAGTTATCCAAAAAATCTGGGGCTCTTTAAGTCTCAATCAAACTTATTTGGTAGCTTCTTCTATTGCAAAAACTATCTCAAGAGTTTCACTTGTTATAAATCCAAGTGAAATTTTAAAAATGTAGTTTTTAATGTTTTTACTGAAAAACACCAGCATTTGGGGGGTTATTAGTTCTTCTATAATCTCATAGGGTCTCTGTGTTAGGGAAGGATAGAGACACCAGCAGCTGGCAGAAGGAAAAAGGTGCAGGAGCTTTCGTCTGCTTATCACATACACACAACCCCGAAGGGAGGCTGCTTTCCAAGAAGATGGCAAGCAGAACATTTCCTGTACAAGTTATCAAAAGACACACGGTTAAGAAAGGGATTGGCCTCATGATTTATATACCAAATGACAGGACGAGTAGCCTTTGGCAGCTCGTCTTTGTGGCAGATCTTCATCGCTGGCTTCTTAGGCTATTTCTAAGCCCTAATCCCACTGTGCAAACCAAGAGGGACTAATTTAAGTCACTTATGCCAATGTTACTGACATCTGAGTCACAAACCACACGGCCAAGGGGGAGCCGCTGGTACCTGGAAGCCATGCCGGCCAGAGCGACCTGGTGTTACTGAAACTACCAAGAAAGGAAGATAAACATGATATGAAAGAACAGCTATGGGGGCCAGAAATCTCTCCCTCAAGGGGAACACATTACCCAGATTCTTTCCTTACTACTTACTTAAGAAATAAATTCTAGTAATGAAGCAAATACCTTAAAGTGTTACTGGGCAAGCTTTAAAAATGCAAGATAACAAGAACCAAATATTAGAAACATGAGGAGAAATGCAGGTACAGTAAGGAGAGCTAAATTTGCGCCGAAGCTCTTTGCTGTATATAGATGTAAAAATGGTGTGTGGGGTGTGTGTGTGTGTGTGTGTGTGTGTGTGCTGCTGAGAATATTTTACAAAACAAAAGCAAGACACAGAGGGACAAAGGCAGCCAAAAAAATATATACAACAATTTGTTTTACTAAAAATATATGAAATTTATTTATTATAACGTGGATAGACTTTCTTGAGTCTTACCATTAAAGACACACAGATAGAGCAAGGGAAGCAGGAGTAGGGAAGGGAAAAGAGAGGGTGAAATGAGCATTGGTAAGAAGCGCAAGCTCGAGACAGTTAGACAGTCAGCAACCCACGGTGAGCCGAACGAGCCGAAGGAGCACGGGGGCCGCTTCAGGCTCGGTCCCGCCAACCGGTTCCCGTTCCTGACCTTCATCCTGCCTCGACACTAACTCCACTCGTTTTGACTCCAAAGAGCCCACGTCTGAGATGTGGGCTCTCGAGTCCCTGCAGGGACACCGCGAAGCCTAGAGAAGGGAGGGAAGCCGAACATGTTCCCCGACCTGCTGCGGGCTTCGGGGGACGGGGGAACCGGCTTCTCCACTCCCGTCAGGCAGAGCAGTTCAAGGGTGGCTCTGCTCTGTCGGCCGTCCTGAAGCCCGTTTTGAAAGGGGCCTGCCTAACTTGGAGACCAGTTTCCAAAAATAATGATTTCATGTTTAAGTCGGGAGAAAAAAAACCTTTACTACATGTTGCTGGCAATATTCAGATACCAAAAGACTGTAGCAAATACGGGACAATGTTACTACTGGATGGTAGGTAGTCTGTGCCTACAGGTCAGGGATAGGTTGTGCACTTCCGTATGATGACCATTTGAATGACACAATTTGATACTATCTTGCCGATGTATGTTCAATGATCACTTCTCAATTAAACGCTTGTCTAAGACTTCAGCTCTTGGATGAACAAAAACACTGAAAATACCTTTACGATTTAAGTATTTTCCAGCCTTTTAAATTAAGAGCGTATCAAATTCTTTCCAGTACTCCATGCTCAATTTACTTAACTATTACACACACACAGACCGACATATGAATCCACTGTCAAACTGGCTTTTAGCAGGCATTTAAGGGCCCAGATTATTAGCTAAAATATATTTGCATTCAGATTTCAGACATAATGTTCCATGAGGATTAATTTGACAACAGAACAGTGGAAAACAGGGGAAGTTAGGTTTTTAAAACTTTCACTTTCAGAAAAAATTACCATCTCTAATCTGCATTTATTGATATAGACAGGAATTTTCAGGAGATGGTCTCCTAAACTTATCCAGGACTTAAAATGAGAGCAAAGTCAGGGGAGTTAAGAAGTGGCCTTAGCGCGCACCCAAACTTGGTCTATCTTTTTAAGCCGTGAAAAAAGTCACATGCTTGACCGCATTTTGAAAGGCATGTAATTTAAAGTCACATGGTATCGACTAAGGGAGCATAGCAGCTTTATTCTAAGAAAAAAAGATTTAAGAGTAACAATAAAATAAATAAATGCACAGTGAGAAAAGAGGCAGCATAAACCCGGAAGCCCTTAGTCTTAGGCCTGCATCTGAGTTCTTGGCCAACTGCCTACCATTTTGAGCTTTCGTTTCCTCATTTGTAAATACAAGCCCCACCATATATTTCACTGGGTTGTTCTGAGATTAAGTTTGTGAATTATGAATACAAAGAGATAATGCCAGTACTTGCTGACTTACACCAGCCCATTTTCATATGCTCTCTGACCAGAATGTCACAGGAATAAGCCCCATTAATGTTTTCACACACCCCTGATAACTGCATAGGGAGGTTCTCTTGAGAGAAATTTCCGTAAAATCAAATATCCCGGAGGCGCCCCTCCCCGGGGCGGGGGCCGGGGGGGGGGGGGCGGGCAGAGCTGTGGCTGCCTGAACACCAAGCCGAGGCCGGGCCGGGGAAGGAATGGCCCACCAGTCACCCCAGCTCCCAGCTCATGGTCTCCTGGAGAAAGGGCGGCGGGACCTAGCTGGGGGCTCTGACCAAACGTGAACACATTCTGGTATGAAACTTCACAGAAGAATGAATGTAAGTATTTAATTAAAAAAAGAAAGGCGGAAAGGCACCCGTGGACTGAGGCCTAGTGTCTGTTTGAATGAGGCTAGTGGATCCCACTATCTCTGTGGGCTGACTAAAGCCCTCAGTTCCTAAGCAACCGCAAGGCGGGAGGAAACACCGCCGGGATAGGACAGCCTCCTCCTGCCTGACAAGGATAAACTACTGTGCAAGAGCATGGACGAATTCTTGGTTAAGATATTCCTAAAGAGTTATTTTTAGTTTCATTAAGAGAAAAAGCAAGTCCCCCTTGCACAACTCATCTACTCGGAGCCCGCGCCTCGTCTGCTCGGCGTGCGGCCTAAAGCACGGACTTTCTCTAAACACAAACTGCACATTTTAAAAGAGCAGACAAGAGACTGTCAGGGTAGAGAAGCATCAGGCTTCTCAAGGTTTATTTCTCTGGGCCAGTTTATGCTTACTCAAAAGTGCCGGAAGGTTTCCATTTAAAGATCATTTCATTATCATGAAAGAATAACAATAACAAAGCTCTTTCTTTTTTTCAGACAAATAGAAACATTCAAATTGATGCTAACACATTATTATTCATTATTATTGAAAAGTTAAAATTGTTATACAATGCAATCAGTATTTATATGCCGATCAACTATGCTACGTAAAATTACAGCATTTTTAGCTCCTGAAAGTGAGGAGGTAACAGCAGTATAATGAGACAGTCTGATCTTAGAACACTTCTGAATAAAAGCAACTGGAGAAGGCTTAAAAATTAACCTATTCTTTGTCTTGGTAATTAATACCATAACTTTTGCAAATACATTTTCATCACTTATCAATCACAAGCACCAAACTATCGTAACCCAATTTTCTGAATACAAGAAGGTGGCATGTTTTCTACAAGTCACCATACACATCGTATTCTGACATTTTCCTAATTAAACACATACGCGCAACAAAAAAAAACACAAAAAGCAAGCCTACCTCTTTTTCATTTCTAACAACTGGTTATTGAGCACAGATCTCTCCTCTTCTAGCTGGAAAAAAAAACACACACACACAAATTCAGTTCGTTACAAAAGTCCACGGAGAGACCCATTTCTCACCCCATGTGTCCCGTTCCCGGGCTCCGGGACACATGACGCAGTGGGTCTTCCACACCGGCTGTGAGCCAAGAGCAGTGGTCAGTACATCACGTACACTTGTTAATTTATAAAATCATTTATGACCCGAATGACTCCCCCGCCTCAGTACAGGCTGTATCTTCAACATTCGATAAATGTTTCATTCATTTCTTAAATGCGTGAGTAAAGGCTTCACTGTTAACATTCTGGCTGCTTCAGGGCCATCACACAGATCAAGTGTCACTAACGCATGGCGGGCTACGAACGGGCTGTTTACTTCGCACCGGCCTCATCTCACGCCTTCCACATGCCAGGCACTGGTTTCTCACCAATAAAACAAGGAAGTTACAAGAGAATTTCCAGTAGCCCGTTAGTTCTAAAATTCCATTATTCTATGAAGGGTGAAAAATCAAAAGATTCAGTTAATTAATCCTGTGAGAGAAGACTCACCCCCACCCCCTGATCTGTACCACACACAGTTTATTATATTGAAATACGAATTTCAACTCACACTGTTAATAAAACTAAGGGGTGAGGGGCGCCCGGGTGACTCAGTGGGTTAGGCGTCTGCCTTCGGCTCAAGTCATGATCCCAGGGTCCTGGGATGGACCCCGTGTCTGTCAGTTGGACTCTCTGCACGGTGGGGAGCCTGCTTCTCCCTCTGCTGCTCCCCCTTGTGCTTGTGCTGTCTCTGCCACCCCCCAAGTAAATAATAAATAAATCTTAAAAAACAAAACAAAACAAAAAACCTAAGGGATGAGAATACTTGTTTTTTTCTTTTTTTTCCAAATCAAAGGATAACACCAAAGACTATGGAATGGTTTCCAACAGCCCAGAATTTAAGCTACTAGATCACCCACTGTATGTAGCTATGGTCTTATTTCTGATTTTGTATCAGTTATGCATATGCTTTGCTGTGTCTTCATACTTTTAAAGTTCTTAAATAGGGGCGCCTGGGTGGCTCCGTGGGTTAAAGCCTCTGCCTTCGGCTCAGGTCATGATTTCAGGGTCCTGGGATCAAGCCCCACATTGGGCTCTCTGCTCGACAGGGAGCCTGCTTCTCCCTCTCTCTCTGCCCACCTGCATGAGTAATTCACAAAAAATATTTAGAAATTTTTAAAGAATGAAAGGAAGGAAAAGGGTGGGAGACAAACCTTAAAAACTAAAATAAGAGGGAGAACATCTGGAGAGTGGGATGTGGAGATGAGAGGGGCTTTTTTTTTTTTCCCTTTATGCCCTTTTCTACAGTTTATATTTATTTTTTTAAACAAGGAAGCTGTTTTATAATTAAAAGTGGGTACTGAGAAGTACCTACAATGAAGATAAACGGATAAAGGCAGATGACTCACAACAGGGAAGATAAATTATTAACAAACATGTGAAAAATCATTCAACACTTTAAAGAACAAGTATGCAGAGATTCTCCCTCCCCCTTGGAGGGTGCACTGTGCCTGAATTTCCATGGAACAGAAATCTGGAATGCTTATGGCACAGATTTCTTTAAAGGAGACAACATTTTTTCCTTCTTTGGCTCTAGGACCCAAACCAGGTTGACGAGTCCATTTAGTGGCTCTATTGCTCTCATCTAATTCCTCACTGTTTCCTTATTTTTTTGTGACCTTGACATTTTGGAGGCACACAAGCCAACACGATGTCAATTTGGATTCAGCTGATGTTTCCGCATGAGGAGAGTCAGGGCATACCCTTTGGGGCGGGAACACGACAGAACGATAGAACTGATCCCGTGTCGTCCTCACTAGGGACCAAAGGGGCGCGCGAGGTTGTTTTTCTGGTGAGGGTAACTGATCACTTGGTTGAGGAAGTATCGTCCATGTTTCTCCAGTGTAAAGGTATTATTTTTTTCTTTGTCATTAATATGTATTTGGTGAAGAGATACTTTGAAAATGTGTAAGCACTCTGCTCCTAGCCAAATGTCCACCCACTTCTTTTAGCGCCAACTGGTCATTCTTCCCTAAATAAAGTATTACCATCACAGTTACCCAATAGTGATTTTCTAATCCCATCGTTTCACCTATTCATTAGTTGTCATATCACCAAAAGTTTTTCCTCTGTTTATTTATATCTAAAAACATCATTTCCACGCTACATCGTGGTTTCTAATGTTATTCAATAGGCTATACTCTATTCTTACCAATATTTCTTTTTTTTTTTTTTAATTTTATTTATTTATTTATTAGGAAAGAGAGAGAGTGAGAGAGAGCAGGTCAGAGTGAGAAGCGGACTCCCCATGGAGCCGGGAGCCCGATGTGGGACTCGATCCCGGGACTCTGGGATCATGACCTGAGCCGAAGGCAGTCGCTCAACCAACTGCGCCACCCAGGGGCCCCTTTATCAATATTTCTTTTGATGTTCAAATTATCCCTGATTTGGCCAGTGGGAGCTGTGACCTTGACATGATTATGATGTGCTTCTGACTAATCTCCAGTACTCTTTAAGCACTTCCTTGCGTCCTGGTACACAAGATACTCCAGGCTCGTCCTGTACTTGCTGGGCCCCAGCCCTGGAATCAGCCATTCCTCTAAGAATCTTTTAAATGCAGAAGTTTGGGGCGCCTGGGTGGCCAGTGGGTTAAAGCCTCTGCCTTCGGCTCAGGTCACGATCTCAGGGTCCTGGGATCGACCCCGCATCGGGCTCTCTGCTCAGCGGGGAGTCTGCTTCCCCCTCTCTCTGCCTGCCTCTCTGCCTCCTTGTGATCTCTCTCCTCTCTGTCAAATAAATAAATAAAATCTTTAAAAATAAATAAATAAAAAATAAATGCAGAAGTTCATTTAAAAACAAAATCTAGGTGCTACGTGTACCCACTAATATTGGCGTGCTGTTGCTTCTAAGCCCTGTCAGTGGACTTGATCAAAGCTTAAAACTGCTGGTCTTCAAAAGATACTGTTAATAAAATACAAAGACAAGCCACAGACTCAGAAAACACTTGCGAAACAACCTAATAAAGAACCTGTGTGTAGAACTTACTAACAACACTCACCACTTAGTAATAGGCGAACGACCAAATTTAAAAATGGGGAAAGATCTGACTAGACACTTGACCAAAGAAGAGATATAAAAGGCCAATAAGCACATGAAAAGATGCTCAACATCATTAGTCCGACAGGGAAATGCAAATCGGAACACTTGAGATACTTGTGTTACAATTTCTAGTTTTATCCCACTGTGGTCAGAAAACATACTTCACATGATTTCAATCCTTTTAAAATCATTGAGACTAGGGGTGCCTGGGTGGCTCAGCGGGTTAAAGCCTCTGCCTTCGGCTCAGGTCATGATCTCAGGGTCCTGGGATCGAGCCCCGCATTGGGCTCTCTGCTCAGCAGGGAGCCTGCTTCTCCCTCTCTCTCTGCCCACCTCTCTGCCTACTTGTGATCTCTCTCTGTCAAATTAATAAATAAAATCATAAAAAAGAAGTTTAAAAAAAAATCATTGAGACTAGTTTATGGCCTATCCTGGAGAATGTTTGCAGTGCACCTGAGAAGAACGCGTATTCTGCTCCTGCTGGGTGCTCTGCAGATGCTGGTAGGTCTAGCTATTCAAGTCTTTAGCTCCTGATCTCTCTCTAGTTGTTCTATTAGTGAAATCGGCTATTGAAGTTTTAAGTCTCCAACTATTATTGTTGAAGTGTCTATTTTTTTTTAGGTTTTTAAATATTATTTATTTATTTGAGAGAGAGCAAGAGACAGAGAGACAGAGAATACAAGCAGGGGGAGGGGCAGAGGGAGAGGGAGAAGCAGGCTTCCCACTGAGCAAGGGAGACCAACTCGAGACTCCATCCGAGGACCCCGGGATTAAGACCCAAGCCGAAGGCAGACGCCTAACCGACTAAGTCACCCAGGTGCCCCATTTCTTCCTTTAATTCTATCAATTTTGCTTTGTATATTTTGGGACTTTATTATTAGGTGCATATATAATTGTTATAGTTTCTTTATTTTTTATCATTATAAAATGTCTTTCTCTGTCTCTAGTAATAATTTGTGCCTTAAAAGTCTATTTGGTCTGATATTACTATAGCCACTCCAACTTGCTTTTGGTTACGGCTGGCAGGGAATACCTTATTCCATCCTTTTACTTTGAACCCATTTGTGTCTTTGAATCTAAGCTGTGTCTCTTACAGACAGCATACAGTTAGATCACCACTTAAGAATTCATCCTGCCAACCTCTGCCAATACTCTTTTATCGGTGTTTAATCCATTTACATTTAATGTTATTATGGGTAAATTACAAACTTTTTTTGATTAATAAAGTTTATGTTTTAGAGTTTCAGGTACATAGGAAAACTGAACAGAAAGTATAGACATTTCTCACACACTCCCTGTCCCCACACATGCACAACGTCCCACATTATGAACATCCCACACCACGGTAATACATTTGTTACAAGCACTAAACCTACCCTGACACATCATTATCACCCAAAGTTCATAGTTTACCTTGGGTTCACTCTTGGTGGTGTAAATTCTAGGAGTTTCAATGAATGTATACAGACAGGTATTCACCATTGCAGTATAACCTAAATAGTGCCACTGCCCTAAAAATCCTTGGTACTCTCCCTATTCGCTCCTTCCTCTCTTTACCCCTCCCACAACCACTATCTTATTCTTGTCTCCATAGTTTTGCCTTTTCCAGAATGTCTTATCTTTGGAACCATACGATAGGTAGCCTTTCCAAAGGGGCTTCTTTCACTTAGTAACACACATTTAATGTTCCTCCACGTGGTTTCATGGCCATGATAGGCCATTTCTTTTTGGTGCTGAATAATATTCTGTCATCCGGATGACCACAGTTTATTCATTCACCTACCGAGGGACATCTGGGTTGTTTCCAAGTTTTTGGCAACTCTGAATAAATCTAGTATCAACACCCACGCACAGGCTTCTGTGTGGATTTAAGTTTTTAGTTCATTTGGGTAAATACCAAGGAGCGCAACTGCTGGATCTTATGGTGAGAGTGTGTTTAGTTTTGTTAGAAACTGAACTGTCTCCCAAAGCAGCTATGCCATTCTGCATTGTCACAGGCAATGAATGAGAGTTCCTGTTCCTCCACGATCTCACCAGCACTTCTGTTGCCAAATGTTTTAGATTTTGGCCATTCTGATGGTTGTATCGTATCATCTCATTGTTAATTCACAATTCCCTATTGACATAGGATATTTGGCTACTTTTCATATGCTAATTTCCATCTCCATATCTTCTTTGGTGAGGTGTCTATTCAGGACTTTCGTCCATTTTGTAATTGGGTTATTCATTTTCTTATTGTTGAGTGTTAAGAGTTCTTTGTATATTTTGAGTAACAGTCCTTAATCAGGTGTATCCTTTGTAAACATTTTTTCCAAATCTGCGGCTTGTCTTCTCATTCTCTTTCACATTGTCTTTTACAGACCAAAGTTTTAGTTTTACTAAAGTTCAGCTTATCAATTCTTTCTTATGGATCATGTCTTTGGTGCTCTTGTTCCTAAAAAGTCACCACTGTACCCAAGGTCATTTAGGTTTCCCTTGATCTTATTTCCTAGGAGTTTTATAGTTGTGCATTTTACATTTAGGTTTATGATCCATTTCAATGTAGTTTTCCTAAAGGATGTAATATTTGTGTCCAGATTCACTTTTTTGCATGGGGATATCTACTTGCTACCTCTTAAAAAAACAATCTTTGCTTCATTGTATATTGTCTTTCCTCCTTTGTCAGAAACCAGTTGCCTATATTTATGTGAATCTATTTCTGAGCCCTCGTTCCACTGCTCTATTATTTTCTCAATCCCACACTGTATTGATTACTATAGCTTTATGGTAAAGCTTTAAGCTTTTAGCTTAAGTCTCGAAGTCAGGTAGTGTCAATCCTTCAACTTTGTTGCTCTTCTTCAATATCGAATTGGCTATTTGGAGTCTTTCCCCTCTTCATATAAATTATAGAATCAGTTTCTCAATATCCACAAAGTAACTTGAAGGGGTTTTGATTGGGATTTTGTTACATCTATAGATCATGTTGGGAAGAGCCAACAATTTTTTTTTTTTAAGATTTTATTTATTTTGGGGCACCTGGGTGGCTCAGTGGGTTAAGCCTCTGCCTTCAGCTCAGGTCATGATCTCAGGGTCCTGGGACAGAGCCCAGCATTGGGCTTTCTGCTCAACGGGGAGCTGCTTCCTCCTCTCCCTCTGCCTCTCTGCCTACTTGTGATCTCTCTTTCTGTCAAGTAAATAAATTATTTGACAGAGAGAGAGAGAGAGAAAGCACATGTAGGAAGGAGGGTCAGAAAGATAGGGAGAAGCAGACTCTCTGCTGAGCAGGGAGCCCTATGTCTGTGTTCTCTAACACAGTAAGTAGTCTGTGTTTTCTTTTTATAACTTTTTGCAAAGTTTGAAATAATTTCCAAATCAAGTTTAAACATGACTTTATTCTGTATCCCTAGCTCCCTGAGCCGTTAGCTTAGTTGTTTATTTACTTGCACGTACTGCTAACACCAGTACTAGCCCTTTTGCCATAATTTCTCTTTAGCTAAGTCCTGAATTTTGATTCACCGCCAGATTTTATCAGCAAACAGCTTACTTTCCAGAAGGACTCACAGATGCTACAGCTTCTAACTTCTTTCATGTTTTTTCAGATGTTTTTTGAAAACACCTGCCTGTCTTCTTATCTGTGTAATAACTGCCCAGATATGACACTCCTGATCCTATTTTCTGTCCCTTAGAAAACTTTGGGAACAGTGTGGCACAGTTTCCTGGCATTGAATGTGGCCCCAGTGGATCAGTTTTGTTTTTAAAACTTTTTATAAGGAATATGCCTTTTCTGCCTGGGCATAATTATCTCTATACTCCCGAATTTCATTAATAACCAGTGTCTGTTTTGGTGTCAATAGCTTTGGACCAGGATCCTCCCCACCTCACCAACCCCCCCCCCCGCCCCCACCCTGGGGGTTCCCTAATGGAGCTTCCATACAACCTACCGCGTCTTTCCCGTTGTCTTTCCCGTATGAAGACCCATCTCCTCACTTGGGGGAAATTTCCTTATCGTTTTATCTCCAAACATTTTCTTCTGTTGCATAAGTTGAATTCCTTACTTCAGAGATGCTAATTATCCGCATTAGGATTATCTCTGTCCTCCACAGCTATTATCTTCCCTCTAATTCCTCAATATCTTTGTTCCCCTCTTTATTCTGACCACTAGCTCAAGCCTTCCCTTCAGATGTTTAGAAATGTTCCTTAGGCTCCTTTCTGCTTCTGACTTATTGTGCAGTCCTGACACGGCGTTGTCTTGGTCTTCACTCAGTTCCTTAACTCTTCACTTCTTCTGTTCCATTTGTGTCACTTTATCATCTCTTTGAACCCTTGTTTTATTTAAGTCACTCAAGTTTTTATATAACACAAAGCAACAGTCCGCTTTGGGTAGTGCTTTCTCATGGCCTGAATCCCTCATCTCTCTTTGGATTCCTGTGTTCACCTTCTTTTGGTACAAAAGGCATTTAAGGGTTCATCCTACTATGGGCAGCTCTACCTAGACCTTCTGTCTGTTCACATGTGAGATAAATTCGTTTTCCCTGATACCCACCCTACTGTATCTGAGACCTTTAATCTTCCTCTCCAAGGTGCGACGGGAAAACTGGGTGCCGTTGCCCACAAGTCTCTGTAGCAGGAGGGCCGGAGGGCTGGGCTGGCGGGAGTGCTTTTAAGGGGGTGTGCACAGTCTGTTGGAGGTCTCTTTCGTGGATTTTTCCTTTAGTGCCCCCTCTGACCAAAGGTAATGCTATTGCTGCAGGAGCGTGTCTTCAGGCTTCAGTCTCAGGCAGATACTACGAAATTGTCTCTTTCACCATCTAGTCTCACCTCCTCTGCTGCCTTCCCTTCCCAGAGAGGGGAATGCAGCCTCATTTATGGCTGGAGGTGGTTACATGACACTATTACAGGGAAAGGAATTTTCCTCTCCAAGTTAAAAGACAAAACCATGTAAAGAGAAGGCCTTTCTGCCTTTCCCCACTTTGTCCCTCCTCAGACTTCCTCCTGGAAAGTTTTGCAATGCCTGGAGGGACAAGAGCCCCGATGACCAAGGTACATGCTAAGGGCACCAGCAGAGCAAAAAGGGCGGGGTTCCCTGAGGACATTCTTGGGTAGAGAACTCACCTGGACTGCCCACCTGAGGACTTACTATCATTTGATAGGAAGCGCTCCCCCGCCCCCACATCCTTTTCCTTAAGCCACTCTGTTGGCTAGCTATGGAAAATGACAACCAGCAGTTCTTTCTGCCACTGGTAGAATCCTGAGGTGGTCAAAGAGGGCTTCTAGCCTCAGAGATTCTTCTGTGACTTTTCCCCCAGGCTGACTATTTACCTCTTCAATCTAATTTTCCCTAAACTGGGTTTGGCACAAGGATGAGAAGAAGCAGAGTAAAAATCCTCAGGATTTTGGGGCATCTGTGTAGCATAGTCGGTTGAGCATTCAACTCTTGATTTTGGCTTAGGTCATGATCCCAAGGTAGTGGGATCGAGCCCCACGTCAGGCTCTGCTCTGGGGATGGGGCCTGCTTGGAATTCTCTCTCTCCCTCTCCCTCTGCCTCTCCACCCCCTCTCTTTGTCTCTCTGTCTCTGTCTCTCTCCCTCCCTCTCTAAAAAAAAAAAATTCTCAGGATTTTGCTACATGTTTTCTTTTCTCTTACCACTGGGAACAGGGTCAGCAGAGTCAAACCACGGTCATGTTCCTTCTCTTGGTTGTCAATTTTAACGTTTACAACATAAGGCCCATTGGCTTTGCTCGATTTTCCTGGAGACATTTTTTTTTTTTAATAATCAGGAAAATGTGTTCACTTCATCAGGTATTGAGGAAGAAAGATTTTGTGATCAGTTTCACTCAGCCCTCCTTGCTCAGAAGTCTCCCAGCCCAGACTGAAATTACAATGGCTAATGTACACTGTTTTCCAAAATAAACTATGACAAGCTAAAAACAGCGTTGCCTTGGGCTCGGTTGGTAGAACATGTGACTCTTGATGTTGGGGTCATGAGTTAGAACCCCATGCTGGGCAGCAGAGTTTACTTAAAAATAGTGTTCCCTTTCTAAACAGTCACATCTGGGAATCCAGGCTTATTTAACATTTGCAGGCAATTATTCCTAAATCAATCTAGATGGTAACCTCAAGTTTTTGTAGACTGCATTTGCTGCACAAGTGTTGATAAAGCAGTTATTGAGATCTAATCCTTGTCCAGTTTCTACAGACCAACTGTAACCTCGTTTTGCAAATAACTGGGAGGGGGGTTGGGGGGAGAAATCAACACTGTCCCCACAGTGATGGCTCAGTGTACCTGCACTCCTTACAAGGGGGAATACATGGGAGGTTTGGAAATGATGTATCAGACATTTCAGAAGTAACTACTTTCGGTGGCTATTTCTGCAAAAGAACTCATATTGTTATGATTATTTTTAGTATTCTCTATCACAGGAAATAATGCTCTGCATCGTTTCCATTAATCTTGAAACTACTTGGGGCGCTTGGGTGGCTCAATGGTTAAAGCCTCTGCCTTCGGCTCGGGTCATGATCTCAGGGTCCTGGGATCGAGCCCCGCATCGGGCTCTCTGCTCAGTGGGGAGCCTGCTTCCCCCTCTCTCTGCCTGCCTCTCTGCGTACTTGGGATCTCTCTCTCTGTCCAATAAATAAATACAATCTTAAAAAAAAAATTAAAAAAAAAATCTTGAAACTACTTGACCCTGTCTCATTTCGCCCTGTATGCTTCCATGATCCACAGAGGGCACGTGCCCTGCGCCTTTGGTGATCAGGCTTCTGCCAACCACAACTCTCTATGACGCTGGAAGGAACTGAAGTCATGTAAAAAAGTAGAAAGAGCAGTCAAGGTTTCTGCATCCTGAGGCCCTGGTTCAAAACAGGGTATGCATCTAGTGGCTCACTCGTTCACTCGAACCTGCGTACCACGCGCTGCGGTTCCCACCATCTCACAGGCTGTGTGGGGAGGCGCATGAGAAACAGCCACAACACAGCGCTATACGTGTGACAGAGACCTGCGGAGACTGCTACCTGAACACAGAGCAGGAAGCAGCTGGCCCTGAGCCTGGAGAAGTTCCCCACTCGGGGCTGGGGGCGAACAGTGGACATGGGAATGGCAGCTGACCAGGTGTGGCAGGAGAAACAGGAGCCAACAGCGTGGAAGGTGTCAAAAGAGGAAAGTCAAGAATGTAGGTGGTGGTGCCAAATGTTCACAGAGGACGGAAAGGAAGCCACGCACTTGTGCAGTCACTAGGGTAAGTGATGACTCAGGCAAGAGTCATTTCAGTAGTGCACTGGCGGTGACGAAAAGCAGACTGCGAGGAACTGGGAAGAAAATGGGAGGTGAAATTAAAGGCAGGAAATATTACTGCTTTTATAAGTTTGGAAGTAAAGAAAAGATCGGGCTCTAAGTGTGAACAGTATGGCAAGGTTGGGAACCACTTTTAAGGGGCGCCTGGGTGGCGCCGTCAGCTGAGTGTCCTACTCTTGGTTTTAGCTCAGGCCATGACGTCAGGTTGTGAGATGGAGCCCCGTGTGGGGGGCTCCGTGCTTGGTGGGGAGTCTGCCTGAGATTCTCTCTCCCTCTCCTTCTGCCCCTCCACCCCGGACCCTCTAAAGTAAATAAATAAACCTTAAAAAGAGCCACTTTTAAGGGAATGAGGAGGATTTCCCAACCCACAGAAAATCCAAAGGGGCCATCAGACATCGCGGCCACTGGCAGGGATACTGACAGACTTCGGGAGGGGCAGTGACGGTAGGAATGGAGAAAGACCTGAAACACCCACAGCAAATGTATCAACGAAATGCGGTGCCGGCATCCAATAAATGAATGGTATATTCAGCCCTGACACCTGCTACAACACCAAGAACCCCGAGAACAGGACACTGAGTGAAAGACGCTGGTCACAAAGGGTCACATGCTCTAGAAGTCCACTGATAGGAAACACCCAGACTCGGCAAACCCCTAGAGACAAAAAATAGATTAGCGGTTGCCAGGGTTAGGAGGAGGGAGTGATGGGAATTGACTGCCCTAACAGGTAGGGGGTCTCCTTTTGGGGCCATGAAAGCGTTCTGGAACTAGACACACGTGATGACCGCACTGCATGGGGAATGTACCAAGTGCCACTGAATTGTACACTGTAAAGTGCCTCAAACAGTAAAGTTTGTTACATGTATTTACACACGCGCAGGCACACCCTAAAGCAGCACAAAACCAGTCAGGCCATCAGGCAGGAAAGCGAAGGTGAAAGCCAACAGTCACTGGCAATTATATAATTAGGACACTCTTCCTAATCGTCAGTTATCAGGAAGAGGTAAGTTATGTTAACCATCAGGCTGAACAATATGTAACCGCAAAATGAGCAGTTTCGCACGGTTTAATCTACTATGTTCCTTTTTTAAAGACAGGGCACTCTGTGACTGTCCATAAAGATTTCTGTCTCTGTTGATGCCAGATATATCAAGCCTCTCGCAATCCCAGCTGATCCTGATTTTTGCTCCCCTCCCCCGCTAAAATAAGTACCCCACTTGGGAAAGGCAACTTCCACAATTTCCTTTGGAAAGGACGACGTCTGCTAGGGAGAGCAGACAAAAAAGAAGGTACACACGTGGGTTTTGTTTCTGGTTTCGCCAGTTCTGTTCCGAAGGACTAGGAACAGAGGAGTCCTTCCAGCTCCAAGATTCGGTACCTCTTCACCGGGGAGCGTATGATGCCCACCAGTCCATCAGGTCAAATGAGAATCCCTCTCTAAAAGTGGAAACTAACATCACTCCCCAGCTTTGACCAACCAGTCCTGCTCATTATCAGCCCTCCTAACCTCAGAATATCCTACATTTTTTTAAAGTGATAAAAAAGAGAGTAGGTTCTACAAAATCACTGTCTCAGGAAGGCAGGGATTCTTTCATTTTGATAAATGACCTCCCATCCAATTGACAAACAGGAAATCAAATAGCCCTCATGGCGAAGGAAGTAATCCCAGTGAGATGCTTAAGATGTGGAACATATTCTGGGGTATCGTGGGCTTTCTAAGCAAAAAAAAAAAAAAAAAAAAAAATTGAGGCAGGAAAAAAAAAGACAACGACCAATAAATTGACAGTGCATTTCTATAGCATTGCTTGACCCCCTACCTACCACATTTCTAACTCACAAGTTTTGCTTTCTTTTTCATCCATAATAATAATTATTATGAACTAAATAGAAGTAATTTTTAATCTCCGTATAGGATAGGAGCAGGAAATAGGCCCCTGAGTTAGTCGGACATGAGTGCAGGTCTTGGCTTCACTGCCTAGATGTGTGTCCTCAGCAAATTGGTCCACTTTTGAGCCTCAGCTTATCTACAAAATAACCTTCCTGTCTCAGAGGTATGTTGTGACGAGTGTGAAACAGACAAAGCCATCCGCTCAATAAATGATCAGTGAATTACGACGTTACTATAAAAAAGGAATCAGGATAGAACTCAGGTCCTAGGTCAGTATTTAACCCATACCCTGTCGGCCTCCTCTCCACTGTCCTAAGTTTAGAATGTAATGTTCTTGCAGTCATACAATTAAAATTCTTTCTTTTTTCCAAAAGCGGGGTTTCTGCCAAACATGGTGGCTCTGTAGTATATTTCTAAACATAGCTGATCAATAACTTGGCTTGACTACAGTAAGTAATAAAGTGAAATCTGTAATTTTACGGAAGTAAGCAGTACTCTAGATTCCTGGAGATTACAGTGAGAGTAGCAGAGCCAGTGAATTAATCAGTCTTCTGTAGACTAAGGCTGCTTCTAAATTATTTTGGATGGGTGATTCTCTCCACTTTTTTTGAAATGAAAAACACAGACACTATGTGTGTGTGTGTGTGTGTGTGTGTAAAATATTTATATGTGTATTTATTTATTTCAAGGGAAGAATTACCTATAGTCCTCCTTGGTGATCAGTATCATTGTTAACAAGTTCTACCACTGAAGCCTATTATTTAGCTCATGCCCATTTATTTCTCTTCTGAGTAAAACACAGAACTACGAAGGGCCTGGCAATCCGTCCTTTACAGGGAAGTCACTTTTCTTAGTCGATCTTTGCACACCTATTCTGTAACACCCAAAGTCACTGACTTTCAAATTTCTAGTGACAAAACCTTTTCAAAAGGAAGGCAATTAAAAGGCCAACATGCAAAAGGGAAGAGCTTGGGAGGCAGGGAGCCCTGCAAAACTCTGCCCAAGGAAGCATGATGTCTCCTTCCCCTGCTTTCCGGTTCTGAGTGACAGAAGCAAGGAATGTAATCAGCAGTCCAGCTGAGGTCACAACATGAGAGGAAGGGATGATCTCTCCGTGCTCCTCCCACGTATGGAATCTGTTCTCTCCACCAGAGATGTTCCGGGGGATCAAGTGAGACGTCCCCTCTCAGAGATCCTTCTCTTGCAAGAACTTACAGACACACCGAGAGAGCTACCATATGTTGTAGATGCTCGAGTTTGTGCCAAGAAAAAAAGGACCTCATCTGGTCAAAGGGTTTCTATTTTTCATGAACTCCAGTTTTTCATACACTGACCAAAGGAGAGGGCAGTGGCCCCATTTAAGTCAACTTTTCCTGACTTAAAGACTTTCTTGTCTTCCTGTCTTTCCTGATTGTCTTCTGCAATCAGAAGATGGCAAACATTTCTTGACACTATTACCTGAATGAGGGTAAGCAAGTTACTATCTTCATGTTCCCGTTCCCTCTTTTACAAATAGAAATAATGCCAGGGCCATCTTCCAGAATTATTGTAAAGATTAATGTGAGATGATAGCTATCGTTTATTTATTTGTGCTTGTCGCATAGTAAGAGCCAGCAAATGTGAGCTAGTATCACCAAAAGCATCATCGCCATCCTGGAGTCTGGACAGATGTGACATTTCTTCATGAAGAATATTGTGGAAAGCTATAATACTTAAAAGTCTGAAATCAACTCTCCAAAAAGTGCTTTTGCCACAAACAGCACCATGTCAATAGGTACTCAATATAATGACCCCAAATTACTCCATCCTAAGTGAGAATTAATCTTTGCCAAGTATGCTGGGGGGGGAAAAAAAACCTCTATTGAAGTATAAAGCAAGAAATAAGGACCACACAGTAAAATTCTCTTAAAAATCTCATTTTAAGAATCTGCTGAGGCCAGATGTGACTAACAATTTAGCACTTGGATTCAACTACGAAAGAATAAAAAGCAGGATATGGCATTCTTTAAAATCAGTTTTGTTTCAGTGTTTAATAAACTTATCACAAATCTCTGTGACTTAAATACAGAAGCCCATGGGTTATGGTGAGTTTTTTGCCCATTCTGGGGATGACACATACCACATATCAATGTACATAATTGTACATATATACATAGTTCCATTAGAATATGCTTAAAAAAGATTTTTTTTTTTTAAAGAAAAGGAGAGTTCTATTTAAAAACAGCTGCCAACCCCCACACCCAAATCCTTATCCTGGGAATTTGCTTCCTCCAAACCAATTTTGAAGAAAGAAAAAAAGAACCTTAAGAGAAAAGTAATTTTGAAATCCAGGCAATAGTAAGGAGAAGATATCCTTCCTTTCCATTTAAATGCAATGCTATGAGATTGTCTAAAAAAGGTCTTATTTTCTACTTGCCTGCAAGTTCCCCATGTTGTTACTGGTCTTTTTTGGTTTTGGGTTTTTTTTTTAAAGAAAATCTGTCAACTCCCACCCTAAGTCCTACAGCAGCACACTTGAAGGCAGGAAGACACATCACACAGGCAACTCGAAATCCCATTTGGAGCGACCCAACCACATCGAGGGACCTCCAAGCGCCCCGCCACCAGCAGCAGGCGGGAGCACGGCAGAGCTAGGCACGCCCTGACCCCCGCCGCCACCCCCCCCCAGCCAACCCCCGGGCCCACTGACCTTCTGATGACCTGTGACTTCGTCCCTGCTTCTCCCCAGCTCCTCAGCAAGTTTCACGTTCTCTTCTTGCAGTGCCGAAAGCTGCTGGGACTTCTGAGCTGCTGCCTGCTTGAGGGTTTCTCTGCAAGGACAGTGAGTGCAGGGTTACCATAGAAACAAGACAGGCAAGGAAACTGTGGGAGACGACGGGCTTCACAGCACTGAGGAAAATATATCTGGGTCACGTGCCTGATAGGATCTGTAATAACAGGAGGCAGCGGTATCTACGTGAAGGATAGGCTAAATGGCTTTAACCTCTCAGGAGGAGGACTGCCGCCCACAATTATTACACTTTTTTTCTAAACCTAATAAACACTGTATCCACCCTCTCTCCACCCACACTCACCCACTTCTATCTAAACACTCCCCGTACAAAAAAGCAATGTTACTATAAAATAAAGGACAAGCGGAATGGTCAGTCTTCTTGTCTTTAGGACTATTTCCATTAGAAAATTATGCTAAAACCCTCTATGTTGATAGAGTGATTTACGCTGCTGCCAAGGTACTCTGTTCTGAGCGCATAGACCTGTAATCTGTTTTTTTCTGGCAGAAATAAAAATCTAATGGTCCCCTTTGCCCGTATCTGTCAGAGTCAAGTGCTGGCGTGAATCTGAGTATATTTTTAGGACAACGCTCCAGGTGAAATGCCCAAAGGAAACGCGGTTTTCCAATTTCATAACAGGTGTTTCATTTTGACTGTATTCTTTCCACATTGTTAATTTGTAATTAAAAGAAGCAAATAAAAATAGAGCCTGCTGACCTGTATCATGAATATATCGGCATATAAAATGTGAGCAGAGTAAGTGTATTTGCTAGACATCTTCCCAATATTAAAATTATCCAAAATAGACATCTCAAATTATTATCTTTTACACGTGGATATTGAAAATATTTGGTTTGATCACTGGATTTTGGTCTTCTGTCATAAAAGGTTTTAATGCCACTATGAATTTTAAGTCTGTGCCGGCTAAAACTCCGTGTAGGGAGCTGTCCTACGTGGCTGAATCCTGAATCAAGTCCTCTGGGTATGAATCCATCTGCTGATGCAGGAACACGTCTATTTTTAACTTCAATTGTCTAATGGGTGGCGATGCCTGGCATCTCCAGTTTTTCTGAGTTTTAATTCTCCAACCACCTAAAATATGCATCCCGGGGTAAGATTTAGGGGAGTAAATCCACACAAAAACTCTCCCAGCCCATTAAAGGAGGTCTTTTACAGAGATGTCTATTTAGCAAGTGAGGAAAAACAGAGAAGAGATTTAAGCCTCAGGTCATTCAAAAGCTAGGAGGGTTGGTTTTAATTATGGATCAGAATACACACACACACACACACACACTACAGCTAAAGTTCACCTTCTGGCCCAAGTCCATCCACTCTTGACAAATTTGAAGATTTTACTTAGGATGATTTCATCCTAAGTCAAGCCTTTTACTCCCAGGGGTCACTGCCTTCCTCAGGAGCTAGTTGGACATGGCTTCTGGGTGGCCTGTCAGTTGTAAGTTTGTGATCTGCTGTCTCTTAAAGAGTTTCATCTTCTAATAGCTTATTATTATTATTATTATTACTACTACTACTACTAAGTAGGCTCTACACCCAGCATGGAGCCCAACTCAGGACCCTGAGATCTAGACCTGAGCTGAGATCAAAAGTTCGGATGCCTAACCCACGGAGCCACCCACATGTCCCTTAATGGCTTTTTAAATCCTTGGTTTCTGTTAAGAGCCCACAGTACAGAAAATTAAAATAAGAAGTCAAAGAAATTTCAAAATTTTCTAAAGTACTGATCTATGAAAGCATTATTTGTTCAACATAAAATCTATAAAATGCTTTCCTAAACAATTTTCTCAATCAATCCTCAAGGCCCAAGGAGGCTACTAGTATTATTTATATTTTAAAGATAAGAAAACTGAAGATCAGGGAAGCAAGAGATTTTCCCCAAATCATAAAGCCAGTAAGTTGCAGAAGCATGAGGACTAGAGTTAAAATTGGCGACGGACCTCAGCTGTGATTCAAATATAGAAACACCTTTCCATTTTTCTTTAGAGTGTAGCAGGTATGTGCATTTCATACAGGAAGAAGGCTCTCATAGCCCAATTTCTGGAAATACTCCAGGGAATCATTCTGAAAATACCTAAAGTATTTCTAACAATTTTTACAGCTACTTTTCTTTCTACATGACAGACAACTATCCCAGTTTTAAAACTGAGAGGCAAATACGTGTTTTTCACATTGACTTGCAAACATTCTACTTACAAGTCTATTATAAATCAATTAATGGCCATGCTAAATCTACTCTAGATTTGTTACTGTGCCAGGTGAGTAATTAAAGACAACAATTAAACTGCTTATATCATTTTCCCTAAGATTCAAAATTATACGTCAGGGGGGAAACATCTTCTCTCTCCACCTGAAAATAGGAGCTGGCTAACCAAAGCCAAGAGTTTTCCTAAAACCAGTCTAATCAATAGCACAGAAGGAACACTTCGCTACAAGGGCTGGGTGGCAAGCACCAAGGGCAATATTCCATAGGAAGTAGTTTCAATTAGAACTCCAGTGTCTACACTGGGAGCTATTTTTCTCCAGGAATCGAAGCCCCGTCAGGTGAGGGGAGATACCAGGAAAAGTTCTCAAGGACATAAAGTGCCCCAGATACATGCTGAACCACAGAGAAATCATCAGCTGCTCGTTCTCTAGCTTTGACCACTGAAGAATTAAGAAGCGGTAAAATGCCTGCCTTTTTTTTTTTTTTTTTTTGAGAAGCACCGTTCCCATTACATAGTACATTTATTTTAGATGGTCCTGGAAATGCGGCCAAGTCTACGGCAGGAAACAATGAGTCACTAGGGGCAGGGGCTCTTCCAACCTACTCCCTCTACCAGCTTCTGAAGCCTGTCACTGGTGTCTCCCACGACTCCTCCCTCCTGCCAAGGAACCCCAGCCATGGTGGGCCAGGTCACCCACAGAAGACGTGACTCCCTCAGGCCTGGTGGGCCAGACGAAAGGTGGAGAAGCAGAAGCGGTACAGGCCGTCTGCCCAGCGGTCCTGGTTCCTCCTCACCCAAACTACTCCCTCTCCGCGGTCAGAGATCTGGGGACAGTGGCTCCAGCGAGGAGGACAGGCCAAGGTTAGAGACAGCAATAGCAGGGGCCACAGTCTTTCACTCATGATCCTCTGTGCCCACAGCCAGTGAATTTTATTATTCACTGGAATCAAAGAAGGGCAGAAAATTTCTCTCTTCCCAGAGGTTAAGCCACCCCATGTTAACTGGAGGTGGGTGACATGACAGTGACGTAGTGAGGACCCTGAACGCTCCAATACCAGACCGACGCAATGGCCATTCCGAGAGACCCCTAAGTAGTACCGCAGGGAAGAGGGGTTTTAGCGACGTGCCAAGAGCTCTCTCGGCTAGGTCCACGCTGACCCTGCCCCTCCAGTACCTAGTACGGCCCAGAGAGCTCAGAGGTGGGATTATGGCAGCGGGAGGCTGGAACCTTCTCCTGCTGCTCAGATCCTCCCTCACCAGCTGCCTGTGTGACACAAATGAACTCAAGTCAACAGTGCTCTGAACCCTCCAGCTCAGCCCAACTCCTTCGTGGGTCCCGGGCAAAGCCCCGCAGTAAAGCTGCGGCCACCCTCTACTGCTGCGACTGGCGTCGTTTCCCATCACTGTGACCTTTGTCCATCTGGGTGATGTGGCTTCAGGAGGCCAAGAAACGCAAGCTCTTCCTGAGGGTCACGAGCACGTGTGTAAACGCAGAAACCTGTGAAGGTGAAGGGGGTTGGTGGAAACTGTCTGAACACCGTCTGGGAATACTATTAACGCTGAGACTGAGGTCAGGAAGTACCGAATCACTATACTGTGCGCCTGGAACTAACGCCACACCGTACGTTAACTACCTGGAATTTCAATAAAAATTAAAACAAAAACAACAACAAAGACCGAGGAAGGGATCGATCACGCGTCCGGAGTGACTCAGAGGAGATTCTTTCTCGGGGGATTTTACGAACTCTCCGAACAACCTGACGTGTCCTGGGTTTAGTCTGAGCTTGATCAACAACTCGCCTGGAGGACAGAGACTGGTCTTGGCGCTATTGTTTGACCGAATCTCATGCCTCTGTTTGCTCAGAACTGGAAGCAAATAATTTAGGCCCTGGAAGGGCAGGGGCCGTGTAAAGCCGTCTCTGTATCCTTCCCAGCTCGGAAGACACAAACGTTCACCACATTAACTGGCTTTAAAGTTTCAGGTTTACACAGTTGGTATGGTGTAGCTCTCAGAACACAAGAGCAAAAGGAAATCTACACCCCAACTATCACTTCGAATGCCTGATAAACACCAATGATTATGACAATCGGACTTGAATGGCCGGGATTTGGAGGTGGTGTTGACAAAGGAAACAAGGTCGGCCTGTCTGCCTGAAATCAAGGTAGCCGACTGATGGATAAACCTCGATTAAAAAGGTTTCTTTTTATTCTCTCACCTGATTTCCATGCAAGAAGGTTTGATTATTATTAAAATCAAGATTATTGATAATCTTGAAGTGACATGCTTTTTTCTCCCTATGGAAAGGGTTTTGAGAGACTTATTTCTAAAGCGCACTGCTTTAAAACCCCAAACAAACAATTCCAATTCCTCTTGTATTTTCTTCATAAGGTCATAGTCCAATCCCAAACGCCCTCACTTAACAGCCAGCACACATTCACTTTGATCCTCTAACCTGGTTACCACCGTGTGACTTAGCTACACTCCAGCTAGATATAGGGGTTACTTCTCAGATTTGCTACCACATTTGGGGGGCAGGAAAGGGGCAATTACTTTTGAAGTACTTGCCAAGTTATTTTTTTAAGTAATTAGTCTCATTTTCACTTCTGCGATATTAAGTCCCCAAGTTTCTCTCAAAGGAGATGAACTTACATTTCTTTCCTGAATTCTTCCATTTTTTGGTTCTCGACCGTCAGAAGTTCTTTTGATTTGTTCAGCTCTTCCACATTTTTCAAGTTGTTTTCTTTAAGTGTATCCAACTTAAAGACCAAGAAAAAAAAACTTGATGAAATTATGTTGTTTTCCAGTGACATGACCGGATAGACAAATTATTCATGCAAATGTGCACTAAAAAGACAGGTGACGTTAGTCACTTGCAAAAAAAAAAAAAAAAAAGTCACTGGGTGAGGAGATGACAAATGACCATGTCATTATAAACTGCAAGCCTCCCCCTTATGTTTAGTCAGACATTTCCTGTACACCTGGCCAAAATGTCAAACCAAATTGCTACATGAATTACAACAAAAGTTTACTCTCATTTTGTGTACAATTCTCAATATTTAATTGAACTTGCTAATCATGTATGACCCCTCTTAAAAAAAAAAAAAACAAGAAATAAATGGCAAAGGCATGACATCAGCAAGGATTATTCTTTGTAATAAAAACAAAAACTCCTTTCCTTCCCCACAGATTAGTAATTTCAGATGTGTCAAGCTTAGTACCAAATGTATGGCGTGCTGACTACAAAAATTTTCCAAATCAAATTATCTGTAGGCGGGAGAATATCTGATTATCCGTCTTAACTTTGATCTGAAAAGGAAAAAGCCAGGCAAGTGAGGCTGAAAAGCACTCATATTCATTCGTTCAGCCCCATCACCTGCCCACGGGGGAGGCAGTCAGCTTAGCCCTGGTGGGAACACCAGACACGTTATTGGAACGAGTGGGGATGTGACCAACTATGGGCTCTGACAGGTGACTGGAGTTCTAGGTGCTGAGCCCCCGTCAAGGATAGGGAGCTCGCTCGGAGCCGTCTACTGCCCAGGGTGCGCTCCTGGTGCCACGGCGGCTTCCTGGGACGTGGGTGTCCTCTCCTACAGTCAGAGACACCTTTGCCACGTCACATGCCACCAGCCAGGAGTCCCAGACAGTGCCTCGTGGTTTTACCACCACAATATTCCTTTCAATGCCCTCTACAATTAATAGAGGAATCTGGAATTCCAGATTCACAGAATAAGAAAAACCAGGTACCACAATGGGTCCCCAAAAATGATTCATCTGGTTTTGTATTCTGGTTATGTAACAAGGACACCAAGGGCTACGTCATGAAGGCACACAATTCTCCCTGATTCTACCCTTAAAAATTAGATCTATTCCTTAAAATCTTCTCCTTTATTTTAGCTTCTGTGACTATCATCTGATTTTTTTTTAATTCTTTCTCTTGTCTTAGGACTATCAGTTCTGAAAATGTACCCCCTTCTATGTCCAGTTTTATTCGCCCTATAGTTACCTGAAAATGTGCATGTCTTTGACTTTCCATAACGAGAGGGAAGGTCTCTCTTGCCTCTACAAAGCAGCTACTCAACGTGGCTAGCCCTTCCCTTGCTTTAATTCCTTCATGTCTCACCTGACTATGCCTTTCAAAAGCATAACTGTTTGGGCGAATCCAGCTGCTTGGGATTCAGAGGTAACTGCTTCCCAGAGAGAGAGAGAGGGTTGGTACGAGCCGGGCACGGGGAGGAGGGGGTTCAAAAAGGGGTCCAGGAAGAATGAGCGATATGTTACTGCGGACAGGATCGAAGTGGTCTCCGTGCCACAGTCTGTGTGAGACCCAGGAGGGGCTGTCTGGAGAGGACACAAAAGGGAACCAGGAACTGAGTGAGACGCCAAGAAAAGGCCTACGTCAAACTCAGTGCCGAGAAGCGGAATTTAGTGGCTCCAGTTGGGAGAGCATTGAGGAAAACAATGTGTGTGATTTCAGATCAAAAAGATACAGTTCCATCACTGAGGTTACCAGAGAAAGCCCCGCTATCAAGGTTTTCCCCTCATTTTTTTTTTAAAGGTTGACCCTACTAAATGAGTAATGAAGTCATACACTTTATTAATATTATAGTGGTTCCGGTGTACATTCAACTCCACTAACACGGATCAAACCTGTATGAGGCCACACTTCAAAAAATAAACAATCCTGAGTTAGTGATCAAACATTCCATGGAGTCGGTAAGCTGTCCTTTGTACAAAAAGCCATTTAAATCTGATTACTTCATTCTGGAGTTTTTCATTTGTTTGCTTGGTGTCCTCCAAGGAGGCCAGGGTTTCGCTCTTCTCTTTGGTCATCTGTTCCATTATCTGCATGGCGTCTTCTGCCGTTTGAGCAGCCTGAACACAAGAAAGCATGTGAGGAAAGAGGACAGCCCCTGGCAAGCCCATCAGGGACACTCGGGCTGTGCGGCTCAGGCAGCCCTCACTGTCTGTGTGGTGAAGGCTAAGGACCAGTCACCCATCCACCGCCGAGACCGACAGACCGAGCCATGAAAGGGGAACCAAATTACAGATCCTTTTCATGCCGATCTTCAAATGAGCCAACTGCAATACGATATTTGCGTATTTTCAGACCCTTCCAACCCAATAGCTTTCCAAGCTCCAAAGTTACACTGATAGCCACGCTCACCACTCTGATCTATGTTTAAGAAAAACATTCACTTGGGCGCCTGGGTGGCTCAGTGTGTTAAAGCCTCTGCCTTCGGCTCAGGTCATGATCTGAGGGTCCTGGGATCAAGCCCCGCATCGGGCTCTCTGGTCGGCAGGGAGCCTGCTTCCCCCCCTCTCTCTGCCTGCCTCTCTGCCTACTTGTGATCTCTCTCTCTCTGTCAAATAAATAAATAAAAATCTTTATAAAGGGCGCCTGGGTGGCTCAGTTGGTTGGGCGACTGCCTTCGGCTCGGGTGATGATCCCGGAGTCCCGGAAATCGAGTCCCATATCGGACTCCCGGCTCTGCGGGAAGTCTGCTTCTCCCTCTGACCTTCTCTCCTCTCATTCTCAGTCTCTCTCTCTAATGAATGAATGAATGAATGAATGAATAAATAAATAAATAAATAAATAAATCTTAAAAAAAATCTTTATAAAAAAAAAGAAAAACGTTCACTTCACTGATAAACAGTAACATCCTTATGTAGCTGAATTTTCCCTTCGTCATATTTATTGCTGTATGTTTGAGGCACTATTCTTGCTATTTCAGATTTGGGACTTTTGAAAGCACTTGTAATTTAGATTGGGAATTTCTCAGGTAAAGACAAAAATTATTTGGGCAATGGTGAACATAAGGCTCAAGTGTTTAATGAGAAGCACTAAATGGAAGAGTCTATGAGAGAAGCTGTGGGTAACGAATATAAACACGGCTGTGAATAAAAAAGATCATATGCATATGGCCACAAATCCTTAGCTAAGAAGATATAAAATTATCATAAAAAATAAAATTTGTTTGTTTGTTTTTCATAAAAAAGAAATTAAGATATTTTTAGGCACTTGCTTACAGCTTCATGCAGTCTAATAAAGCTGATGGGAATTCTGCATTATGCCTTCCCCACTACCAGCCATGGAAAAGCTCCCTGGAGTGTTCCAACTGTATTTGGATAGACATAAGCAAACAGTTAAGAGCCAAACAGAAGATACTATGTTTCACTATGTGCCCATTTTACTATAGTTCTTAATCCTTTAAGAACCATAGGTGACTTTCTCAAGTAAATTTCTCCTTAAATTAAAAAATGTATCCTTTTTATTCACAGTTTACAATTCTTTCCAAATGGAGAGAGACAACTGCAATTAGAGATTTAGTAAGGAATTGCCCCTTCAGGTGGTAAAACAAACGGCTTGAGACATAGGAGCAGCTGCTTAAGTGGGGTGCATTTCTTCACTGGCGGCAAAGACAAGCCCCCCAGGGCCGCTAGGAAGTTAGTACAAGGGGTTAGTAGTCCAGGCCTGGTCCCTGACCATCCCATTTTACCGTAAAAGACTGAAGAGTCTCGAGCTCTCTAATTTTAAAAGTGAGCTTGCTCTTGTCTTTCCTCAAAGTACGGTTTTCATTTTGCGATTCTAGGAGGTTGGCTGAGATATGGCTGTTGGTTTTGGCCAACTGGCTAATCTCTTTCTGAAGGATGAAGTAGCTTTCCGCCAGCTTCTCCTTCTCCTTCAGGAGCTCCTCCTTGGCCAGCATCGTGTCTCTCTTCTCGGCCAGGAGGTTCTTGTTGTCCTGCACCACCTTGGCGCGATCCGCCAGCGTCATCTCGTGCTTCAGCCGGAGGTCGTCCAGGATCTTGGTGAGGTAGCTGTGCAGCTCCTGCAGCTCTAATTTGGATTTGGACAAGGTGCTGAAATCGCTCTTCAGAGTCTCTATGTTGGCAGCGAGCCGAGCCGTTTCTGCACTCAAGAGCTCCTTCTCCTTAATTATCTCCACCACTTTCTGCTCTGACTTGGTCTTCTCTTGGACGAGCACAAAATTTTCGGACTGCAGCTGCTTGGAACACACTCTTAACTCCTCCAGCTCCTGCTCCAGGAGCGCCGTCCTCCCGCGAAGTTTATTGTTTTCATACAGGGACGACTCGTGTTCCTGCGCCCTGGCTTCCTTTTCCAGGATGAAGGACTGCTGCATGGTGTGGATCTCCTCGTTTAGCCTCTGACACTCTTCCTGCAGGTTCAGCCCGTCCCTCAGCAAGATGCTCTTTTCAGAACAGCACGTCTGAAGTTCGGCATTCAGACTCTCCTTCGCCTGCAGGGTGCTCGTGTGCTCTTTTTCTAGACTCTTCCTGGCATTCTGGGCCTCTTTCAGCATCACAGAGAGCTCGTGCTTGCTGGCTGCCAGCTCTTGGTTCTCCTTTTTCCTCTCCTGAAGCTCCTTCTTCAGAGTGTCGAGGTTACCCAGGAGTTTCATCTTCTCGTGCACTAGGATTCTTCTGCTGGCGGACTCTTGATCGTATTTCCTCTTGAGGTCTCCTATGGTTTTCATGGAATTCTCCCTTTCTGCAAGCAAATCTCCATTCTGCATTTCCAGGACAGATTTTTCCTTCATGAGACTGTCATGCTGCTTTTTGAGCTTAGTAATTTTCTGACAGACCACCTCCTTCTCAGAAGTTAGGTAAGTGATCTTCTCATTCAGGCTCAGCTCGTTAAGGGCGGCCTCTTCCGAGTACTTCTTCAGTTTTTCAGCGATGAGCCTGTTTTCACTTAGAAGTTCTTCTTTTTCAGCCAAGAGTCTTCTCTCAGAGGAAGCCAAGGTTTCTTTTTCATGCAGAAGCTGGATGCACTCGGAGTCTGTGATCTCCCGACTGGTCTTGATTTCTTCCAGGAGCTTGGTGAGGCTGGTGTTTGCAGCCTGAAGTTGCCTCATCTCCAGCTCCGCCTTCCTCAGGGCCCGCTGGGCCTCG
The DNA here is from genome assembly GCA_028533885.1 of Nasua narica. NCBI lineage: Eukaryota > Metazoa > Chordata > Mammalia > Carnivora > Procyonidae > Nasua > Nasua narica. The sequence continues at coordinate 5,363,299 of CM052808.1, read as the reverse complement.
TCCAGCTGCGTGCGGAGCCCACTGACCTCCGTGCTGAGCAGCTGCTTGATCTGGAGGGCGGCCTCCAGGCTGGCACTCAGCTTTTCCTGATCCTGAAGGAGCACGTCCTTCTCAAACTGCAGATCTTTGCTGCTTTGGAGAAGATTTTCTCTTTCCACTTTTAAGGCGATGCACATGTTATCAAGACCGGACTGCTTCTCCAAAGCTGACTTTTTCTCAGTGGTGAGATCTTCGATCTCCTGCACCAAGGTTTTCTGATCTTTGACCAGCTCCTCGTAAGAACTCTGGAGCTTCTGAATAATTTCATCTTTATCTTTAGCCAAGGCAAGGTTTTCAGCAACGAGCTTCTTGATATGATCCTCCTGGTGATCTTTTTCTTCCTGAGCCTTCTTAGACTCTGCGATCAAAGTATCTTTGCCGAGCTGGAGCTGTTCCACGAGCGCCTGCAGGCTTGCTCGGGAGGCCTGCAAAGAGTCGTTTTCCATACTGACCTTCAAGAGTTCTTCCTGTGCCGTATTGACTTCTCGTAGTAACTGCTCTCTCTCGACGGCCAGAGATTCTTTACGGACCTGTTCCTGCCGACAGAGCTTTTCGGCATCCTGCTTTTCTTCTAAGACTTTCTCCTTTTCTAAATGAAGAGTTTCGTTTACCGACCACAGTTTCTGTTGATCTTCCTGAAGTAAAGTTATTTTGGCCTCCACCTCTACCAGCTTTGATAAGAGTGAACCTTTTTCTAACTTTAAAGCATTTCCCTCCTGTGCAAGAAGCTGCTTCTCTGATTTCAGACCCCTCAGCTCTTCTGACATTAGTTCAATTTCTTTTTTGGCTGATGTTAACAAATAAGTTAGCGACTACAGAAACAAAGGGTGGAAAGAATGGAAACAAAATGAAATCAAGCAGACAAATGCGAGCCCAAATAACTTAATGTAACCTAAATTGTAAAAGCTTGAAGTCTTTTTTTTTACAGTAAATGTCATAGGAACTACCTGGATAACAAGGGGGAGAAAACTAGATGCATAAAAAGCCCATAAAAAGATAATTAATACAAAGTACGTTTAGCTTTGCAAAGTGCTGGTCTACCTACTGGTTTATTTTCTCTTTGCAACACTTTGGAAATCATCCCTGAGTGGTACCTAAGGAGGCAAAATTGTAGTTTGACTTCAACATCGGGGCATGAGATTCTTTCTCGCCCTCCCAACTTCCCAGTTATTTCTACCACAGGAAGAATTCAGGGAAGAATTAAAAAAAAAAAAAAATCCAAACCAGAGAACGACAAGTGAGCGTATTTTAACCAAAAAAGGCGGGGGGGGGGGGGGGAGGCAAGGGTGAGGGAAAATAAACTGTTGCTTTTCAAACTAACTACAAGACCTAGCCCGACCCAATTTAATCCCAGTATTACGTATAACTTATTACAAGTACAGACCAATTTGCTAGGCTTTGGTGACTAAAATAAATGGGTTTTTAAAAATATATACTGGTTTGTACAACGACTTGACCACATTATCTACCCTAGCACTGTCCACGACCTCCTGCAGTGGTGTGAGTGTTCTTTACCTACACGGATATGGTAGCCGCCAGTGAGCACGTCAGACCCAGCAAGTGCGACACGGGGGCTCAATTTGTAATTTATGGAAATTTAACAAATTCAAACTCGAATTAATGTGGCCAGCGGTTAGTGCCTTGGACAGCTGCAGATCACTGGCTCTTCAACCAGAAAACACAGCAATTTTGTGGGCTCCCTGAACCTCCTGACATCTCATATAAAAACTTGTTGAGCATATAAATCATCCCCGGGGCTGGGGGGAGTACATCTTAAGGTTTCATCAGATTCTTAAAATAGTCTGTGAGCCACTATTGTTCGCAAACACTGACATCCGCAGCAATCAGATACCGAGACAACTTTGGGAGGGAAACGATCCCGACCAAATGATCCTTGTAAAAAATGAAAAATTTTTTACGACACCAGTAAGCAGAACTAACGAGCCTTCACACAAAACTACTGGAATGCTGTGGTTTGGTTGGACTGCCACATTTTAACGGAAACACTAAACAAGTGGAGTCTGTCCAGATAAAGGGAAGCACAAAGTCGAAAGACCTGGAAATTACATCCAGTGTTAAATGGCTCATAAAACTGGAGACATTCTACGGGGAGAGGACGAAGCCTTGACGGCAGCACGGACGGGAGAGAAGGTATGTGTTAGGTCATGGTCCAATTTCATTAATGAGTTTTAGGTGGGGTTTGTTTCAAGTCTCATTTATGCTCTTTTACATTTCCTTTTCGCTAAACTCCTGGAGAAACATTAAAAATAATCGAAGACAAGTATTTACTTTTCTCTGAGCAAGTTCAATGGTGGCAGGAAAATGTTAAACACCGGTAGGAGGGCTGAACTTCATTAAGTGACCAGAGTCAAAAAATATACTGGGTTGCAGAGATGATCCTGATGCCATAAAATGAAATTCAACGTATTAAATTCTACTCTATTTAATAACAAGAGTGTGCCTTCTGGGGACATATAAAAGCCCTCTCTAAAGCCCTCCCTTCCAACGGGCCCTATGGGAACCCTGCTTCCCCAGTGCTCCCTTGCTTCCCTGGGCCTCACCCTGTTGCTTTGCTGCAAGATGTCTCTCCTAACCCCAGGCAAGGGGGCAGGAAGGTGGCCAAGATCAGAGGCCACAACAGGGGCCTCCTGCAAGCAGGCAGAGAGAGCTCAGACAACACGAGACCCTCTGAGACAGCTGGGAGGCCTGCAGCGCGGGGGTGGGGGGCGACGGCTCCACAGGACACTCAGGGGAGAGACCTGTATGGTAGCCACCGCCACCCCTGAGAAGGAGCAGCAGCTGGCAGAAAGCTCTGGAAGCCAGGAAAGTGTAGTTCGCCATCCCGCCATGCGCTCGGAGGTTAGCATCTGTAAAGGTCGGTGCGACCCACCCCATCTGCTGCTGCTTTGTGTGACGCCACGTGGCAGCGTGATCCTCTCCCAGAACATACTTTGGCTTTGTCGGCTTGCTTTTTCAGTTCCGCCATCTCCTGCATCAAGTCGCTGTTCTTCTCCTGCGCGGCCTTCAGCCTCTCCTCTGTGTCCGACAGCGTCTTCTGTAGGCTCTGCAGGACGGCTTCGTGCCTCGCCTTCGTCTCACAACTGGCTTCCTCAAACCTGGCCTTCAGATCCTGGCACTGGTTGTGGCTCATTTCCATCTTCTTTTCCTGCAGAAACCCCGAGGGAAGCAGTAAGTCACCCAGCCATATCTGCACCGCCCTCGCCTTCCTCGCCAGCACTTAGTCTCAGATACTCTCTCCTCACCAGGTCCAACAACTTCCTCAGTAGCTCCTTCTTTTCCTCCTCGTGCTTTTTGGCTGCTTCCTGCTGGCTCTGTTCCGCTTGGAGAGTCACCTCCCCGATACTCTTCTGCAGAAAGCTTGCGTTTTCATTAGCCTTCGTAAGTTTTAGCTGTAATTCTTCTACATTTCTAGAACAAGGTTCGACACAAGGTGTCAGAGTTTTCAAAAGAAGGCTTTAAATTCCAGTTATAGTTAGAAAAATACTGTCCATAATTATATTAATGATTATAGTTTATGAGTAATTAATAACATCTGAAATAAACAAAAAAAAATGGCCTGACTTGCCCTGAAGACTAATTTTAACAATTGAGACAGTTATAAATACATTATTTAAAGTGACAATTATTGTAATTGTGAAGGTTTATTATTTTACATCAATAGATCTCAGTAAGGAAAAATGAATGGAAAGTAAACATAAATGAAGAAATGAGTTATTTAGTAAGTTTCAAAAATCTTAGCAGAGGATATTATCAAAAACTCATTCTAGTGCCCCTTGAGAACACAACGATACAAAATGGCAAGTGGTAACTTGAAGATCTAGACTCCAGATATCAATGTGGTTCAACAAGATGTACAGAAGACGTGGGACACAAACCTAGAGAACGGACTATCAGAGGGCTCCGAGAATGGAGGAAGGAAACTTGGATAGTCACTCTGGGCCGCACACCTGTCCAACGCCCACAGAGCTGGAGGTCCCCGGGGCACGGGGCCACAACCACCTGTGCAGCCCACCCCCACCTTCCACAGCAAGTCTGACCACAGGTAGCCAACCAAAGCCCAGGTGCCGACCCCTGCCCACCACCGCGCTGCACTGTGGGGGTGCCCGGCCAGAGGTAAACCTAACTGCCAACCAGTCACACTTTCAGAATCATGGGTCTCACAGCCCTAAAATGTCCTCGCAAAGTTTTTGCCTTACGAAATAAAACATTTGATTTTTATCTGGCAGCTATTAAAGGACAAGAAAGCTCAAAGCAACAATAGCCTCAGAATAAAGACTAAAGACGGGAAGGACGGAGCCCACGGAAGCTATAGTTCGGAGGGCGAGGGCGCGCCAGGTAGTGCTGATGGCCAGTCAGGGCTCTGGGCCGGCCTGTCCAGGCCTGAAACTGCAGTCAAGTCACTTGACCTCACGAAGCCTCAATTCCTCTCTCCTCCAGATGGGAACAAGAACACACTCACCTCACAGGACTACTGTGAGAATCAGAAAACCCACTCCGCTAAAGCTGTCCACAGAGTGCAGTGCACATACCTAGTTAGCCTGTAACACGGTTACCCTTCGTTACACTGAAACAGCCTACGAATACCGTTAGCTGCCTGTGAAAGATGTTCCTGCCCCTGGTAAACTACTGCCTCTTCTTCACAAGCCATCAAAGCCTCCACTACTGTATTGCTTAGAAGGTTCTGTAGTTGATTCAAGTGTACACTCAGGTAGTAAGAAAGAAGGAAGGGCGACAGGAAACTTTAAAACATAACAATCCAGGGGCGTCTGGGTGGCTCAGTCGGTGAAGCGTCTGCCTTCGGCTCAGGCCATGATCTCAGGGTCCTGGGATCGAGCCCCGCATCGGGCTCTCTGCTCAGCGGGGGGCCTGCTTCCCCCTCTCTCTCCTTCTGCCTCTGTGCTTACCTGTGATCTCTCTCTTGTCAAATAAATAAATAAAATCTTAGAAACAAAACATAACAATCCTGAATTTTGGCTCCCCTTCCTCCTGGACCGCACTTTAGAGGCGAACCTAAATCAGGCGCCCTTACAACCATTCATACATACCTTTCTTTCAGGCGTAACTCGTCATTCATTTTTGTCAGCTGAGAAGAATTATCTCCGGACATCTTCATTATTTCTGCAATGTCGTTCTCTAACTTTTCCTTCGCCTTTATCAACTGCTGTTCTCTTTCATCTCTCTCTCTAAATTTTGCCTCCATATCTGAACATATATAGAAAAAAATATCGCTGTAGTGTTACAGTCAATAAAAGTTTATCGACTGCATCCTATATTCCAAGGCTTGCTCTGGGAATATTTGTATATAGCAGTCCCTGCCCTCATGAAAATCATAGACTAGTCAAGATGATGGATAAGAAACAAGATCAAACAAACAAACAGTATAAAAATAGTGTTAATTGCTAAGAGGGGGGAAAAAATACAAGCAGAGAAAGGAACCAAGAAAGAGTTGGGAGGCTAAAATCTTGGCCAGGACCTCTCTGGATAGTGACATCTAAGCAAAGACCTGAAGGAACTTAGGGGAAGCAAGTACAAAGGCCCTGAGGCACAAAAATGTTTGGCTTGCAAGTATTACCAACAAGGCCAATATGGTTGGAGTAGAATGAACAAAGGGAAGGTTAGTATGAAAGGCCATCAGAGAGGTAACAGGGCTTGACATTGGTAAGGACTCCAGATTTTACTCTGAGTGAGACGGGAGTCACTGGGTGATCTCCAGCATAAAAAGGGACAGGACCTGACTTAGCGGAAGGACGGCTCTGGCTGCTGTGCTGCAAATGGACTGAAGAAGACGAGGGCAAAAGCAGGCAGAGCACGTGGCCAGTTGTTATAGCAGCTCAAGTGAAAGATGATGGGGGGCTTGGATCAAGGACGGTGGCAGGAGTGGTGATGTGTGGTCGATTCAGACGTGTTTGAAAAAAGGGCAGAAATGATTTGCAGAGGTTACAGATCTCAAGCAAGTATTTTACTACATTACACCACACTAAGGACAGAAGTGACCCTGAATAGATGTTATTGTAACCCACTACAGTTATCTCCAATCCTAGAAAACACACCGTATTCAGTGCTTAGTAAACAGGACAGCTTACCTGTTAAATTTTCTCTCAACTTCTCCAATTCAGTAGACAGTGCGTTAAACTGTTCCTCCTTTTGGTGTAACTTATTTACAGTTTCTATTGAGGATAGAGTTAAAAGTTTAATATATTTTATGCTTAATAAGTCATCTAGAAGTCTTACAACCAAATCAAATCACATGCTTGGGATTTGAGAGGACAGAAACACTAAAAAGTCCCATTACAACATCAAACCTCTGTGTAATGACCTAGAGAAACAAGGATGCATCTCTTTTTACCGCCCCCCCCGCCCCCATCTGTGGGTTAGGCAGGCACCGGGTATCCCTTTCCAAGCTTTTCTCTCCTATTTCTGGCTAAAACTCAATAAAGCTATCAAGGACTAAAGGTCAAGTAAGAGAAGACTTTTCCCAAGTATACTTAATTTTTACACGGAACAAGCTTTTCATCACAAGAAGAAAGAAGTTACTGGGAGTCTGAGGCTTCAGGAAGCCAGTGCAATCTGGCATTGCCGTGGGCTGCGGAAGCTTCCAGAAGCGTGACGTCAGACTACACGAGCCATCTACTCCCTGTACGCCAGAGGCCAGCTCCAACTTGCGAACCTGACATTCTCGGGAGCTGTACTCAGTAAGACATACCTTGCATGCTTCTCTGAACAGACACCGCCTCCTCCGAAGCATCAGCAAACTTTTCTTTCTAAAATTAAGAATGGGATCTTCAGAATAGAAAGATTTCTGATTGTAGACATAAAACATTTCAATCAATTATAACTACAACACGACCCACTTTTTTGTGACCAATCTTGTCCTTAAATCTTAACACTTAAAACGTGGAGACGCCAAGTACTACCATGTGTGTACCGCGCGTGTTCGTGACACAGGGGAACGGGGTTTACGTCCGCGTCCTTGCCCGAGCATGCAGGCGCACCTGTACGCACGTGTGAACGGGTGCGTGCGTGTACACACGTGGTACGTGTGTGTGCTCTTTTCCGTGTTGCCACCCTCAACCAGCAGGACCTCACTTCAGAAATATGCCTGAGACGGTGTCAGAATTCTGCAGTGTTTTTCTATCTGAGAGGAATCAGAGCCAGTACCTTGAAACTACGAGCAACTACTATTATTATATTTTTTTTTGATCAACTACTTCTTAAACCAAAAAGGCCCACTGCTCACCTACTCTTTTCTACACATGACCGTAGCTTTAAAAACAAACAAACAAACAAACAAAAAAAAACAAACAAAAAAACAATGCAATGTTCTCCTGGTTTTCCTGACATGACTTTTGAGCTAGATACACCAAGAAACGTTTTCAATGGGTGTTTCTAACTATTTAGGATTATGAATAAAATGGGCACGCAAGCCACACAAATCCACCAAAGCCCGGAGGTTGTCCCCTGTGTTATCCTCAAAGCCAGACTGAGGTGGCAAATTTTCTCTTCAGAGTACACAGAGCTGTATGCTAACTTACAAGAAAAGTAAAGCATCCTCAAAGTTTGGGAGGGGGGGGGGGAGGCGAGGCCAGAGAAATAGTATGGAATTCAAAACACATTTTTTAAAGGCCATCATATTAGAAAATCATGATTCCCAGGCCAACTTGCTCTCACAATGTAGCTAAAGTACTGCATATCAAAATGGCCCAGTAGGACCATCCACCATGATGGGAATAGTCTATGCTGTACTGTTCAGTATGGTAGCCACTAGCCAGATGAGGCTACTGAGCACTTACAATGTGGTTAGTACAACTGAAGAACTGAATTTTAAATTTTATTTAATTTTAATTCATTTAGGGGCGCCTGGGTGGCTCCGTGGATTAAAGCCTCTGCCTTCAGGTCAGGTCATGATCTCAGGGTCCTCGGATCGAGCCCTGCATCAGGCTCTTTGCTCAGCGGGGAGCCTGCTTCCCCCTCGCTCTCTGCCTGCCTCTCTGCCTACTTGTGATCTCTCTCTGTGTCAAATAAATAAATAAAATCTTTTTTAAAAAGTGTGTTTTTAATTTTAATGCATTTAACTTTATATGGTCATGTGTGGAAGAGGCTACAAGGGTCAACAGTGCGGCTACATACTTGACAGTTGAGAAAGTAGAAACTAATAATATTGGGATTAAAAAAAACCAAACACTCATTCATCTCTGGTACTAGCACAGAAGTGCAATAAGTGGGGAAGAAATGGTACACGGAGGATCTAAGACAAGTGTCCCTTCCTAACTCACGTTTCTCTTTCCCGGATTCTCCACAAGCCTACGACTTTCCTTTCTCATGCTGTGTGCTTATGGCTGTCAGCCTTGACTAAGTTCAGTTTTTGATCCAGGAAGAAGGGAGAACAGTTCAGAAAAGGCAAGAAAAAAAAAAATGTCTTACGACTTGTGACTAAGGCAAGAGGAGAGATGGAGAATGTAATTTGCTGAGGTGGATTAGAGCGAGTGGGAAGCAGTGATTCTTGGACTTGGCTGGGTTAGACCTCAGCGTGCCGTGCATCCGGCGTGCTGTCCCAAGGAGGTAGCTGGCACAGCCTAAACCTCATGATAAATGAGACCCTCGTGTGCTGGGTGTGTAACCTGGAAGGCCTGTGTTTAGCAAAACTAACCAGTCAATCATACGCCAAAGTGGCGCATTTACCAGAGGCAAAGGACAGATTTTAGAAAAAGAAAAAGTAATACCTACCTTTATTGCTAGTTGGGGCTTGATCCCATTCCCTTTAAGGTACTTACCAGCCCGTGTCTAATACACTCAATTTAAACGAATACTTTGAAAGAGAAAGGGAAAGAGGTCCAATATTTCCTTCTTTATGGAGATTTTTGTTTTTAAACCAGGAACCTTATTCAAATGGCTGGAAACCCTGAGAGTCCGATCCCCAAGAGGTACTTACCAAAATCTGAAGTTCTTTTTCCAAAGCCTCTTTCACTTGACTGACTTCACTCAAGTTCTCCTGAAGGTTATTAAGGGTTAGCTCTTTCCCCTGCAGCTCTCTCGTAATGCTACTAGCCTACCGTACAGAGTTTACATGGTGCAGAAAAAAAAACCGACACAAGGAAACAAAAAAGAATGAATAAGAAACAAAAAATAAAAGTTATAAAAAAACATATGAGAAACAAACACAACCAGATAAAACTGAAAGGAATAAAGGCATGGGTTAAAAAAAAAAAACAACAAATAAAACACTGGGTTTTTTTGTTGTCGTTGTTAATTCTAAGAAGGCAATCACTTCCCACAATCGTTTCTGGATATAGTACGATCTAATGTCTATTTAAAATAAGAGTATTTTTCTATACCAAAATTTGGGATACTAGCATGACATAAAGCAAAAAGTACAAACGCTTACTTTCTAAATGGGTAAGTTAAGCAATTTCATTTTCTGGACTTTAAAAGCCGTTAAGTAGGAAGAATGGAGACACGCGGCCCGTGTTATTTCCTCTATGTTTGTATGTGCTTAAAGTAGTTCAACATTTAAAAAAAATTAAAAATTTAAAATGCACTGACAACAGTAATCCGAAATTGGTTTTCATCAAATTTTGATGTAAAAAAAAAGTTGACCAACCCTTAGCTACATAGTCTCTAGTAATTAATTTTTGTGATTTGATTGGTATTTCGGACCCAAGTGAGGAGATATGAGAAAATCTTCCTGTAATTAGCTTGTCATCTTCGACTAAGGTGGCTTAGCGATTTTTCAGTCTGTCCTCCCACCTCCCCCCATCTAACCTTACAACCCTTTGCCAGAGAGGCAGCTTCTCCCATAAAAAGCTCAGAACGTTCCACATCAGCACCAGCACTCCCACTAGTGGTAGGACTGGGACCATTCATTCCTCAAACAGGCCTTAAAGATGAAGATGACATTTGATAAGGCTAATTAGACAGGGATGCAGCTGGCAAATGTTTCATGCAATTTCATATGCCTTGACCAAAAGCATACTTGTCTGTCTTTCCTCAAAAAGGCGAGAAATAGGAGGCATTCTCACTGCGGCATAGGAAAAGGTCTCCAATGGGACAGAAGCGGCGATGCAAAGAGCTCCAGGTTCTGAACCTTACTCTGCTGTAGTATTTATCACAGCGTGTTAGTTTACCACAGTCATGTGGCCCTCAGCGTCCACAGGGTGTATTTGTGTATAAGCTGATGAATAGGACAATGATGCAAATGCAAAGGAGGAGGAGATAAATCATATAAGCTTCTTTCTGGTCTGTTCCTTCATTTACCTTAAAACCACCATCTTAGGGAGTTCTCTATTTTAAAAGAGATTACAGGGGCACATGGGTGGCTCAATCGGTTGAGCCTCTGACTCTTGATTTGGGCTCAGGTCATGATCTTGGGGTCAGGGGATGGAGCTTCATGTCGGGCTCTGAGCTCAGCAGGGAGGCTACTTGAGATTCTCTCTCTCTCTCTCTCCCTCTGCCCCTCCTCCTGCACATGCACTCTCTCTCAATTAAACAAATCTTTAAAAAAGAAATTACCGACTAGAACCAAGCTTAAACAGATCACAGAGCATGTCCCAGAGACAAAGTCATAAAGTACCCAGATGCTAAGAAACCAAAATAAATTAACCTAGTTGAGCCATTATTTTCTCTAATCTCCTCGGATGAAAGCACACTCAAGATACTCCGAGGACACTGTACGCAAGTGGGAAATCTGCTAGCATGGGGCGATCTGCTGTAAGGAAATCAGGATTCTGGAAAATGAGCGAGCTCCACTCCAAAGTGACACACAATGCAAAATGAGACTGACAAACAAAATAAAAGGATGGAGGATGCCGATACAAACCTTGCCACTTTCAGTATTCTTTTCAATCTCTAAATTTTTAATCTGTTTCTCAGCTGCCTCAAGCTGCTGTCTAAGTTTCTCGATTTCCGATTTACCTTCGGAACTGGCTTTCCGAAGTGCATCAAGATCCAAGAGCTTTTCTTCAGTAGCCTTGAGCTGTGATGTAAAATTATCAATAACTTTGGTTTGTTCACTGCATTTGGCTTGTAGTACCTCTAGCTCCTTTACCTTTATTTCAGCTTCCTGTAATTTGTTTAGGGTGTCCTCCATTTCTACTAGATGCTGGTCTTCCGCTTTGTCCAGTTTCGCCTTGAGGGCTTCCAGGCTGCTCTCCTTCTCCGTAATGACCGCCATCAGCTGACCCCTGAGGGCTTCTACCTCTTTAGCGTGAGCAGACCGTTCAGAGTCTTGTTTGTGCTGCAGATTTTCTAGTTCGCGCTGGTAATCTAGTCTCATCTTCTCTATTTGAGTTTTTAGCTCTGCAAACTCTGCTGTCTCCGTGCCGACCCCCTTGCTGAAGGACACCCTCAGCTCCTCCATCGCCTGCTGGTGGGACGCGATGGCAGTCTCCAGCTTGGACTTCCACAGGGCTATCACATCGGAGTTCTCCTTGTTGGCGTGGTCAAGCTTGCTTTTCAATGACTCATTCTCTTTGGAAAGCTTCTCTGTGGCAGCCTGAAGAGCCTTGATCTCCTTCTGATGTGTTTCTTCGCGGGCTCCAAACTGCTCCTTCAGAGAAGTGATTTCTCTCTGGTGGTCGGCATGGGTGGCTTCTAATTTTTCTTGCAAAGAGCTTATCTCTTGCAAAAAGGAGAGTGACATGTCAACATCCCCAGCAGGCTTATGGGACTCTAGCCTCCTCCGCAGTTCAGCTACCTCCTGCGCTCTCAATGCTAGGTCTTTCTCTAGTTCCATTATACGGGACTTTTCCGACACCGTAGCCACCTAGTAACCGCAGTCCAAAGAAAAACAAGTCATGTAAACAATCAGTCACTGATGATTTTCTTTAACCTTGAAGATCGTTAGTAACTCCCCCACCTCCGGCAGTCCCACCTCTCACTGCCGTCAGGGAGGAAGCCCAACTCTGAGAACCCCAAAGGCGTCATCCTTGGCCAACCTCCACCATGCTGAGATGCTCCAGGAATCGAAAATTGATATGCGATTTAACCTACTCTAGAATTATTTCTTTTTCCTTTAAACAAACTTAGAGAAGTGCCCATCAACTGAGAGTAAGTTGACAGAAAGAACAGCTTTCAAAGTTCTCATGTATGTCCGGCTGAGGGAAGGCAGAAGCCTCCTCATTTTACCTGGCTTCTCCCTCTTCTGCTTCACCCAGCACGTGCCAAGTGCTCACTTATCTAATGCGGGTGATTTTAAAGAGCTGTGCTCTCTGCTGTAACAGCACACATCGCCACTGAGCACCGGAAACGTGACCGATGCCGTACGGCTAACAGAGACAGATTTTGAAGACTCGGAGGGGGCAAAAGAACATAAAATACCTTGTTAATAACTTTTATACTGATTACATGATGAAATGATGTTATTTTGGATAAACTGGCTTAAATATATTATTCGTATTACCTGTTTCTCTTCATCTACTAAAAAAGTATATTAATGTGGGTGGCAGAGAATTTTCGATTATATACATGTGGTTGGTATTATACTTCAGTGGCCTATGGCTAGTACAAAAGGTGAGAAATTACCTATCAAATGTTTCAGTGAATCAGCTGTGGAATAAAAGCTTTAGCTGGATAATGAATAAATAATTTACTAAATAATAATTTACTAATGAAGAAATAATATTTTTAGAAAGACAAAATAAGAACATCACTTACCTGCAATTAAATTACATATATATATATATACATATATATATATATGAATCTTTAGACAGTCCCCCCTTTAGATTTCATAATTCTGTTGGCATTTTAATGTACACATCTTGTTCCCCTAACCCAGTGGTTCTCAGACTCCAGCAGGCACATCACCTGGGATGCAGGTCTAAAGTGCACGTTGCCACTTACTCCCACATGTTTTGATTCTACTGGAGCCCTGGGATGGCACCCAGGAGTCTGCTTTTTTTTTAAACACCCCAGGACTAGGAAAAAACACTTTCTTAACCCGGGACCTTCTGCTCTTAAGAAATGACTTCCCTCTGATACCTGGAAGCCAGTCAGCGTAGGACACAAAGTATGTGGGAATTGGTCGCTTCAGGCATAAAAATGAATTATTCGACTAACCTGGGAAAGAGAAGGGAACATGAATGATTTAAAAACAAATTCTGAGGATCAAAACTCCTCCAGGTTGAAGGCTCCTCTCCCTCACAGCCTTTACTGGGACAGAAAGTGATGGATGTGTTTCCTTCGCTTCCTCTGTCCACCTACGGGCTGGAGTGGCGCACACTAACATGTCCGCAAAGGGCTAGGAAAAGAAAGCAATCAGCTCTCCGAAAGGCACGAGGAAGTCACTAACTACTTCGGAGCCAACTATGGTGTGCTTCGCGGCTACACATGCTCCAGGTTAAAGATGTTTATTTACGCACTTTCTTCTGGGGCAGAGGGTGGGGTGTCCAAGAGTTTGTTGCCACAGAATAAGGTACGGAACATTAAAAAACCCCAATGCTACAAGGTCTGGAATCTAAATAAATCCAACAGGACAAGAGTGCTTTATTAGCCAATGTCAAGTAAAAAATAAATGAAAAAAGAAGAGCGTGATTACACTGGAGCATTTCCATAGCTCTTCCGTTTTGTTTTGTTTTACTTCCCAGAGTCTGCTCTCGAGCAAAGCTATGGGTCTGCCTCTCCCACCAGTATGAGGCCATAAGAGGTTATCGTTTCTCATTCTGGCGACTTTCTCTGCGGCAGCAAACACCCTGCTCATAAACAGAGGAAATCTAAAGTACTTCCTAAAAGGAAGGTAGGTGACAGGAAACTCAAGCGGCTCACTGGCTGGTTTCACACTTGGCCAAGCAAGAGTGAGGGTCAAATGAAGGGCATGACTTCGTGTAGAAAGAAAGTAGCTTTAATCTGGAATAGTTGGATAAACTAGGTTATAAATGATGCCTTCTCATCCACAGGGCGGGGGGCGGAGTGAGGAGAGAAAAAGGCATCCATCCAAGTTGTTTGCTGACAAAGGTAAATGGGAGGAGTTCACAGGTCAAAAAAAAAATGGATATATGTATGTATGTATGTATGTGTATATATATGTATTTCCTTGCTTCAACAGCCATTCCCACTAAAGGAGCCCAATCTTATCATCAGTCCCTTATATTTCCCAGATCAAGTCTTTGGCTCTCAGGTAACGAAGAAACATCACCAAACTACCAGGATTTTGCCCTTACCAAATACACAGGAGATACCTTTACTTTTGAGGCCAACTGAGAACATTTCCTCTCTCCTTAAAAAATAAAAGCTGATGATTTAGAAAAGAAAAAATCATCTCGATTTTTAGATCAATGATTTCTCGACAAAAGAAATTTCTACAAATACCAGTGATTCAAAAGAAAAAAAAATCAGGAAACCAAATTTGATCAGAGACAGAGTAATTTTTAAAAATTTTATAGTTAAAGATCTGGGCAATTTAGCCACTGACAGTCAAATTTGTGATTTAAAAGGTATATATACATACATGTCCTCTTCTATGTGAATGACTCGGATTATTTATTAAGTTCTCCAGCACGAAACCACCTCCCTGACGGACAGACTCCATCCTGTGGTGGTCAAGAGCGCGGACTCTGGGGCCGAGTGTTCCAGATACAAATCCTGGCTCCACTATTCCTATCAGCTGTGTAACCTTGGGCAAATTATTTGACCTCTCCATCCCTCAGCATCCTCATCTGTGAAATGGGGGCCATGCCCCCACGTCCCTCGGGGTTGGCGTGGGACCGAGCACGCTCAGACCGGTGCCGTGCTCGCCACAGCGCCTGGTGCCGATCGGCACTCTTACCGGCGCTGTGACGCACCAGCAAGTGAAAACCTGACTTGTGCACTGGCTCCGGGGGCCCAAGACAGGGAGCCGGGGTTCTAGGAAGCGGTTCTGTTCTCGCCACACTTTTCCCTCCTGACCGCTGACATTTTCACCTCCTGGTGACAAAAAGGAGGGAAATGCAAAGACAGATCAGGTATCATGAAAAAAAAGCTCACTGGGATGAAAGTCCTTAACTCTCATTCAAAAGAGCCAGTGTTTCGATTCCCCCAACAGGTCAGGGAAGAAGGCAGGAAAAGAGAGGTAAAGTAAAACAACGATAACAAAAAATTCTTCAGAAAACCCTGTCGCTGGGACTATGAGAACGAGAGGACAATTGACTGCTTGTGGCAAACTGGAGAAACGCATTGCGAGGCGTTGATACAGAGAGCCTCCAATGTGGCTGTGGACGTCCACGCAGTCTCCACACAGTTGGGAGAGTTTCTGATCTTGATTCTGGTCGAGTTAACCCAAGGATCGAGTCTTTACCTGGGACAAAAGACTGGCTATGCGACAGCTGTGCCTGCCCATCGGTCTACGCTCCTGAGCTCCCGAACAGCACCGAGCGCAAACTCAGGCGGAACCACTGGGCCAAGGCGCGTCCCCCGGGGCGTCACCATTCACGTACACGGGTCTGCTTCATTAAACAGTGAAAACCATTACCCTAGTGTCTTCTAACTCCCTCTGGAGTTTGTCAGCTTTGGTCTTTTCAAAGAGCAGGCTCTGTTCAAGCTCCTTAATGCGGGCATGCTCCAGTTTGGTCTGCGTCTGTTAGTAAAAAGGAAGAGGAAGAGAACACAACAGTGCCACCGTGACATGCCAGCACAAGAGGAGAGAGAGCGGCATGCAGGCTGAGCCACCAGTACCTTCCGCCAGAGGATGGACGCCAAGGGAAATGGAGAAGGGCCGAGGATGGGCTGAGATGGGGAGGCTGGGGGCGCGGAGGAACGCTACCGGGTGAAGGGATGAGGCGGGCAGGGGACGCGAGCTAGTCTACTGAGAAGGACAAAAGTGGAAACACATGAGGCAGGATGAGCAGTGTCAGATGCGTGCAGCCAAATATAAGTTATATTGATAAGTGAGGTTGATCAGCACAAATTAGAATCGTTAATATTCCTCTAAACTATCATTCCCGCCCCCCCCCCAACAGCTATCTGACATTACTGTGTAAGTGACTCGGCGACTTTCAACAAGTAAATTGACCCTCAAAATGACCACTGCTATCCCCCTAAATATGGCAAACACAAGCTCATAAATCCTCCAAGTGTTCAGTCAGTCCTGAGGGCAATCCCAGCGCTACGGCATACAATTCGATATGAACAAGCGTGAAGCGTTCAGCCTAATGAAGGGAATCCAGAAACTAGAGCTGAGAAAAATCACACCAGTGGCCTTCGCTGAGACAAATGAAAAAGGTCTGGCATTCTTAGCCACATTTCCCAGTTCCCTAGTTTCTTTCCAGCAGTGGGTTTTCCAAAAACTGTGTGTCACCGAGGAGAAAAAGGAGGGGATCATATTTACAAGGGAAAAATTCGGTAATAATTATGTTTGACGGCCTCCATCTCGGAGGCTCAGACCAGGAGAGAAGTTGGGAGCTGGTGAAGGGCTCTTCTTCTCCATCCTGGGATGAAGCCGTTATTAGCTCAGGAGTGGGAAATGGGTGACTTGGCACAAAGGCACGAGTTTGAATTCCATGCAAAAAGAGCGGGTAAGACCCTAACTGTGTTTCAGAACTTCAGAGACTCCCCATCATCACTTCACTTAGATGTAACCTGACGGAGAACCCAGAAGACAAGCTCTTTGTAACAGCAGAGTCTTAATCAATGGGAAATAATCGACATGTCAGTTTGAACATACCTCCTTCCCCACCCACTTCCCCACCCGAGGGGTTATCAGCAGACCAAGGGACAAAACCGAGGGACAGAGCTGCTCCCAGCAGCTTCTAGTCGCTTGTATTAATTTAAATATTTTGTGCTTCTAACTGGTCAGATCTGTGTCTGGACAATTATGGGCAACAGAAAAGTGACAACAAACTCTAAATTAAGTAGAGGGTGGGTTATGTTAATGTTCTAAACATCTTCTACTGACTCCGATGGTCCTCTAGGGATTTCGACACACACAAGAGGTTGGTGTGCTTGAGAACCAAGTATAAACCATCATGGAATATTTTTAACAATGAACCAAAAAAATTTGTTTTTAATTTCTTCATCTCCTTCAGCTCTTTATACTTAACGGAAATAATGAAATAAAATTCAAAACGTATCTGGACAGTCCCCTTGGGCCATATGTGCCTTAGACATTAGTTGTTCAATTTACATGCTTTTACAAGAATCTAATCCAGATCTACCTAATCGGGGTCACAGCCTCGAGAGCTGAAATCCAAAACTAACAGCCAAAAGCAAAAGGCAACAGAACCTTTCTTCACCTCTGACACTGAGTTCAGTGTCCTCTGGGTGAGGGTCCTCACTACTTCCAGATAAAAAGCAAATATCCACTGAATGTGATCTTCCCATTCCGAGATCTTCCAGATGACTGCAACGCCGCCTGGCTGGCGGGTACGCACACAAACCATCTGGGACTGGACAGCCATCTGAGCCGTCGGCAGCAAGGGAGCTAGCGATCCACGTCCGCGCCTCGGTGTGTGGTTAAAAACGTTACGCTGGACAGGACAACCCTTCTTTAGAAAGTGTTCCTTTCTCACAATAAGACGGAGCTCCCAAGAGGGAAGTTCTGGGACAGGGACTGAGAGGGAAAGCAAAGGCTCTGCGAGAAGCGCACAAGAAAGGCAGGAGGAAGACCCCATGCAGACTGACACCGGATGCAGCGGGAGCCTGTTTTGGGAGGAGAGAAGAGACCCAGATCACTGAAGTAGCTTCACAAAAAGGAAACCTTCAGAACGGAGGCTTTTTAAAAGTCCGGCCTTAAGCTGTCTATTGCAGCTGCCAGGAGGTGGTAGGGAGAACAATCTTTGTTTTAATTTTATTCACCTATGGTGGTAAAACAAAGCCAAAGTTGTGAGGTCCTTTCAACCCGCATCGCAGCCGGCAGCGTGCCGCGGAGGCCACGCTTTGGAGGCTGTTTAGGTGAGATCTGAGTTGGGCTGAGTTTGATCCAGATCAGAGGGAGGAGGGAGAAGAAACACCTACATGGCTGGTCGCACAGCTACTAGAAAAATCGCACTTCGATAATAAATTTAAAGCACATGGTGTCTTCACTGAAGAATGCTCCCCTCTAGTTTCACCAACTTGGGGAAAACCTGGCAGCCACACCACGTGGACACTTGAATTTCTCGTCACCTGCACTGGCAGGCACTGGCCAGCAGAGGGAGCTCACAAAAAGGCAATCAGTCTGCCCCTCAGAATGCCCTTCTCCATGGGAATAAAATTAGACCACTCGGGAAAACTTTCCCGCAGAATTTCTCTAATTCCTTCATCTTACATGTTTTATGTTTCAGTTAGCTATCCTCTCTTTTAGAATGATTCTATCAAAATGAGAAGACCTCATG
The DNA here is from genome assembly GCA_028533885.1 of Nasua narica. Classification (NCBI taxonomy): domain Eukaryota; kingdom Metazoa; phylum Chordata; class Mammalia; order Carnivora; family Procyonidae; genus Nasua; species Nasua narica. The sequence continues at coordinate 5,344,961 of CM052808.1, read as the reverse complement.
AGTTAAGCGAAGAAGGCCAGGCCCCCAGACAAAAATTCTTTTTTTTTTCTTTCTGGCAAAATTTTTTATAAAGCAAACATTTGCTTATGCATTAAATAAATGGATTTATATAGCTTAGTCATTACATACGATTTCTTCAGGATAGAAATGTAACTGCTCTGAAAGCCACATGCACAGAAATATTAAGGTCAATGTCTCAGGTCAGATGATGCAGTTAGTATTTGAGTATATCAATAAGCATTTTAATCTGTCATCAATCTGGGTTAACAAGGGAAATCTCCACACAGTTAAGTGCCCTCTTACATTCTCAGGATCTTCAGAAATCTGGCTCTTTTGCTATCAGTAAAAAAATAAAAAAATTAAATAACAACAAAGGGAGAAATTCCACTCAAGTTTCGATTATGTGTTAAGGGTCTCAAAACAACTCTGATAAATTTCAAGTGAGTTTATCAGCCAGCCTATGCTGGCCTAGTGCTGATGGGAAGATTTCACTTGCCCCTCCCCAGCACACCCTTGGCTGTGTCTCACATGAATCAGATGAGGATGTGAAACTTCTAATGAGACTCTGGGGTGTTTTTAAATGGATGAGAACAACATGAAAGTCAACTAAAGGGATGTGACTGTATATGAAATGAGCAAAGAAGGGAACTATTGAATTATGAATAATCCACTAAATTCTGGGCCTTATAAAACTGTAACTCGGCAAATGTCTTCCTTACTCTCTGTTGACTATAACGACAATTTCCAAGGGAATCAGAGTTCCTATTTGGAAGGACCCTGGAATGGAATCATGTTTTGGGTCACCAACAGGCTCTGAACTTGTAATCACAGCAAAAATGGATATTCTGGGAACTACACAGGCAAGTGCAAGTTTTACTAAAATATTACAGATTAAAGTACCAAAAATCTGCAAAATTTGAATAATTTAATAATTCATATTTGTCATATATCTAGCAGCGGTTTAAAAAGCATCAAAATCATGTAAATCTGGCATCTAATTAAAAAACTGATATGAATAATTGTCTAAAAATGAGAAACTTGATGCTAAAGGAAACCTCTGTGAATGTAAAATACGCCACAGAAGTTAAAGAAGCTGATATAGAAATCGCTCTTGTTTTTTCTTCAGGTAATTACCTTTTTAAAAAAAATCAATTACTGGAACACATATTTATTCCTTTTACAAGGCTATAAAAAATTGATCCTGCTCAATTGAAAAGCAAAGCTGAGAGAGAGCACGAAATTTTGGGGGGGGGGGGGACTATCATGATGAAGTTAAAAGTGCTCCTTGCGATGCCATTTCTGCTCATCAGAGGAACATTTCGAGTCTCACTGGGACACACCGCCAGATTTATGACTTGATTAACTCCAATTCAAGGTTTTTAATTTTGAAGTGCAAGAAAAGAGTAGTAAAAATCTGACTGGGTCACTGGAGTTGGGACAGCACTGTCCCAGACCCAGGGACCCGCAGCCACGCCCACAGCCCGGCCCGAGTCCCCTCTGCTGCCTTTTCTGGTACAATGAGCTCATCCGAATTTGTGAATACTAGTACCCAGAAAAGCTGCAGAGAGCTGGAGGGGTTTTACCTCAAGATCGCCTTTCGTGATGGATTCTTCCTCCACCCGGAACTGAAGGTCCTCCACCTTCCTGTGGAACAAAATCAAAACAGAGCACTTAAGTAACCAAGGAGCACATCTGCCTTACCAAAAAAAGGACTTTTAATCAATACCCTGATGACTGGAACAGATGATGTTAGAAGAAAATAAAGAAGTGCATTTTTGGGGCGCCTGGGTGGCTCAGTCATTGGGCACCTGCCTTCAGCTCAGGCCATGATCCTGGGTCCTGGGATCGAGGAGCCCCGCATGGGGCTCCCTCTGCAGCAGGAAGCCTGCTTCTCTCTCTCCCATTCCCTCTGCTTGTGCTCCCTCTCTCGCTGTCTCTCTCTCTCTGTCAAATAAGTAAATAAAAATCTTAAAAAAAAAAAGAGGGCGCCTGGGTGGCTCAGTTGGTTGGGCAACTGCCTTCGGCTCAGGTCATGGTCCCGGAGTCCCGGGATCGAATTCTGCATCGGGCTCCCGGCTCCACTGCTTCTCCCTCTGACCTTCTCCCCTCTCATGCTCTCTCTCTCTCTTTCAAATG
>CM052808.1:5310253-5342325 GCA_028533885.1 Nasua narica | reverse complement strand
CTTTGTTTAACACATTTAAAAATCATTTTGGCTAATTCTAAAACAAGACCAATGGGACTGTGTTAACTGTAGATTACCTTGGGAAGGTAATTTATTTTATTGATCCTAAACCAGCTTTTAGTTTCTTCCCTCCTGTTTTTGATGTTCTCTATTTTCCTGAAATCACATTTTATCCTAGTTCCTTTTCCCTACTTTCTTTTGATTGGTTGTTCTTGCCTTCCTAGTTTCTTTTTAAATTTTTTTAAAAAATTTTTCATTTAAGTGAGCTCTAGGCCCCGCATGGGGCCTGTCCTCATGAGCGTGAGATCAAGAGTCATGACCCGGTCGGGCGTCCCTTCTTCCTAGAGAGTTCCTTTAAGACCAACACAAAGTTTATTTCTGTCTTGCTTTTTAATACTAAAGGCGCTTGTTTCTAAATTTTCTATGAAGATAGCTTTCTATGAATCTGGGATGACACATTTCTTTCCAGCTCTAACCCTCTGTTGAAGACGGAGAGATGTTAAGACCTCAAGCCTACGTTCTTTCTCTCTACAAGGGAAACTTTGGTGAAACTGATTTAAGGGACCGAGGCAGATGGCTTGAGGTACTCCAGGGCCTGGGAAGGGTGGCAGACGGCAGGCAGAGCAAGGACATCACAGAAGCGCCCTGGGGTCGTGAGAGGTGTCGCTGAGCCGTGGCGGAGTCGGAGAAGACCCCACGGCAGGAGCCCTGCGGACACGCCACAGTCATCTGCTCCGTGAATGAAAGGTGACTTTCTCCTCTGGAACCTACATAGAAAAGGCCACTTTTCCACATAAACCAGCCAAAGGAAAAAGATCACCCCCCTAGCTGAGGCTGAATCGGATGTCTCAGAAGCAAGTAAAGGAGAAGAGATGCTGACCCAGAGTGTGGGCTCCGAAGCGGGGCAAGCTCGAACGCCGGCTCTGTTAATTAGCCAAGTTGCTTCGTTTCTACAGCTCAGTTTCCTCACAAGTAAAATCGTCATAATTTGGGGACCATTGTGAGGATTCAGGAAAATAATCCACAGGAAACTGCTTAGAGCCATGCCTGACAGCGTAAAAGTCGGATCCTGCTGGCAGCCAGTGTGCCCGCACTAACGGGAAGGCTGGTTCTAGATCTGGTACATTCGACTGTCCAGTACTCTTCCTGGTGTTCATGGCGTCTACAAAGAGTCTCCTACACGAGCTGACCTCAGTGTGTCCCCCTCCTAGCCCACACCACTTGGAGCTGCCAGCCATCCAGCGTCCCACGAACAGAACGCAGGTCAGTAAGGACGATGCGCTCTCCTCCAATCACCTGTTGAGTTCTTTGGGGGTGAGTCTAAGCTACTGTCACGACAACTGTTTTTCCAGGACGCGTCTAACAGGCTGTGGTCAGTACGTAATCCAAGCAAACCACAGGCTTCATGCAGAAGCTTTATTTAAAAAAAGTACCACGAGGGGCCCCTGGGTGGCTCAGTGGGTTAAAGTCTCTGCCTTCAGCTCAGGTCATGATCTCAGGGTCCTGGGATAGAGCTCCACATCGGGCTCTCTACTTAGCAGGGAGCCTGCTTTCCCCCTCTCTCTGCCTGCCTCTCTGCCTACTTGTGATCTCTCTCTCTCTCTCCATCAAATAAATAAATAAAATCTTTAAAAAAAAAAATAAATAAAAATAAAAAGTACCACGAACAGGCTGGCACTGCCCTGGGCTCGGGACCGTCCCTGTCTGCCTGCCGGGGCGCACTGCTGTGCTCTTCCACCGGAGCCCAGGGAAGAAGCCCATGCCCGGCGGTGACTAAGGCCCCACGGCAGGCGTGGATATATCCGGACCTCCGACAGCTACCCTGCTGGCCTGTCACGGAAGCTGGGCCCAGAATCTAGCATACCTCAGTGTGACGACTGAAGCCCCCCACAAACAGCATCACTCTGAGGCCAGAGGATCCTCAAGCTGGGATTTCCAGAATTCTTTCAGAAGAATTCTGAAGCTGAAACAAAAATCCCCACATTCTAGGACACTAAAGAATCACCTGGAGTCACACGGAGGATCCATGAGTGTCAAGAATGTGGAAAATCCTGCAGGCAAAAAGGCAATCTAACCTTGCATGAAAGAATCCACATTGGCCAAAGGCCCTTTGAGTCTACCTACTGTGGAAACAGCTTCAGGGCCAAAAGCATTCTTGTCAAACATCAGTGAATACACACAGGAAAGAAGTCCCACCAGTGCAAGGAGTGTGGGAAAAAGTTCAGTCAATGAGGAAGTCTGGCCATTCATGAAAAACTCCATACTGGACAGAAACCCTAGGAGTGTATTGTCAGAGAAGCTTCAGGAATCAAATTAACCCTGCTGTTCATAGAAAAGTTCACAGTGGTGAGAAGCCCTATCGATGTGATCAGTGTGGAAAAGCCGTTAGTCAGAAAGGAGGTTTCACTGTTCATGTCAGAGTCCACACAGGCCTGAAACCTTATCCCTGTACACAAGGCAGGAAGAGCGTCCACACCAGAGGGATCTGAATCCTCCCTGGCAAAATCCACACAGGAGAGACACCCTATCTGTGTGGCCCATGTGGGAAAAGCTTCACTCAGAGAGGCAATCTGGCCGTGTGCCAGCGAAGCTGCTCACAAAGACTCACCACTCGGACCACTCCTGCTCCTCCTCCTCCTTCTTTTTTTTTTTTTTAAGATTTTATTCATTTATTTGAAAAGACAGAGACAGAGCATGAGCAGAGGGTAAGAGGCAGAGAGAGAAGCAGACTCTGCCGAGCAGGGAGCCTGACATGGGGCTCGATCCCAGGACCCCCAAGATCATGACCTGAGCCGAAGGCAGAGGCTTAACCGACTCAGCCACCCAAGTGCCCCTGGACCACTCTCTTCAAAGGAAGTCCTCTTTATGAATTGAGAGTACAAAATCCTCAGATCAAGCAATCTGTCCAAATCCATGGAATGAATGGAGACTTTCAGAAGGTCCATCATTGGGTAGGGTAAACTGACTTTTCTCCTTTCCCCCAAATGAATATGAACAATAAATGTCATTTACTATAAAAAGATATAAAATTTTTAAAAAGTTAAAAACAGGGGCACCTGGGTGGCTTAGTCGTTAAGCACCTGCCTTCGGCTCAGGTCACGATCCCAGGGTCCTAGGATCGAGGCCTGCATCGGGCTCCCTGCTCAGCGAGAGGCCTGCTTCTCCCTCTCCCACTCCCCCTGCTTGTGTCCCCTCTCTTATTGGGTCTCTCTGTCAAATAAATAAACAAATAAAATCTTTTTTAAAAAAAGTTTAAGGGACGCCTGGGTGGCTCAGCTGGTTGAGCAGCTGCCTTCGGCTCAAGTCATGATCCCAGCGTCCTGGGATCGAGTCCCGCATCGGGCTCCTTGCTCGGCAGGGAGCCTGCTCCTCTCTCTCTGCCTCTGCCTGTCTCTCTGCCTGCTTGTGTTCTCTCTCTGTTAAATGAATAAATTAAAAAAAAATCTTTAAAAAAAAAAAGTTTAAAATACCAAAAATAGCAGATAAGCAATTATTTCTCTAAATGCAACTAATAAAATATACATTTACCCTGAAGAAAAAATACCAAGCCACAAAATTTATTTGAAATGTATGACTACTGGTTCCTAGGATGGGTGGTTTTCTATACTTTTTCTCCCACCAAACTTTGAACTCTTGACTCATATGACAGATAATAAGCTTTCCCTCTTCCTGCAAAATATCATCAGTAGTTGCTCAAAATATCTTCAACAGAGGAAGTCACATGAAGTCCTAAAATCACTCAAATGCTTTTCTGCTTAATCATTCTACAGTTAAATTTTTTCCTAAGCATTTAAACATGATTGCATAAAGTTAGTTTTACTTCTCAAGTGTTCCAGAGAATCCACACTATTTTAGTTTGTGAAGTTACATTAGATATAAGCCACAATTTTCAAAGCTATGTTTTAGGGGAAGATATCAAGATTCTTAGAGAAAAAAAAAATTTTTTTTTCAACATAAAAACAGAAAACTAGATCCATGGCAAACACAAATAACTGCCATTTCCTATCTTTACTCTCAGGATATGAGCATATGAACTCCTCAACTGTGGTCAATCTAGGTCAAAATTAGAAGTCACTACTGGAGACAAAACTAATTTAAACTAGAAACTCAATTAAAGGAAAACAAAGCTAGTCATCATCCTTTAGGAAACTCTCCGATTTGTAAGTTCTCATTCACTCATTCGGTATTTATTTCTTAAAATGCCTGGGTCCTTGGGATACAAATATAAACAGAATACAGTGTTGGCCACTGATGGAGAGAGAAACTGGGACAAGCAGTTCCAGTGATGAGCAGTGAGTACTTTAAGGGGTTTCTACAAAATGCTCTGGCAACAAACAAATGCCCTTCTTGCAAACTCCTGTACAAATAAGAACACGGATAAATTCTGCCGGCTAACGAGCGGGACCACAAACACTTAATGCTCTCCGAACTCCCCCATCTACTTATGGTCAGTCCCACACAGGCCATGTTATCTCACTGTGCCTCGGTTTACAAAGCCATCAAATGTTCACTGAGTGCTAATGAGGGACTGTCTCACGGGGATCCTATGAGCAACAAAACCTGGTGACTGACCTCTGACTTGGCATATTCTAAGCTAAGCAGCTTATTTTTTTTGTTTTTTTAAAGATTTATTTACTTGAGAGAGAGAGGGAGCGAGCGAGCAGGGGGAAGCGCAGATGGAGAGGGGGAGAGAGAGAGAATTTCAACAGACTCCCCGCTGAGCACAGAGCCCCATGCAGGACCCTGAACTGAAACCAAGAGTATGCAGCTCAATGGACTGAGCCACTTAGGAGCCCCAAGCAGCTTATTTATAAAAAGGTAAATATGGCTAATTGGTACTAACCAAGTACAAATTTAGCTCTGACTTAAAATTTAATCAGCTATGAAATGAAGGTGCCAGCATAGGTATTTTCTGTTACCTCAACTAGAGACGTAACCCCTTTTGGGGTGGTTCCTCCCATATGTGGGAGACATATGCAAGAGAAGGGTAAAACCTTCCTGCTCTGTTTTTACCTCTTGTCATGCTTTACAGTTTTACTCCTCCCCTTCAAGGGAATGTGATTGCTAGACCCAAAAACCCCGAGCTCTTTAACAATCTTTGGGATATCTACTAGGTGTCAGGCACTATCTTAAATGCTGGGGATATGAACATGAATGCCATACAGAGCTTCTAGACTTTCATGGAGCCTAAATTCTAGTCAGGGGAAAATGGACAATGAACAAGTAAATAACTGAGAAGAACATTTTAAGTAGTGTAGAGGGCTAGGAAACAAAACAAAATAGGGTGATGTCACAGTGCCTGCAGAGGTGACAGGGAAAGGGTCCCCGAGGAGGTGACCTTTGAGCTAAGGCTCGAATGACTACGAGGCACCAATCATGCCGAGACCTAGGGGCAGAACATTCCAAGCAGAAGAAACGGCAAACCCCAAGGTGCAGGTGAGTCTGGGGTTTAGGAAACAGCACGGGAGCCAGTGTAGCTGAGTGGAGAGAGGCAGGGGGACGTGTGGAAGGGGGGAGCTCCGAGAGGGTGGGCAGGGTGCAGAGCATGTGGGCCCTGCGGGTCCCGGGAAGAAAATCAGATTTTTATCTGAACGCGACGGGAAGCCCTATTAGACAGCAGTGCGTTGGTTTCGGTCACTGCCAACTCTACGGCACCAAGAGCAGGGCCTGGCAGAGAGCAGACACTTGACGTACCGGATGGACTGGAGGGTGTTAAGGACAGCTGCTACAGGTTCTATAGGCTAAATAAACGTTGTGGTTTCTTTACTCCCTTTATGCCGTCAGTTTGAGTTTCCCAATCTATAACAGATGACAGGAAATAAATCCCCTTAGAAAATTCACACGACGAGCGCAGATGATGTAGAACAGATACTCTCTTATAAACTCTAACTCACCTGAGAACAAACAGGTAAAGATGACGTAATTATGAAGACACCGGCTATAAGAAGAAAAAGCGGTGCTTGACCTTGGCTTGCATGTTAACTCTTGAAATCCATCTTCCCTTCCCAGGAAAAAAAGGGGGGGGGGGGCGCGTGTAGAGCAGGGGGTAACCTGTTCCATCAGAGTGTGGGCACAGAACTACTAACTTTCTCATACAAACTGGTAAGTACCAAAATCAGGACATTTTGAACTAGGAGCATGAATTCCTTTAACAAAAATTTAGGTAAATAAATAGTGAATGGATAAATAAAATGTGGTATATCCATAAAACAGAATATTTTAGTCATGAGAAACAATGAACTACAACACGGTGAGCCTTAAAACAAAATTTATGTGGAAGAAGCCAGACCCACACAAAAAAAGTCAGTTATATGATGGCATTTAGACCAAAGGTCCAGAAGGCAGATCAGTGGCTGCCCGGGGCTGCAGGTGGAGTAGAAATGCCTCGCCAAATGGTAAGAGGGAAGTTCTTGGGATAAGAGAAATATTCTAAAATTGGATAGTAGTGACTGCCTAACTCTATACATTTATTAAAAATCATCGGGGCGCCTGGGTGGCTCAGTCAGCTAACAGTCAGCCTTTGGCTCGGGTCATAATCCCAGAATCCTGGGATCGAGCCCTGCATCGGGCTCTCTGCTCAGTAGGGAGCCTGCTTCTCCTCCCTCTGTCCCCACCCTGCTCTTGCTCTCTCTCTCTCAATAAATAAAATATTAAAAAAAAATCACTCAACTGTACACTTACAATGGATGCATATATTATAGCTTCCTAACACTATTTAAAAACAAAACAGAAGGTTGCCTGGGTGGCTCAGTTGGTTAAGCGGCTGCCTCCGGCTCAGGTTGTGATCCTGGGAACCAAGTCCCACATTGGGCTCCCTGCTCCGTGGGGAGCCTGCTTCTCCCTCTGCCTCTCTCTCTCTCTCTCTCTCTCTCCCTCCCTCCTTTTCACAAATGAATAAATAAAATCTTAAAAAAAAAAAATTTGCCCAAACTCCTGGACTTAGATGGGTTCTAAAATATTCTGGTAATTCTGCTTAAAGATTTCATGAAACCAATACTAAGAGTTAGAAGATGTGATCTAGGGCACCTGGGTGGCTCAGTCGGTTAAGCAACTGCCTTCGGCTCAGGTCATGATCTTGGAGTCCCGGGATCGAGTCCCACATCGGGCTCCCAGCTCCAAGGGTAGTCTGCTTCTCCCTCTGACCTTCTCCACTCTCATGCTTTCTCTCACTCTCTCAAGTGGATAAATAAAATCTTAAAAAAAAAAAAAAAAAAAGATGCGATCTAGTAATAGTCTTTTCAATATTAGACTCAGGCCCGGGCAGTAGTCAATCTTTCCTCCCTCTGAGTCCCACAGTAGGACAAGGTGATTTCTGCAACCAGAAATTTATGAGCCCCAGGGGCCTACACAAAGTTCTCAAGGCTGGAGAGATGCCAGCTTTGATATCTGTAAGATGTCTTACGTTTGCAAAAAGAACCTAATGTCACACTAATTAGCCAGGCCCAGGGACTGACCCCTGGAGAAAACTGTCCCCCTCCACTGTAAAAACAGAACAGCTGGTGCAGACATACAGGGGACCACCAAGGGCTTTATTCAGAACCGGCATAATCAGATCTACATTTCAGGTATGCCACTCCAGTCATGGTGTGGAGGACAGACCTGGGGAGAGATGGGCTAGTGGCAGTGATGGTGGTGTGGACAGGGGTGTGGACAGTGGCGTGGCAGTCCAGGGGAAGGAGACACCGGCCTGCCTGAGGCCACGCAGGGCACCAGGGCTGGAGAGCGGAAGGGGGAGGCAGACATCAAAGAGATGAAATCTGATGGGCGGATGAACAGTTATATGCATCCCAAGCCTCGGAAGTAAAAGCACACTTACTCTACCCTCTCACAACCGAGAGCGGCGAGCAAGGAGATGGACGTTCGCACCCACCTCCCCCTGGCTGGCTGTGCCCAAAGGGGCGGCCGCAGCCGAAGCCAGCTTCTCGCCAGAACTGTGAGGGCATTTCCCTGAGTAAAAGCTATTGTGCTGGAAAAGATCTCCATATTCAGACAAGGTCTTCGAAAAGAATTAACATAATGTGAACATCTGGAGGCTTCTCAACTTTGAGGCATACAAAATAACAGATTTTTTTTTTTTGCTAACGGCCACTGTCCCGACAATCAAGGTGCAGAGAGGTCACAGTAAAGGGCAGCTTCCCCAGAGCCCAAGAACCGCCCAGGCAGATAATGCAGAAACGCCCAACACAAGAGCGATGTCACAACCAGACTCGTAGATTTGGGGGTTCTGAGTCACTGGTAAGAGGACTGAGAAAAATAGATGAAATCAACTTATTAGAAAGGGCATATTTCTATGTTGTTTGTGGAAACATAAAATGGTAATGGATATCTGGACCATAACTTGCGGTACAAGTTTAAATGTTTATATATTCCTCTACACGGAAATGGGGAAACCAATGGGAGCAATTTAATGACTATGATTAAATAGATGCTGTACTTCCAAAGAGTGTGATACAAAACAATTAACTTATTATTTTAAACAGTTGTACTGGGGCACCTGGGTGGCTCAGTCGGTTAAACGATAGCCTTCAGCTCAGGTCATGATCCTGGAGTTCCAGGATCGAGTCCCAAATCCAGCAGGGAGTCTGCTTCTCCCTTTGACCCTCCCCCATCTTGTGCTCTCTCTCATTCTCTCTCTTTCAAAAAAATAAAATCTTAAAAAAAAAAATAAATACACAGAGCTCTATTTAGTAGCATAGAAATACCTTGAATCTACAAAAGTATATTATGAAGTATTTACACTAAATGACCCTACTACGGGGCATGTTTTAAATAAGTACAGATAAATCTCACAAACATAAGTGAACAAATCAAGAAAGATGGTCTCAGGGTCCTGGGATCGAGCCCCGCATCGGGCTCTCCGCTCAGCAGGGAGCCTGCTTCCCCCTCTCTCTCTGCTTACTTGTGATCTCTCTCTCTCTCTGTCAAATAAAATCAAGAAAGAAAAAGAAAGAAAAAGAAAGAAAGAAAGAAAGAAAGAAAGAAAGAAAGAAAGAAAGAAAGAAAGAAAGAAAGAAAGAATACACTGGATGAACTGTAGTTTTTAAGGTTCAAGCACACACAAAATAAACCTTATGAATAAAGGTCTTTTTTAACTCTCAGGAAGACTTTTTCCTCTTTCACAGTATCCAAAAGACCTACAGATCTACACTGCAAGATCCTTCGTGCAAGAGCTCTGGGAACAGCTCATAAGAAAATAAAGCTCGTCATTTCAAAAATAAAATGCTGAAACGTCTTCCCATATACAGTCAGAAGCTAAGAATTCAGCATAGGACATACAGTCTCAGACATGGAGACAACCATGTTGAAACCCAACAGCTGGAAGTCGGTCACCTTTCTCAAGAACCTAACCGTCACCTCCTCGAATAATCAAATATACCTAAAAAACGCAGCAAGACCATCTGAAAAACGTCCGGGGCAATTAGTTACCCCAGAAAGTCCCAGTCTGCAGAGAGGTAGGTCTCTGAGAGGCCAGCAAACCGCAGCATAAAGCAGTCTGCAGTGAGACCCATGCAGTATTCATGAGGACAAAAGGGAGCACAGAGAGGCCAGAGAGAGACGGGAAGGACATGGATGGGTTTGCGACAAGCGGCTCTGAGGCCCCTCCTCAAGCCTCCAGATATTAAACCAAAGTCAGCACACTTTGCGGCTAATTCATTCCCCTGGTAACTGTGAGCATAAGGTGCGGGGGAGAGGTGACAAGGAGAGCTTCTGCAAGCCCTCACTGCCTTCCTGAGACACGTGTGCCTGATTCAGTCACAGCTCCAGAGCTCCTACCTGGATCTCATACAGCTCGTCTGGCTAAACATCAGACCCAAAGCAGAAACCCACTTTCTTGCTCTTCTTGCAATGGGAGGAAGAAGCAAAGTTACGTGGGGCGAGGGTCTGGAGAAGGGAAGCTTACCTCCTGCCTTCTCTGCATGAGTTCAACATGGCAAGAGCCATGAGGGCCCTGTGGGTAGGGCTGGGAAAATTCTAGACCAAACCTCACATAACAGGGATCTAATGATCTTAGTTTCACTGGGATTTTGGTAATCAACAGCATTTTTCTTTAATTAGGAAAATTCCAAATCAAATATTTTAGATTTCTAAACCTAATTTCCTTAATAAATTAATCTTGAAATAAAAATGTTTTATATTTCTAAATCAAAGATTTCTATTAAACAAAGCAGCATGTTGTTTTTTTTAAGGATTTTATTTATTTATTTGACAGAGAGAGAGAGAGATCACACGTAAGCAGAGAGGCAGGCAGAGAGAGGGGGCGGGGAAGCAGGGTCCCCGCCGAGCAGAGAGCCCAATGCGGGGTTCGATCCCAGGACCCAGAGATCACGACCTGAGCCGAAGGCAGAGTCCCCAACCCACTGAGCCACCTAGGTGCCCACACAGCAGCAAGTTAAAGGAGAAAAAAACATCAGAACTGGGGCATGAGGCCACAGTGAGACATGAACACATTTATCACATACCTATACAACCTAAGCCAAGTCCTATTTCTTCTCTGGGCTTCAGTATTTTATATATATATATATATATATAAATTATATAAATATAAATATTATATTTATATTATAAATTATAAATAAATTTATATTTAATATAAATATTAAATATATATAAATATATATTTTAGATTTTTTAATTTATTTGACAGAGAGAAAGAGAGAGCAGCAGAGGGAGAGGGAAAAGCAGACTCCCCACTGAGCAGGGAGCCCAATACGGGGTTCGATCCCAGGACCCCAGGATCATGACCTGAGCCAAAGGCAGTTGCTTAACTGACTGAGCCACCCAGGCGCTGCTGGGCTTCAGTATTATAAGCAAAAAAAGGCATTTGATGATCTCAAAAGATTCTTTCCAGCTCTAAAATGCTGTGGTTCTAAGGTACTCCTGTAATTTCTCCCAGAAATACTAACCAAAGGCAGTAAATCATTTTACTGCTTCTAATAATAACAGTCATATGACTTCAGATTCTTACAGATTCAAACGAAATTCTGTTCCAAGTATGCTAGTTTTGAACATGTCATTAAAATTTTCCTAGAAACACACCACTCAAACCTCTACAATCCAAACAGCATCTGCAGATTCTCCTTCTTTCTTCCTATAAAACTGGAGGAAGTCTCCCTCTCTTAATCAAAGGCCAAGCGATCCCCCTGTGTGAGCTGGGGGAGGGGTGCCAACCTCATCCACCACTGACCCCCTCTTTACTGTATCTTTAACCTGTTCCCTGAGTATAGCTTAGTTTAGTTAGGATATAAATACCCCAGACCCTGCCATCTTGAAAAAAAGAAAATAAACAAAACCCTCCTGAGCCCCAACACTCCTCCAGGCTGACCTCTGTGCTCTCCTCCAACTTCCAACCTCCTCAAAGAATGGTCACCTCCAACCCATTCTTACAAAGCAGCCAGAGTGGTCTTCCCAACTACAAATCCAACATCACTCCCGTTGTTCTCAATGAGAACAGCCTGTCCTCGTAGGCACCATGGCACTTGTCCCTGCAGACCCCCATCATTAACTGGGCTCACCTCCGACCACACACTCGTTACATCTGGGGAAGGACACTGGCCTTTTCCCCAAACACGCCAAGGCCTTTCCGTCTCAGGGAGTCTGCCTTCCCTCAGCTAGAAGGCTCCTTCTGCCCACCACCACTTCCTGCTGCCAGGCCAATTCCTACCCTTCAGGTCTACTTTAATCACGATGGCCTCCTGGAGGCCCTTGGTTGTCAGTTAAACCAAGCTGACCATGTCATTCCGGCGGTCTCAGCAGCCAAGCAGGATGCCACTGGCCCAGTATTTCGATCAAATGGTTGTCACGTTGGCTGGTGGAAAGGGAGAGCTTCTTGTTTTGAAACTGTGCCATGCTTTCACGAATGGGAAAGAGGTTGTTTAGAGATAAGTGCTTAGGATAGCTTAGGACAGCATTGCATAGAAGCTGCAATCTCATCTACAAAGCAGCCCTGTGCTGAGGTCACAGGTTTCTGATTTAACCAAAGCTCACTAGGTAAGTATGGGCCATAAGCCTTAAATCTCCTATGCCCTTTAACCTAGTAATTCCACCTCTATGAAGTTATCCTACAAAAGTAAGATATACACATGGAAAAAATTTTAGAGGCATTCATGGCAGTAATGTCTATATAGCAAAGAAGAAAAAAAAGTAAGCATCACGACTCTCAATCTTGCAGTGGTGAGTTCAAGTCCCATGATCAGTGTAGAGATTACTTAAAAATAAAATGATCCTTCAAAAAAAAAAAGCATAAAAAAGTCTTTGTTGCCACAAAAGAGCAGCTGGACCAAATTCAAAACTGGTACAGTAAGTGAACATCAGCTAAACAAACAAGATATAGGTTGAGCTCCATCACACAGAACTGCTATCTTAAAAATGCTTTAAGTTGGTGCATCAACCTTTGAAATACATGATGACTACAACTGAAGAGGGAACCTCCTGATCTTGAAACTAAGGGATCCAGAAGGAACCCCCTGAAGGTAAGCGGTTTTAGTGGACCCCCAAAGATATGCGAGGCCTCCTCAATTCGTGGAGGTGCTATGGGCCTGGAAGGCAGAAGTTCTGGGTTCTAACTCTAAAATCTGTTGAGAACTCACTATGCGATTAGATAGTCACTTCATTTCTCTGGGCTTAAGCTTCCTTATCCGTAAGACAACAAAATCACAAAAAACACTTCCAATTTTAGTTATACTTTCAATCATCAGCTCTCCACAAAAGGCCTGGGAGTAAAAAGACCACAATTTAAAGGACAGGCCCACCCTTCTTTGGGTTGGGAGCCCTTGGACTAGTGACTCCACTCCTCTGAGCCTCCGTGTCCTCCTGTTCCAGTTCCACAGGGCTGCTCCAGAGCACTGTGGAAACGTTCCACGAGACCCATGGTATGCTAAGGGCTAAGAGCTCTTCTCATCCTCCTGCGGCATTCCTGGAAGCTGCCAGGCCTGGAGGAATTTACAGGGGCTGAACAGATACAAGGAAAGGCAGAGCACCGGGTCAGAGATTGCTGGCCAACTTCAGGCCCTACACTGAACTGACTGAAGTGTGGGAAGAGTGAAATAGTAAAGCTTCAAATTTCCATTAGGGAGAGAAAGAGCTACCATTGCCTGAGTGTTTGCTGTATCCCAGGCACTGCTAAGAATTTTATATGCATTACTTAATGTAATCCTTTCAGTGACGCTAGGAGGTTAGTAACAGTATTCTCTCATTCTTACAGATGAGGAACCTCGGAGTTAAAGAAATTGCTGAGATCACTTGAGGGCGCCTGGGTGGCTCAGTTGGTTGAGCGACTGCCTTCGGCTCAGGTCATGATCTCAGAGTCCCGGGATCAAGTCCCACATCGGGCTCCCAGTTCCACGGGGAGTCTGCTTCTCCCTCTGACCTTCTCCCCTCTCATGCTCTCTGTCGCTCTCTCTCTCAAATAAATAAATAAAACTTAAAAAAAAAAATTGCTGAAGTCACAAAGGAAAAGCTGAGGCTCAGCTTGTGTTGTGAGCACTGCAGCACTGGCCTCTTGTTTAAAGCAAAGAACAAACTGAGGCACCTCAGTGGTTCAGCTTAGGTCATGATCCCGGGGTCCTTGGATCAAGGCCCGCCTTGGGCTCCCTGCTTAGTGGGGAGCGTGCTTCTCCCTCTCCCACTCCCCCTGCTCATGTTCCCTCTCTTGTTGTCTCTGTCAAATAAACAAATAAAATATTTTAAAAATCAATCGATCAATCAATCAAAGAACGAAATCACTAGTGTAAATTCAGGGGTCCTAAAATGTACAGCATAGACTTTATACATTGTGCTTCTTGCTTATTAGTAAAGAGAAACTACTACATACACTTCCTTCCTCTCCCTAGATCTCAAGCAGACAATTCCTAACCTTAAAGGAAAATAAACTGGAGATCATTTCATAGGCACAGAAATTCTGCAATAACTTCCTATGATGTCTGAGTTTCTCAAGACATCTATGAAGCAGCATCTTATACACATCCACACACCATCCTTACAGCAAAAACTACAAACCAGGGGGGAAAAAACTTTTATAAATGCAACCAGGTCCACTTCTGAGCTTGTTTTGTCAAGTAATAGTTACGAGTAATAAACTCGATGTTCGTTTGGCTAAACTGGTAGGCAGACTCAGAACCAATCATTACAAACTTATGATCATGCTACGCTCAGACGACATAGTCAGTTTCTAATTTGTTACATGTTCGCACAGAAACCGAACACTAGAAAAGCTGACTAATTTCTCTATTAATGGTCCCTCTAGAACGGACTCCAAGCCTGTCTGTGTGCATTGCAACCACTCATCAGTTCAACACAAAGACCTCGGAAGACTTCTGGACTCACCAATACTCTGTCTCCGATTTTGAGCTCTCTCTCTCCTTTCTTGATGGAACCAGCCTCTGAGAGGTTGGAGATAGATTCACTGGCAGTTTTTGTAAGGTTGCTGATCTGAGATGTAGCTGCAGGTTCCTTTGCTGTTGGCTGGGATGATTTATGGGGGATATTTGAAGGGGCTGCTGGGGAGGGGGTCATCATGCCGGCTGCGGAGGTGGACAGAGGTGAAGTCGCTCTGGAAGCCGGCGTTGTCTGCAGGCCGTTAGCTTCATCTTCCGCCTGCACCTTCCTTGTCAACTTCGAAGGGCGGGTGAATATGCCCTTTAGAGGCTCACACTGGAAATACCGAACTCCTGCCACCGAGCCATCATTCTTGCCTATGGGTTCATCTAAAACAATCCCGGCCCACTGGCCTGGTGCAAACTGGGTTTCTCCCAGAAACTGGATGAATCCAGGCTTATTCCCATTCACCCAAACTCTCTCCCCGACTCGAAAGTCATCCACAAATTCCTCTTGTGCTTCAGAGGATGGCGCGTTTGATGCTTTCTCACCGGATGTTGTTCTTTCTACTGGAGCTACAACTGCAAACAGAAGAAAGGATCAGAAAAGACTCAATTTCATAGTCAAGCAGACAACTCATAACTTAAAGAAAATAAACTGAAGAAAGCCCAAACCAACAGAAGCATTCACAGCTCTTTTAAGGTACTCTGTACATCTGTCCTTCTGTCCTTTTTTTTTTTTTAAAGCAAGGAGGTCAAAAGTACTTGAGCCATCGGGACGCCTTGCTGGCTCAGTCGGAAGAGCACATGACTCTTGATCTCAAGGTCATGAGTTCGAGCCTCATGTTGGGCATAGAGGTCACTTAAATTAAAAAAAAAAGGACTCAGCCCATCACTACCATTTTCATGCTGTCGAAACTCAGTGAGTCGGTAGGATTTAATCCTTATTGGCAATTAAAACTGGAAAAAGTCAAACCAGGAAGGCAAAAAGTCCCTTTCCCAGAGTTCACAACACAGTTCTGTTTCATTCTTTCCTCCACCCCCTACCATGCACATCGGGAGCAAACATCTTTCGGATCCCCAGAGACAGGCTCTATTCTCATGTGTGAGAGTAGTCAGGGAAGCTGACAAGTCCAGGACCCTGGATCCAGAGATTCACACTCGGGCTTAAAGGAGGAGGAGATTCAGGGCTACAGCCCTGCCATTCCACTCCAAGACCACCAAGTAAACCTATTCCTTTGCTGGCAGAGACAGAAATCACAGTAAGGGGAAAAAGCACCTGGCCCAACTCCCTGCAAAGGCAAAACGACTTTATGCAATCTCTACCTTGCGGTAAAAACAGAAGTTATATTTTGCCAGAATGTGATATTTGCAACAGAAACTCAAGCATTCAACCAGCAAGCATTTATTAAATATTTGGTATGAACTGGCAAAGAAAGCCCACATTCTTAAGCACTCTACCATTTAGTAGGCATATTATGATCTTAGATGGTACATGACTTTCAATTTCTTCCTCTGTAAGGCGAAAGTAGTATCTACCTTAAGAGTTTTATTAAATGAGGGGTGCCTGAGAAGGTCAGTCATTAAGTGTCTGCCTTCAGCTCAGGTCATGAGCCCAGGGCCCTGGGATGGAGTCTGGCATTGGGCTCCCTGCTCACCAGGAGGCCTGCTTCTCCCTCACCCACTCCCCCTGCTTGTGTTCCCTCTCTTGCTGTCTCTGTCAAACAAATTTAAAAAAACCTTAAAAAAAAAAAAAAGAGGGGTGCCTGGGTGGCTCAGTGGGTTAAAGCCTCTGCCTTCGGCTTAGGTCACAATCTCAGGATCCTGGGATCAAGCCCCGTGTTGGGCTGTCTGCTCAGCAGGGAGCCTGGTTTCCCCCCCTCCACTCCCCCCCACCCCGCCTGCCTCTTTGCCTACCTGTGATCTCACTCTCTGTGTCAAATAAATAAATAAAATCTTTAAAAAAAAAAGTTTTATTAAAGTAAATAATGCATTTATCTATGTTCCCCTTTCTATGAGTTTCTACCACTCCAGCACTAGTCCCAGGCATTGTTCTCACGAGGGGACAAAGCAAGATAGCATAGTCCATGCCCTTTTAGAGCTCAGAGCTTAGAGGTGTGGACACAGACAGTCAAGAGATACACCAGGTAATCTCAGATTATAGAAGTGCTTTGGAGGAGGGGCGCCTGGGTGGCTCAGTGGGTTAAAGCCTCTGCCTTCGGCTCAGGTCATGATCTCAGGGTCCTGGGATCGAGCCCCGCATCGGGCTCTCTGCTCAGCAGCGAGCCTGCTTCCCCCTCTCTCTCTGCCTGCCTCTCTGCCTACTTGTGATCCTTCTCTCTCTCTCTGTCAGATAAATAAATAAAGTCTTAAAAAAAAAAAGAAGTGCTTTGGAGGAGACAGTGCCTTTAGGCAGAGCAGTAAGGGAAGGCCTCCTGGAGGAGGTAACATCTGGCCTGAGGCCTGATCAACAGAAAGGGTGAATTACAGGTAGATGGGGAAACAGTGGTTTGGCCAGCCGACGGGGTGCTAGACATCCCTTTACCCTACCTAGAAGAAGAGACTGACATTTCAATTTGTGGAGCGTTTTTTTTGTTGTTGTTGTTTTTACGTTTTTTATAAGACAATAAGTGATCTCAAATCAAACAGATAATAATCTGCCCAAGACAGGCCAGCCAAGTCAGTTTTTTAGAATCTATTCCAGCTGTGTACATAAACAATTCTTCCTGACAAGGTGTTGCAAGCATGAGTTTCTGAAAAACAGTCTTCATAAAAGTGCCCAAACGGGCAACGATCTCCTTTTAAGCACCTAAGTTTTAGTGTTTATAAGCTGCTTTACTCTTAATAACAACATGTCATGTGTGGCAAGTACTGTTGAGGAAACCAAGCTGAATTTCTTGTGATCCCCCTGCCTGGCTTGACATGCTAATGGAAGCGTGCACAAAAAATGCTAAAGATGAAAAAGACAAGGCTAAAAATATGGGGGGGGGGGGAGTAAGTATGACCGTGGGAGGGTGCGAGGAAAGGGCATTTGAAGGGGTCCTAAAGAGAGGAATGATTTTGAGGGGAAGGAGAACAGGAGACACCACAGTAAAGCTTTCTTCTCCTCTAACATGTTTTACGGCCTCCCTGGCAAGACCCCGGTTTTATCCTGATACACAAAATGTAAATAATTTGGGATCTTCATTCAGTCAACAAATATTTAATGAGCTTCTGTTAAGAGCCAGGCAATGTTCTAGGTATGTGGGTAAATTTGGGCAGTGGAAAAAAAAAAAAAAAAAAACTACAAAGAGCCCTGCCCTCAAGGAAGATCAATGAGGTTTTATGGAAAAAAATCTAAAGAAATAACGTTGGACTTAATATTTCATGGTTGATACCTGACTGTCTGAATGGCTGATAACCTATCTAATAGCATATAAGCCACATGAAAAGACCAAGAAAGCAAGCATCAGATGCCCTCTCTTATTTAAGACCTTCTGTGGCCATTATGGGCTGTAAATTGAAACAGTGGAGGAAGAGACAGAGAGCAGATGGGAAAGAGGCTGCTGAAGACCATCAAGGCCACGGGTTCATCTATGAAATGAGGACGGTCTCCTGCGTGGCCTACACTAAAGCCAGCACACTGCCTGCTCTCTTGAAACCAATGGCCAACTTCAGATCCCTCAGTGTCATCAAATCTTTTAAGCCAGAGTCACCTTTCTTTTCTCTACATGTCCCTAAACCCCAAAGAGAAAGGCCCACATGAGTTCAGGGAGACGCAGAGAGAAAAACAAAATATCTTAACGTTGTAAGGACTAAATAATGGAGTTACTTAACTTGACAACTATTTTGGCACCTTGTGCTAAATTAACTAAGAGCTCTTCCTTAAGATTTTTAGATATAGGGAGAGCCTGGGCGGCTCAATCTGCTGAGTAGCCAACTCTTGATTTTTGGCTCAGGTCATGATCTCCGGGCCCTGGGATCGAGCCCTGTGTTTGAAGTCCGAATGCAGAGGGGAGTCCGCTTCAGGATTCTCTCTCTGTATGTCCCTTCCCCGCCCCTCTCTCTAATAAATAAATCCTTTTTTTTTTAAAGATTTTATTTATTTATTTGACAGAGAGAGACCACAAGTAGGCAGAGAGTCAGGCAGAGAGAGAAGGGGGAAGCAGGCTCTCCGCCGAGCAGAGAGCCCGATGCGGGGCTCGATCCCAGGACCCTGAGATCATGACCTGAGCCAAAGGCAGAGGCTTTAACCCACTGAGCCACCCAGGTGCCCCTCTAATAAATAAATCTTAAAAATATATTTTTAGGTATAAAATTCCGTATTTTTAAAGAGAGAGAGAGAGAGCAAGAAAGCGTGAGCAGGGGGAGTAGCAGAGGGGGAGGGAGAGGGACAAGCAGACTCCCCACTAAGCACATAGCCCTACATACAGGCCTGGATCTCAGGACCCTGAGATCATAATCTGAGTCCAAACCAAGAGTCGAATGCCTAATCAACTGTGGCACCCAGGTGCCCCTAAAATTCCATGTCTTTTAATTAAACGTTCTTCATATATTTCCAAAATATGAAATTGTTTAAGGTTATCTTTTTAAAGTTTTCAAATAGGATTCTAACTTGGATATAAATCATAGAGCCTTACCAGCAGCAGGTGTCTTCAAGGCTGTGCTTCCAGGCTTAAGGATCTTGGTAGGGGCCTTAAGCCCACTTGGTTTTAGCATACTCATTGTCCTTAGTATGTCGGAGCTGTTTTTCTTCTGCCTGTTGCCACTAACTTGCCCCAACCATTGATACAACTGTGGGTGTTTCTATTGGGAAGTCAGTCTCTGGGTTAAATCTGCAAGAGAAAAATAAAAACAGAATTTAGAATCTATGGGAGGAAGAAAGTAGAAATAACACCTACTGTTAAAGCAGCTTTCACAAGCTAAACTTTTCCTTATACAGGATGACAAACTGTCTCCACACTAAACCTAGGAAACGAGATTAAAACACGAAGATGCTGCTGAGAGGGATTTAGAAGCAATTTACTGCCCCAAAGACAAGCAGTTGAGGCTAGTAATACATTCACTTCTCTTTACCTAATATTACCAGCTCAGTATGGTACCTAAAATCCACACAGTCCATGGAAGAGGGTTCCGAAAAACGTGCACCAAACTTAATGGCAGGAGAAGAGGGAGCTTTCAGTTTTTATTCCATTCATTTCTATATTGCTAAAGTTTTATGACCACAACCCTGTATTAACTGGATACTTTTTTATGTTCACAGAATTATGCAAAGCTCAATCTAAAACCACGTATATGTGAGACTGGAGTACGGTTCAAACTCTGTTAAGAAAAAGCTGTACCTGGGAAGTGATGAAGGAAAAAAAAATTTTTTTGTTCTGTCTATAGATATGCAATATAATTCTGATTTACTCAAGACCAGGTATGAATCCACAACTTTGGGGCTCAGGCAAAATAGGATCTTGTCTTATCCTAAGAAGAAGAGAGACACACTGGATGCAATAAGCACTGGGTGTTATTTCCAACTGATGAATCACTAAATTCTACTTCTGAAACGAACTTAAAAAATTAAAAATTAAAAAAAAAAAAAAGAAGAGTAGAAAGGCTCTGGGATTCTGGAAAATGGGGAAAGATTTCCAGACATTACATTTAAAAACTGAATAAATTCAATCAAAGAGAAAAATGCTATTTGCTGACTCTGTCAAACGACTGAGTTTTTGCACTTTTCTCTGCTAGTGGAGCTTGGACGAAGATGCACTGAAGTTACTGTGCCATCCCATCTCTCTTACAAGCAAGGACAAGCACCAGCAAAAAAATCTAGCCAGGGAAGACAGAGGGGCCTGCTGTGGCCCCTGAACTGGACTGAACGGTGCCCAATGCCCCCACCCCCAACAAAGATACATCCATCCAGAGCCTGTGAATGTGACCTTATTTGGAAGAAGAGTCTTTGCAGATGTAATTCATTTAAGGATCTTGAGATGAGATCATCCTGGATTACCTGGGTAGGTCCTAAATCCAACCACAAGCGTCCTTAGTACAGGAAGAGAATGCACCAAAGAGGCACCAGAGGATGAAGGTAGAGACTGCAGCGATGTGTCCAAGGCCAAGGATGGCCGACAGCCACCAACAGCTCAGGGACAGGCACGAGACGAGTGTGCCCTCAGGGCTCCGGTAAGGAACCAGCCTGCGAACACAGTGCTTTTTGGCTTCTGGCCTCCAGAACCCAGAGAACACAGTTCTGTTGTTTTAAGCCCTCCAGTTTGTGATAGTCTGTTACGGTGGTCCTAGGAGACTAGTACAGCCACATCAGCTTTTCTGTTGAAAGCTAATCAGTCTGAAGAGAAATCATGCCAACAGCTGCCTCATTAGGCTCCATTTGCTGATTCCTCCATGGTTCTTAAGAGGGTCCAAAATGGTACAAGGTGTTTCTAAAAATGTCAAGAGTAAATTACGTAGCTTTGAGAAGACTCTGATTAAGAGAAAGAAATGCTATTTCCTGGAAGGCAGTGATGGCCAATCCTGTTAAAACAAACTCCCCAGGCTCCTTTCTACCCCCACCGTCGTCGTCTCTCCCATGAGGGTGGCAGTGGGTGTGGGAGTCTGTGTGCCAGGGCGGCTGATTCAGGGTCAGGTTTGAAGCCACTTGCTTCACTATCAGACCCTCGCCATACTCAGCCTGTAAGGTACAAGCAGATTTACTGGCTCTTGCTGCTGCCCCAGATGGCAGGGAATGGCAGAGTCCCCTCTGACCTCAGCTGAGAAAGACTATTTACATGTCCAGAGAATTTGAAAAGGGTGGGGATAGGCAAGGGGCAGAAGCTGCCCCAGGGACTTGCTATGCTGTGCCTACTCTTCGCCCTGGTCCAGCATCGTAAGGTGAAGAGTCAGGTAGGTAAGAATAGGACAGAGCACAATGGTCCTGGGGAAGCTATTATGACCGTAGGAAAAGAGGATGGTGTGCTCCTTAAAGTATTTTCACTCAGGCAGAACAGTGAGTCCTTGGGCTCTGATCAAGTGCTCCTCCCCAAAGACAGATTTTGAAAACCACCACAATCAGCAACTCGGAAGCCTCAGCCAATTTCAAATTTTGCAAACACCCTGAGCTCACAAAAATCTGGCCATCTAAAAAGTCTCAGCCCAGGGAACAGAGCGTGGGGTTATTAAGAACCTAAGAAGAGTGGTAAACCCAGCGTCTAGGACTCTGTGGTCTAACGGGAGTGCCTCCGCCTCTTGGTCCATGTGAATCACAAAGCAGAGAACTGTGACCAAGATATATTAACAAAGGAAAAAAGTCCCATCCGTCTCAATAAAAGAATTAGGAGCAATACCAGCAATGCTGGGTTTTTAAATCTTCCAATTCAAGTTTCTTCTTCATATATTATTAATGAATGGCATGTCAGGCTTGATTTAAAAAATCAATTTGCTGAAAAACAAAAGATCAAAGTCTTGGTCATGGTACCCACAAACTGTAATGACCAAGAAGCAACATCTCTGCATAACCTTTCAAGGTCAGTGAATGTCACCTTGAAACTAATCAATTCTAAAACATGCAAACAAACAAACAAAAAAGTTCTTCCCTAATATGCTGAGTGTAAATTTCTAATGTTTGTGCTTATTGAATCTCAAGAGTTTTAAACCTAAAATAAGACAAACCACCCATCTCCTCTATCCTCCCAACATGTAAGGACAACAAAACATAGATTATAATCTATAAATAGTTTTTATGCATATTATTACCCCATTTGAAGCTTACAATTCTGTGGGATCAGCTACTATTATCCTTTCTTAACAAACTAACACCTCAGAAATTAACAGATGTATTTCCTCATTTCTTAACGGCCTACTGCCTGAGGTCACTTGGCTAAGCAGCACAGATGTGACCAGCAGGCCTGAGTCCAGGGTCCACATTCTTTCCGATAAACCTAACATTCAAACTTAGGGACCGCACACCACAATTAAAAACATTAGGACTCATCTTACTAACATGACCTACATGTGTACAGCACCAAGAGTGCCCAATACACCAAGATAAAACTGTCTTATCTGCATCAAAATAACTGTGAAGGAAGGTGAACAATTGTCATTATGGCTATTCATGGTCCAAGAGAATGAAAATCTGAGCAATTAAATGGCTTTCTCAAGGTCACTCAAAGAAGTGATGGCACTTTGGGGCACCTGAGTGGCTCAGTCAGTTAAACATCTGACTCTTGATTTCAGCTCGGGGCATGACCTCAGGGTCGTGAGATCGAGCTCCACACTAGGTGTGGATATCTGGCAGACAAGTTCTTGAAAATGAACTATGTGAATGGTCACTTCAAGGAAAACAACTCTGTTGACAATGAGAGATTTTAAGCATCAAGAGAAACTTAGAATTTTGTGGGGGTTTTTGTTTTGTTCTGTTTTTAAGATTTTATTTATTTATTTGACAGAGAGAGACACAGCAAGAGAGGGAGCACAAGCAGGGGGAGTGGGAAAGGGAGAAGCAGGCTTCTGGCCAAGCTAGGAACCCGATGCCAGGCTCGATCCCACAACCCTGGGATCATGACCCAAGCTGACGGTAGACGCTTAACAACTAAGCCACCCAGGTGCCCCTGAACTTATATTTGGAAAATATATCCTCCACTGTGAGCTCGACAGCTTCCCAATACTATTTTCTTTTCTTTCTTTTTTTTTTTTAAGGTTTTATTTACTTATTTGTAAGAGAGAGAGAGAGAGAGAGCACAAGCAGGGAAAGTGGAAGGCAGAGGGAGAAGCAGGCTCCCTGATGAGCAAGGAGCCTGATATGGGACTCGATTCCAGGACCTTGGGATCATGACCTGAGCCGAAGACAGTGACTTAACCGACAGAGCCAGCCAGGCAACCCACTAAAGACTTTTCTGATGAGATCAACAGTATTAACAAACATAAATTTTGTATATTATATAATGAAATGCGTCAATACATGGAAATATACCTCTCCAGCAATCAATAATATTCAACCCATAACGCAAAATGTTACAAAATCATCAAAGGACAAAGCAGACCAATGGATTTTTATGTAACAATAAAAAGTTCATTCACGCAGTTTCAGATGCCACTTTGATAAAACTACAACCTGTCAAATTTGGGGAATAGTATCTAAGAAGAAAAACCCATAATTATCTGAAAATGTTCTTAAAATACTTTTTTACTCTTCTCTTCAACTGTGTGAGGCCAATTTTCTTCATGCACATCAACGGAAACAACTTCTCACTACAGATCAAATGCAGAAGCAGCTGCCTTCTATGAAGCCTGTCTTCTATCAAAGACAGATGCACAAAAGCGTAAAAACAAAGTCATCTTCTCATTCAAGTTATTTTAGAGAAGCAGTTATTCATTAAAAAGTTATGTAATGTGTAATGGGTTTATTATAATTTCTGATGAACTGATATTTTCAGCTTTAATTTCTATTATGGTACACATCCATGGATAAAACCTAAATAAAGAAAAGCTCGATTTTTAAGAAGGTAAAGGGTCCTGGGGAAAAAAGTGTGAGAACTGCCACTCTATTCATTTGTGCTCTACATTTTGAGCTGCAAAGGTTGAAAACCCCCATGGCCCTAAGGGCTTCCAGAAGCATGTGCTTCTGGTTCAGATATTTACAGACGAGGACGCCCAGTTAGCAGATGCAGCCCGGCACTGTGCTGGGGCTGAGTGATAGAACTGAACTTACAATTTGTCGGAAGATGAGAAGCATGTACTTAAGCAAAAAGAACACAATTATGCACTACCATTGGGGTATCTGTTTACATAAACCAGGCATCTCTCCAGGCAGTTACCAGACGGATTGTATTCTAAATCAGTGGTTCTCAAAGTGTGCAGCAGCACCAGCAGCACCTGGGAACCTGTTAGAAACGCGGGTCCTCGGGGCCCCTGCCCAGATTTACTGAAACTAACTCCTGGGTGGGCCTAGATTTTAAGCACTTCTTCTGGTGATTCTGATGCTTATGTCTGAGAACCACTCCCTGCTGAACAGCTGGTAAGAAAAGTCCCCTGAGGTTCATTTTCTCAATCATATGAACATCCAGGTGTCCGATTCCCCAAATGCCACTCCAGAGGCCTCGGCACTACACTCCCCTCCGCTGTTGTTTCTGGCGGTTCGCTCAGCCTTGGATGCCCTTTCCAAGTCTAGTTATCTCCATCTGGTGAAACCTTACTCAAGGGCAAACTCAGGCATTCGTCTGCCCCACAAAACCTTCTTCAATGCTCACCAGTGAAACTGTGCCCATCCTGCAACTTCCCATAGCACAGTCTGGATCTCTTCTGGCACCTAGCACACTGAGCTGTGTGTGTAGTCTGTACGCTCCACCAGACTGTAAGCGCCCCACAGTACTTAATAAACAATCCTCATTAAATAAAATCAATGAGGAAAGCAGCCTCAATTGTTTAAATGACCAGGTCGGGTGTATCAGTACTTTAAAAAGTTACCTGGCTGGCTCACTTGGAAGAGCACATGACCCTTGATCTCAGGGTCATGAGTTCGAGCCCCACCGTGGGTATGGAGATTACTTAAATAAACAAACTTAAAAAAGTTATATCTCATCCTTGCTATAGGTGACAGAAAATTCATCTCCTAAACGTAAGCTCAAGGACTTTATAATGTAGTTGGGAAGAAAAGACCCACATATACATGAAAACTAACTAAGAATACAATATAATTTATGAGAAATACCAAACCACGTGATCATCCCGGAAGTGTTTTCAGAAGAGGAAAGGGTAGAGCGGATTAAGGCAGAAAGAAAAGGTGCGATGGCAAGGCAGGATTTCTGCAGGGGCTCAAAGGAAAGTAACACCACTGTGTGGGTATTGGAAGTCAGAATTTTTAAAAAGGCACAGAAGGAGGAGGAAAGGTATAAAACATGTGAGTAAGACAGTGAGAAGCCTGGTTTGACAAATGTCAGAAGATTCTCGTAAGAAATCAGGTTAGACAAGAGCCTTAGAGTTCAATCGAAGAAATTTACTACGATCAGCTTTTACCTGCCTTTCACCTCAAGTGAAAAGCCTCCTTTACTTCAAGATTCTAGTGGCAGGAAATGAAAGATGGCTAGAGTTTCCTGTTAAACCCTGAATTTATGTCAATGGTTCATCTCAGTTATCTTAACCTGGCTACCCTGTCAAGCAAAGATTTAAAGCTAGGTTTGGTAGGCTTTTTCTAGTGGCATGCCAAGGCTTCACCCACTCCAACCACGGGTCCAAGTAGCAGACAGGGGCTGCGAGGGTAGGTCTTAAATTTCAGGGAAGAGAAGCCATGAGCATCTGAAGTCAGTGATCAAAATGGAAATACAAAGGAAGGTTCTCATCGCAAATCCTTCAGATAACACCTTAGCATGGATAAATTTGGAGAGGCTATAAAGCTTAGATACCATGGAACACAAAGGACAAATCCTGGCCTTCTCTACTCCTCTGCACATGGGGTGGCAGAGACCAGATGTTCCTCCACCTACAGTGCCTTGATAATGCGAACCTTTATAAAGGGAAACCTCACTAACACGGAGCGGGGAGGCCACAAGGGGGAGCTCTCAAGCAGTACGAGACAAGAATTGTCCTCAAGGGCAAACCCCAACAAAAACTGTCAAAAGGAAAGAATCATCAATTAAAGGAGCCAAAGAGGTACACTGCCTCTCCTCCAAGAAATCGACTACCCCACTCAGCTAACAAGAAACAGTCATGACCCTGAACTCTTGGGTTTCTCCAACGGACTTTCCTCAAAAACCATCCTTCCCAACATCCTTCTCCATAAAGTGTAATGTGCTTCTTGTTGGACTAGCCTATGCTTTTTGGGATGGCTTGCTTGTCCTGAAGTGCAAGCATCTCCGAGTCACAAATAAACTCATTTTTGGCTGGTAAAATAACTTTTTATTTTTAATATTTTTATAGTATCTTACCATCACACCAGTCTGTAAGTCAGACTGCTCACACCAGTCTGTAAGTCATCCTGAAAGCTACATATTCTAGCTCTGCACCATCCAGTATGGTAGTCACTAGCCACAGGTGCTGCTTAAAGTTTAAATTCTTTTAAAATGAAATAAAAATTCAGGGGCACCTGGGTGGCTCAGTCGGTTGAATGTCCCACTCCTGGTTGAAGCTCAGGTCATGATCAGCTCTGACCTCAGCTTAGAGTCTGTTTAGGATTCTCTCTCTCTCTCTCCCTCTCCCCAGATTCAAGTACACACACATGTACATGCATGGTGTCTCTCTAAAAATGAATATTTTTTTAAATAGCTTTTTTTTAAAGATTTTATTCATTTATTTGAGAGACAGAGAAAGCGAGAGAGAACATGAGAGGAGAGAAGGTCAGAGGAGGAAGCAAACTCCCCGTGGGGCTGGGAGCCCGATGTGGGACTCGATCCCGGAACTCAAGGATCATGACCCAAGCCGAAGGGCCACCCAGGCACCCCTAAAAATGAATATTTTTTAAAAAGATTTTATTCATTCATTTGAGAGAGAGAGAGCACAAGCAGGGGGAGATGCAGAGGGAGAGGGAGAGGCAGACTCCCTGCCAAGCTGGGAGCCCGATGTGGGGCTTGATCCCAGGACCTAGAGATCATGACCTGAACAGAAGGCAGACGCTTAATCGACTGAGCCACCCAGGTGCCCCTTAAAATAAATCTTTAAAATGAAATAAAAGTTTAGGGGCGCCGGGGTGGCTCAGCATCTGCCTTCCACTCAGGTCATGATCGCAGGGTCCTGGGATCGAGCCCCACATCGGGCTCCCTGCTTAGTGGGAAGCCTGCTTCTCCCTCTCCCACTCCCTCTGCTTGTGTTCCTGCTCCTGCTGTGTCTCTCTCTCTGTCAAATAAATTTAAAAATATATATTTTTTAAAAAATTCAACTCTTCAGTCACAACAGCCATTTCAAGTGTTCAATAGCCACATTGCAACATATAGAATAATATCTACCATCAAAGAAAGTTCTGTCGGACAGGCCTGTTCTAGAACCTCCCCCATCCAGGGAGGACCTACTTGCCAAATGTTAAGGGTATTTGAATTATACTTCTTCGGTCAAAATATTTTTGACTCCTCTTTTAGAAATAACTTCAGAGATAGTTTACAAGTTGTACTTTATTGATGACCCAATGCGGTAGTGGCCATCTCAAGTTCTCAAAGCTTTTCATTGGACTTGGCTCTAAAACACTACTGGCTGTTTCCAAAATTAATTTAAAAAAAAAAAAGGTTAAAATATGATGTGCAACTACTCAACATAGCAAAACTGTAACCAAGGCACACACATAATTCTAAGAGTTCTAAGAATCACTAATGGCTCTATCACCATAATACATGAACAATACTTCCCTAGATGACAAAACCTAAGTTCAGGTGTTTTTTTTTTAATTAATTAATTAATTATTTATTTAAGAGACAGTGAGAAACAGCATGAGAGGTGAAAGGGTCAGAGGGAGAGGCAGGCTCCCCACCGAGCTGGGACTCAATCCCAGGACTCCAGGACCACGACCCGAGCCAAAGGGATAGACCTGACCAACTAAGCCACCCAGGCACCCTTTTCATTTATTTATTTTATTTTTTTTCCTTTTCATTTATTTTTAAAAACCAGTTACATTATTTTATAATCTCCATTTCCAAACTATATTATTGCAACATAGATTACACACTAAGAATTCTATATTTATACCACTGACTGATGCCATAGTTCTAATATCTTTTTATGCCAAGAACCATTTGATGTTGTTGTTGTTTTGGGGTTTTTTTGTTTTGTTTGGTTTGGTTTGGTTTGGTGGGGGGAACAAGGGCAGAAGGAGAGAGAATTTAAAACAGGCTCCATTAGCGCAGAGCCCGATGAGGGACTTGATCTCACCACCCTGAGATCATGAGCTGAGCCAGAATCAAGAGTCAGAAGCTTAACTGACTGAGCCACCAAGGCTCCCCAAGGCAAGAACCGTTTGCAAGATGTTTATCTCTAGAACTTACTTCTGAGCAAAAACAGCTACTTTGCTTAGACATTCTCAAAGGGGAAATGCAGGGAGGGAGTTCTCCTTCCAAGTGCCAACTCTGTACCAGTCAGAAGGACCCCAGGATATGTAAGGGGCCCAGTGGCACAATCCCTCCCGATGCTCCTCCTTCTCAGGACAAGGTTTACATCTCATCTACCAGGAAGCTTTGCTACTAAACATCAACAATAAAGGAACAGGAATTTGGGTTTTTCCCTGGGTAACCTACCCGTTTACTTTGAGACAAAAAAAGCCACGCCTCAAATAAGCAAAAATTTCGAGGTAGATTAATATCCTAGTTTGTGATTTAACTCTGAGATCTGACCTAAATAAATTTTAAAAGGGCAAGATACTTACTTCAGGGAAGCAAATAACCTTAGGAGATCTATCTTCTTTGGTATTTCCCAAAAAGAAGTGTGCTTTACATTTCTTGAGAATCTCAGCTTTACTCAAAGTTAGGATTCCAGAAAGTACAAATATTCTCCTCCGCCCAACCAAAAAATGTGTCCCACCCCCAGGGAAGTCAAGATTTGGTACACATTTGTTGAGTGTGTTAGATACTGGCAGAGACCAGCGTCTGGGGAGGCTTCACGCGATGAGGCTAACGCCAGTACCTGGGGGGAGCACCCAGACGGTTGGCTATTATTTCTAAGAATTCAAGTACCCCACTTTCCTTTCAGACAGAACTTCTCTCACCACCCAGTTTTTTAACAGGAAATTACACAAAAATCAAAATTTTGTTCTAAACAGATCTTCAGGGGCTGGGGATAAGTTCAAGACTACACCCTTGTCAAAACAGAGAATATAAGCTTACTGCACTTACTCCTTTTAATAAGCAATTTTTGCTTCATAGAGAATATTGAAAATATCCGGATAAAGAAAAAAATTGCTTTTAGGGAAAAAAAAAACAACGGATTAATTACCAAGACCTGGGAGGAGGGAAAAATAAAAATAAAAACATGACTCTAGTAATGAATCCCAAGGCTGGAAATGAAGCCAGAGCCACCAAACACTGCAAAGCACAGCAAGTAAATGCTTTTTCAGCTCCCCTAGGAAACTACCCAACAGTCATCTTAGGATTCCTCTGGGATGACTCTCCCTCTGCTATGATCTGCTACTATTCAGACCCCATCTGGATAACCCCTCCATTAAAGAGATCTTGCAAAGGGAATGGGAATTCAAAAACCAAAGGTTCTTCTATTCTCCCTGCCTAAGAATATATGCCAAAATGTAAAAATGTTTGTAACCATGAAAACTGATCTAAAGCAGTCAGATGTTGTCCCCATAGCTAAAATTCACTTCAAATCTGCAGTTTCAAATTTCTAAAACTTATGCGTACAGGATGGCTCATTTCTAAGAAGCTTTCTTAAAGACATCCCAGTTAGAGACAAATTTGAAAGGGAACGCACCTAGTGAACCCATGAAGGGCTTGTAGTCTCAAAGAAAGTGAATGTTTTAAGACTCTAGGTCTTACACATTTAAGAAAATAGAGACGTCTATTACAGAGGGAAACGTGTAGGACATTATAAAAAAGTCTACTTCAAAAAATTGGATGTTGAATTTAATTCTGACATGCTTTGTGAGGGGAAAAGCAGTAACAAAACAAAAAAGAAAATTTTTTGGCCACCTAATAAACTCTCAACTTAAACTCACAGAATCAAATTTAGAAGACACCAGTATCTACTTAAATAAAAGACCGGAGGGGATAGGGGCGCCTGGGTGGCTCAGTGGGTTAAAACCTCTGCCTTCAGCTCAAGTCATGATCTCAGGGTCCTAGGATCGAGCCTCGAATCAGGCTTTCTGCTCAGTAGGGAGCCTGCTTCTCCCTCTCCCTCTGCCTGCCTCTGCCTTCTTGTGATCTCTCTCTCTGTCAAATAAATAAATAAAATCTTAAAAAAAAAAAGGAGGGGCTAAATTATCAAGTGCTTGCATCTAGTATATAAGGACACAGGATTTTTGAAGTTTTTGTTTAAAGGAAGACAATCCTTGGGGCACCTGGGTGGCACAGTTGGTTGAGCTTCCAACTCTTGGTCTTAGCTTGGGTCATGATCTCGGGGTGGTGAGGTCAAGCCCCATGTTGGGCTTGGTGCTCAGCACGGAGTCGGCTTGGGACCCTCTCCTGCCTCTGCCCCTCCCCACCGCTCGCGCACACTCTCTCTCTCTCATAAATAAATATTAAAAAAAAATAAAAATAGGGACACCTGAGGGGCTCAGTCAGGTTGGGCCTCCGACTCTTGATATCGGCTAGGGCTATGATCTCAGTGTTGTGGGCTCTGTGCTCAGTACAGGGTCTGCTTCTCCCTCTCCTCTCTCTCTCTTATATAAATGCATAAATAGAATCCTTAAAAATAAAAATAAAAAATAAAGGAGGACAATACTTGAGGAAATTATATGTATTAACCATCAGAGACTAGATTTCTGGACCTCTGTGTGAGCCAACACTTTTTCTTCCAACTCCAGCTAAAACAGGTACAAAGAGCAAAGCAATATACTCAAAAACAAATGATAACTCTCAACTGTGATGCATCCACATTTAGGCCTCTGGGTCATAAATAATCTATACTAATTCTGACAACCGTGTCTGATCGTTTCAAATTGTTACTTCCCCCTGATGTTGAAGATACATTTTCAAAGAACAAAAATCTCAGATTTGCAGGAAACAGGAAAATTCATAGCCAGTTACATATCAAATAGAGTCAATGATTAACCACATACCCATTCACGCAATAGAATATTGCTCTACTAGTTTTCTTTTTTTTTAATTTCCTGCCAGAGGATATTTTAAAACAATGATTTTCTTACCATTATACAATCTTCAGTAAAATATTGACAGCCTAACATTAATGTATTTTTTTAATCTACAGAAGTTGCAGGAAAGTCAACACAATCTACCAACATGAGACAAAGTGGTACCTCATGGCGTCTGTAGAATCAGGCCAGGCCTCAGCTCATATCAGCCAAAAGTGCACAAACAATTTGAGCAACCTGCCTATGAGGTCATGATGATGACATCATAAAGAAGAATTCTGATGTGGGTCTGTCTCTAGGACGCAACCTCACCAGTTTAAAGAAAAACCAGGGGTGCTTGGGTAGCTCAGTTGGTTAAACATCTGACTCTTGATCTGAGCTCAGGTCCTGACCTCGGGGTCATGAGTTCAAGCCTTGGGCTCACGTTGGGCTGCACACTGGGCATGGAGCTTACTTAAAAACAACAACAACAATAACAACAGCAACAACAAACCCAGATGGTTCTATATCCCTGAATCTGGAGCTGATGACTCAAGAAATGCACCTTCTCCGACTCTTGATATCGGCTAGGGCTATGATCTCAGTGTTGTGAGTTCA
Organism: Nasua narica; assembly: GCA_028533885.1. Lineage (NCBI taxonomy): Eukaryota > Metazoa > Chordata > Mammalia > Carnivora > Procyonidae > Nasua > Nasua narica. The sequence goes on along the minus strand of CM052808.1, from coordinate 5,310,726 downwards.
GCTCAGATGGGTTCTCCCATCTGAGACGAGGAGCATCTTTCTCCACTTCCGGCCAGAATAAGCAATGCAGGTAAGTTGAGAAAAGCACATCCACCTTAGTTCTCACCTCACCACCAGAAACATATTTTTATGTATTTCAAGCTGGCAAGTTTTAATTCTGGCTCAGTTTCAAACACCTTTTCTTAGTATTCTCTCCTGAAAATTAAACAGTATTTAAGAAATCTGAAAACTGAGTAGGAAGCAAATCACAAACCTAAAATGTTACCTCTGCCTTGACTTCGCCAGCTCCAATATTTACTCTATTTACTAAGAGAAGTGAGGATTAAGATGTGTAACCTAGAAGTTAATTTTGAAAATGCCAAAAGCATAATGCCTCATCACAGCTCTGCAATTGTGTATTTTTGCTAAGAAAGGGCAAAACTTCCAGACTACTGGTAACTGCTGTAGCTTCCTCCCTCTTAGGAGTTTTGGAA
>CM052808.1:5256097-5309753 GCA_028533885.1 Nasua narica | reverse complement strand
TCCAGGAAAAAGCTATACATGCAAATGTCAGTTACAAGGCCTCCCAGGGTTGAGCAAAGATCCTGCATACAAATAGCAAAGTATACACTCAATAGCAAGTCTGAACAAGTATCTTTCTACCAGCCACTAAGGTGCCATTGCCAACATACTCTGCACACTGCTTGAAATACCATAAAGTAGGGTTCAATTTCTAGCTCTGAATTCTAGCCGGGTGACATTTTAGGCAAGTTGGTAAAATTCTTTGAGCCTCGTACGCTCCCACATATTTAACTTCTTCAACAAAATCAATAATGTTATTATTCTGTATCTTTCACTATTTTAAAATATTTTAGTAGAAACATATTTTAAGGACTACAATCTATATGGCCTTAGATCATCTGTCCCCTCCCAAACTCCCACCTCAGGACCTTTGTACTTGCGGTTCCCTCTTCCTATTGTGCCCTTCCCTCAGGGATCTACATTCCCTCACTCCCTCTAGATCTTGAGTCACATTCTCCTCAAGGTCTCCTCTTGCCACCCTGTGGAAAACTTCAATTACTTTAACTCTTGTCCCCAAAACTGCATTTTTTTCCCTTCCCTGGCTTATTTTTTTTCATACCATGTATCACTGTACAACATACAATAAATTTTATTGACAAGGTTATTGTATTCCTCCCCTACTTGAAGGGGGCTCCAAGAGAACAAAGATTTCAGTTTTATTCATTGCCATACCATCAGCACCCAGAACAGCACCTGGCACACCGCCAGGCTCAATAAATATCTGTTGTGTGAATACCAAATGAGACTTAATACAGCCTACAGATAGGTACCCCACAGCCCCACCTGCTGCCTTTGGGGAGAATATCACAACACTTCAAAAACACTGTAAAGAACTATCAGAAAAAAACAAAAAAACAAAAAACTATCAGCTTGTCAGGACTGATCAACAACACTGTCCACTCTTTACATCTGAAAAAAACACTGGACCTCACACCTCATTTGTACAAGAAAGAGAATTAAGAAGTTGATAATTGGGATAAAGTAGAAAGTTATATGGGGTAAAAAGTCTCACTTCGGTTAACACTGAACAAAATTTCCTTTTAATGTTAATATTAAGCCATATCGGGGCGCCTGGGTGGCTCAGTCGGTTAAGTGTCTGCCTTCAGCTCAGGTCATGATCCTCAGGGTCCTGGGAATGATCCCCCCATTGGGCTCCCTGCTCAGTGGAGAGCCTGCTTCTCCCTCTCCCACTGCTGTTCCCCCTGCTTGTGCTCTGTCAAATAGATAAATAAAATTTAAAAAAAAATTAAGCCATCTCCATGTAAACTTACTACCCTACCGTCTGCTTTTTTCTTTTGCTTTGACCTCTATAAAACCAATCTTAAAACATACTGACCTCATATTGCAATTGTACCAAACAGCACTCCACAAAAACCTGCAGAGGGTGCTATAAAGTGAAATAAAAGGGACACCTAGCTGGCTTGGTCAGTGGAACGTGCAACTCTTAATCTCAGGGTTGTGGGTTCGAGCCCCAACTGATATAGAGATTACTTTTAAAAATCTTAAAATAAAGTAAAAGGTCCTTACCACATACATGCCCAGAATGAAATACAAATATATTAAATGTGTGTGTGTGTTCTGTGTGGCCATACATGGCTAGAAATATATCTACAAATAATAATCAAGAACGCCGGCTGTGTTGAAGTGAAAAATTCAAAGATGCCTACCTTTGTATGGAGTACAAGAGGACCAGTTCACCGCTGATTAACCATCCATTGGGCTTAGAATCCCAACAGAGACAGTACTTAAAAGCAAGAGTCAAACATTACTAAGTTCACACGTATTTATGTGTATGAGTTACATGGGATGCAAAAGACTCCATGTTAGACATTGGGTTAAAAAAATTTTTTTTTTATTTCAAGTAAGAAGGGCACCAAATTCGAAACTCCTAGAGAACAGAAACCTGATCGGCTTAACCACTCTTGAAAAGGTAGGGAAAGGCAAGATCTTTATCTTCAGACAATACCTACAAGGGATCCCACTCAGTTTCAGGTTTTTTTACTCCTTTGAAGGAGGGGGCCTAAGACATACTTTACCCCTTTCGGTGAATATCAAAAACCCAGCACCAGCCGTGTTCTAGGAATCATCTACTTCCTTTGGTTTAATAAAGGCCAGCCTTGCTCCTTGCCAGGAATTCGCTATACTAACCTAATAACTAAGCACCTGGAGTCAATACCTGAGCTCAAATCCTGACACCACCACTTATTAGTTGTATGACCCTGGGCAAAGTACTTGACCTTTCCATGCCTCCTGTGTAAAATGGGGATAATGATAGCACCTTCATTGGGCGAGGATGATTAAAGAGATAAAACATAAAAGACTTGCCCAAAGCCTGACCAAAGGAAGCCCTCAATAAAGGTTAATTGTTATTATTTCCAGAGGAAAAAACTGCCCCAAGGCTGAGAAACAACATAACTGAGGATCCTTGCAAAAGGTTATCATTAAACCCAAAAGTCAAACACATTTGTTCTCCTGATTTGTGGATACCATAGCTTATAGTAATAATAATAAAACAGTAACACCAACCAGAATCATAACCACAACAGCAGCAACACAAATTACTGAGCTCTTACTGGCCAGGCACTGTCCCAACCTAAAACAGGAAGAAGGCAAGGTTGCCTTTAAAAAAAAAAAAAAAAAAATTTTTTTTTTTTCAATTTTCTCTACCCTCCTCTTAAAATACGGTAACTGGTGACCAAGTTTTGCTAAAAAACAGGTATGTAGAAGATTACAGACTTGACGTGGAATTTCTTCATACCAAAGAGGTGGGGCTGTGAAGGGAGGAGGGGGTGGTGCTTGGTTCCTGCCAGATGGAAAAGCCACATGAAGTGGAGAAACAGCCGAGTTCAGGGTGTATCCCCAAATCAAAATCAGATTTTTGAACCACAGGACCTCCAAATTAGGGGAATCAGAAGGCTCTGCTTTTAAAATAACCTCTAAACAAGTGTCATCTGTCTTCCGAGCCAATCCCCTGCCGAGAGGGAGAAGGCTCGGGTTACGGGGCAGTGGTGTTATTTCAGAAATCCTTGTCACCTCTTGTCATCCACCTTCTCTGAGAATCACAGTCCCACCTGGGGGGAGGAGGACAAAAGCCACGGCCAGGCAGGCTGGAGGCCAGCGGGGCCAGCCCGCCCGGCCGGCGCACGCACGGAGGCCAGGGCCGGGGTGCCCTCCATTCCGGCTCCCAGGCACCGGGTGGCAGGGCCCGAGGAACGCTCCCGAGACCCGGCGGCAGCGCCCGGGGGCAACAGGTCCCGCCGGGGCTCGGCCTCTGCGGGGTCCGGGCCGCCCCAGGCCCCCCGCGCCGAAAGGAGGGGAGCTGGGCGCCCGGGAGGGAGCGGCGCCTGGGGCGGCGCAGGGGCAAGGAGTCCAAGCTCCATCTTGAGGCGGACGGAGGAAGGGAAGGCCGGGCTCGGCGCTGACAGGGCCGGCCACTTTTCCGGCTCCGCGGGGGGCCACCCCGGGGACCCCCGGCCTCCAGGGCCACCCGCTCGGGACTCTCCGGGTCCCCTCGGGAGCAGCCCCGCTCGCGGCACTCGGGGCCCTCCCGCACGCCGAGCTCGGCCCCCAACACCCGGCCCCGAGCCCGGCGGACGGGAGCGGGCCCGGCCGGGCGCGAGGGGAAGGGAAGGAGGGCAGCAGGGAAGGGGAGAGGGCCCGCGCCGCGCCGCGCCCCGCTCACCGCCGCCTCGGTCGCCGCCAGTCGCCGCCACCTGCCCCACTGCAGCAGCAGCAGCAGCCGCGCGGCCGCCGCCTCCCGCCTCCCGGCTGGTCCGCTCGGGGCGGGGGAGAGCGTGACGCGCCGCCGCTGCCGCGGGGCCGGGCGGGCGCGCGCCGCCAGGAGAAGACGCCGCGGCGGCTCCTCCCCGCGCGCTCGGCCTCCGCGCCTGCCCCCGGCCGGGCCGCCCGGCGCCTGAGCCCCGCGCCGCGAGCTCCGAGCTCCGCGCCCACCCCTGGCCGCGGCCGGAGCCCAGCACCGCCGCCTCTTTGTCTGCACCCGCCGCTGCCGAGGAGCCGAGCTCCAGCCGCCCGGCGCGCGCGCCGTCCCGCCCTCAGAGCCTATTGAGGACCGGGCTGGGAGGAAGGTGTGAGGGGAGCCCTAGAGGCCTGGACGAAGGGGCTTCTATTCATTTCGGTTAGTTGCCCATTTTCTGAAAGTGTTCCCAGAATTGGCAAGTCACACTCGAGAGCCCCATTCAGTCCTGACCACAGCCTGCTAGCTTGGGGCTGATTGATTTTTTTTTTCTTTTTTTTTTTCCTTTTTGACCAGACCCAGGGTGAGAAATCCTTGGATACTAGCTAGGACGAGCTGCCCACAGCAGGTTAAGTTTAGGGAGCGTCATCGCTGCCCTCCTCTCCCTCCGGGGAAAGACTCCCCCGGTGCGGAATCCCTGGGAAAACCTGAAAGGAACCGCCTACAGCAAGTGAAGCTTGAGAAGGACCATCTCTGTCTGCAGTCTCCTTTCCTCCAGGGAAAGACCGGGGGTTTAAAAATCCCTTGAAATAAGCCCAGCACTTACTCCATTAGTTTGAGAAAAGCCTCTTTTATTCGCCCCAGCCGCTTGGACGAAAGCCCTGGTTAATGTCCCGTCCTCCCTCCTCCCCGCAGGGATCTCCCTTAAAAGCTTTTGAAAGGGACTAGAGACGAGGCAGCCACAGCCTGCTCCGGGCTGAAGCCGCAGAGTGCGGCCAGCATTTCACTCTCGCCGACCATGGCAACCCCCCGAAGCTTTGCGGCTCCCGGGAGGAATTTGCAGCTGTCAGGGAAGCCCGGCGTTTTGCAGAGACTCCGAGGTGGATAAGGGCCCCCAGGGTTTCCTCCTCCTGCGGGGTAGAAGAGAATAATCGAGAGGGCGACCCCTTTGCTGACCTTTATTCAGAGCACTGTGCTGCTGGACCAACAGGCTCACACAGAGCATAGGCGGGGAATTACGTTGGAAATGCTCAAAGTTCTGGACAAAGTAAATTTATCTGCTGGCCCCTCCCCTCGATTCACGTTTTAAATCACAAAAATGGTATCTCTTAGTTCAGCCCTGCCCTGGTTTGCAAGCTGCGAGTGGTGGGGGCACCCCTGAAATCCAGAATCCATATTCCTAATCTGAAAGACTCACCTCACCCGCTCATCTGAACACTTCGGCTCTAATAAGCAACCTATATAATCATAGATGCCATAAAATGAGGTCACTGTTAATGGTGGGGTGCACCTGTAAACGCTTCTGTTTTTATCTTTTCTCCCCTACTAATTCTGCTGAGCCTGTCTTCATTTTAAAAGGCTGATGTTTTGTTCCTTATAGATTTTTTGCATTGACGTCTATTTTTAAATATTGCATTAAAACATTCTGTCTCTAAACTACTGAGTTTTTGGTACCCCTTTAAATTTTGTTTAAAATTTAGGCCTGGTCCCAGCCCTCCTGGCAGAACACTGACTGTGATCAGTCCCCACAGAGGGGCCAATATTAAGACTAAAGAACATGCTTGGTCCTACCTTAAAATAAGCTTCTCACATTCCATTTTTAGATTTAGCCACTGAACATTTTAAAATGCATGTCTTCTGTAAAAGTATTAGAACAGCTCAACTGACAAGAGTTTTGAAGGCGGAGAAAGATAACAGAAGTAGAAAGCCGGGTAGGGTCTCCCAAATCTTCATTTTACAAAGTGAGGAAGTTAATATATATCTGTGTTTTGCTTCTCCTCCTCCCCAAAAGTATTTAAGATCCTCAAATAAAATGAGTAAAGAATATTCTCTGCAAAGATGAAATCAGAGGAGCAGACAAACCTTAAGAGACTATTAACGATAGGAAACAAACTGATGGTTGCTGGAAGGGAGGTGGGGTAACTGGGTGATGGCATTAAGGGCGTATGATGGAATGAGCACTGGGGGTTATATGCCACTGATGAATCACTGAGCTCTACATCTGAAACAAATGCTATCCTATATGTTAATTAATTGAATTTAAATAAAATAAGATTCAAAAAATATTCTCTGCAAAGTGATAGTTGTTTGCGGTTTATTTCTACACAGCTCCTTAGCATTAATTCTTTTTTCTGCCAGTTTTCCACAGTACTTCAGTTTATTATTTTATTACCTGTCTTGCTCCACCTCTATTGGAATGTAAGTTCTGATTGAATAAGAATTGTTGGCTCTTATTTGTTGCGTTAGCTGCATCCCCAGAATAATAATTGGTCCCTCGTAGATTATTAAAAAGGACGGAGTGAAAGACTCAGGTTCTAAATAACTGGGGACTTTCCTCTGTATTTTCTCTTCTTTTTAAAAAAAACAATAAATGTGCATTCCATAAAACTCCAGTAAGGAAAAATGAAGAAAACAAAACAGCTAAAATCCCACAGATCCAAAGGAAATCATTATAATAATGGTTTTAAATAATTCATTACTGTTTAGAAATATTTTAAATCTCTCTGTTAAGGCACTAATAGTTCTTACTGCCATTCAAAAGCAACGCTCACTCCAAAACAATGGTTAGAAAAAAAAAAAAACAATGGTTAGAGAGTACTTTGTAAACTGCCATAAAGTGTGAGGATTTATAAACTTTTGAAATAGAAAATGAAGCAAAGGCTGTCAGAACAAAAACATCCCTAAATTAAAAGTAAATTTTCTTTTCCTCCTTCTTTTTTCTTTTTTTAAGTGCCTGAACCACGATAGGTAATTAAGTAATAATAATCACATTATATAATTGTATAATAAATAATAACATAAAATGTAACTCATAAGGGATAGTCCACGATTAAAATAATCTCTATTAAGAAGACCTAGGTATTCGGGTGGCTCAGTGGGTTGAGGTCTCTGCCTTCGGCTCAGGTCATGATCTCAGGGTCCTGCGATCGAGCCCCACATTGGGCTCTCTGCTCGTCGGGGAGCCTGTTTCGCCCCCCTCTCTGCGTGCCTCTCTGCCTACTTGTGATCTCTCTCTCTGTGTGTCAGATAAATAGATAAAATCTTAAAAAAATAAAAAGGCCTAGGAATTCATTTTCACTCTATTTTTTTAAATTATATCTATTTTTATTAGCATTGTTTCAGAAACCAGAGTCAAGTTAGTTTCATGCATCCCACAAATATTTATTAAATCCCTACACTATCCCAGGCACTCCTCCAGGCTATGGAGGGGACAGCAGTGAAGTCTTGTCCTCCAGCCTTGACTTTTCCTGCTATCTGGGGTGATATCTCAAGCTGTGGTGATCATTGTTCTGTGAATTCCACTCACTGTAGATCTGCAGTGGCTATAACCAGCCCATGCCTCTTGTCAATTTCATTCAGCTCTGCTAAAATTTAGAGAATTATGAGGTCAGATAGGAGAAAAATATTTACGTTAACTTTGATGTTCGGGGAAATGTTTACATTCCCTGCAAAGATAAAAACCTATGGCTGGTTCATTTACTGAAAAGGTGGACTATCCCATACATATATTGAATCATTATGTTGTACACCTGAAACTATATGTTATATGTCAATAGTCCTCCCCTCCTGCAAAAAAAGTGACTAATTCAGAGCAAGACAGAGTCTTCAACTGCAAAGAAAGGAAACAAAATAAATCCCCCAATCCATGATGAAGCATTCACAAACTATTTGGGGCCCAAAATTAATTTTATCATTGAAATGAGTGTCTGCTATACCTACTTTATTTATTTATTTATTTATTTATTTATTTATTTATTTATTTATTAGAGAGAGAGACTGAGAATGAGAGGAGAGAAGATCAGAGGGAGAAGCAGACCTCCCGCAGAGCCAGGAGTCCGATATGGGACTCGATCCTGGGACTCAGGGATCATGACCTGAGCCGAAGGCAGTCGCTTAACCACCTGAGCCACCCAAGGGCCCCTGCTATACCTACTTTATACAAAGAATGCTGACAGGGGGTGCCTGGCGGCTTCAGTCGGTAGAGTATGTGACTCTTGATGTCAGGATTTGTAAGTTTAAACCCCACATTGGGTGTAGAGATTACTTAAAAATGAGATCTTTAAAAAAACAAAACTAAAGAATGCTGATGGTAGGGTTTCGTGAGATTTTTCAAAAAGCAAAATGATGAAAGAATGACAAGCGAAATTTAAATTCCTACCATCGCTTCTCAAAAGGAACCATCTTGTGACAACAAAAGCCACATTGTACACATTGAGTTAACAAAGAACAATATCAACAGGCCACCACACATCATGATGTAAACTGTATTTTAGGTCTTCTAAATAGACTGGTACTTTGAGTGCTTGTAGTTTTATGATGAGGGGGTTGAACAAGATGACTTATCAAGTTCCTGCCACAAACATTTTTAAGATTCTGTGACTTTTCTCCAGTAAAGTAAAATATTTGTGAAATCAGTGGTTAATGCAGCCGTTCAAACCTAATTCAACAAATATTTGTTGAGTGCACGAAAAGCTGATCCTATCTTCAGCAAAAAAACCAAGGGGACTCAACCAAATACATGTAAACACATGTTCACAGCAGTACGATTCATAATAACCAAAAGGTAGAAACAGCCAAATGTCCATCAACAGATGAATAGGTAAAAAAAAAATATGGACCACATATTGTGTCTCTATTTATAGGAAATATCCAGGGGCTCCTGAGTGGCTCAGTTGGTTAAGCCTCTGCCTTTGGCTCGGGTCATGATTCCAGGATCCTAGGATCGAGTCCTGTATTGGGCTCCCTTCTTATCGGGAAGCCTGCTATTCCCTCTCCCTCTGCCTGCTGCTCCCCCTACTTAGGCTCGTTCTCTCTGTCGAATCAATAAATAAAATCTCTAAAAAAAGAAAAAGAAATATCTAGAAAAGCTGGATAAAAGTTTTATCCAGCTATCCAGAATAGCTGGATAGGTCAATACATGGAGACAGAAAGTAGATGGTGGTTGCCAGAGGCTCGTGGTGCTGGGTGGTAGATGGGAGCAATGGCTTAATGGGTGCGGGGTCTCCTTTCCAAGTGATTCAAATGTTTGGAACCAGACAGAGGTGGTGGTTGCACAACATTGTGAACTTACTAAATGCTACCGAGTTGCATGCTTTAAAATGGTTGATTTAGGGGGCGCCTGGATGATCAGTTGGTCACGTGTCTGAATTGGCTCAGGTCAGGATCTCAGGGTCCTGGGATCAGGCCCCGCCCCTGCATGCTCAGCGGGGAGTCTGCTTATCCCTCCCCCTCTGTCCCTTCCCCCAGCTCCTGCTCTCTCTGAAATAGATCAATAAAATATTTACAAAATGGTTGATTTCATGCTATTTGAATATCATTTCCATAAAAAGTTAAATAATAAATAGTATTAAAATAAATGAGTCACTGTAAACAAATATAAATCAATGAGATATAAATATATCGACATAGATAGATAAAATAAATGCCCCCCCCAAAAGTCGAGCAGAGAATGGATGATAACCAGGTAGGTAGGAGATTTTGGAAAAGAGATGTTATTTTATTTTTTTAAGATTTTAAGTACTTCTACATGGGGCTCGAACTCACAGCCCCATCATGACCTGAGCTGAACGCAGATGCTTAACTAAGCCATCCAGGCACTCCCCCAAAATAGGATCTTTCCAACAACTTTATTTATTTTGTTAAAGATTTTGTTTATTTATTTGACAGAGAGAGAGGGATCCCAAGTAGGCAGAGAGGCAGGCAGAGAGAGAGGAGGAAGCAGGCTCCTTGCTAAGCAGAGAGCCTGATGCGGGGCTCTATCACAGGACCCTGAGATCATGACCTGAGCCGAAGGCAGAGGCTTTAACCCACTGAGCCACCCAAGCGCCCCATTTCAACAACTTTATTGACATGTAATTCACTTACATGTCACTACAATTCACCCACTTAAAGTACATAGTTCCAGGTGCCTGGGGAACTCAGTCAGTCATGATCTCAGGGTCGTGAGACGAAGCCCCATTCTCTCTCTCTCCCTCTGTCCCTCCCCACCGCCACCCCTCCTCTTTCTCCCTCTCTAAAAAAAAAAAAAAAAGTATATAATTCAATGGTTTTTAGTATATTACATTATTAATTTTTTTAATGTGGTTAAAAAAACATATAACATAGAATTTCCCAGTTTAACCATTTTTAAGTGTACAACTCAGGGACATGAGTTGCAGTCACGGTGTTCTCCAACACAAAACAGAACTTTGCAGAGGAAAAGAATGGCTTCCAGCATTGTTAAGTGAGAAAGGATTATTAAAAACTCTTTACCTCTCATCTGTCATACCAAGGGCCTACGAGACCCTCGAATTTCTGCTGCGATGTGCAGAAGAAACTACTGTCTAGCATTAAGACTTAGCTGGGAGGCTGGAGATGGGAAGAAAGGGGATGTGACCCAGAAGGAATAAGAGAGAGTGCCGCACTTCCAGACCTGGGAGCTGATGAGGAAGAATGAAGAAGGAGAGAGTAGGGGGAGGAGGGCAGATCCACAGGTTGAGATCTGGGGCAAGGAAGGGGAGGTGCTCCCAGACCAGGAGGCTTTGTCCCCAGTCCACAAGCGTCTGGAAGAAAGCCCTCAGGCAGGGTGGCAGCAGTATGCCAACACTGTTAGGAAGAGGCCGGCAAGGTCAGGCATAAAGAAGATCCCGTTTGTGCTTCTGGGCCTCACTTAGATGCTCAGTGGCATGAATGGCTGGTTGAGAGCTGTGTGCTCGCTCTGGGAGCCACAGTGGCAGCATCAGCATCGCAAGGTGGCAGAGACTCAGCTGTACCTGCCAGCCCGTGGGAGGAGGGGAGCCTGAGTCAGCAGGAGGTACTGAGTCCTGACTGAGCCAAGAGAGAGCATATGTTCGGAGCAGACTACACGCAAATGCTTGGACACAGAAGCAGGACAGCCACCCTCCAAGAACTCAGCTGTGGAGGACATTGCTGATTGCCCCCCCAAGATCCCTTCCCCCTTTCTTACTTAACAAGCCCAATTATATTGCAGATGGCGACGTGCCCAACACTTTATGCTCACTTACTCAGACTTTCCCTAGGAAAGTCAGCTGGAGGCACTTCTGGGAAAGCCTTTCCTTCCCTGATCAATGGAGACAAACACAGATGTGCCATCTGGAGCCAAAGCAGCTACGTTGTTACCCTGAGGTAATTAATGAACATGAAGACAAAAACCATCAGGCCAAGGAGGCAGAATAGAAAGATGGAAAGAATAGAATTCCTCTCTGAGGAAGAGACCTATTCATCTGGGGCAAATATTTGATAAGAACCAAAACAGAACTACTCACAACAATAAAATGAGTATATGGCTACTGAGGATTTTTATTGCTTCTCTGTATGTTGTGTGTAACTGAATTTTACTCCAAATACTTCGGCAAATATACATCACTTGTTAATGCTTTGGGCATTTGAAATTTGCTTTGGGGAGATGCCACAGAGTTCTGAGTCCTGCACCAAGGTGGACAAGGGTTCGGGGGAGAACAAAAGCTGCTTACAAGAGTTTTTTTTCTCAGTGGCGAGTCCTCAAATGTCCCTTGCAGTTCTGTAATGTTAATAATCCACATATAATACTAGCATGTGTAATATTTTCACATACAAGTCATCTCATGTTCTGGACTTTACCAGACAAGGTAGGTTATCATTTTCTTTCTTTTTTTTTAAGATTTATTTATTTTAAAGAGGGAGAGAGAGCAGGGGAAAGACAGAGGGAGAGGAAGAGGGAGAAAAGCAGACTCCCCACTGAGTGGGAAGCCTGATGACACAGAGCTCAATCCCTCGACCCTAAGATCATGACCCGAACCAAAATCAAGAGTCAGACGCCCAACCGACTGAACCACCCAGGTGTCCCTGTCATATTCTTGTTTAATCTTCCGCATACCTGGGTAGGTCTCAAGTTGAGCGTTAATGCCACGCATATGAATTATGCACTTTTTCTCCAGTATCTTCAAACTATTTGTCTCTACCTCATTAACATGCAAATATATTCAAACTCCTTTATCTTAAAAACAAAACAGAACAAGACCTTCCATCAACACATCTTCACTTTTCCAGCTAAGCTTCTTGAACAAGCTCTCTATGCCTCATGTTGCTGTTTCCCCATTGCAATCTGGCCACGTTGCTTAGCTGAAGTGGTCACTGCCAGTATCATCAATGAATACTGGGTCATTTAATGAACTTAGTGACGGGACTATTACTGATTACTCTGGCAATAGGAGTTTCAGCAGAGCAGTGGAGACAAGAATTTCACCTACTTGAACTCTTAGCATCATTTTTTTTTCTTAGCAGCATTTTCACTGTTGGCTATGCCCTCTACGGTATATTGCAAAAAGTGGCTACAATTATGCATGCCAAAATCCATGAGAAGAGCTACCTCGATAACCTGTAACTGACTGTAGTTAGGGTTTATCAGGGAGCCCAACTGAGACCAGAAGAACCACCCATCTAACTACAGTTTAAATTTCCAATCTACAGAATTATGAGCTACATAAATGCTTGTGCTTTTAATCCACTGTCTTGGAGTGGGTTGTTACTCAGCAATAGCTAACTGATACATCCTCTTTCCATATGCCCTTCTCATCCTTTGTCTTCTATAGCATCATACCCGTCTTGTTTTCCTCCTTCTTAATTTCTTTTCAGGACTCTAACTACCCCTAAATATTGATGTACCTCAGGGATCTATTCTAGTTCCCTCTTTTCTTCCCATCCACCATTTTTTTTCTGTGTAATCTCACTAATTTACTTGTTTCCAATTACTATCTATGTCCAAATAATCCCCAAATCCACACCTCCAGCCCATAATTCTTGAATTTCAAATTAGTATATACAAATGGATGTTGGATATCTCCACTTCAATTTATTCAATAAATACTTCTTGATTATGTCATAGGCATAAATCGCACATATTCAATACTGAACTCCTAATTCCTCCCCTAGGCTGTTTAATTTATTGATTCCTATCCACATGCAAGTAGGTCAATTCTTGCAGTTAGTCACCAAGTTCTATCAATTCTACCATGTTTGTGGTTAATCCATCTACCCTTCTCTACCCTTCCCACCGTTCTAGGCTAGACTATCATCATTATGGGACAGTTGCAATGCAAAAGTATGTCCTTCCTTCTGGATAACAGCACCATGTGATTGTTGGTCTTGACTCACATTATTGACTTTTAATCCCTTATCTGCCTTGTTATCAGAATGACCTTTTTTTATAAGGCAAAGTTGATATAACTCTCCCACTCAAAACTCTTCCATAGGACAACCAACCTTTATAAGGGTCTGCATGTAATACAGTGTAAGGACACAGCACCATCCATGAGGTATTCTCCCCCCAATAATTGAACCTGAAGCGAATCAAGCCTTTAGGGCTAGCTTCTAGTTTATAAGAAATGTAGGGAATAGGGGAAACGTTAAATAACGAATTCAGAAGGCAGAACAGGCCCAGTTTTCTCAGCTAGTCAACGGCATTTTATTTTATTTTTTTTTAAGATTTTATTTATTTATTTGACAGAAAGAGAATCACAAGTAGGCAGAGAGGCAGACAGAGAGAGAGGGGGAAGTAGGCTCCCGCTGAGCAGAGAGCCCAATGCGGAACTTGATCCCAGGACCCCGAGATCATGACCTGAGCCGAAGGCACCCTTATTTTTTTTTAAAGATTTATTTATTTATTTTGGGAGAACGAGAGAAAGAGAGAGTGCATGTGGTGAGGAGGAGCAGAGGGAGAAGGAGGGAGAGAATCGCAGCAGACTCCCTGCTGAGCACAGAGCCCCACGCAGTGCTTGAACCCACAACCCTGAGATCACGACCTGAGCCAAAACCAAGAGTCAAACACTCAACAGACTGAGCCACCCTGGCTCCCCTATTCAATGGTATTTTGAAAAGGAGACAGTTAAACACTAAATAACTACAAAATATTGTTGGAAGAAATTAAAGACTAGAGGCACCTGGCTGGCTCAGTGGACAGAGCGGAAGACTCTTATCTTCAGGGTAGAGAGTTCGAGCCCCATATTGGGGGTAGAGATTACTTAAATAAATAAAACTTAAAAAAAAATTAAAGACAAAATAAATGAAAAGTCCCCTATTCATGCATTGGAAGACTTAGTGTTGTTAACATGGCAAATCTCCTCAAAGCTCCCCAGATTTAACACAATTCTTATTAAAATCCCCACCAGGCTTTTTCAGAAGTGGAAAAGCTGACCCTAAAACTCCTATGGAATTGCAAGAGACTCTGAACAGCCAAAAACAATCTTAAAAAAAAAGAACAAAATTGAAATACTCACACTTCCCAATTTCAGAACCTACTATAAGACTACAGTAAACAAGCAAGTAAGTACTGGCACAACGACAGACATGTCGATCAATGGAAGAGAAGTGAGAGTCCAGAAAAAAAAAACCTTTTTTTTTTAGGATAGTTGATTTTTGACAGGGTGATTTTTTGCAAAACCATTCAGTGGGGGAAGGAATCATCTTTTCTTTTTCTTTTTTTTTTTTTTAAGATTTTATTTATTTATTTGACAGAGAGAGAAAGAGAGATCACAAGTAGGCAGAGAGGCAGGCAGAGAGAGAGGAGGGAAGCAGGCTCCCTGCTGAGCAGAGAGCCCCATGTGGGGCTCCATCCCAGGACCCTGAGATCCTACAACCACCCAGGCACCCCAGGAATCATCTTTTCAACAAGTAGTGCTGGGATAAAAGGATATCTACTCGCGAAAGAATGAGGTTAGACCCCTACTTAGTGCCATATACAAATTAAAATGGGTCAAAGACCTAAATGTAAGAGCTAAAATGATTAAAGTCTTAGAGGAAAACATAGGAGTAAATCTTCATGATGGTGGATTAGGCAATGATTTCTTAGGTACTACCACAAAAGCATAAGCAACAAAAGAAAAATAGGTTGGGGGCGCCTGGGTGGCTCAGTTGGTTAAGCGACTGCCTTCGGCTCAGGTCATGATCCCGGAGTCCTGGGATCGAGTCCCATATCAGACTCCCGGCTCTGAGGGAAGTCTGCTTCTCCCTCTGACCTTCTCCCCTCTCATTCTCAGTCTCTCTCTCTAATAAATTAAAAAAAAAAAATCTTAAAAAGAAAAATAGGTTGAACTCCATCAAAATTACAAGCTTTTCTGCTTCAAGGGGTATCATCAAGAAGTGGAAAGATAATGAGAGAAAATATTTGCAAATCAGGTATCTGTGAAGGAATTTGTAGCAAGAGCATATAAAAAGCACTTAAAATGCAATGATTAAAGTATATACAACCTGGGGTGCCTGGGTGGCTCAGTTGGTTAAGCGTCCCACTCTTGATTTCAGCTCAGGTCATGATCTCAGGGACGGGAGACTGAGCCCTGCACTGGACTCCCACTCAGCAGATCAGCAGGGAGTCTGCTTCTCTCTCTGCCTCTCTCCTCCTCTCCTTCTGCCCCTCGCCCCATTGGTGCCTTCTCTCTCTCAAATAAATAAATAAATCCTTAAAAATAAAAGATATATAACCCAATTGAAAAATAGGCAGAGGATGTGAATAACATTTGTCCCAAGAAGGTATACAAATGGCCAATAAATGCACAGAAAGATTCTCAGCATCATCAGTCACTAGTGAGATGCCAATAAAAAATCACAATGAGATAGTCCTTCACCCTACTCAATAACTGAAATAAACAAGACAGGCAGTAACAAGTGTTGGCGAGCGTGTGAAGAAATCAGAACTCTCCCAAAGTGTTGGTGAGAATGGAAAATGGTGCTGTGACTCTGGAAAATCGTTTGACAAGTCCTCAAAATGTTAAACGTAGAATTCCGGGGCGCCTGGGTGGCTCAGTGGGTTGAGGCCTCTGCCTTCGGCTCGGGTAGTGGTCTCGGGGTCCTGGGATCGAGTCCCATATCTGGCTCTCTGCTCAGCGGGGAGCCTGCTTCCCCATCTCTCTCTCTGCCTCCCTCTCTGCCTGCTTGTGATCTCTCTCTCTCTGTCAGATAAATGGATGGAATCTTAAAAAAAAAAAAAAGTAGAATTCCCACATGACCCAGCAATTTCACTCGTGGGTAGATTCCCAACATAAATGACAACGTGTGTCCACACAAAAACTTGTATACAAATGTTTATGTGTTCATAACAATATTATCAAATTCAAAAAAGTGGAAGCAACCCAGATGTCCATCAACTGAAAACTGGAGAAACAACATGAGGTATATCCATGCAATGGAATATTATTTGGCCATAAAAGGAATAAAGTATCTGCTAAAACAAGGATGAATTTTGAAAACACGATGCCGAGTGAAAGAAGCCACATACTGAAGACCACACCGTGTATGAGTCCATTTATATGAAATGGCATGATAAATAAATAGGCATTTACCAAGAGAGATCCAAAGTTAACCCGTGTTTGCCAGGGTTGGGGGTGGGGAGAAGAAAATAGAAGTAACAGTGAGCAGATACAGGCTTTCTTTTTGAGTAGATGAAAATGTCCTAAAATTGACTGTGGTGATGGTTTCACAACTCTCTGTGAATATGCTAAAACCACTGAATTGTAAATTTTGAAATGGTGAATTTAATTTATATGAGTTATATCTCCAAGCTGTCATTAAAATTTTTGCACACAGAGCTACACACACATAAATGAGTACATGTATAACTAGTAAAATCTGATAAACGTTCTGGATTATACCAATGTCTATTTCTTTCCTTGGTATTATGCTGTGGTTGTAGAAGATGGGAACTTGGGGGAAACCGGGGGAGGGGTGCATGGGACTTTCTTGTACATTCCTCCATGAGTCTATAATCATTTCAAAACAGAAAGCTAGGGCACCTGGGTGGCCCAGTCAGTTAAGCGGCTGCCTTCAGCTCTGGTCATGATCCCAGGGTTCTAGGATAGAATCCCGCATCAGGCTCCCTGCTTGGTGGGGAGCCTGCTTCTCCCTCTACCTCTGCCTGCTGCTCTGCCTACTTGTGCTCTCTATCTCTCTGTCAAATAAATAAATAAAATCTTAAAAAAAAAGACAGAAAGTTATAAGAAACAAAAATCTTCACAGGGGGAAGGGGGAGTTGTTCCTGATCAAAAGAGAATAAAGGGAGGTAACAACCAAAGGTGTGAACTTTGATTAGATTCCTGATTTTCTTGGGTACCCGGATGCTATTGTGGTTATCTAAGGGGAATGTCCTCATTCCGAGGAAATGGACACTGAAGTATATAGCGGTGAGATATTGTGATGTCTACAATATATTTATTATATTTATTTAATAGGATTTATTTATTTGAGAGAGAGAGAAAGAATGCGAGTGCAGGGGGAGGGGAAGAGGGAAAGAATCTCAAGCAGACTCGCTGCTGAGCACAAAGCCTGATGTGGGACTTGATCTCAAGACCCTGAGATCAGGACCCGAGCTGAAATCAAGAGTCAGACACTCAACAGACTGGGCCACCCAGGAGCCCCTACAGTTTATTTTTTTAACTAAACTCTCCCCCCAATGTGGGGCTCGAACTCACGACCCTGAGCTCAAGAGTTGCATGCTCTCCTGAATGAGCCAGGCAGGCGCCCCCATGATGTTTACAGTTTAATTTCAAAGGGTTCAGCAATGCACACACACAGATAAAAGTAAGTGGCACAATATTAACAATTGCTGAATCTAAGTGATGGCTTATAGGTAGGTGGGTATTCATTGTATTATTTCTTCAATTTCCAGCATGCTGGAAAACTCGCCATATATTTATCACTACCCCCTTCTTAAATCTTACCAAAATGGTAGTGAGGAGATGAAAACCAACAAGGATAAAGAGAATAGGAGAGGTGCTCACAGCATATTTTTTGTTCCCTTCCCAGGGATAGATATCTGGCGGTTGGAAGGCAGGGAGAACTTCGCCTTTTTTAGAGAGAATAAGACTTAAGGTAACTTCAGAGGGGACACTGACAAGGCCCAGGACCCTGGGAAAGCACATTGCTAGAGACACCAGGCACCGCAAATGATGGGAATGAATTATGGCTTGAATTATGTCACCAGACGCTGGTGGCCACCCTTGGACTTCCGCCTTCTTGCTTCTACTGAGGATCTTTTTTAGCTGTGCTTGGGCCTTTTCCTTCCTCAAGGTTCTAAGTCCCAAGAGGCTCATCCAATTGACTCAGCCTCGGTCACAAGGCTGTGCCCGGATACTGGTGATCCCTGAGAGGGCACAGCACTGCCTCTTTGGTTCTGTATCAGGAGAAGGGGCTCAGAACCTATCTCAAGTTTCCCCAAATTGGAATGGTGTTTGGATTCTAGGCAGCAAAAAAGGATACATGTCTGCTTCCCCTCTGCCTTTTTTTTAAGATTTATTCATTTGAGAGAGAGCACACAAGCATGAGCAGGAGTGGGGGTGGTGTGGGGAGGCAGAGGGAGAAGCAGGGAGCCCAATGTGGGGCTCGATCCCAGGACCCTGAGATCAGGACCTGAGCCGGAGGCAGACGCTTAATGACTGAGCCACCCAGGTGCCTTTCCACCCCCTCTTCTAAGAACAAAGCCCTTCAGTTCAAAGCAGTCATAAGGACAACTACTGTCTTTGAATAAATATCTCACCATCAAAATGGTTAGAGTATTTTGTTGACCTTCCCCAAATGTCAAGGATGATAATTGCATATTGGTGATTTTCATATTGTTACCTTCTAGAAGAGATTCCATAATTTGAGTTTAATGAGATTTTTTTTCATTTCTTAAATTATTATTATTCTATCAAAAATCACAAACGAGGGGACCTCTGGGTGGTGCAGTCAGGCAAGCGTCCAACTCTTGGCTTTGGCCTGGGTCATGATCCAGGGTGTGAGATCAAGCCCTACATTAGGGTCCAAGTCCAGCAGGGAGTCTGTTGGAGTTTCTCGCTCTCTCTCTCTCCCTCTGCCCCTCCTTGTGCCCACTCACATGCTCTCTCTAGCTCTCTCTCAAATAAATAAATGAAATCTTTTTAAAAAAATAATAAACTGGGATTAGAAATCATCACAGCAAACCATCCATTTCCCTGTTTGGCCATAGGGCCCTAGGACCCAGGAGTCTTCCTGGCACCCTAAATCAGTTTTCTGGATGTTGCACCACACTGCTTTTACTTTGTAACTATGTGGACACCATAAGCGCAAAAATTAGCACCTTTGGTAAGGAAGTTAATTTTAGTTTGGAATGTTCCTTTTGTCATTGTGGAGCAAAGCTTCAGGCTGCTAAAGTTAATTCTCATTTCTGTGTTTGTTTCAAGGAGCTTAAGTGCAAAAGAAAATTTGTTGGGGTTTTTTTTTCTCCATTATATTATCTTTATATACTGTTTCTGGTTTGGCAATAAAAATACAAACAAGATCAACACCAAACACACACACACACACACACACACACACGCAGGCTTTAATGCTAAATGCACGACATCCTAAAACAAATTTTATCTAATTGAACTTATTCACATATGACATCTTCTTCACAAAACAGATCAAATGAAGATAGTCAAATAGTATTGCTCAAGGGGAAGAAGAATACAACCTCTTCCCTGCAGAAAATCTGGCTTTCCAGCTACTCATTCCTGTAAAGATCTGCCTTAGAAAACTGCCTGCCAGGGGCCCCTGGGTGGCTCAGTCAGCTAAGCATCTGCCTTCAGCTCAGGCCATGATCTCAGGGTCCTGGGATTCAGTCCCACATCGGGGCTCCCTGCTCAGTGGGGAGCCTGCTTTATCCTCTGCCTGCTGCTCTCCCTGCTTGTGCTCACTCGCTCTTTCTCTCTCTCTGACAAATAAATAAGTAAAAGCTTAAAAAAAAAAAAAAAACCTGCCTGCGAAGAAAGCTGGTCACTTATATTTTCTATGTCTTCAAGCCAAAAATACATCCAGAGTATTAACCAGCAGTAATGTGCTGCTCCAGATCTCTGCATCTGAAGAACAATGGCTAATTGACTGTTGTAATACTATATTCTTCTGAGAACAGGAAGTAAAGTGTTATTATCCCCATTTCACAGATTAGAGAATTGAGACCAGGTAAATGAAAAGCTCAGGGCTACTGGAGTCAACCACGATTGAAACTCAAAGAATGCATAGGTCTTCCTCCAAAACTGATGAGTGCAGAGTTCTGGGTGGCTCAGTTGGTTAAAGGTTTGCCTTTGCCTCAGGTTGTGGTCTCAGAGTGCTGGGATCAAGCCGAGCATCAGGGTCTCGGCTTAGCAGTGAGTCTGTTTCTCTCTATCAGCCCCTCTGCCCGCTTGTGCTCTCTCTCTAATAAATAAATAAAATCTTGGGTGCCGGTGTAGCTCAGTTTGTTAAGTGGCTGCCTTCGGCTCAGGTCATGCTCCTGGAGTCTTGGGATTGAGCCCTGCATCGGGCTCCCTGCTCAAGTCTGCTTCTCCCTCTCCCTCTGCCTGCTGCTCTGCCTACTTGTGCTCTCTATCTCTCTGTCACATAAAAACCTTAAAAAAAAAAGTATTTCCCTATATTTTCATATAACATTTTTAGGGGCACCTGGGTGGCTCAGTCAGGTAAGTGTCTGATGGGATTTCAGCACAGGTCATGATCTCTGGGTCCTGGGATCAAGCCCCGCGTTGGGCTAGGTGCTCAGAGGGTAGTTTGCTTCAGATTCTTCCCCCCCCCAGCCCCCCCCAACTGCACTCTCACTCCCTAAAATAAATACTTTTTTCCATTTTAAAAAATTTAAATTCAATTAATTAACATATAATATATTATTGTTTTCAGAGGTAGAGGTCAGGGAATAAATCAATCTTTTAAAAAATTGTCTTAAGTTTTGCTTTTTACATTAAGTCTTTTATTCTCCTCAGGTAGATTTTCTTATATATGAGGTGAGGCAGAGAATCGGAATTGTTTAAACATGTGTGTTTATTTGTGTGTATCACAACTAACAATATACATATTTCCTTAACAATATAAAATGTAACATATATGCATATAATTTAGCTAACATGTATGTCACAAAATAAAAGTTAATATACATTTACATATATATTAACTTCTATATAAATATATGCAGATCTTCCTTGACTTAGATGAGGTTACAACCTGATAAACCCATTGTTAAGTTGAAAATATCCTAAGTTTAAAATGCAATTTATACACCTAACCCTATCGAACACCATAGCTTAGCCTGGGCTACCTTAAACGTGCTCAGAACACTGACATGAATCTCCAGTTAGGCAGAATCACTTACCACAAAGCCTACTTTATAAGGCAGTGTTGCCTATCTCATGTAGTTTACTCACTACTGTACTGAGAGTGACAAACAGAAGGGCTGTGTTAGTGTATCAGCTGTTGACCCTCGTGATCATGTGACTGACCAGAGCTGTGGCCGCTGCCCAGCATCACGGGAGAGGGTGGGACCACAGTTTACTAGCCCAGGACAAGATCCAGATTCAAGTATTCAAAGTACGGTTTCTACTTATATGTATTCCTTTCCCACTACCAAGAAATCAAAAAATTGTAACTCAAACCATGGTAAGTTGGGGGCTATCTGCGACACATACATAATACAATCATACCCACACTCTCTAGGTAACACATATGTTAAGTAGATACGGTAGCTAGGTCTTTTTCCGTATCAGGAAATTAGGGTATTCCCCCCCCCCCTTTTTTTTTACGATTTTATTTATTTGACAGAGAGAAAGAGATCACAACTAGGCAGAGAGGTGGGCAGAGAGAGGGGGAAGCAGGCTCTCCGCTGAGCAGAGAACCCGATGCGAGGCTCGATCAGAGGACCCTGAGATCAAGACCTGAGCCGAAGGCAGAGGCTTAACCCATTGAGCCACCCAGGCGCCCCTCCCTTTTTTTTCAATGATTTCATTGCAGGATTATGAGTGCAGTAGGATTTACCCAGACCCCTATTGATAGACATTTAGGTTATTTTCACTATTCGTTATTACATAGACTGCTGTAATAAACAATAGTGTATGCATGGATATTGCACTAAACCACAAAACTCAACTGAGTACAATTTAAAAGTCTTATTGGCTTTCTTCAACAATTCATGGATCGGGCAGCATCTCATCTATACAAAATGGAAAGCTTTTCTAAGCAGAAGAGGGCAGGAAAAGAAAGTTTCTAGCACAGAGTGCATTGTTTCAGGCAAGGTCACCTTCCTATGGGGGATGGCAGGGGTCCATCTGGCAGACGGCCTCACTAATGCCGACCCGGTAATTCCAGACTGGTTAAAGGCTGCGTCCCTGGGAGAGGCTGAAACCGCAGTCAGGTTAGGTATGGAGTTTTGGTTTGCTGAGATGGGCTTAGCACACGTGACTCCATTTGGGGCCTGTTGTTTCTTTTCGAACAATTGCATTATACAAATACATTTGTAGAAGTCATTCTCAGATTATAGGTGCTCAATCTAAAGGATGCACACTTAAATTTCTTTTTAATTGCCCTCCCAACAAAGATTGAACCAATTCGCATCCCCACCAACAATCCGTGAGAATGTGTGTCTTTCCCTGCCTCCACCCAAAGCCACACTTGAACCGTGCCTAAATACAGAACCAGTATTCCTCCAACACAGACAGGCCATCAGAGGTTACCTGGAAATAACTACGCATATGATCCCAACAGAGAAAGCTATTTGAGTCCCCAATTAAATTCCTAAAGCAGAAGGAAGATAAGAGTTCTTAAACCTGCTGAGGCTGCTCAGATGTTCACGTTCACATTCTGCTATTCAAAAACTCTCCTACATTTTAACAGCGTTTACATCAGTGAGCATGATTTCGGCACCTCATCTAAGTGAGCCTGGCTTAAAGAATCAGAAAAATAATTAGCTCACAAAACAGGAAGTCTGGAGCGGGGTTGAGCTTCAGGGTCGGTTGATTCAATGACTCGGCAATTTTCTCAAGCACCCAAAGCCTTTTCTTCTCCTTCCCTGCCATTTGCAGAGTCTGTTTCATCCTGAGGCTGGTTGTGAGACGGTTGCCAGAGGAGTGGATAGAATACATTTCCTTATTCATGTTTTCATGTGGCTTTCTAAGTGCGCGCACAAACATGCAGCCTCCCTTTGCCTCTCTTTGCCTCTGACCATGCTGCCATACTGGCCCCGGTCTGCCAATTTTTTATTTTTTTTTAAGATTTTATTTATTTATGTATTTATTTGTTTGTTTGTTTGTTTGTTTATTAAAGATTTTATTTGTTTATTTGACAGAGAGAGAGATCACAAGTAGGCGGAGAGGCAGGCAGAGGGAGAGGGGGAAGCAGGCTCCCCGCCGAGCAGGGAGCCCGATGTGGGGCCCGATCCCAGGACCCCGAGATCATGACCTGAGTTGAAATCCAGATTCGGAGGCTTAAACGACTGAGCTGGTTAAGCTCTGCCCGGGGCCCCAGCTCTGCCCATTCTGAACATACTATAATCAGGGTAAAGTGAATATTGCATTCACTACATTCACTACACTGGTTTGGTTTTCAAAGACTATCACAGAGACGATGAAATGTACCCCCCAAAAGCCATTCTTCCCTGTTTCTGCACCTGATTTTTCCCAGCATATGGACATCCAAAATGAAGACACATTCCTGAGATGCCTGTGTTGTGAGGTGCGGCCAGGAGGCTAAGTTCTGGCCAAGCTGAAGTGGCCCGTGTAACTTCTGGAACTTCCTCTTAAAGGAAGAGAGCAACCCCTTGCCTTTCTTCTCTACTTCACACTAACTGGAATACAGACATGATGGCTGGAGCTGCAATCATCATGTTGACCCCAGACGGAAAAATACTTGTGACTGGCAGAGCACCAACAGAGGAGGACTATGGATCCCTGATAATGGGATCTGTAAGCATGCTAATCAACTAACTGTAGTAGTCTCCTGGGGCTGCTGCAAAAAGTACAACTTACTTGGTAGCTTAAACACAGACACTTATTCTCTCATAGTCTGGAAGCAGGATGTTGGCAAGGTGAATTCTTTCCAGGCTCTCTGAAGATAATCTGCTCCGTGCCTCTCTTCTGCTTCTGGAATCTGTTGGCATTCCTTGTAGACGCATTGTGCCAGTCTCTGCATCCATCTTCCCATGTCCTCCTCCCTGTCTGTCTTCTTCTTTGTGTCCAAATTTCCGTCTTGTAAGGACATCAGTCATATTGGATTAAAGGCCCACTCTCCTCCAGGATGACCTCCTCTTAACTAAATATAGCTGGAACCAATGGAAATATGTTCTGGATTACATAGACATGGGAGGGAGTGGACACCATTTAATCCCACATGGGGGTAAGGTAAGTCGTAACATCTTCAAATGTAAGCTAAATGGACCCTGATTCTGGCACAAACTTTGTGTATCCCCTCTCAGGATATTATCCAGGAACATAGCTGAGCACCCAGTACTGACCAACCAATTCCCAGTTGCTAACGGTGTTTATTTCAACAAGCATATCTTCCTCTGTATTAGTATGGCTTCGGGAAGTTCACTCTTCTTCTGAGGTTACACTAGGGCTTCTCATTTCGATTTGACGTAAGTCAAGGGCATTCTGATTAGGTGGTAGTGTTCTCAGCTTACTCTGA
Source organism: Nasua narica (assembly GCA_028533885.1). NCBI lineage: Eukaryota > Metazoa > Chordata > Mammalia > Carnivora > Procyonidae > Nasua > Nasua narica. The sequence goes on along the minus strand of CM052808.1, from coordinate 5,285,395 downwards.
ATTTTCGGAGGTACTCTGTAGTGACCAGAGTATGTTTACCAGGTTCTGCCTCATCTAGTCATTAATCCTGTGCTTTCCTTTCCTCTGGGGACTAGAGGTCTTATTCCTGTCTGCATGATGGGGTCTCAGGGAAGTATGTTGCACATGATGGGTGCTGCACAACTACTCACAGCATCTCCTATCTTTTTTTTTTTTTTTTTTTTAACAGAGAGAGAGAGCCCACATGCACAAGCCGGGGAGGCAGTGGGAGGGGGGCAGTGGGAGGGGGGCTGTGTGCAGAGGGAGAGAGAGAATCCCAAGCAGGCTCTATGCCCAGTGAGGAGCCCAACGTGGGGCTTGATCTCACAACCCTGAGATCATGACCTGAGCCCATAACGAGTAGGATGCTTAACCGACTGAGCCACCCAGGTGCCTCTACCATCTCCTATCTTATTCATATGGATAGGATTCAATCTGTGCCAACTTTGAATTTTATCAAACCAATCACTATTACTTATCGCCAACCATGTGGCACAAAAATGGACCACGTTAAACTTGAATGTAGTACTTTGGGCCAATAATACAACAATTCCTTGGAAGAGAGATCTGTTCTTGTCGGCCAAATGGGTAAGAGTAGAGTGTTTTAAAACGTTAGTGCACTAAAATAGGTTGGTTTGTTAACGTTGCTATTTGATGTTGTTACCTCAGTGGTTTCTGATTTTAAACACTCTTATTCCACTTATTTTTTTACCCCTGTTCTGGAAGTTACCTATTTTTAACCATACATATTTCCAAAATAGATGAGTTTCAAAACAATTTTAAAAAGTTATCATATAGTTGCAAGACTACAGATTGTACTAAGTGATTTACCTGATGCACGAGAATTCTCAAAGAACTTGAAGAGACTGACAATACTTTGCTTGAAATCTGCATAGCAGTAGGTTCTGAAAAAACAGCCACAGTATTTTGCAGCTCAAGAACTCAAGAGGTAGACTCTGAGCTGGTCTTGCGGACTGACGACGGAATGTGGTGGGCGTGACACTGGGTGGATTTCACAGTCTAGACCTTAAGAGGCCTGTGGTGTGTGTTTTTGCCTTTCCGAACTGCTTTTGCCACTTATAACTAAGCTCAGTCTAGACTACGGAACGATGTAAGACCACATGGAGAGAGGGGCCCAGGGGACAACTAGAACCAAGGCCCCGGCCATGGAAAGTATCTTGGCCCCTCTGCCCCCAGTCCTGCTACTGAATGAATGTAGCCTCATGCGTCAATCTAAGCAGGATGAGCAGAACTACAGGATCGTGAGAAATAATGTTATTGCTGTTATAAGACACTAAGTTTTAGAATAATCTGTCACACAGTGAAAAATAATTTCCACAGACACAACCGTGAATATTTGATGAAGCATGGGGGGGAGGGCTGGCTGGCTCCGTCAGAGGAGCACGTGACTCTCGAGCTTGGGGTCATGAGTTTGAGCCCCCGCTGGGTGTAGAGATTATTTATTTATTTATTTATTTATTTAAAAGATTTTATTTATTTATTTGACAGAGAGAGATCACAAGTAGGCAGAGAAGCAGGAAGAGGGAGGGGGGAAACAGGCTCCCTGCTCAGCAGAGAGCCCCATGTGGGGCTCGATCCCAGGTTCCTGAGATCATGACCTGAGCCGAAGGCAGAGGCTTAACCCACTGAGCCACCCAGGCGCCCCTAGAGATTATTTAAAGATGAAATCTTGGGGCACCTGGGTGGCTCGGTTGGTTAGGTGTCTGCCTTTGGCTTGGGTCATGATCCTGGGGTCCTGGGATGGAGCCCCACATCGCGCTCCCTGCTCAGTGGGGAGCCTGCTTCTCCCACTTCCTCTGCTACCCCCCCTGCTTGTGTTCTCCCCCTCTGCCAAATAAATAAATAAAACCTTTAAAAATAAAAAGAAGTAAAATACCCATAAAGCCGAATTTGAGGTAAAGTTAAAGTTAAATAAACAGGGGCGCCTGGGTGGCTTGGTTGGTTGAGCGACTGCCTTTGGCTCGGGTTATGATCCCGGAGTCCCGGGATCGAGTCCTACATTGGGCTCCCAGCTCCTCGGGGAGTCTGCTTCTCTCTCTGACCTTCTCTCCTCTCATGCCCTCTCTCAATCTCTCTCTCTCTCAAATAAATAAACAAAATCTTAAAAAAAAAAAGTTAAATAAACAACTAAATTAAATAGTAAGTATGTAGAAATTTAGAAATAAATTAACTAGCAGCCCTTTGCACATATATATGATTACTTTATACTAGGAGTGGAACATATCCTTGCCCTTAGAATTAATAAGAACTCGGAATAATGAAAGGATGAGAAAAGTTATTTAAAAATATTGTTCAAGGATATAAGTTCTGAGGCACCTGGATGGCTCAGTGGGTTACAGCCTCTGCCTTCAGCTCAGGTCATCATCTCAGGGTCCTGGGATCGAGCCCCGCATCGGGCTCTCTGCTCAGCAGGGAGCCTGCTTCCCCCTCTCTCTCTGCCTGCCTCTCTGCCTACTTGTGATCTCTCTCTCTCTCTCTGTCAAATAAATAAATAAATTAAATATTTTAAAAAAAGGATATAAGTTCTTAGATAATTGGATTACCACCAAGAAACTCATTAATCTTCCTTGTATTTTGAAAATCAATACAACAGGGGCACCTGGCTGGCTCAGTTGAAGGAGCATCCAACTCTTGATCTTGGGGTGGTAAGTTCAAGCCCAACTTTGTAGAGATTATTTAAATGAATAAATGTAAAACTTAAAAAAAAATCAATATAACAAAAAAACCATACCCCAATATGTTTATGAATATAGATGTAAAATCTTTCACAAAATACTAGCAAACTGAATCTACCAATATAGAAAAAGATCAAATCGTATTTATCCCCAGAATGCAGAGTTGGTTTAACATCTGAAAATCAATTAACGGAATATACTGTATCCAGGGAATAAAGGACAAAAATTACTGATAATCTCAATACAATAGAGGGTATCTGACAAAATTCAATACCACTTCATGAGAAAATGACTAGGAAATCAACACAACCCATTCCCATCATAACGGATGAATATTCAGGAGATCACTTATGTTTTGTGCTTACAGTTAATTTAGGTATTCCTTTGTAATATACATTTAGTTACAACTTTTTCTTTTTTTTGAGAGAGAGAGAGCATGTGTATGACGGGGGAGGGAAAGAGGGAGAGGGAGAGAGAATCTCAAGCAGGCTCCATGCCCAATGCAGAGCTCAATCTCACTACCCTGAGATCATGACCTGAGCTGAAATCAAGAATTGGCCATTTAACTGAGACTTATGTCTGTCTGTGTACCATATAAATATACCCAGGAGTGAATCAGGCACACAAAGCATATTAAATATGATGGCAATTTTGCTCTGAAGATCAAATAAAGAATGGGATCAGGAAATTGTTTTGGTTCGCCAAAAATGAAAAGCAGTTCATGGCGAACGGAAGCTTAAGTGAGGATGACACACAGAAACTCCTGAGTTGGCAGGAACTAAGGTCAGAATTTGAACTCGTACCAGAGCATGAGTCTATTTCCCTGCCAGGATGTTAGCCAGTCTCCAGTACCACAAACAGGTGGGATGTTTCAACTTCCAAGTCTCCACTTAATCAACAAAAGTTGGGGTTGCCTGGGTGGCTCAGATGCTTAAGGTGTACGACTCTTGGTTTTGGCTCAGGTCACCATCTCAGGATTGTGGGCTCAAGCCCTGTGTGGGGCTCCGTGCTCAGAGCAGAGTCTGCTTGTTCCTCTCCCTCTGCTCCTCCCCACTCTAATAAATAAATAAATAAAATCTAAAAAAAAAAATCACAAAAATTTCACTGAGCATTTACTAATGGGCCAGCCACTGTTTTAGGAGCCTGGGACACATCCGTAGACTGAGAGATCCTTGCCTTGTCGAACTGACAGTCTAGTTGGGGAAGGCAGATGATAAACCAGAAGTTATTATGTAACATGTTAGCAAATGAAAAATGCTACAGAAAAAAGAGAGTCGATCAAGGGACGTCAGGAGCGATTTGGTAGTGTGTATGTGTGTGTGTGGAGTTTTCAACCAGCTGGTTAGGGCAGTCTCACTGGGAAGGTGAGATACTAGCACACACTTCAAGGTGGTGAGGGATTCAGCCGATTGGATTTCGGGATTAAAAATGGCCAGGCAGCGGAAACAGCCTGAGCAAATGCCCTGCAAGGGGCTGAGAAACCTCTCTTCTGGGTCTCTAACACCCGATTCTTAAGGGCAAGTCCATAAAGTTTTTGGAGAGAATTCAGAAGAACTTCACCTTTCTTTCAGTTATGAACACAGGCAACGCATTCTGTTCCTCTCACATGCCTGTGACCATCCCCATCCTTGATTCTGTAAGTCATGAAACCCTATATATTTCGACCATCCTTACACAGTCGGATCTCAGCAGTCCCCCATGTGTTCAGATATGAAGACTTTAAACTGGACCAATGCAACATACAGAACTGTAACCGGTTTAGGGAACCACAGATCAGGACAAACATGGAAGGCACGTGGTAGGAACAGAAAGAAACTTGTTAGGAGCCCGTGAGAAATCTGCCCTGGGTCTAATCCCACAACCTGTCCTAATCCAGTTTCATTTGTCATTCTTGCTTATGACTAATGAACTCGCCTCTGCCACTGGAAATACTAAGAACTCACTCTGGTATGATGTCACCCCTAAAGAGGAGCAATCTCAGCTGTCTCAAACGATGGAAGGCTTAAATCTCTTGCATTTTCTGTAATTCTTTGTGTTATAAAAATTCCAAATACATCCAAGTCATTGATACTTAATTGTTTAAAAAACGCATTTCTGATATCTAGGATTTGTGATATAAACTTCCCATTAACATATAAATTTTATTAAAAATAAAATAAATGGGGTACATAGGTGACTCAGTGGGTTAAAGCCTCTGCCTTCAGCTCAGGTCATGATCTCAGGGTCCTGGGATCGAGCCCCGCATCGGGCTCTCTCCTCAGCGGGGAGCCTGCTTCCCCCTCTCTCTCTGCCTGCCTCTCTGCCAGCTTGTGATCTCCCCCTCTGTCAAATAAATAAATAAATAATATTTTAAAAAATAAAATAAAATAAAATGATTAGAATCCTAACTTTTTTTTTTTGCATGCTCTGTTCTTTCGGTTAGATTATAAAATTATTTTTCACATTCTGCTACAGTCATTCTTTCTAGGTTTTTTTTTATTTAATCCATATGTGAAAAAATAATCCAATAAAAGGGAAGACAATAACATTGTCCTTCCAGTTTATTCAGAAAGAAAACCCCATAATATAGTGACATATTAGAGCATAATATGAACCAAATGTGGATAGTAATTAATAAACTCGTCCACATGAAAATAAACTTAAGAGAATTACAAGAAGAGACAGTCTTACTAATCACACAGTTTAAATACTGGGAAAGAAATAATTTTTCAATACCAGTTTCAACCAATAACCCCATTATTGGATATCAGATGGTGAGTTTGCAAAATAAAAAGTCTTCTGGAAAATAGAACATCATAACAAAATCGTTAATTTGTAAAGGAAAAACTTCAAAGATTTGACTGGTAACAATCTGAAAACTTCTGTACTACAAAAGGTATCATAAACAAGTTAAAATATATATGACAGATTAAAAACATAATCGTGCAGTGTACCTAACAAAAGATATACATTTTAATAGTCACTCTATATCATTAAACAAATAGAACGAGCAAGGGATATGAAGACAATTTACAGAAGAAATAAAAATTGCCAAAATACCCATAAATTATCTAATCTGGTAATCCAGGAATGCATCCTATAAACATATTACCACAATATTTAAGGATTTACCTTTAGGGGCGCCTGGGTGGCTCAGTCTGTAACGCATCTGCCTTCGGCTCAGGTCATGATCCCCGGGGTCCTGGGGTTGAGTCCCATATCTGGCTCCTTGCTCAGTGGGGAGCCTGCTTCTCCCTCTGTGTACTCTCTCTCAAATAAAAAAAATCTTCAAAAAACAAACAAAAAAAAAACTTCACTGCAGGGGCACCAGGATGGCTCAGTTTGTTAAGCATCTGACTCTGTTTCCACTCCATCTCAGGGTCTTGGGATCGAGCCCTGAATCAGGCTTAGGATGGAATCTGTTGAAGATTCTCTCTCTCTCCCTCTGCCCACCCTGCCCTCATTCATACACGCACGTGCTCTCTCTCTCAAAAAATTTTCAAAAATGCTCATTGCAGCATTTATAGCAAAAAATATCATAAACAATATTGAATAAACATGGTACACTACCATAAAGCCATTAAAGATAATAACTGGAGGGGTGCCTGGCTGGCTCAGTCCATGGAGAGTAGGGCACTTGATCTCAGGGTTTTAAGTTCAAGCCCCACATTGGGTATAGAGATTACTTAAAACAAAAACAAAATCTTAAACCATCTTAGCCACCCAGGCACCCCAAAACAAAAATAAAATCTTAAAAAAAACCCCAATAACTATATTTCAAATACTTACGAGTATAGTACAATCTCACTTTTATTGAAACACACTTATACATATAAAACATTTTTAAAAATTCTTAGTTACAGGTATTTGCTCAGGAAAAAGGTATACTAAACCACAAACATGATTTTTCTCTGAAAGTTGTATTATAAAGGGCTTTATACTACTGTTTTGTTTGCATTTATAAAACAAATATGTATTGCATTTATAATCAACAAAAATCAAGACTTTTCCATTTGGGGAAACAAAAAAAAGTTTGGGGTTTAGAAAATTGGTAAAAAAAATAAATTTCTATACTTTGAAGAAAAATGGTGTGGGTTTCCTTTATAGGAGATGTCCCTTCAAACTGATGGCTTTGTAACTCCTTCTGCTTACAATTCAAAAAGTAAGCATTTTAAAGAAAAATCGAGTCTCTCACTTTATTCTTTAAATAGTTACAAATGGGTATACTTGCAAATGGAAATTCACTAGAAGTTAAATCTAATGCATAGACAGTTAACAGCTAGTAGAAGGGTCTGGGATGTGAATTTTACAGAGGGCTGGTTTTCTAAAATTATAAAATCCACAAATTCAAAATCCAAATATGAATGATAAACACATGCTCTGCAACTAATAAATAGGGAGGGAGGTCTTTCCGCTTAATTTTACAGTCTCCCTCCATTCCCCTCCACCCTGCAAACGCAGTTATTTCTTTAGGAACCTAAATATATATATAAATATGTAAAATTCCCTTTTAGACAGCTGTCACATTTTCCCTCCACTCCACTATTCCATAAACAATCTACCTAGGCCTCTGGTAATTTATAAAACATGCCTGTTCAGAAACTTCTGATTTATTAATATAGAAATGGTTCTGTAATTAAGAACAATTTATAAACACTTCAACAAAATAATTTCATCCTGGACATTCTAAAGTGAATTTAGACCATTAAATTAGTGAATACATTAGGTTGAAGGAAAAAGGACTTTACTAACTGCTGAAGAAAGACACAGGTGGTGTGGACACATCGGCTTCTCAAGAACTGAGTCAGGCCTTATAAACCACTTGTATTCAAAATTGTTACAACACCTTTGTTGACTTTGCATGCTAATAACACGCTACAAAGTATGACACAGGACAAAATGCTTCCAGCAGAGACTTTGAAGAATAGAACCAAGGGAGAAAACCTGCTGTTAGCAGGAAGTGGGCTATTTTTGACCACTTAAGGAAATGCAAGCTTTTGAAAGAAGAAAGAAATTGGTTTTTTGGTTTTAGTAAGGGCAGTGCCTTTTTTCCACTTACCTGCCCAACCAGATGACATCTGGTCTTGCTTTAGCAACCCATATTACAATCCACATTCCTTCTCACCCAAGGCAGAGATTAGAAACCTGTCCCCCGCCCGGCTCCAAGTCCATCCTGAAGTACAAGTGTTTGCTTATGACCTCACCTACCCACACCCCGAGACCTGTCACTGAGTAGACAAGTCTACACAATAACCCGTTGTTCCGCCCAGCCCTCTCCGTCATACTCTAATAAAGCAGGCAGAACAGATTTTAAAAATGGGGCACCGTCCTAAGGCAACTAGTTTTCATTTGGGGGAGGCTTCCTTCGGCGAAATGTCTCTTTACTCCCATTCATTCTCAGTTCTGCTTTAAGATTTATCTTCCTAAAATGCCACTTGGATGAGGTCGCTTGTCACTGAAAAATCTTTAGGCAGATCCTTTTCCCTAATAAAATTCAAACCCCATAGTAAAGCAATCAAGCATTCTTAGTGTTGAATCAACGGACCTTTTTAAGATCCTTTTTTCTACCACCCTATATTTCTTGAGTGTTCCTGTTCGGGTTATCCATGGCATTTCCTGTATATTCAGTACTCGCTTCATCTATGGAAATCCTTCTACCTCCCCTTTAAGGCTGCGCTCAAGGTTTTTCTCTTTTCAGGAGTCTTTAAGTCCCTTTCAAATAAACACTTGAACCCACAGCCCCGGAATTTGAAGCCAGTCCTCCCTCGCTGCTTCTCCCACTACCTGAGATGGTCTAAGTACCTTGTCCTTCCCATTTGGCGACTCTGTGGATCTCGTGGCTAAGAGGGAGCCATCATCTTCTGCTAGTGTGTAAGCTCCTAGAAGCAGATTCTACCATTTTCTCCTTCTAAAGTCTCACAGTACATGGAACTACATAAGTATGTCCTCAATAAGTAACTGAACAAGTAAAAAATGGAAGCCAATTCTGGAGAAGCCAGTGCTCTTAAAAAGCTTTTGACAAGGAGGCAACACAGTGGCTGAAAGCGTGGACGTGGGGGTCAGTGAGCTCTGGAGTTAGGGTCACGAGGTGACTTACGAGCAGCGGGTCTTAGCCACTTCCTCTAAAACGTGACATTAACCATACCTGACTGGTATGGGGATTGTGAACATGGAAGTGCCAAGAACACACCTTGCCATGAGACCTGGGGCTCATGCTAAGGAGGGAACTGCTAGGCGTCTCTCCCTGGAGCTCCAAGCCAGTCCTCACAGGGGCCCTTCACTACTTGTTGTGACTTAGGGAATAGTCGAGTCCTCTGTGGAAGACTGGCCTGTCAACAACCACTTCCTGCATGCTGACAAGTCCCTGGAACCCCTCAATGCCACCCGTTTCCTCAGGTTATAGACATCATGTGGTGACACTATATGTACTGACAAAAATATTAGAACGGTGTATATAAAAACACTACGTAAACTCCTGTGGCTTTTATTATCTACTTCCACTCAGAGAAAAAAAACGAAAGTATTTAACGTTTTATTCAATCTCTAGGAAGTTCTGTGAGGGCCTTGAAAATAAGCTGCCCCTTTCCTAGGGTTTTCTTTCCCTTTCCTGTTTATAGAAGAGTAGATGTGGTTATTCGAGTCCTCAAAACGAAAACGAAATCTGGAATGGTCCGGAATGGTTCAGAACGATTGTCGTTTGCTCCCTCTGCTGGCCTGAGAGCAGGACCACACTACCTGAGACTAAGTGCAAGTTGTTTATTTTCAGGGAAGCGACTTTTAACAATGTAATGGCATTCCACTTAAAGACAAAAAATATAGTCCAGTACTATCTTATATATCTGACAATTAAAAGCAATTTGTTTATGTCTACCTTTTATTTCTAAGTATTAATTATCTTAGGGTTCAAATCTAGAAAGTTATTTTTGTACAAAGGCTAGCTGCCCTCTTTTTTTCAAAATAATTACTTTAAAAGATTCTGCTGTCTCTAAAGTTAAGGCTGAAAGAACACTAAAAATACTCAAACTTGCATTTTCCTAGCACTAATTTTTGCAACCACATAATTTACGTCCAAACTTACAAGGCTTGTATATACTAATTTAACTGTGAATCGCTTTTTTTGTATTCAAAGTCTTAGATTACGTATATGAAATCTAATTTATTAAACCTTTGTACACAAAGATGAACATACCTGTATAGCAAACTTATATGAGGAATGAAGTTACAAAAAAGTAAAAGTGTTATTAAAATTGATGTGTGTAAATCACTTACAAAAATACCCCAAATGGGGTAAAGGTGCTCATCCCTGATTTTTCTCATTTGGTTGTCAGAGTTGAAATATGAATTTAAAATGGTTAGAATTTTTTTCTTTTAAAAAATGATATATTAAACTTATATACAGGATAATTAGCAAAATGTAGAAAGGGAAAACAATGTACAAAAGACGGATAAAAACCATCACTCTTGACAGACACAATCCAAAAGTAGTAGAAACCTTAGCAAACTATCTCTAAACCGGCTCATACTTACATCCTCCCCCAAGTTCTTATCAGTAAGAATAAAATATAGTAAACCAGCAAGCCCAGCCTTTCTGTTCTTTAAAACAGGCCTGACTTCAGGCCACGATTAAGCTTTGGATAGATTTTTTAAACACGGGAGGGACAAATCAGAAAGCAATTTTATCTCCACTTGGTACTAATTAACAGAACACAAAGTTATAGATAATTAAATAGCGCTTCGTGCTAAGTCAAGCAGTTATTCAGAGGCCTTTTTGTTTTTCTGCTGGTTTCGGGGCGAGTTCTTTAGCAAGTTTCTTATCCTGAGGTACATTCCAGTAGATTCTGCCATATTCTCAAATTCAAACGGCGTTATTCCAGTTGCAAACTTGCTCATGTCAGGAACAGGACTCTGAATTTTCGTGGCTGCTGACGGGCTGGAGTCCACCTGAGGGAGCTTCTGACTGCCTCCGTTACTAATGTCGCAGTTCGACACGACAGTGCCGTTACCCAGACGAACGTCTTCAGGGTCTTTCTCAGCAGACTCTTCCTTCTCCTTCCGACAAAGGGATGGAGGCTCAGAATCTGGGCTCAGAGAATGTTCAACTTCCGGCTTCTTTGTGCAAGGGTCTGGAACTTCAGGCTCAGCAGGCACCTGCTTTTCAGAGGTCCTCCCCTCTGGAACAGGGAGGTCGAGCTCGTTCGGACAAGGCGAAGAGGCAATCGAGTTCCCAGTTAGAGGCGTGTCCACGGGAATATCGGAGTCACTGGTGACGCTCTCGGCCTGCTCGAGGGCCGCCCATATCCGCCTCTGCTGCTCCTCAAGTTCTTCCAGAGTCAGCGAGTCCTCATCCATAGCCGCGGACGCCGTTCTGGTCCGGGGGGAGTCGCTGGGAGTCAGCGGCGGGGTGCCCTTGGGGAGCGGAGGGGTGAAGATGGGTGGAGGAGTCCCCCGGGGCAGCGGGGGAGGGGTGCCGGGGGGCAACGGGGGCTGAAACTGAAAGGCTTCGCTGCTTGGAGAGCCGTGCGGGGCGTCCGCATCTGAAAGAGAACAGCGAGGACACCTGAAGCTGGCGCAGCATTCCGTTTCACCAACATCACCAATTTGAACTCCGTGCACCCAGAGGTTCAACGGACAAATAAGCTGGCTGCGGAGAACACTCTGGAGGCTCGGGAACCACAACCCGCCCCACCCGAGAACACCTGCAGGGAGAGCCACAGGCCCTTCCGGCACTGGGGACTTTCGAGAAACCCCCTGAAAATCCATCTGCGTGTAGCGTGTGGCGCTGCAGGGTGACGAACGACGGCATGGAGGCAGAGTCCGCGGGCGCGGCAGACTGGCGTCCCTGGGAGAGCGGAGGGGACAGTGGCGGGAAACACAGGCTGGGCAGGCTGCCGCTGAAGGAGACGAAGCTGAGGAGACAGGATGGGGTACACCCTGGCCCACCTCCCAGTTCTGCACCTCTCGTCTAGACTGTCCGCCTGAACGGTGGGTCCGTGGGGCTCCTGGGTCACGGGTCCTCACCACCTGTATGTCCCAGACACAAGAGATCCGGCCTGTCCCAAACAAAGGAGCTTCTCCTCAAACCTGAACTCGGCTCGGACATGCTGTTCTCACTAACGTGACCACCCGTGGTGTCTGGCTGAAGTCTCCCAAACTGAACCTGCTCATCACCTGAGTCCTTCCTCTCCCTCGGCCCCCCACCGCTGGTCCCCGGCTCTCTGGGGGCTGCGCTCTCCTGCAGACTGCCCCAGCCATGGCCCTGTATCAGGAATACTGGGAGTCATCTGTGCCTTTGGACTCGCCTTCCTTATAAACATCCTCTGAACCATTTGCCTTCGTAAAGGGACAAATCTGGTCCCACGAACCTTCCCACCGCATCAGAAACCCTTCGGCGCTCCCATCACCTACAGGACAAAGGCTGATGGTCTCTGTGCCTTCCAAGGCCCTCTAGGACCAAGAATCTGCCTACTTCCACCAAGTCATTTCTCACTGGCAGGGTTAAGCCCCAGGTGTCACTCTTCTGTTGGACCGGTGTGCGGGGACGTCTCATGCTTCTGCACTGGCACTTCCCATGGACTCGAACGCCCTAACCCTGCTCATCTCCACGCTAAGTCCTTGACTTTATCCCTCAAGATGCAGTTCAAAGTTGGTCTTCATGGGGGCCTATGACCTCACCAGCACCGCGGCGCAGCTTTTCCCCTGACACCGTTTCAGCCTTGTAACCAGCTCTGCGGCTCCGGTCGGCTCACCACCGGCCGCTGCCGTTTACATTAACGCGACGCTGCTACCTCTGCACTCCCTAGGCCACACAGACTGGAAACTAAGGGCCGCAGTCGGGTCCCTGGGTCTCGTGAATCTTTCTACCCTCAGGGTCTAGTACAGGGTCCAAAACAGCACAGGTTTTAAATATTTGGCAAATCCAACCAAGTAACACAATCTTGACAGCTACGCAAAACCAGCCAACTTTCTCATACGGGCAGTAAGATCTGTGAATGTAACATACTGTCACTCAGATTTTCAGAAATCAACTCAGACGAGGAAGGAAAGGCTAAGAGCTGAAAGGAAGGATGCAACACTGGTGAGAGGCGCACAGAGAGCTGAATGAAGATGCCATCACTGAGGTGTGGCTGGGATCCGGGCCCCTGGCTAGAAAGGGCCCCACGGTGAAGCCGGACCCAAGCGCCGACGAACGGCAGGGCTGTCTGGGAACCCCCAGGGTACCTCGCGTGCTCTTCACTACAATGACCACCACGGAGGCGGGGAGGAGCAGGCGGCAGGGACGACAGGACACCCGTCAGTAAGTTAATAGCCAAGGCCTCTTAGGCCTTGAAGAACAACCCGTTCCAAAGTGTACCTGAGCTCCATTTGGACAGAACACCCTGCTATGCAGTCTAGTCGCGTCGAGGGGGAAGGACACGAAAGCAGCTCTAGTTCATGATTATAAACCAAATCGCTAAACGCATGGGTTTGTGAGATGGGATCCACTTCACTTACAACATTTGCTAATGAAAGTTTTCCACAGGGAAGTAATCACACCGACTCGAAGTTTCTTCTCGGGAGTGAGCTGAGCCCCGAGTTCTGCCCCTGCAGGGCAGGAAGCTGGGCTGGGGCTGCACCGGTCCTGGGGGTGCGAAGGCCCACCTTGCTTTAGGACCACATTCCTGCGTGTTGATAAGCCAGCCTGGCTCTTGTGTAAGCAGCTCTAAAATCTGGCCCTGATAATCTGATATACTATTACTTGTTGACTGATCACTTTAGTTGTTCAGAACCTAGGCAGGAAAGCAGGCTGCTATTAGCAACTCTCAAAGCCCCTGACATCTGCTGGGTTGAGAGGAAACACTACAAGTATCCACAGAAGGATGGACTGACTGTAGATGGAGAGATGCATGAAGACACATGGTGGTCAAGACATGTGGCTTTAGGCCTTGAGCTTCAGTGTGGTCAGTGATCCTGGTATTCTGCAGACGTTCATATTGGCTCATCTCGGAAGGCTGCGGTTTGGGCAAAGAAGCTCTTGCCATGCGGTCCTTTGTCCTCAGCAGGTGAGCGCATCCTACAGCGGCTTCATTTACAAGTGGGGTTCCTCTAAAGAGGCAGAGACTTCAAAACAAAACCAGCTGCCACTGCCCATAGTTGGGACCAGAGGGCCTTCGGCAAGTAGCCTTTGACCTTGAACTATGCCTAGCAAATGTGTGCAAGCAGGCAGAAGCGTCAACAGACGTCAGCAGAGGCCCTGCACTAGGCACCACTGATGAAAGGACTCAGTTCGAGGTCACAGGGTGAGCGACCAGGCAAGCTAAGGCACGGCAGGCAGAGGTGCGGGCGTCAGGGCACTGCTGCAGCTCACCGTGGGGCACAACCGCCCCTCGGGAAATGTGCTCGAGCTAGACCTGAGCGTACGGTGTGGCAACGCCGCCTTTAAGGCCCCAGGGGCGAATAATCTTTGTTCTGAGCGGTCCTACTTGCCTTACAGACACCCGGTGAGATTCCAGCCGAACTGTGCATCCCAGGGTTACTATGCAAGTGCATGGTCTTCTGCTCCCAATTCCGCTCTGGACTGAGAGCCACAGAGGGAAGGCGCAGGCACTAAACTTGGATTCTCAAGACTCAAGGACTTGAGATGAAGCGTCTTACTTCATTAACAGGGGCCCAGGTTGGCCCTGGCCTGGTTGATGATATATACGAGAGGGAGGGAGGGGAAAGAAGAGAAAGTAGGGGAGAGAAGGAGGGAGCAACTCCCCCTGGGAGACAGTTTCTCAGGCCTCAGCGATTCCCTAGCAGGAAATAAACGATGCTCCTAGCACACGGCTGAAAATACCCACACGTCAGAGCGTGGGCCTGGTGACAGGGAGCTCTACCGCCAATCCTCAAACTCTGAGATCCAGGAACTAGGTCTCAAAAGGTTCAAATAGAGGCACCAGGGTGACTCAGTCAGTTAAGCCTGCGACTCCGGGTTTCTGCTCAGTCATGATCTCAGGGTCCGGGGATCCAGCTCTGCACTGGGATTCTTTCTCCTCTCTCTCCGCCCCTCCCCCTCTAAAAAAAAAAAAAGGTTCAAGACAAGCAGAGGTGGCTCCTCACCACAGATATTCTAAATGCTTAGAACAAAAACCACCTCCTACGGGAGGTGGTTTCTTCCAACGGAATTTGGGTTAAGTGCACCCACAGTGGAGGCAGACAACCGGCATTGACAGAAGTCTGTAAGAGACAGAAACCAGGAACTGCCCTCGCTCAGAAATCCTGGCCACACAGCCTCTGATAGCGCTGAGAAGTGCTGGCCTCCAGGAACCTAAACCTGTGTGGGACAACTGCTTTCGAGTTATGGAGAATTGCTTGTTTTCAAAATGTGGCAAAGGCCGTCATAATTCTGTTGCGAACTCGCTGACCCGGTGAAAAGCAAGACGACCCTGAACTCAGGCGGCGGTTACTAAAAGCCGGACTGTGAACACTGTTCTCGCAGCAAAAACTCCGGAGGCTGCGACTGAGCAGAGCAAACATTTTGGGAAGGGAGCTTCGAGTTTAGACTTTATCTTGGACTTTAAGGGAATTCAATCTGCGACCTTTAAATTCTCCCTGGGAATTTACAGGTAAGAAGGGGATTCACAATCACACCGGGGCCGTCTGTATCGCCAGCATCTTCTCATCAGGGTACCTAAAGGCACTTCATCTTCATGTTGCCATTTAGTCTCACTTTAGAACATGTGAGGTCCAAAAAGGACCAAAACAACTGGACGCAATTGGGGATGGGAGGCAGCACAATGAGTGACTTTTCAGTCTTGGATTCAGAGTAGCTTTGCAATTTATCAAGTTAACATAAAGTTCTGATTCATTCCAGAGCTTTCTGGGGGGCAAAATCGAGGCTACTCACCAGCAGTCCCAAGGGGAAGTCCAAAGGACCCATGGCTGGTATTTTTTTTTTTTTTTTTAATTTATTTATTTGACAGAGAGAGATCACAAGTAGGCAGAGAGGCAGGCAGAGAGAGAGGGGGAAGCAGGCTCCCCGCCGAGCAGAGAGCCCGATGTGGGGCTCGATCCCAGGACCCCGAGATCATGACCCGAGCCGAAGGCAGAGGCTTCAACCCACTGAGCCACCCAGGCGCCCCAGGACCTATGGCTGGTATTAGTGGGTGAGGGTCTCAGCAAGGTGGGCGCCTGCCTGCCTTGACTCACTACTGACCTGCTAAGGCTTGTCACAGTGCTGGCCGGCCACAGCTTCCCTGGTTAAGCCCAGAGGATTAAGAGAATAAAAAGCCAGAGGACTACTGGAGGGCAAGGCCTCTGTTCCCATGTGGGTTTCCAGGAGGACAGATTTCCTCATGGCCTCTCTTCCCTGAAGGGAAGAGTGACTTACTGGGTTGGGGTAGAATGGGAAGACTAAGTGGGGAAGTTTGGCTCTGTCCTTCTTGCACTTGGCGTGGAGCCGCTAAAGCAGACAACTTCCCACCGCCTGTCCCAGAGCGCCGCCGCTATTTGAGGGCCAGTCCAGATCCAGGACCACGGGGACTGGCTGCGTAGGGTCGCCTGAGTCAGGGCCTCAGTAAGCCGGCTTGGCCGTCACACCAAGCAGTCGCCCACCTTACCTTGTATCAGCACTGGAGGTGCTGCTCTCATCTCCAAGGACAAATCAAAGCATTTTTTTAGTGCTCCGAAGGCCAACCCCCCAACCTTCTTAATGGAACCCAGGAGGACGTCCACTGGCCCGACCCTCTCGGTGAAATCAAGACCACAGGACAAAACCTACCCGAGTCGAGCTCCATGTCTGCAGGCGAGGCTGTTGAGCCGCTTTCCTTCCTCTGCTTCTTCGGGCTGCTAGGGCTGGACTGGGAGGAAGACCTCTTGCTGCCAGACCTCACACCTGGCTAAGAGAGGAGTCACGCCAAGCACAAGTTAACGGGGAGACAAAGAATTAGATTCCACGCCTTCCCTCCAACACCGCGCAGAAACCCAATCGGCAGCTAAGTGTAGGTGAACGGTGAACGTAGCCACTCTCTTCCTTGTGACTCAGCAGAAAAGTGTTTGATACAAAACAAAAAAGTACTAAAAAACAAAAGGCAAAACCAAACAAGTCTCCTATATAACAAAACAAAAGAGCGCCAAGATGCTAATGAGTTACAAAATCCCACAAATACAGGCAATACGTTCTTATCAACCACACCCTAAAAAGCTATTTACCGCTTGGAAGTTAGAAGTCAGGTAATTGGCAAATACGTCCTTCTGCTGGCACGCCTGCATGGGTATGGACCCAAACATCCTCCACTCCTAATGAAGAAAAGAGAAGGAAAAAACAATCCTGGATTTGGAAAACATCGTACTTTTGAGTTCTGTAAAGTGGAGGTCTCAAATTACATTTCTGCTTCATACATGACTTTTGCTTTTTAGGGGAATTAATGAAAATGATGGTGTACTGAAGGGGGAAAAAAAAACCCCAACCAATTCTGCCTGCAAAATGATCCGAACTGAATACTGAAAGCCTACGTGATAAAATCACTTGGCCCAAAAAGGTTCCACCTACTGCAAGCAGAAGTTCTAGGCAGTGGCAGCAAGGTCTCTCAGGCCTCCCTCCCCTCAGGCCCCCCCAGTGCCTCCGCTGGGACACGCTCGCTTACCCTGAGCTGCCTCACTCTGAGCTGCCGTCTTCAGTTCCTTCCCTTTCCAAACCTAGCACTCATCTCTATGGTTCAATGATCACTTCTCCCTCATTTCGAGAGCACATGCAACAGTGGTTCTCAAGAAAAATCACTTCAGGCTTCTGTCAAACCTAGGTTCCCCGTCAAGTCTAAGGGTGGGATTCTGCATTTCTAGCGCACCCCCCTCAGACTCTGCTGTGGGCTGGTACCAGACCATTTCCAGAGGCTTGGATGGCTCTTGCCACACAGTTTGGCCCTGAACTAATTACACACTTGTCTTCCCAACTGTTAGCTAGACTCTAAGTGCAGATCTTGGCTTCTCTGCTGCCCAGTTTCTAACAACACCTAAGGAGGCATTTTTCACTAACATATCACCACCACCACTGCAACCACAAAAGGCCACTGTCGAGTCTCAAAACGTAAAATGAAAGTTGGAAGAGATTCAATGTAGAAAACCATTCTCTATAGAAGGAGAAATTTTACTTTGAAGAGAAGAAATGGGGGATAAGGGAATTATAGCACAGAAAAAGGAGTCATAGGAACTTAGATTTATTAAAGGCTTGACCTTCCAAGTAATTCCACAGAACTTACAATACTGCCTCAGAACCATCCCATGTTTTAAAAACAATCTTTTAATTTTAGATTTAAATCTAATCATTCTTTTAAACTCCTTTTCGTAAGGCATAAAATTGGAAAAAAATGTTTGTTTTTTTTTTTTAATGAATACAAGATTTCACTTAAGCTTCTTCTTCTTCTTCTTTTTTTTTTTTCCCCCACTTAAGCTTCTAATCAACATGGGGCGCCTGGGTGGCTCAGTCAGTTATGCATCTGCCTGTGGCTCAGGTCATGATTGCAGGGAGCCTGCTTCTCCCTCTCCCTCTCCCTCTGCCCTCCCCACCCCTCATGCTGGTGCTCTCTCCCCCATGCTTTCTCTGTCTCTCAAATGAATGAATAAAATCTTAAAAAAAAAAAAAAAAAAAAGATTCTTGTCAACATAGTTACAAAATTAAACACACAAGTAATATATTTACTTCTTTACATTAACAGTAACTGCTACATAAGCTAATGTTTTTTTTTTTTTTTTTAAAGATTTTATTTATTCATTTAACAGAGAGAGAACACAAGCAGGCAGAGAGGCAGGCAGAAGCAGAGAGAGGAGCAGGCTCCCTGCAGAGCAAGGAGCCCGATGCGGGACTCGATCCCAAGATGCTGGGATCATGACCTGAGCCAAAGGCAGTTGCTTAACCAACTGAGCCACCCAGGCGTCCCTAAGCTAATGTTTTGAACAACTGTTAAAATAAAATCCCATCCCAGAATAAAAACCAAAACAAAACAATATACTTACATCTGGAATTCCTCTGGGAGTGGATATATTAAAACCTGGATAGTTTACCAGTTTCGAGAGATCGTAGGTGACGCTCTTACTCTGTTGGGCTTCCCCAGCGTCCGCCTCCCCATCAGCACCATCTGCGGCAGACCGTCAGAGTGTCACACCAGCGGCAGGTGTCATCACCAGTCCCTCCCCAGACCAGGAGTGGGCTGGGCAAGGGCTTACATTCGCGGCAACAGAAGCATTCTGAGAATGGCTTTGATTACAGTTTTTCTGAAACACTGGATTAGAACTTTTAAGCAATGGAGACAGGATACTTGAATAAAAATTAATGTTTAAGATCTTGGAAACCTGGGTTCATCTGTGGGTTCCTTAAAAGTCTAGTCTGCACTGATCTGATGACGTGCCTGATCCTCTATTCCGATGCCTGCATTTTATTTAATAAAAAGCATTTCTTATTATGTACCAGACACTGTTTTAAATGGTTTACAAGTATTAACTCCGTTCATCTTCGTAACAACCTTAAGAAGTACATACTATTAAAATCACTTTACAGGGGCGCCTGGGTAGCTCACTGGGTTAAGCATCTGATACCTGGGTTTGGCTCAGATCCTAATCATGGCTCCTGAGATCTAGCCCCGAGTCAGGCTTCCTGATCAGTGGGAGTCTGCTTGGACATTCTCTCCCTCTGCCTGTTCCCAGCTCATGTGCACCTCTCTCTCTCTCTCAAATAAAAACATAAATCTTAGATAGATAGATAAAGATGGTCAGGAAAGGCTTCTCTGAGTCTGAATCCTAAAATCTAAATGGTTCTCAGTTAACATTTTTTTAAAAATACATTTTACAGGGGCGCCTGGGTGGCTCAGTGGGTTAAAGCCTCTGCCTTCGGGTCAGGTCATGATCTCAGGGTCCTGGGATCAAGCCCTGCATCGGGCTCTCTCCTCAGCAGGGAGCCTGCTTCCTCCTCTCTCTCTGCCTACTTGTGATCTCTCTCTCTCTCTCTGTGTCAAATAAATAAATAAAACCTTTAAAAAAATACATTTTACATAAATGTCCTCAGAAAAAACATGGAGCATGGTATCATGGTATCATCCATGTGGGAGTCTTTCTTACTTCTTCCTTCCCTTTCCCTTTCCCTCCCTCCATCTTCCCTTCCTTCCTTCTTTCCCTTCCCTGCCTCCCTCCCTTTCATGTAAGATGAATGGCGTCATTGGTAAATTAGGCAGAAACTGAGTATCACACAGAGATTTTGCCATGTCAGCTCACATAGATTCATTCTACTCTTTAAAGACTACAGGGTTGGGGTGCCTGGGTGGCTCAGTGGGTTAAGCCTCTGCCTTCAGCTCAGGTCATGATCTCAGGGTCCTGGGATCGAGAGCCGCATCGGGCTCTCTGCTCAGCAGAGAGACTGCTTCCCTCTCTCTGCCTGCCTCTCTGCCTACTTGTACTCTCTCTCCCTCTCTCTCTCTGTAAAATAAATACAATATTTTAAAGAATACAGGGTTTCCACAGCCCGGATCTACCATCATTTAGCCATTTTTCTTTAGAGCCTTAATGTTGTTTTTAATTTTTCACGGTCATAGTCAATGCTACAAAATACATATACATACTTTCCTTGTGCACGTGTGAATATTTTATAGAGTAGATACCCAAGAGAGGGGTTCTAGATCACAAGAGGGTTTACATAGTCTGTATTTCCTGGTTTCCTGGCACTGATGAATAAATGTTACCATTTCTTTCTTTTTTTTTTTTTTTAAGATTTTATTTATTTATCTGAGAGAGCGAGTACAGAGGGAGAGTGAGAGGGAGAAGCAGACTCCCCGCTGAGGGGCTTGATCCCAGGACCCCTAGATCACGTCCTGAGCCGAAGATAGACACTTAACCCACTAGCCACCCAGGCGCCCTTCCGTTACCATTTCTAAGGAAGGCCAGAGTTTATAAGGACTAGTTGGAGAGCTGATGCTCTGCCTCATAGTCACCTAGGAGGTCCAGATAAAGATCTGACAATTCTCAATGAAATTTTACTTCCTTGTTTGTAAAACAAAGGAAAGACCATCCTGACTGTTTTTAGTTAACTCTGCACACACTGACTAAGCCAGCCATTCCTATCAGGTATTACTGTGATTCTCTAAGGGAAAAAAAAGCTAACATTTAAACTGACTTAACATACTATACCTTTTCCATCGTAGAGTGCAAGCCCGGAGTTCTCCAGTTCGGCCTCTTTGAGCCACCCGGGGGGGTATCCGAGCTGGCGCATCCGATATATAAAAGGCGGAAGGCTCTTGTCCGTCACACCGAGCGCATCCTGAAGTTCCTCACTAAGGAGAAATGAGAGAGGAAAAAGAAATACAGTATTCGTGTTTGCATGAAAACACAAAACACAAACTGTCCCCAATGTTTTAAAACAATTGTGTGCTTTATGTTACATGCAGTAACATGGTGCTTAACAAAGGCACAGGGGAGATGCCAGCGAATGTTCCTGAGCGAACTGGTGCGGACGCTCTGGACGGGTGGTGGGCCGATGGCTACCCGCCAGACACAGAGAACGCTCCACTGATGGCACGGAAACGACGCTCTATGGAAAAAACCACAGAGGTACCTAATGACTCCCGGCTTGAATCTTCCAAATCTTTCTTCGACCTCTTCTGCGTGATATCGCTGCTGAAAAGTCTGGCTGTTGCCCTCGCCACAGGCATCCATATACTCTTTTCTCTTTTCACTGATTCGAGCAGCATTCCGCGGCTAGATCACAATGCATTTGAGAAAAATGGAAACAAGCAGTTTAGAAATTATTTCAGGAGTTAAATAAGTAAAGCATTCTGTTTCAGGTCAAGCAAATAGATTATTTCAGTTTTAATATATAATGAACAAGTATAAAAGAGAGTGGATATTCTAGAAAAACAGGCAAAGAAAAGAAGCAGTCACTTTAATTTTTTATTACCTTGATATTATCTTAACATAAAAATCAAGTTTCTAGAATTAACTATAAAAAGTAACTCTCCTGTTTCATTCATCTCAGACACACGGCACTTTAATAATTCTTTTTAAAATCTAAGGTCTTAAAGTTTAAGTACAAATTGGAAAAGGTTTCAAATTCAAGGACCAAAAGAAAGTGAACGCAGCAAGTTTCTTTATCTCACACAATGCCATAAATGTGTGGAAAACATTAGAAAGTTCTAGGTCAAAGATTTCTTTTTTATATGAGAAAAATTTACCATTGGGCAATCTTTCATTTGATGTTCTTCAGAACCACAATTGAAACAGTGAGGCTTTGGCCTATTTGGTCAAAAAACAAAGACGTGCATAATGTAAATGAAGACATACAAGGAAATCAATACAATTCTTTATGACAGCAAAGTGTATCAGAGAGACAAGAAAGCACGCAGATCACAGATTACTAATATCTGCAGTCATGAGTACACTTTCACCTTCTGTACTCAGCGACTTAAACAAGCAGTACTTTTAACCAAGGACCCTTAGGTTCCCGACTGATCTGTCACCTCTGGGTTTGTGAGTGGTTAATAAGAGAAGAGAAGAGGCAAACAGATTATGCTTCCTTCAGGTAACCTGGGAAGGGGCAGGTCATAATAAGTCAGCAATCAAACTGACAGCAATGTCTTTCCACCCACCCAAGCATATTAGGCGTGAACCAATGAATTCCAATAAACAGATGACTGATTTAAACACATTAAATGTCTATATATTAAAATTCTAGCTTAATCTGTAATTTATTTATAGTAAGCCAGCAATGAAGAATATTAACTTTTCAAGCTAAAAGAGTTTATGGTTTTGGTTAAAAAAGTCTTAAAAAGAAGAAGAAAACAAAACAACTCCCCACACAAACCTTTTTGCCTTTACTTGTATTTCTTGCCCTTCTAGAGAAACAATGTGGCTGAAGACTTGCTGGTACCTTTAGTGAATTTTATTAAGGAATAGTTATCATAGTCTGCAAAATTTGGTAAATTTTTTTAAAGGTGAACTTAATGGCAAGATGCATAAAAGATCTTCATTCACTATGTAGGATACTTGGGTATTTCCCATCCTTCGGTAAGCTGAGGGTTTTCATTTAGTAGCGGTTGCCCCAATTTATCAAGGCAAAAATTAGTAAAATACAGGACACTTCCTACAACCTGCAGAAAACAAGTCAAAAAATATTGCTATTTAAGCAGAAAAAAAAAGACATTAAATTATGTAAGACTATGATTAATTGTTTTAACCATTTAATTTTGGAGGAAATTCTTAGAAGTCATAATCAACTCCCTAGTTAAAGGAGCCAGATTTTGAGGTGTAAGCAAGAGCTGCTTCTTTAAACGCCCGTCTCCCAGACTGGAGCTCCCCTCTCAGGAGAGCATTACTATCAGCTGCATTCTCCTAAGATATTCGAAATAAAAACTGACTCTCACATTTCCCTCCAATTCCCCATCTCTTTGCTTCCCTCGGTGGCAAGACAATTCAGAAAAGTCGTCTGTGTTTACTATTTCCATCCTCCCTCCCATTCTCTCTTTTCTTTTCCCTCTGATTCTGGGGGAAAATTTCATACAGAGAAATTGAAAAAATGTACAGTGAACATCCAGCTACATCCTCTCTACCTAGATTCAACAACTTTCTATCTTCCACGTACATGTGCGCGCGCGCACACACACACACACACACACACACACACACACACACACGTACTTTTCACTGAACTGCTGGAAGAAAGTAAAGAAAGTAAACTGCCGCCATCAACTTAGTCTAAGCCGTTATTTTCTCTCACCTGAGACTGACATAGTAACTTCTAACTGGTTTCCAGCTTCCACACATAACCAGCTACACACTATTTTCATGACCCCTCACCCCTGAACACTTTAGGATGGGGCTTCTGAGAATAAGAGCATTCTCCTACAAGCCACAATACCACGGCCACCCTAAGAAAATTAATAAATCCTTAATATTGTCCATATCCAATTTCTACTGTTTTCCCAATTGCCCCCCAAATGCCTTTTTTTTTTTTCCAAATCCAGGATTTAAGGTTCATGTGCTGCATTTAGATGTAAAATTATTTTCGTCTCTTTTAATCTGGAATAGTTCCCTACTTTTTTTTTTTTTTTTTTTTAGATGGCCCTGCCATTCCCTCTGGAACATCTCTAGGAAGACTTCTGTTCCTTTCATGGCGCCGCCCGCCCCAATGACCTGCACACAGCCAAATTCACTGGACGGCACTGTCTTTATCTCAGTCTGTGAGCAACAGCTGAGGGGTGAGTCCTCCTTCCTCCGAGGAACACTTCGTTAGGCTTCTAGGACACCATGCTCCACCCTGCTGACCAGTCCTTCTCATGTCTCCACCTTCTGTGAGACTTGGTCCCAGTCCTCTCTACCTGCACTCTCGAGGTGATTTATCCAGACCCATGGTATGAAGGACGATTACGTGCTGACGACGCCCAAATATCCAGTTCTGCCTAAACTCCAATCTTGTACATTCAAGTGCCAACCGACAGCTCTCCTGGACGTGTAAGAGGCACCTCAAACTCACCTACTTAAAACTGAGCTGGATTCCCATTCCCCTCCAAACCCGCTCCTCTCGCCAGTTTTTCCCACCACAATAAAGGCAAGGACACTCTTCCAGCTACTAAGGCCAAAAACCCGAGTCATTCTGACTACTTTCTCGCTTTCGTGTTCTACACATCCAATTCATCAACACATCTGATCGGTTCTATTTTCAAGGTATTTCCAGGTTTCGAACCACTTCTCGCCTCCACCACTGGCTTCTAGACTAACCTGCTATCTTCCCTCACCTGAGATCAAGACAGTAACTTCCTCACTGGCTTCCAGCTTCCATATGTAAACCAGCTACAGACCATCTTCCACAGAGAAGCCAGTTCTTTTAAAAAATCGTGTCACATTTCTACTGAAAAGCCTCCAGTGGCATCTCACCTCACTTAAGAGTAAGACCCAAAGCCCTTATTATGGCTTATAAGACAATATAAAGATCTAGACCTTATTTCCCAGGGTCAGAAGGCCTGGATCCAAACCCTAGCTTTGTTCCTGACTAGCCAAGGGACGAATGGAAAGTTACTTAGCTTTCCATGTCTGTTTCCACATATGTCAAATGAGAATAATAGTACCTTCATGAGCAGTACGGGTAATGAGCTTACAACAGTACTTGATAAGTAGTAAGCAACATTTAAGTGTCTCCTTCTGCCCTAGGGCTTTCCACTCACTTTTTCTACTGCCTGGAGTACTCTTCACTCAAACTGCACTACAGCTCAGGCCCTCAATTTATCAGGGCTCAGCTCAGACAGGCTGTCACCATCTACTCGCTATACAAGCCAAATGTCCCACGGCTACCCTCTAACACCTTATGTGGACTTATTTTCTTCAGAGCTCTGCTTTCCCCCATTGGAATGTAATTCAATGAGAGCAGAGACTTCGCCCTTCTTTTTCATTGCTGTGTCCCTGGATTCAAAAGGGTCCCTGGCAACAAGGGAGCATTTGGTAAGTATCTATTACTCTTTATTAAAGGACTAAATGAATAATATATAAAATTCCCACTTTCCAGGCAGGTGCCACTCTAAATCCCAGAAGTCCAGAGTCAGATGGGACATGAAAAGTCATCTAGTTCAAATTCTTTCTTTAAAGCACCTCGACAGCATCTCAGGCTTTGACTTCTTAAAGTGACATGGAGTTTGCTTTCTTCTTTTTTTTTTTTTTTAAATGAGACCTACCACTTCATTTTCACATCTCTGATACAAATGTGCACTAAAAGTTGACTTGCAGTGTGCCTGTCTGTAGTCCATCCAGTCACCGGTCCTCGTTCTGCCACTTGGCACTACAGAGTGATTGAAAATGACATCTTTTGCAAATAACAGCCTTTATTACATTTGCAGAGATGTGATACCCGGTCAGTATCTTCAGCAATGTTGGGGGCTCCTCATCACCCCAGCAGCTCCAAGTCTTTAAGACTGTGTGTAGTCTGTTAGTGGGGCATAATACTCCCTAAACACGAAAACCAGTCTGCCTTGAACAGAATCCAGGATTACATCGACTTCTTAAAAAACTCTAAATTGCGAAATCACCCCACCCCACCCCATGGCACTGACACTGTGAGATTCCTCATAGGTATGGAAATGCCTAAATGCAGGTTCATCCCTGTTATGCTTCTTCTATTCTTCGCCCACCATTTGAACTTGTCATCATTTTAATCTCCTATCTGCCATCTGTTGTATTAGTTACTTATCCGTCCCCTCTCAGCCTCAGTTATCTGTAAGTGCAA
Organism: Nasua narica; assembly: GCA_028533885.1. NCBI lineage: Eukaryota > Metazoa > Chordata > Mammalia > Carnivora > Procyonidae > Nasua > Nasua narica. The sequence goes on along the minus strand of CM052808.1, from coordinate 5,259,496 downwards.
CATGCACGTGCTCTAGATCATCATCCATGTTCATGAACATCAACAAAAAGAGAGTTATCAGGACAAAAATGAAGTCCTCCAAAGTCTACAGTGTCCACAGTGTATGCAGTGGTTATTAAAAACCAAACTATACTATTTAGAGGCTGAGGTCTACACTATTGTTTATATCAAATTTCATGAAAGGATAGGGATCATTTGAGGCCACATGGCTATACCACCTTAATGATACCCAAATGACACATAGGATAGGAAACATGTTATCTATAGAATTCAAAACTAAAATGTCCACACTTACACTAAAAGCTTCCTTGTTGTTTTTAATGGCACAGGATTCTTCTGCTTTATGGTCCTCTTCTAGCATAACACTAGATGGCTAATGTGAAGAAAAACACATGTTACAAAATAACCAATTTTTAACAACTTCAAATTTTAAATATTAGAAATTTAAATACACCCCTTTATTTTCTAATAACACTATGATATATATATGATATATAAAGTTCTTTTTTTTTTGGTATATAAAGTTCTTAATTCATCATCGTCATAACCGGCAAATTTGGAAGCCAGAAATGTTTATAAAATAAATTTCACAAATGGGAAAATTTAAAAACTTTTTAAAAGATACAAAAGACAGCACCTTCTGAAGTATTAGTGTACGCTATGCTTTTGCGTAACTGAACACTAATTCATGAATTAAATTTAATGAATTAAATAAATATTTAAACTCTCAATACTTAAATTGACAAAGCAGACTTTATCTTGAAGTCAGATAACCAGAAAAATTAAATGATACATGATTCTACGTTACTGGTTAATATGGATAATATAACTCTCATAGACCTCAGGCTGCTATAAAATTCTGAAGTGCTCCCTGAATCAAAAATTAGGTAATATTCACTATGGTTTTTATTGTTAAATGTATTTTGTTTCTTGAATCTTTAAAAATTGTATATGATACATGAAAACTAAAACTGATGAAAATTTAATTAACCAGAACACTCTGTTCTCCAACCTGAGGATAAACAGCTAACCCGTATCTGAAGGACTCTACTTACCTTAATCGGGAATTAAAAAAAAAAGTCCCAAAATCATAATTCTGATTTTTTTTCATAATTCTAATTTTTTAAAATATAAATTCATGCTCTAATAGTCACACAGAGAAATTTCTCAGATTCTTTGGGCATGCCATTGATTTTTTTCCCAACAAGTAGAAGGGAAAAAAAGGATGGCACGTGAACCTGTTGGTTTTAGAGAAAAAGAATTCATTTTTATAAACTCCGGAAATACAGATTTTTTTTTTCTGGCTTAAAATTAATTTTCTGCCCCAAATCATGTGTCCAAGTGAGGGGGAAAAAAGACTAATTTTAAGTGAAGCAAGGTCTGAATACAACTCCCCTGAGAGAAGGAGCCACAATGTAAAAAAATGCCCTGAGGCTGGTCAGACCAGTGAAGGACGCCCAACTGAAGGATGGGAGGTGAACAGACAATCTTAACAATCTTGTTGTTTTTAAGTTGTAGTGGACATACAAAGTTATATGAGTTTCAGGTGAAGGACATACCGGTTTCATTTTGATACAAGAGGCTCCCTGTGGCCTAATAACTGGCAGTGAAAAGCATAACCTATTAATCTTAAAGTCTCTTAAGTTTGAAATACCTGGGGCAAAAGATTAAAGGAAGTCTTTTCCACATCATTTTTCTGCTGTTCCTCAAATCTTTTTACTAAATTTGATACAAATTCCTCTATTTCTTGATGATATTGCCTGCATGAGAGGACACAACAGTCAGAACCCAGAGTAAACACTGAATAGACTGAAATCTTACCCATTATTAGATGACGTCAGGAGTTAATTCTGTTATCTTGCCTTTCAGAGGTTCATCAAATCACTGACTAACTATAATACTCAGGAAGCTATTTCTTAGGAAAAAAATATACGTTGTTGCTGAGTTAAGGCAATGATTATGGAAATCTAACTGTTTGGCATGTAGCAGTGGCAAACATTTGTGCTGAGAATAGATGGATTTTTTTAGAAATTTTACGTATTTAAATTTTGAATATATAATCCATGTAAAACATGGTTTAAAATCCAAAAGAAGTAAAAGGGTTACGTAACGAAAAGCTTCCTTCCGGGCTGTGTCCTAGCCACCTACCCCAGCCTCGCAGAGACAACCAAGGCATTCTTCCCTACCTTCCCCCCCAGAGACTCCCTACATGCGTATAAGGACACTCCTATATAAATGTTAAACTGGAACCAAATAAAACCAAAATGCAACAGAAACATAAAATGAAGCAGCACAACCACTGAGGTCTACTTTCCCCAGCTTTCCTGCTGTCGAGAACCACACTCGTCGCTTCTTCGTAAACACTCTGCTCAGGAGGTGCCCACGGAGACCAGGTTAGGCTGAGTGGGGCGGCCAACTTGCTCTTCACCAGACTTGATCTTTCAGGTCTCTTTAGCTGTGACATTCTAAGATTTCTGCCAGCAAAATGGCTGATATACGGTGCAGAAATTAGCTTGCCATGAGCTAGAGTAGACGCTGATTCAAATCCGATGGTGACGACAGCGCTAGTGCCCAGCACCTTGCTATAGCCACATTCACCGTCTGCGTCCCCACCCCTTGCAACCTCGGGTTCCACCTGGGCCGAGAGAAAGTAGGTAATGGGCCTGCCACACAGCTAACACTCTCTATATGGTTTCTATTACCTTCTTTACCTTGCCTAGAACCTATGAGATAACGACAGATTCAGGCAGCCAAGAGAGGGGCAGCCAAATATGACCCTGCTCCGAGGGAGGGACAGGGCAAAGCCTCAAACCATTTCAGGACACTCTAGCATGCACTGCAGGAATGCACTGAGTCACCCTAGACCCAAGCATGCTGGAAGGCTTGCAAAGGTCTAACTCTCACACTCAATACGCACAAAATCATGTGGCTTGAGCTCTAGAAGATAGCCAACAGGGTAAACTCAGTTACCTGATTCTGGGGGAGAACGGACTAACATTATTTATTGCTGCAGGAGCAGTTGTTATGCTTATTAGAGGCTATCACAGGTGCTCATTTAGCTACCTAAGAAGTAGTTATTATTAGTATCCTGTTTTCCAGTGAGGAAACTGATATGCAGACAGGGCTGTGACCTGCCCAGATTCACATATAGAGAAAGGAGGGGCCCAGATTCAAATTCAGATTTATAGACTGATTTAATGTCCTTGCTCTTAATCATGATTCCCTAAATTTTAAAATAAAGATGGAATAAGTACAAATGAAAACAGCATATAGAAAACATTGTTTCATAAACACATTAACTCATTTTACGTAGAAAAGGGAAAATTACTTACTTTGAAATAACATTGTTCATAAATAGAATCTGTAATAAAGGTCCATCTAACTTAGTATTGTTCACCA
>CM052808.1:5166597-5255997 GCA_028533885.1 Nasua narica | reverse complement strand
CCCAGGATCCTGAGATCATGACCTGAGCCGAAGGCAGAGGCTGAACCCACTAAGCCACCCAGGTGCCCAAAAAAGCTAAGTTTTCACAAAATTTTACCTACTTTAATGATTTTACATAGACGTATCCCTTACATATTTTTAAAAATATTTCACAAAATATTTAAAACTATAATCTTTCAGTTCTCAACCAAAAAAATTCCTTATGTAATGGCTAGTTTCTTTACAGACTGGGGGGGAAGGGAGGGTCTGGATAAACCAGCAGGTTACAAGAATATATAGATATGTATTTTTAAATATTTATTTGACAGAGAGATAGCACAAGTAGGCAGAGCAGCAGGCAGAGGGAGAAGCAGGCTCCACACTGAGTACAGGGAGCCTGATGCGGGACTCAATCCCAGGACTCTGGGATCACAACCTGAGCCAAAGGTAGCCGCCCAATGACTGAGCCACCCAGGCGCCCCATATATATATATTTTAAGATTTTGTTTTTATTTATTTGATAGAGAGAGAGAACACAAGGAGGCAGAGTAGTAGGCAGAGAGAGAGGGAGAAGCAGACTCTCCATTGAGCAGGGAGCCCAATGCGGCTCTCAATCCCAGAACCCTGGGATCAAGACCTGAACCAAAGGCAGCCGCTTACCCAACTGAGTCACCCAGGCGCCCCAAGAATATATTTCTGGGGGCGCCTGGCTGGCTCAGTGGGTTAAAGCCTCAGGTCATGATCCCAGGGTCCTGGGATAGAGCCCCACATTGGGCTCTCTGCTCGGCGGGGAGCCTGCTTCCCCCTCTCTCTGCCTGCCTCTCTGCCTTGTGATCTCTCCCTCTGTCAAATAAATAAAATTAAAAAAAAAAAAAAAAAAAAGAATATATTTCTAAAAGAATCAGAGTAAATTTAACTTAGAAATATACAGGCAAATGAAACACTTTAAATGGATAGCCTCCTAGAGGGCAGAGCACATTCCAGTATTTCAAATCTCAGATCCTAAAGGAGAGATAGGAAAAGCATACTGTTGGGGCGCCTGGGTGGCTCAGTCAGTTAAACCTCTGCCTTTGGCTCAGGTCATGATCCCAGGGTCCTGGGACTGAGCTGCACACTGGGCTCCCTGCTCAGTGGGGAGCCCTGCTTCTCTCCCTGCCTGCTCCTCCCCTTGCTTGTGCAATCTCTGTCAAATGAATAAAATGTTAAAAAAGAAAAAAAAAGTATATTGTTCCTTGATTTGATTTTCAAATATTTGCCCCCCCAAAAAGTTGAATGTGGCCCCCAAACCTGAACCATATCCTGGTAGTAACCTGGCCCAGCTGAGTCTTAGATTCCTCCTCTCTCCACCTGCCTCCTATTCTTTTACCTTCACAGCATGTGAAATAAATCGGTCTATATTTGGAATTGCTTGCATCAAGAAACAAAAGTAAAATATAGAGAGGTTCAGAAGTTTGAGTTTGCACAAACTTCTCTTTTTAAAAATACATGATATTTTGGGGCGCCTGGGTGGCTCAGTTGGTTTAACAGTCGAGGCTTGATTTCGGCTCAGGTCATTATTTCGGGGTCATGGGATTGACTCCCTAACGCTCTTCATGCTGAATGCAGAGTTGGCCTGATTCTCTCCTCTCTCTCCCTGTGCCCTTCCCACTGCTTACTCTCTCATGCGCAAGCATTCTCTCTCTCAAATAAATAAATGAAATCTTAAAAAAAACCACGTAATTTTTCTGGTAGCGCCTGGGTGGCACAGTTGGTTAAGCGACCAACTCTTGGTTTTGGCTCAGGTCATGATCTCAGGGTTCTGGGAATAGAGCCCAACAAAGGGCTGGACACTGAGGCACTCAGTGCGGAATCTGCTTGGGACTTTCTTCGCCCCTCTCCCCTGCTCATGTGCACATGTACTTGCACGCGCCCTCTCACTCACTCTCTAAAATAAATAAACAAATCTTAAAAAAAAAAAAGTGCTTTTAAAAACCACATGCAATTGTATTATCCTTAACTAGAGTCCAATTTCAGCAATCAGCTAGAAAGACATTCAGTTGGGGAAATCTGAATATGGACTGACCTGGGAGTGCTATTAAGAAAATCATGCCATTTATTGTGATAGTGGTGATGTGATTATGCATGACAAAGTCTTGCTTTTAAAAAGTTACATGCTGAAATATTTAGGGTAAAACGTGCATATGGGATGAAAATGCGTATTAATTATTATTTTCATTTTCCATACATTTGAAGTTTTTCATAATATAAAGTTAAACATGTTTACTGGACAAAAAGGAAAGAAACTTCTGATCCTGACAGTTCCAAAAATAAGGATTAAACCAAGAGGCTGGGGGGTACAGATTTTATCTATATAATTTTATTTCATTTTATTTCTAAATTTTCTGTAGAATGCTTTATCAGTGTCTGACAACACAAAGAGCGCTAATTCTAAAAAGAAATTGTTAATTTATTCCTTTTTGAGGATACTAATGCCTGTCTCATGTACTGGTAAGGTAAAGCCTATGACGCTGTATCATTTAAACTCGAATGATTATAACCCCTTTGTCATTGTTTAAATTATCAACTCTATTAGAAAGTGTCCTTATCTAAGTTATCTTTAAATACCAAGAAAATTATGATTTTTCAGGAATCTCAGTTATATTCAATACATTTACTATCTAACCAGAAACGAGTTTAGATCCACAAAGTGTGCTCACAGAGAGGAAGGAAGGTAGGGCATAAGGAGGTTTCCAAAATACAACTAAATTCTGAAATTTTAAATCTTTCGTCATCAATGTAGCTGGTCACTTCAGCAGGTACTAGAGACAAAAAGTACATGTGACACTGGATCACAGCCCCCCAAATTCCGAAAGCTTGATAAGACCATTCCACATAATAAGTTCGTACTTCGACAAATATTTTAGATTTAGTAACCTGTTAAATTTGTATTAAGATGCCAGCATTTGCTCTTCTATCTCTTAATCTCTTAAAGTCACATGTCTGAAAGCAAATCTACTCACTGTACTTTCTTCAAAAGCACACTAATTTCTTTTTCTAAAATGAAATTTCACATCATTTCTATTTAGGAACACATTTTAACTGTGTAAATAAACCTTCACCTAAAGTAATACTGTAATCTTAATTCTAATTTCCCAGAGATGTTTGTGGAATAAGAACAGCTAGGTTAGCAACTTCCCTGTTCCAAACATTAAGTCAAAATTTTCTTCATGTGTTTCACAAATATTTTTATCCAGTTTAGTCAGTTTAAAAGTTATCCAGGTATACAACATAATGATTCAAAATTTGTATATGTTGTGAAATGACCTGCAATAAATCTAGTTAACATCCCCCAAAATAATTAAAAATTTAATGTAGTTATATGAGAATTCAAATTTTACCGTGAGAAATTAAAAATAAAGGATCATTACTGATTTCTTCAGAGAATGCTAAACAAAAACGATAAAGTCCTATTTTTTTAAACAAAGAAATTATAGCTAAATATTAAATATTAATAAAGGACAACAACGATATAATCTCTCATACCTTGGTCGAGTCAGAATGTTCAATTTTCTTTTAAGTTCTTGATGTTATTACTTGTTAAGGAATATAAGCCCCCATTAAACAGAATCATAAATATAAAATTCAACTACTCCCTCTTACTTTCGGTGTCAGAATGATATAAACGTTAAACGACCCGCAAGTATTTTGAGGATGATACACTTAACTAAGCTCCTGTTTTGTTGCAGGGCTAGGCATTTAAACCTAAAAATTAAAATAGTTTTCTCATCTCTTCCAACATAGACATTCTAAGACAGGGTCATGTAGTCCAAGAGACTAACAGACTGAACCAAAAGTGTTCAACACACCCCATCAAAACCTAAACAAGCAATTCATTTAAGAAAGCAGCATGGGGGTGCCTTGGTGGCTCAGTCGGTTAAGCATCTGACTCTTGATTTGGGCTCAGATCATGATCTCAGGGTCCTGAGATGGAGCCCCAAAGGGCTCCCGGATGATGATGATGGTAGAGTCTGGTTGAGGTTCTCTCACCTTCTCCTTCTGCCCTGCCCCCGCTCATGCATGCTCTCTCTCTCAAAAAATAACACAACAAAAAGAAAAATTAAGAGCAGCCTAAGTGATAAATACAGTAAAACAAACTGTTAAAGACGAAGAAACTAGAATTGAACTATGTATGTTCACCGTACAATCCTTTCAACTTCTCTGTATTTTGAAGTTTTACTTATTAAAGTGTAAAGGAAAACAACATGAAAAAAAACAGACTTCAAAAACCTTCAAAGATGATTTACCAACTGCTTTCAGGGTTTCATTTTAAACGGGAAACTATCTGAACCGAAAACATCTGCAGAGTTAAAAACAACCACCACCAAACACCTCTAAGAATGTAAATAGCCATACTAACAAATCTTGCTAGAAAGGCTGTAATCATGTAACTAAGCCAAACGGAAACTTATTTGGCGCGTTTTTTCCTAAGCTTTTGCAACGCACCTTCACCACGGAAGGTACTTCAAAGTCGAAGAACTTTAAAATGAATCCCCAATCTCAAACAGGCAATTAACCATTTCTCTCCGCATGCTTCACATCCTTCAACTCCCAACTCCCGCATCCTAAGACCACTAGCTTCTGCCCCCCTATAAAACAGAGATCTACCCTAGGGTCTGAGTATCGGGCTATCTCCTAATAGACAACTATAACAAGACTGCATCAATTTAAGCTTGGCTACAAAAAATGAAACTGGATAAGGACTTCAGAGAGGAGGTAGAGGAAGTGGTGACCAGCCTACGATCTAGCAGTCTTCAATAATCCTAAAAACCAGCCCAAGCTTGGGGGCGCAGGGAGCGCGTCTAGTTCGGGGCATGAATCCCCGGAGGGAAAAGGACTGCGCCGGGGCCCCCGAGCATCTTACGCAAACCGAACCCTCGATTCTCCGCCCGCCTGTGGGGGGAGAGAGGGATTATTCGGAATTCTGGCCCTCCTGGAATTTCCGCCCGCGCCCTTCCAGACATGCCGCCTCCCGCACGCCGGTGACCGGGCCCAGGCGAGCGGGAAGGATATTCTCGGCACGGAGCTGCTCGATGGTTTCCTCGCACTGCCGAAGCCGCTCCCGCAGCTCCGCGTCGCCGACCCCATTCTCGTCCTCCTGGTCGCCGTCTTCGTCCTTGAAGCGGGTGTGAACGGGCTTCGGAATCGACTCCTCTGGGTGGTCAAACGCCTCGAACAGCTCTAGGTCGCCAAAATCCACCTCCGCCGCCATCTTGGGCTGTGGGTGAGATTCGAGAAGAGGCGGAGCTGGCTGCTGGGCCGGGGGCGAAGGTTGTAGGGCGGCACCGCTCGCTCGGGCTTGGGCCGCGCTAAGCCACCCCGTTCGGTTTTCTTGAGACGCAGGCCGCTGAAGCTGCACAAGGGGCGGGACACTCCCAAGAAACTACAACTCCCAGAATGCAATGGCGCCTATCAGAGCCACTTCCGAGATTGCTCGGGAGCATGGCATGCTGGGACATGTGGTTTCTAAGCGACTGTTAACTCATTGTTTGCATTGCATACTGGGATTGGTCCTTTTTAAACGTGCAGAAAGCCTGACTAGATCAGAACGTGTTAAAACCATATATGTTGTCCCTGAGATGCGCCTACGGCTGAAAAATCAGAGCACGACACATGTCTTATCACAGAGTCTAGCGTGCGTGCTAAATTGCAACAACAGAATAAGAACACTAGTTTTGTCACAGATTACCTTTGTGATCTTGGACAAGCTACTTCAGTTTATTGAGCTTGTGGCACTTTTTCATGAAAAACTAGCTAAATCAGACCGTTTTCGATTTGTCTGTTGTGGGTTTCGGTGGTTTCTCTCATTCAGCAACTTATTCGTTCAGTAACATTTATTTACCACGTTTAGCGTACCAGGCACTGTTCCAGAGCTCCAGGGTGCAAGAGAGAGCAAAATAGAGAAGTTACTGCTCTGGTAGAACCTACAGGCTAGCAAAAGAAACAAACAACAAAATAACCATAACTGCTCCCGCTCTTGGGTCCAGGTGGATGTTGATAGGTGTCCATCATATTAAAAAAGTATGTGAAATAAAAACACAGCAAGTTACAGGTATGTAACAACTTACTTTGACAGACTCTGTGAGAATCAGTGAACTGAGGAACTGAGGTTTGAACTGAAACATAAAGTTGTTAGGAGGGCAAAGTTGGTGGTGAGAGTACCGATGATGGACTTAAGAGCATTGTCCCTGGAAGAAATCTGCACGTGAAATGAAGAGAGTGGAGCACAATGAGGCTGGTACATTGGGCCAGTGCTCACAGACCAAGTTAGGGACCCGCGCTCCATCCCCCAAATTGGGAAATCATTCCAACATTTTAAACAGGTTCGTGACCCACACATTTTCATTTTGGTAAGATGGTCTTGATTGCATGATAGAAAGAAGATTACAAATCCTGCAAAAGTAAAATTCGAAATCTAGAAGATTGATAGGTTTTCATAGTCGAATAAATGTTTGGACTAGGGCAGTGGAAATAGTGGTGCACAGTTTAGAATTAGAAAATACTTAGAAGATAAAATTGAAGCAACAGCTAATTGGAGGGTTGGATACAGGAAATGAGAGAAAACGGGTAATGAATATTTCTCAGGATTCTTACTTAAGAAACTGAATAGGGGCACCTGGGTGACTCAGTCAGTTGGGCCTTTGGCTCAGGTCATGATCCCGGGGTCCTGGGATCGAGCCCCACAGGCTCCCTGCTCAGTGGGGAAACTGCTTCTCCCTCTCCCTCTGCTTGTGCTGTCAAATAAAATATTTTTTTAAAATAGAAATAGTGAGGGACGCCTGGGTGGCGCAGTTGGTTGGGCAACTGCCTTTGGCTCGGGTCATGATCCCAGCATCTTGGGATCGAGTCCCGCGTCGGGCTCCTTGCTCCGCAGGGAGCCTGCTCCTCTCTCTGCCTCTGCCTGCCTCTCTGCCTGCTTGTGTTCTCTCTCTGTTAAATGAATAAATAAAAAATCTTTAAAAAAAAAATAGAAATAGTGTGTGCATATATGTGTGTGTGCATAAATGAAATAAAATCTTGGGTGGCTCAGTTGGTTGAGCCGCTGCCTTTGGCTCAGATCATGATCCCAGGGTCCCGGGATCAAGCCCCACATTGTGCTCCTTGGTTAGTGAGGAGCCTGGTTCTCCCCTGCCCGCTGCTCCCCCTACTTTTGCTTCTGCTCTCCCTCTCCCTGTCAAATAAATAAAATCTTATATATATATTTACATATAAATATATATTTTAAAGATTTTATTTTAAAATATATGTATATATACAATATATAAACATACATAAATATATATGTATATAAATATATACTTTTAAAATTTTAAGTAATCTCTATACCTAACATAGAGGTCAAACTTACAACCCTGAGATCAAGAGTCTCATGCTCTACAAATTGAGCCAGCCAGGCGTCCCTAGAAATTATATTTAAGTATACATTTTAATCACATTTTGACCTATGAAACTCTAGCTTGGAATAATATGTAAAACTCATTTCCATCTCCTTGCACCAATTTACGTCTTCAACAATACTAAACTTCATGGAATAAAAATCCATCCAAGTTGGAAACCTCATCTTTGAATCTTTTTTTCAACACCCATATACAACTACCAAGTCCTATTCTACCTTCCAAGTTACTCTGAAAGCCAATTGCTCTCACACTGTTCATCATATCTTGCCTCAAATATGTGTTCTCCTTTTACTGCCCTGCCTAGCTACCACGTCTTTAAGATAATCTCTTGGGAGACACCTGGGTGGCTCCAGTCCATTAAATATCTGCCTTCAGCTCAGGTCATGATCCCAGTGTCCAGGGATAGAGCCCTGCTTTGGGCTCCCTGCTCGGCAAGGAGACTGCTTTTGTCCCTCTCCCACTGCTCTTTCTCATGGGCTCTCTCAAATAAAATCTTCAAAAAAAAATTATTTATCTCCTGGGTGCATCTGGGTGGCTCAGTCAGTTGTGTCCAACTTTTTTAAAAATTTAAATTCCATTAATTAACATTTACTGTATTATTAGTTTCAGAGGTAGAGTTCAGTAGGTAGAGCTCAGTGATTCATCAGTCTTTTTTTTTTTTTTTTTTAAATTTAATTGACAGAGAGAGACAGCGAGAGAGGAAATACAAGGAGGTGGAGTGGGAGAGGAAGCAGCAGGCTTCCCATTGAGCAGGGAGCCTGATGCAGGGCTCAATCCCAGGACCCTGAGATCGTGACCTGAGCCGAAGGCAGATGCCCAACAACTGAGCCACCCAGGTCACCCTCATCAGTCTTAAATATAATACTCGGTGCTCATTACATCATGTGCCCGCCTTACGGTGTCCGTCTCTTGATCATAGCTCAGGTCTTTTTAAAAAAATATTTGAGAGAGAAAGCACAAGCAGGGGGAAGTGGTAAGCAGAGGGAGAAGCGGGCTCCCAGCTGAGCAAGGAGTCAGATGCTGGGCTCGATCCCAAGAACCTGAGATCATTATCTGAGCCGAAGGCAGTCGCTCAACCAACTGAGCCACCCAGGTGCCCCATCAGTTCAGGTCTTGATCTCAAAGGTTGTGAGTAGAGCCTATTTAAAAATAAAATAAATTCTGGACAGCAACTATGTTGCTTACAAGGATTAACCCCAACATATCAGGGAGTACAAGGCTTTGAAACTGAAAGCACAGTAACCCCCAGGAAAAAGGGGAGGGGGGAATGACAAAAGGTTAACATGTAAAAACCACGGAGTATGATTTGCCTATAAACTAATTACCAATTGAGCCAACCAGTTAAATGGCTGCTACCATACTGAGCCACGCAGGTGCTCCATCCATAAAAATTTCTAATGAAATGGATTTGAGAAGCTACAGCTACCTGAAAATTTTGCATCGTGGGACTCCAGGATGAAAAAAAACATGGTGTCACTCCCCCAGAAATTGGACTTTGTCACTGAAACATGATGAAGAGCCATTTCTTCGTAAAATTTGTGCTCTACGAAAGTGAAATTTAAACATTTACCAAAATACTTTAAAAAATCTTATAATACCACCTCACTTCTCATTTATCACAAAAACATGCCCAATAAACAAGTTGGCCAGAGTTATGAACTCATTTTAAAAATGAGGGTATAACGGGCTGGGGCACCTGTGTGGCTCAGTTGTTAAGTATCTGCCTTTAGCTCAGGATCCCAGGGTCCGGGGATCGAGCCCTACATCGGCCTCCCTGCTCAGCAGGAAGCCTGCTTCTCCCTCTCCCACTCCCCCTGCTTGTGTTCCCTCTCTCGCCGTGTCTCTGTCAGATAAATAAAATCTTAAAAAAATAAAAAATTTAAAAATAAAGGTATAACAGGCACCTGGGTGGCTCAGTTGATTCTCCTGGTTTTGACTAAGGTCATGATCTCATGGGTCATGGTATCCAGTCCCGTGTCAGGTTCTGCACTCAGTGAGAAGACCGCTTGAAGGATTCTCTTCCTCTGTCCCTCCCCCAAAATAAATTAAAAAAATAAAGGTGTAAGTTTTATCATAAGTTCCTTTTTTTACCATTAAGTATCCTTGATTTCTTTAGGAGAAGGTGAATCATGATTTTGTAGTAATAAAAGCAAAGGATTTTTAAGTTCTATAGTCCCCTCCCCTCCACCAGATTTATGCCCTATTTAACTTAGTAACAAAGTACTTTTTCTAATATTTTAGTCCTTTGTGCTACTGAAGACTTCAAAGGGATAATGAGCAAAGGGCATACCAAGAACTTGTAATAAGGCACTTTATTAAAATAAAAGTGCTTACATCCCTTTAATGTATTAATCTACTTCCTGAATAACATGGAATATTGAACAAATACTGTACACCAATTCTGTTCCTTACAGTATTAGGAAAACAGTATTATTGTAATAAGTTTGTTTACTCCTCCCAACTTCCTTTTACATTTCTGCTCACCATGGTATTGCCTAGAGCAGTTAACTGTTCTTTAAAAAAAAAAAAAAAAATTTCTACCTAGTGTTCTCTAATAGCAATTGCAAAATGCTACAAAAAACTATGAAACAAATTCAAATAAGAATTCCAGGTAACTTAAATTAACACCAGTGTTGAGAAAACCATTTTTATTGTCATCACCATCCAGCATTTTTGTGCTGGATTATGTACCAAATGGCCAGATCTTCTAAAGAACATCTACATAACATTTCTTTCATGTTTCAAGAGATGAAAATAACTGTACAAGGTTAAGTACAAAAGTACACAAGACAGCGGACACGAAATATCCATGTATGAGATTTTATCCCACCTGCAGCTTTTATATATTTGAAAAGTAGAATTCATGAACTAAAAAATATTGTCCTTCTATAGTCCTGTCAAGTTTAATGGAAGTGTGTTTAACCTGATTACAACACTAACACCAGTATCACTGATCTGATATTTACAAAAAATCGTATTTTTCAATAAATTAAAGTCAATGCAACACCCATGCAAGCTAGAATGCTAGCTGTTTGGTGAACAAGGACCTGACATCAGAACCAGAAGTCCATAAAGTCCCAAACATTAAGTCGGATCTTTTTCAAACTGCATCCATTCCTCGCATTGATGATGTGAAACCCAATCCCATTCCTCTTTGTGTGTGGGTTTGTGATCTTGCCATTTCATACTGAGCATCTAGATTTCTAAATACTTCTTCCTGTTGCTTCAAAGTCTTGTAACTTTCTTCATCAACTGAGCTACACCCAGCTTCATCTTCACTCTAAATATCAGATAAAAGATATATTATTATTAAAATAAATGGAAATGAGAATAAAGTGTTCTTCTCAATTGACAACTGACCGATAAATCACATTTTAGGATATGTATTTACCTTCCATTTATTCATTTAGCACCTATGGAAGGCAAGGCAGTGTTCTTTCTAGGTACGGGGATAATCCAGGATATAACAAAAATCAACTTCATTTTAGTGGGTATGAGGAAGAAAATGTAGAACATACCATTCAATATCTAAGTAACGTCTAGGAGAAAAACAGAAAATGGGGATGGTGTGCTTGCTATTTTTAAAAAGGCAAGTGAGAAAGGACTAAAAAGTTGACATTTGAGCACAAAGGAAGGAATGATCCAGGGACATGAGGACAAAATTAGAGCAGAGAAAGCCAGCAGTAAATGCAAAGGTTGTCTGGCATCGTTCCAAAAAAAGCCAGTTCAGTGAAGCTTAGTTTAAGCCAAATATCCCTTCAATGAAAAACCAATTCCCTTAAGGTAATAATAATCAATACCTAGGCTTTGTAAATTTTCCAGGTTGTTATATGAAATATGAGATCTGCACATTTCCACTTTATTCAAACAAAACAAAACAGAAAACACCAAGAAAAACAAAAAACAAAGCCAGCAGAAAACAAAACCAAAAAACCCCTACATCTTTAAAAAAGCTTTCTGGAAGGGGCACCTGGGTGGCTCAGTGGGTTAAGGCCTCTGCCCTCAGCTCAGGTCATGATCCCAGGGTCCTGGGATCGAGCTCCACATCAGGTTCTCTGCTCAGCGGGGAGCCTGCTCCCCGGTCCCCCCCCCCCCCGCCCGCCTACTTGTGATCTCTTTCTCACTCTCTGTCAAATAAATAAATAAAACCTTTAAAAAAAAAGCTTTCTGGAAACTTTAAATATGAAGGTCCAAGTACAGTCAGTTTTTAAAAAAGATTTTAGTTGTCAGAGAAAGAGAGCACGTGTGCACAAGCACAGGGAGCACAGGGAGCGGCAGGCAGAGGGAGCAGGTTCCCATCCTAGGGACCCTGAGATCATGACCCAAGCCAAGGGCAGATGCTTAACTGAGTGACCCAGGCATTCCTGCAGTTAGCTTCAAATGAGCATTTTTAAAAAGCAAATTCATTAATTCCCATTTACAATTTCATTTTTATTTACTAGAAAAAGTTCATTTAAAGTATAGATCATAATCAACAACCATGTTAATTTAAATAATTTGTATGGTCAACTGATGACAACATAATTCTGTGAAATTAATCTGAAGCACAAAACAAAAAAGCACCGGAAAGTACCCAGAGTTCACACATTACTGAAATTAACTTTTAGCGTCAGGACCAATGTTAACCTGAAAATGTTAATATGAATTTTAATTCAAAGTGCGTGACTCACCTTAATACCCATTAATTTCCTGAATTTGACGTTTTGGTCCTTGTTTCCAAAATTCAATTTTTCCCATATTTCAGCAGACTGGGATTTGTCCTGTAAAGAAAACAATGAACTTTTACAATTCATAAAATTCAGCTATCTAATAAGGTCTAAAAGAAATGACATCATTTATAGCATTTTAACAGTGCAGTTTATAATTATTTTTAGTTTACGATTTTTTTAAGATTTTTATTACAAAGTAACGAAGCAAAGAAATAAAAGTACTCCGTAATAGATCCTTTACGAAAAAGCCTAAGCAAAGGAGCATCTTCCCCCATTATAAATGTATGGGAATACGTTTTTCTTTGACCCACTACTGGTTTTTTTAGATCAATCTTTTCCAACTTTAAATTGTGGTAAATTAAAGTATTATAATCAAGTTTAGAGAAGAAAAATAAACACAAACCAATCTTTTCCAATCCAAATTTGTTTTTCTAAGCAACTGCTAATTAGGAATAAATGACACAAGAGAAGGATTAAAGAACTTACCCCTTCCTTCTTGCCTTGCCAAAGCATTTTCCTTTTTTTCTCTTGTTCAGCAAATTTCATTGGATTCACAGCTGCTGGGTTATAATAGCTAGGTACAGCTATTCCGGTCTCTGCCAAAGCTTTAGCCTGCAGGGCAGCCATTTGAGCTGCCATAGCTATCTGAGGAGTTACTTGGGTTCCTGATGCCAACAAGGCAGCAACATTGAGAACAGAACCTCCAGTGGCTGCAGCTGCTAAGGACAAAGGCATAGATTTTAA
Source organism: Nasua narica (assembly GCA_028533885.1). Lineage (NCBI taxonomy): Eukaryota > Metazoa > Chordata > Mammalia > Carnivora > Procyonidae > Nasua > Nasua narica. The sequence goes on along the minus strand of CM052808.1, from coordinate 5,243,132 downwards.
GACTAAACAAAACCAACTTCCTGATTTACAGCAGTGCATTTATATATAAGAACTAATCTAACAGAACAGCAAAATACTTTTACCAAAATAAGGAAATGCAGGTTAGTTTATAAAGCAAAAATTTATTGAATTTATTTATAATAGACATTTCTGGACATGATCCCTTCTATATACTAATATTTAATGTGTCTGAAAACAGTAAGAATTCTACAAAAAGTAAAAAGATTTGTGATTTCAGTGAAAGTACTCGTAGCAAAACTTGTAAAAATAAATATTTGTATGATTCTATAAAGCTTACAAAATGGTTAAACGTTCATTTGAAATTCTTAAACACTTAAGATACTAAACAAGTTATTATGCATTTAGCAAACAGTAAGCCCAAATCCTATAGAAATTAAATGCCACACCTGGTATTTCCATTATTTTTAAGTGACTCGGTCAGGAACTAAGTCAATTTTTTGTGAACACACAGTTTCATGTTTTTCTGTCAGCCCAGAATACAAGTTTAAAAAAGTTCTTTAATTACTAATACTATGGGAATCCAGTTATGAAAGTTTTGTTCTAATCATGTATTAAAAGCAAAATAGTGGGGGTGGCTGGGTGGCTGAGTCGATTGAGCTTCCAACTCTTGATTTTGGCTCAGGTCATGATCCCAGGGTTGAGACTGAGCCCTGCACTGGGCTCCAAGGTGGGCGTGGAACCTCTCTCTCGGCCTCACCCTCCACCCCCTACATCTAAAATAAATAAAGAAATGAATACTTAGTAAAGGCAATCTGTACAATTTCTTAAACACTTTTTAAAACTTTAAAGTAATCTACACCCAACATTGGGTTCCAACCCCAAACCCTGAGATTCAGAGTCACATGCTCTACCAACTGATCCAGCCAGGCACCCCAATTTGTACAATTTTAGATTATTTCAAGAGGTACCCATTTACTAGGAATGTGAACAAACAAAAAAACACCTTCCAGATTACATTTCACGTAATTCAGTAAGCTCTTGATCACCTTCAATCATCCATAGGCAATGTTTGTGTTATGTCTAATAACCTGATTTCTTATCCCAGTTCAGTCATCATCTTTAATAAACTGCATTTTTCTAAAAACCATGACTAAAAGACATGTGCAGTGATGGCTACAATGTTATATGAACAAGAACAGTGGCTGTTTACTTGTCAAAATCAGGTCCATCAACCAAGTAAGAAACACACATGCACGAAGAATCTGAGGTATGAAAGTGAGTATTAAAAATGTTCACATTTCAATAATAACAACAACAACAACAACAATAGGTTTACAGTATACTGACGGGTAGCAAGAACCATGGGTGATTTTCTTCCTATTATTTTTGGGAACTTTTCAGATTTCCTACAAATAAACGCCACATTTCTACAGTAAAGAAAGTAAATTACCTGCAGCTATTTCTTGCTGTTTTTGTTTTTCAACCATTTCCTTTTCTCGCTGTTCTTGTAATTTCTTTGCTCTTTCCAACCTGTCAAAGACAATTTCAATAAATTTAAAATAACACTCAATATAAAACCAATATTTATCTTTGTATTTCTCCACATATATAGAAACAAAGCACTTAAAAGAATTTTAAATTAAGTTTAACACAAATTGGTATCTGTACGTGGAGAAAAAAAGCATTCATTCTTACGATAATCACAGTTAAAGAATATTTCAATACTGTTTTTAAACATTTTTAAATTCATGGAAGAGCCAAAAAACTGGAATAGCTTTTATACGGTTCCCACAGAGAATAGTTTTAAAAAATAAAAATTATTCAACATTTATCAGTGCTGGTTTTAACAGTAAGGATAAAATTACATCTTGCAAATGACATATTAAGAACGGAGTAAATCTTAGGGTATGTTAAACAATGTTTACAGAATTACCTACATGCTTCTTGTTGGGGAGGCTGATATAGGATAAGGCCAATCAAAACATGCCAATTATGACTTTTCTATTTAAACAGACTTTATCATATAACCTTAAATTAATAAAAAATTAAAATAGCCAAAAATAAAAAAGGGGCCAATAAACCTATTTGGGAACTAACTTTTTAGCAGCTTAAGAAATGTATCATTAGCAATGGAACTAGAAACATGAAACACAAATTCATCCTCAGACAAAAAGATTGTATTTCACTCACACTAAATGTACTAATAAATACATATACTAAATGTACTGGTAAGTCACTATCTACTTCTTATTAAACAAATTTTAAGTAATAGCATCTTCATGAGTTCCTGAAAGAGAAATCTCTTTTATTCAAGACTCCTTGTATTTCCCAATCATTAAGTCAAAAGCCACCCCCCCCCCCTCGTCCTTTAGCGTGGTATAAAAGGGCAAGGATTAAGGAAAAGGATTTTTGTTTTGGTGTCTATGGGTAGGAAAATTGCATTGTCTTTAACAACTGTTATATTTACATAAAATGAAAAACAATATAATTTTATTCCCTTTTATTGAGCACACATGCAACACAGACACAGTACAGACTTGATTTTGTCCTTGGGAATAAAAGTTTCTGATTAGGGGTAACATTAAAATGTTGGTACACAGATATTAAAACTATCTTCAAAGCAGTTTAAAAATTGTCCTTATTTAAAAACAAAAAAGGAATAAAAGGTCTATATACCATAGTATCTTATTAATAAAAGATCTTCCTTCGAATTTCAAAGTAGCCAAGGAGTAATCTGATATTCTTTAGAGTTATTTTATGCAAACTTGTCATCTGAAAACCACAAAGATTTTTTTAAGTTGAAGTTTTAGATGCTACTAACAGCTTCAACTTTAATACAAGCCAAAAATTAAAGCATAACCAACTTACAGACTTTAGGGCTTAAAAAAATACTGGTCAGACTTAACAGACCACTCTTTATAAATTACTTCAGATATTATAATAAATTACTCCTTAATTCTGTGGATTTTAGTTTCAGAAAGAAAGTATGGTTCACTACTATTGATGCATATTTAAAATGGCCATCGCAGGTTGGAATTAACACCATTCACTATGGTGAATGGAACGAAGAAGGGGCGAGCTCACACCTTTGCTGCTGCTGCTGTTCAGCTGGAGTTTCTGCCAGGCTGGGTTCACAGGGCAGCAGCCCATCAGGTTACATTGTGATAACTGTATTTTTGTAATGAAAAAAAAATACAAACTCAATTTCATAAGGAAAAAAACCCCAAAATCAAGAGTATAGTTTTCAGAATATGGGAAAACCTGCAAACAAGCACTTGGATTTTTACTTTATTTCTTGCCTCTCTATATGAGGCAGTTCTTTCAATGATTTTGCACATTTCAGTCAGACAGCCCCGCTGTGTGTAGTCCCACAATTACCAGAACATCTTTGGAATGCTTACATAATTAAAACATAAAACGACCTCCCTATGCTAGCAGCAGTAAAATTTACAAGATCCAATAAGTCACCTTATGTTTATTATTTGCCACCTTCAAAATAAGAAACTCATTGACAAAATTGTTTCAGACTGTTTTCTTGAGGAAGAAAAACAAAAGGACAGTGCAGTTTCAGAGGCAAAATTTGTGAGTTCTTGAATCAGATTTAAGGTTTCTAAAGTTTCGATTGCAAACCAAAAATATTTAGGAGCCTAAATTTGAGAAAAATGAATCAGTTAATCATGAAGGAAAACAGAGAAACTGTTGGAGACATCGTAATCTTTCCAGTAGCACAAACAAGTAAATGGTTAAAATGGGAATTAACAAACTACTTAGTTCTAGATCAAAACTGGCACAATACGTATCATGGCTATGTTTAATTATTTGACTTAAATTCTGAAAGCATTCCCTTTGTCGTCCACACAATTATCAACTTCAAGTCGAAAAGGAAAATGCATCAACGAGAAAATATACCCACCTCCTAGCTAAAGCTTCTTGTGCATCCATCGCTGTGTTTCTGCCTCTGAAGGGAGGTGGACTAGGAGTCCGGCTTAAACTTCTGCTAAATCTTCTAGGTTTTTCAATTCTCTTCTTCCTATCTCTGTAATAAATTGTATTTCACATGTTGCAATATGGCAAAGCAGTGACAATTAGTTCATTTTATCAAAATCAATTATATTTGCAGAGGTTCAACAAAAATGCAAACAACAAAGTATTCTGAACCCTTTCCTCTCTACCTCTGTCCTACAGCTTCCACAAGGTATGGAAGTTCCCTGAATATGTTGTTAGTCTTCTGTAAATTCATTTCATGTTCCCTGTTACAGATAGACTATTTAGGATGTTTTCTAATCCCTTTGCTATTACACCCAACATTGCAAAGACTAGACTTGCACATTATTTTATATTCATCTAGGTCAGTATGTAGGATAAATCCCTAGTAGTGAGATCCACAGTTTAAATGTTCCTAGTATTTTAATTTACAATGAATTTGTAAATGTTTAAAAAAAAAAATCCTAAGCATAAAAACCAGTAAAACAAAAGAATTAGGAATGGAAGATAAAAAAACAATAGGCACCGAGCAGAATAAAACAGAGTAGCAGTGGTGAAAACTAGAAATGCTATTAATACAAGAAACTAGAAATACCCAGATGAAGAATAAAATATTAATGATAATGGTGAAATTTTTATTTACCTAAATCCACTAAAACTCATAACTGGTAAAGCTTAAATTATTAAACTACTAAGAACTAAACTATTGATTAAAAACTGATCAACAGCAGCCGTTTCTCCCCACAGGTCCTGTCCGTGTGCTTTAATAAAACCACCATTTTGGGGGCATGTGGGTGGCTCAGGTCATGATCCCAGGGACCTGGGGATAGAGCCACTTGCTGCTCGGCAATGAGTCTGCTTCTCCCTCTGCTGCTGCCCCGCTCTTACCTCCTGCGTGCTCCCTCTCTCTTGCTCGAATAAATGAAAATCCGAAAACCCACCACTTGCACCCAAAAGCCCAAACAAAAACCCCGATAAACAAGAGCTAAGCCAAGTAACTGTAATAAACATAGCCTACTTTTATCTGTATTTCAGTCTTTATAAACTAACGAGCAATAAATTAAAAAACCCTTTCCATTATTTAATATCAGTATCTGTGCATATGCACTATTAATTGTCTGATATAAGTACAGACTAAGTACATTTCCTGATTATTTAAAAATTTTCTCTTGTGCTCTTCATTGTACTTCCTGTCTCAATCAAGACAGGTTTGAATTAAGCTCGTCTTTTTAATACCTGAGATAGCATATACAGTATGGTGGGTCAAGCACATATATTGACTTTGCATTCAGACATACTTGGGACTTGGTCCTGACAGTACCATTTAACAACTATGATTTGAGGCTTCCCGGCAAGTTACTTAATCTCTCTGAGCCCAATGGTCTTAACTCACAAAACAGTTGTTTTGAGAATTAGATGAGGTAGTACATGGAAAGAACTGACCTAATATATAGCACATGGTAGACATGCAACAAATATAAGCTACTCTAATTATACAATTAACACAATGCAACATACAAAACAACTGAAGTAATTTTAATAGGACTATTTCTACTTGTACTTCACAGAATATCTGATTAAACGAGTATCTGTAAGAATGCTATGACAAGTGTCTAAGTCTATTCTGTATTAGTCACAATGTTGTTAAAATATTTGTGACTCAAATAAAATTCTGATCCACAATTTTTATATTCTCAGATTGAGGGAAGATAAACAGACCCTGTGAGGGAGCTATCTGACTTTATTCAAGATGATAAATACTTACCGACTTCTACTCCTTGTTCTACTTCTGCTTCTACTCCTATGCCTGTGTCTTGATCTTGAGCGGGAACGAGATCGGATCCGACGTTTTCTTTCCCTGCTTCTGGATCGTGACTTTTTCCTCTCTCTGCTTCTGGATCTTGACTTCTTCCGCTCCCTACTCCTTGATCGAGACTTCTTCCGCTCTCTGCTTCTACTACGATGACGCCTGAAATTAAAACACATTAAATATGTAGTTAGAACTGCGTCTTTTCAAATTACAGACATTATGAATTAATAATCTACAGAGTGTGCTGCCAAGCCAGCAATAAACTATTCAGTTTTGTGTATAGAAAGACTAATTGAGGCATCTAATGGAAGAAGTTATAACAAATGAGCCTTTATTCTTGTTTGATGATGTCTCAGAGGGTACACAATAAAGCTACATGTTAAAAATGCAATACATCCTAACCCAACTTAAGATCCTGTTTAATAGTTTAAAGTCTATTACTGCCATAGTAAAGTACTTATGCACCTTAAAGATGACAAGTTAATCTACTACCAAAAAATTCTGACCCAGTCTGATATACCACACATATATATATTCCCACAGAAAACTCCAAACATACATTAAACACTGGCTTCTTTTAACAAAAGTCCCACAAATTTTCTGCCATGATCCAGTTTTCAATACAAAAGAAAATCTAAATTAGTTTTGCACCAAATAAATCCTATATTGACAATGTAAAGGATGTTATACTGGCTTAAACAGAGGTCAGCTACATTAATTTTTTCACTGCAAGTGACAGATAAATCATGAAATTAAAAAAAAGTACTTGCTGAATGTGAATCATACATAATCATCTTTTAATCCCCAAGTCTTAAACACTTTTTTCACCTTTATCAGAAAACAATGCCCCAAAGACTTCCGCTACTAGCAGACATTAGCTAGCAAAGGAATTGATCCTAGCAAAAAAATTCTCTTTTCTAATTAAGACTGTTTGGGTATTCCTGGGTTCATTCATGAGAAGCTTTACATGATTACAGCTCTTTAGATGGTACTAACTTATAAATACCAAAATGACTTACCTTTCACGAGACCTAGATCTTGAGTGACTTCTGCCTCTTGATGACTTTCTTTCTTTGCGTTTATGTCTGTCCTCACCATTTTCAGATGAATTTAGTCGCTCTCTTCCTTTATCAGAAGAATGTTCTTTGTCATTATGTTCCTCAGATTTGTGTTTCTTAGATGATTTATCTTTGGATTCATGTCTTCTTGCCTGTTTTAAGAAGAAGTTGGTTCTTTCAGGAAAATAGTGCAACAAAGAGAGTTAGTATGGGTATCAGTAGACAAAAATGTTGTGATGCAACATTAGTAACCTTAGGAGTGTGTGGCAAATAAAAAAAATGATCTAGTTTCACATCACCCAAATGTTGCAGATGAATATTACTAATCTCACTGTCTTTATATATCCCACAAATTGCAGTTTCCTCCCCAAAATAACAATTAAAACAATGATTTTCAATGTTGAAATAATATTGAAAAACCATTATCAGAAAAAAAGAGGAATCCCTGGTGTTTCTTTTATCTAAAGGAGTAAGGGAAGTACACATATATCAAAACTTTCAAAAATTTCCAACAAACCTTTTAGAGAAACAGATCATGTATACATATATACATCAAATTCTATAACCAGAATACATATTATTTTAGCTTTAGAAACTTAACAATAGTGAAGATGATCAGGACACAAAGAAATGCACCAGAAAACGCATTTCAGTTAGGTAGCTAAATAAGATTAATTTTACTAATTATTAGTATTTTCTGCAATTTTAAGTTACTTTACGCAGAGTTGAAGTGTCCTTTTTATAGCTATACTGCCACATCCTCTCTAAAAGACGGCTCTTGATTTTTCTCCCAATGTCTAAACTGTGAAGAAATCACTTTTCATCTTGCAATATCCCAACGGGCTTGAAGTTCTATTACATTTCATGTACCTAGGGTAGAAAATGGCAACCGTATCTGTTTTAATTTTTATGAAATCAAACTAGGCATAACATAATTAATCCCTACACCATTATACAATACATACTTCCCCCATACTCTGAAAGATAAAAACCAAGGCTTTTGCTTTCACAACATATGCATTCAGAGACTGAGCTAAAATTAATTGCATGATCAAGTCTCCATCCTACTCTCACATACCAAATTAGCAAGTGATAAACATTAGATCTCCTCACATTAAGTTGTCAAATCCATCTTTCAGCTAAAGCTTAAAAACCTGGACATCTCAGAATCACAATTTTAAAGCTGGAAGGAAACTCAGATCCTCTGAACTTCCGTAACTTTTAAGTAGGACTAAAAGAAGATTTAAAGTCACAAAGCTACATGGTAGCAGCTGAATCCAGATCCCATGTTGTTCTTATTCCCAGGCCACTGCTTTTCTACAACAGGACACTTAATTCATGTTTCCCAAAAGGCTGTAACATTTTTCTTTACGCTCAAGATTAACTTTGCTTAAAAACAAAAACTTGGCCAAACATTTTGGAACATGCATGATATATCTGAAAAGAATCATAGTATGTTATTTAATATTTTGCAGAAAAATAAGAGACCTGGAGACACAGCTAAATTTTAGTTTCATTGCCAGTTCTCTATCATATGAGCTTATAAATGTATTTCCTTGATTTTGCCATATAGTGGCAAACTGGAAAAGCTTTAAGTGGTTCAACTGCCAAAGGTTTTAGAGTTTATTTCAAACCAATTTTCCAAACATAACATTACTAGTAATTAAAAAAAAAAGACATTAAAACCCTTAACTGATTTAAGATATACTTAAGGGAAATAGGAGTTTGAATGACTAATAGTTACCTTATCATGAAGTAGGCTTATTATTTTGCTATCTGAGTCTGCAGCGTCTTCAGTTCAGTCTCTTCGCGCATTAGCACGCTGAGTATGATTTATTATAGAAATGTTATCATGTGAGCTAAACAAAATAGTCATTTTCACAAAAACTCTCCTAAATTAAAAACTTAACAGAGCTTCCATTAGGGGAAGAGGTGAAGTCCCTGCCCACATTTTTTTTAGGAGTCCCTTGCCCAGCCCCCACAAGACTCTTTTCCTCCCTTTTTGACTCCTACTTCTGTTCTTCCTTGTTGGCTCATTCCTTGTCTTCTCAGGTGGGCGAGCAAGTTAACTTCTGCTTTTCTTTCATACAGCTGCTTTCTTTTTCCTCAAGTTTTGCTGTCACTGCCACCTTTCAAGCTGTCCCTCACAGATACTTTTACTTCAAAATTCAATACTACTCTCAGGGAAACTGAGCTGGTTTGCTAATGAAAAAGAACTCGTTCTCTTCCATAAAGAAAAAGCCCACAGATATCTAGATACTGCTACTTAAAGATGACTGCTATATGAAAATCCTGAGCAGTTGTCAGGTATAAGGAGACTGGGGACCTCGGATTAATGGAAGCTCTGTGTGACAGGCCTAAAAAAACCAAGTATAATCTTCATATGAAATTTTTATTGTGAATATTTTCACAACATAATAAAATTAATAGTTTTTGAATGAACTTTTCATATAAACAACTATCTTCTTGAAAAATGATGATCCATATCATGCTTATTTTATACCCAATTAACCTTTTAAATTTCAAGTTTTGGTACTTACCTTGATAGTATCATATATTCACACAAACATTTCTACCAGATACTTTATAAGAATTTTAAAGTGCCTATTCACTACAAAGTGTTAATTACCTCTTTGCTTCTGCTCCGGCTCCTGTGTTTTCTTCCTTCATTGTCTGTAAATACATACAAAAATTCACCATAAACAAGACACAGAAAACATCTCAAATACAAATTCCAATACTCAAAGGACAATTTCCAATCCATTTTACTAAATTAAAATTCTACTTACTATCTTCTAAAGACTATTTTTTTTTCTAAAGATTTTTTATTTATTTATTAGAGAGAAAGTGAGAATGAGAGGGGAGAAGGTCAGAGGGAGAAGCAGACTTCCCGCAGAGCCAGGAGTCTGATATGGGACTCGATCCCAGGACTCCGGGATCATGACCTGAGCTGAAGGCAGCCGCTCAACCAACTGAGCCACCCAGGCGCCCCCTAAAGACTATTTTTTATGGAAGGGTGGGATTATTCTACTTAACACCACTGTATATATTTGAAACAAATCAAGCAATCTGAATAAACAAAAATATAACTGAGGGTAAACAAAACAAACAAACCCCCCCACCAAAATGCTTCATGGCAAATCAAAAACATATACACTGTCTTTCAGTCTGTCACAGATTCTTAATTCACAAAATATTGTGACTAGCCCATTTTGCTTAGCATCGCGTAGAAAATTTATAAAGCAGCTTGGTAGAGGCAAACAAGAACAACAAAACAAGAGTGCAAGAGAATAAACGGTCTGAGCTGTATCTGGCATAAGTAGTCGAAAGGATGCTACAGTTTTGAAATTTCTATTTAAAAGTGATTTTATACTGTACAAATATATACATAAAATTACATTTTAACTACTTATGGATGACTATCTGTGGGCATAAACATAAATAACTAGAGCCCAGGTCTTAAAAATCTTAACTCATTAGTATTCTACTTCTCACTTAACCTCTTCATTGAGTAGCAATACTAATTTAAAAAATATACAGCAAAACATCATACTTTCTACACCACGAGTCTAATTCTTTTTCAAGTAAAAGAGTAAGAAACATCTCAAAACACCAAAACCTCTCGCTTCAGAAATATTTTAACATTAAATGAAAAACAAGGTTAAAAATATTCTTGTGACTTTCATCAAAAAGCATGTTAAATAAGCTCAGAATAATGTACCACACTGCCCAGACACATCTTTCAAAATATTCTACCAATGTTGAAAGACTGAAATTTAAACCTCTCAGACTCAACAAATAATTACGGTGACACAAATTTAAATATATATATTTTTTTGCCTTTGGACCAGTCATAAAATTTCTGCATGAGGACATTTAGGTTTCTCTTAACTGAAAAATTCTCCAGAAAATTACCAATGTACTTTCATTATTCATTTCTCAACTGGGAAGAATACCTATTAGTTCTATCAAAAACTAAATCTATGTCTTATATACACATTCATATGGATAGTGGTAATTACAGTTTTCCAACAATTCATACCTGACTTTCGTTTTCTTTCTCTTGACCTTGATCGTGATCTTGAATAATGATGTTTTGAGGCTCTAGGAGAAATAGATACATCTGACTGCTCTTTTTTCTTATCTCTATCTGGGGATGTCTTTTCTGGGGCTAGTCCATCTCGTTCTGTATCGCTAGCCTACAAGTTTAAAGAGAAATAATTATTAAGTTCTTAATTACATTTAAAATGTTTCTAATTTCTTAAAAGAAGGAGGGAAGAGACTCATCCTCAAGTTTTACAAAATTAAAAAAAAAAAAAAAATCAATAAACCAGAACGGCCAATTTCTAAGTAGCTAAGTATTATTCGTACCTGGTAAATAAGTCTGAATAAATTGAAATGACTAACTCAATAACAGACATATGTTATTAGGCTGATTATCTTTAACTTTTAAAAATCATTATTTAAAAAAAAATCATAACTTTCAAAACGGGGGAAGGAGAAGAATAAGAGCTCCAAGTATTTCCAATAAACATTCAAGCAGAGAAAATACAGTCCATTTTAGATTTGCAAAGTCATTTACCTAACTTTACCAATACTTCTATTTTATGTTAGCATACATTAAAAAGGCATTTAAAATAAACTAGTAAAATTTAAAAATAGTTAAGTCTGTAAAATCTAAGACTATCAGAGAATGCTTCTAGATTATAAAAGAATAAACAAAATTAACTTACCTATCTGAGAACCCAATCTTAATTTCATTAACCCTCTTTAATGAAAAGAGCCCCTTGGCACAGTGCTGCTGCAAAATATGGTCTGCCTCTCCTCGCATATATGCTCTGCGCTATGGAACTATTAAGTCGTTTCTGCTTTAAAGCATTTTATACATTTTCACAATGCAAATTTTACAAAACTCAAAAAATAATCAAGTATATACACTCTTTCCCAAGAGTCCTGATTTACTTAAAAGGAGGTTCCCTTCATCTAATATCAGTTCCCTGGTTCCAATTTACTTGATCATAACCGAGTACTCATCAAAGCAATCAATCAACAAATGAAGAAATGAATTCGTTACTGGTTTTCAATTACAAAAGAGCAGTATTTCTGTGGCTCTGTTGAGCGGTGTGGTCCAAACTACAAATAACAAGAGTATCACACAAAGACACTGATTTAAATGAGTCATAATAGAAAAAAGCTTTGAGAAGGTAAAACCTGAATGTTCCCAAGTGAGATTTTGATTAAAACGTAGGGGAAACAGTTTCAGCAGTATGTGGAAGGTGGGCTACTTGGCCCTTGACCTAAGAAAGGTTTTCACATTTTGGAATGGATTATTAAGCAAGGAATGGGACAGAGACTATGTGTGATCCACAATGCCTAAAATATTTATTACCATGCTGTTTACAAAAGAAACTGGACTGGATAAATACGGATTTTCAGCAGGAGGAATAATCACATGACAACAAACTCCTTCTCTTAAGAAAACCCAGAAAACAAATGCCAAGGAAACTAAATGGGAGTAATTTAACAAATGAAGTGTGAGAGATTGGATTACTTCAACAACTATTTACTGAGAGTCACAAATGTGCCAAACTCAATGCTAGACTCAAAGAATAAAATAATAAACGCTTAGCTAGGATGAAAGACATATATGTGTTAAACCTGTAACAATGGTAAAAACAAAACAAAACAAAACCAAGCACAGAGGAAGCAACTAATTACTGGAGAGACTCTCATGTGACCACACAAGCCTTCTCTAGTTTTCTATGTACGGGTGATTTCTGGAATCATTAAACTTTTGTGAGGAAAGCTTTCCTCACAGAATCAAGTTCAACTTTCTGATCTTACAAAGGAGATCCAGCAACATTACCTGACTCTCCTAGAATGGTACTCTGGCTCTTTGCTGTCTACTATCAAATAAATGATGCTGTATCACACAATAAAGGATAATTAAGATTTTCACAACTCTGGTCATTTTCGTTTAATTCTCGTTCTCATCATTATCATTACAAACTATTTCATGGGTTTCTGATGCTGTGAAGTGCCGGTAGAGCTTACATTTGGTAAAATAAAATTGCAAAAACTTAAGCACTGCTCACTTCTCTCAATGCATGAGACTTCTCTGCCAAAACCAGCATTCCTGAAACACTGACACGTCTCTTTCACTTATACAGAGATCATGATGAGAACTGAAAACAACCTTCCCATGGAAAAGTCAGCATCTAGACCAGGCAGTACAAGTTTTCAGTCAATGCTTTATTTACATGCTTAATATAGGAGAAGCCTAGCATCAGGGAAGTCAAATGCCCTTTGCTTAAAGAAAGGCACCCTGTAATACAAGATAATAACTTACACCAAACAGCCAGTAAGATACACTACAGAAAAAAACAAAAACCACCATCCCATGACTAAACAGACTACAAATGATAGGTGGCCACTTCTCCCACACAAAACTTTTATTCCCATGAGGCTATTTATAGTGGCCTAATGAAAAGTATCCAGGAAGTCAACTGAATAAAATCTCTCTGAAAATTTGTAAGCTTTATTCCGATTTATCAGGGATGCACATACTAAATCCTAAATGCGAACTACGGAACTGTACTCCAGCACTTGCTTTTTTAGAAGGCCATCACTGTTATCTTAACATTTACATCTCATTTAAATCCTAATAATGCTCTAGACATAGTACACCAATCTTTTTCCAGTGCAAAGAAGGTACACTGGATTTAATACTAGGCCACTTCTCCAGGGAACTGTGTCTTTTTATTGAAGGAGGCACTGCAGGTACAAACGTTTGAACTGACTTCATTTTTTTTAAATATTTGAGCCCAAGTAAAACAACACTATTCTTTAGAGTACCTTAAAAGGCCCAAAACACTATTTAAACAAAGGAAAACATTACATCGATTAATTGCACAAACACCAAATAGCCTCCCAACTGTTGGAAACCTTATCAAAAATCGGTTCTTAATTCAACTAGGTATTGGGGGAGGGGAGTGCAGAAACCATCCTAATTCCAGATACCCCAATTTTTAGCAAGGGCAAACTACAAATTTTTCGGTATATTTATAGTCCTACTTATTTTTGAAGACGAGTAAATAGAACTTTCTAGTTAGTGGAAAGGAATACAAGATGCTTGCATTTTTTCTTTTACCAGTGTTAAGAAAAATGAAGTAGTCACAATAATGTGATCCACCAGAATTGGGCATCCCATACCGAAAGCACGCTTTTTAAAGAACTATAGTTCTTATTTAAAATTAAATGGGTCAATGAAAGGTTCTTAAATTTAAGAAACAACGCCAATGATAAGGCTTTATTATAATCCTTCTCAAAGACTTCAAAATGATTACATCATGAGCCGCTTCGGAAACGGAACGACAATCGGAATTCGTAGTTCCAAAGCCTTCTCGTAATTAAGTCGATTTTTTTACTCCCTTTGGGCAACAGCTTCCTTAGCTCCGTACTAAGGAATAAATTAAGGTTTTCACAGACAAAACACTAATTAAAATTATGCAACTACAATTTTACTGAGCGTAAGCAAAAAAAAACAAAAAAAACCGTTACAAGACGATTCTCTTCTCCCATTCTACTCCTTACAGACAACGCCTTTCTGACCCAATACTTTTCAAAGACCCCCCCCAATCCCTTTTCTCTTCCCCAGCCCTTCCCCAATGCGAACATAAATTCCCAAGCCCTAATGAAACTCAGTAAGGACTAACACAAGAATAAGTAAGCTAAACTGGAGGCCGGTCTGTTGGTCGAACGGAATACAGGACTATGAAAGGGATGAGGAAAGTTCTGGAAAAAAAAAAGGCACTCCCTGAGGCTCCCCACCCCCACCGACACCGCCTCATTTCCCCCTCCCTACAGCAGGCAGCCATGATGGCGGGCGCAGAAGAAGGCCGCGGCGCCATTTTGTCCACACACGCGCGGACAACAGCTCTGGGAAACGTTGACCCGCTCTTTGAAAAGTAGCAGAAAAATATCCCTGGTTTTAAACTCAGAGTCGGCACTTACCGCCATAGTCCAGAGTCCTGGCCGCTAGGGCGGCGCCTCCACTTGCCGCTCTCAACACTACCGGCCGCCCCGACGCTTCGCCACAGACTAAATCGCTCGCGCGAGAGACCCGGATGGCACAAAAGGGATGAGGCCTGGCGGGTCGCACAGCCTGCTGGGAAAAAAAGGGGTGGTGATAAGAGTCTCTATAGCAACGCAATTCGAGGAGGTGATTGGTTGTTCTTTTGAAGGGGGCGTGTAAAGCCAGGGAGGAGGGCGGAGCCAAGAATATACCCTAGAATGCGCAGCTTGGAAATCAGAATGGGTGGAATTTAAGGTGGGGCGACGTCCTATTTCGATTTTAAAGCAATTTTGGCCTCCTCCGGCTGCCGTAAAAGGGGTTGGGCTTGGTGTTCTCCCGCCAATTTAAACCCGTGGGCTGGAACCTGAAGTAATTAGGGACAGTTGTGGGCAGGAAGAAGGGCAATAAATTTGAGTGTTCTTCTTTAGTTTCTTCAGTTGCAGGTGAGGAGGGGGATACGCGCTGCTGTAGAGACCTGGGGGGTGGGTTCAGGTCATAGTAACAGCGGCCTCAGCTCAGTTCTAGTGTTTTCCTATCAAGAAGCTGGCGGGAGAGAGTTTGAAGTCGGTTCTTGCGGGTCAGTTGTCCGGCTGGGAGCGTTTGTGGATGGGGGCCTAACTGACACTTTCATTTCACCTAATTCGCTAATCGGTTCTCCACCCAGCAGCTCGACTGATCTCAAATCGTTTATCAAATCAGCTCACTCGTCTTCCTAGTGTCTTTTCCCTGTAGTACATAAAAACCCAATCTTGTAGAGCATAAAAACCCAATCTTGAAGTCGAGGATTCGTTTAGCTTCTGCACTGTTCCATTTTTGCTCTTGCCCGGCAGCCGCCCCAAACTCGCTCCAGCCTCCGAGGCTTTGCACCGCCTGCATCTCTTTTCTCCGCGAGCTCTGCAGAGTTGGCTTCTTGCTCTTGGGATCTCAACTCCGTTGTCCTCTCTTTCCTTTACCTAACAGGTTCTTCTTATGCGACCCCTTCCCCCCCCCCCCCGAGCATCGTTTAGTTCAAAACTTGGCACTGTTTGTAATTGTGCACTTGTTTATTTTTTGTGGGCTTTTCTGTCTTCAGGGCTGTATTCCGTCTCTACAGCAGACCCTGATACAAAGTAGGCATCAATAAACATTTGTTGAATGAGTGACTGTGACAGCTCTGGAAGGTTGATAATATTTCTCTATTTTTTTCAGATGTGGGACTCAGAGACCCATTAAAAGTGTTCACCCCAACCTGTCCCTCCTGTCTTAATCTCCTTCCAGCTCCCGCCCCAAAATAGGAGCCACTAGAACTATTTGTTCTAACATGCTTTGTTTTATACCCTTGCTCACACTCTTGGTAAGAGCTCCTTCCCTATATTTAAAAACCTATGACTATAGCCTAAATGTTACCTGTTTTCACCAATGAAAATAACAAAGTACCTAACACTTAATAATGAGTGCTTGCCATGAGCCAAGCACTGTTGCGTGAGTGTGTAAAACTCATAACCTTTGCAGGTACAACTATGTTCCTATTACAGATAATTAAGAAACTGAAGGATTACATTGCTTTCTCGAGGACAACTCGTTATAAATGAAAACCTTTGCTGTGCTGTATGTTCCATAAAATTTAAACATACTTCTGCTGGCACTTATCAAAACAGTTGTAATTATTTGGTTGCTATTCCCCACCAGTGATTGATCCAGGGATTATTTTTCATTTTAGTATTCTATTCCCACTCACAGTACACATAAAATGAGTTACATAAGTCTTTGCTGATGAGGTCCAAGTGACTCTCTAGGGTTATGGGTATACTCTTTGATTCAGTCAGAAACCTAGTCCAATTTTTCCCCTTTCCCCTTATCATTTTCATTTACTGTATAATACTAGAAACATAAATGGACTTTTTAAAAAGTTCATTTGGAAACTTAACCATCCTAAGATATCCTAGATAGTCTGATTTTAGAGCTTCTGCTATTAATATACTGCTACAAGATTTCTTTCTTTCTTTCTTTTTTAAAGATTTTATTTATTTATTTGACAGATCACAAGTAGGCAGAGAGGCAGGCAGAGAGAGAGGGGGAAGCAGGCTCCCTGCTGAACAGAGAGCCTGACTCTGGGCTTGATCCCAGGACCCTGAGATCATGACCTGAGCCGAAGGCAGAGGCTTTAACCCACTGAGCCACCCAGGTACCCCTAAAAGGTTTATTTCAAATAAAAACTTGTTATAAATTTAAGGTAGGCACACAAAATACTAGAAGCTCTAGGATACACTGGTGAGATCAGATTTATCTGTGTTCCTAGATGGATATATATTGTTCTCTGATGATAATCATAGGTCTAGTTCCATTTATCTTATTGGTCTGAAGTATATAGTGACTATAGAAATAACACAGAAAACTCTTCATTGATTGATGTGTGTATGTGTGTGTATTTATTTATTTGCTTACTAAAATTTTTCATTTCTCAAGGAACTGTATTCTATGCAACAATATAATTTGTTCTCTAATTTTACATATCACAGGGATAGCAGATATCCTCCTGGCTCAGGAGGATAATCTCAGAAACATGTGGAATGATATTGAACTGTTGACAAGTGATGATACAGGAAGCGGATATCTAAGTGTTGGTTCAAGAAAAGAACACGGAACTGCTTTATATCAAGTTGATTTGCTAGCAAAGATCTCCTCTGAAAAGGTACTGATTATGATGCTGTTTTCATGTATAACACTTTTGCTGAGTGCTTAGTAAGCCCAGTAGTCACATGATAAATGTTCTATAAGTATATAGCATTTCTCAGGGATTCAAGATTCAGTCTCAGATTACTGGAAATTTCCATCTGAATTCTCCCTTCGTTGTCTTCAGATCACTATTTCCAAAACTGAACATTTTATACCTCTTCTTGACATTTGGACAAATAGAATGTAAATAAGCCAAAACAAAGGATACTCATCACCAGCTTAGGAAATAAAACATTACCAATGGATTTGAAGCCCCTAAGTTCCCTTCCCAATGCCATGCTCCCCCTATACTCCATCCCTGAGTTAAGCATTCTGCTGAGGTTGACATTTATCCTTTACATGTATTTCCTTCCACATATTAATTTTCTTTTAACATAATTCTACCATTCTCAGTCCAGGCTTAAAACCTTATTTTTGGCATCCTATAGAAAATATTACAGTTCGTTTTTTTATCTTAACATTTTCTTTTTCAGTAATTTGCTTCTGATAAAATAATTTTTGTAAACAAAGGATTTTTTTTAAGGAAAGTACATCTGACTTTTATTCACAGTATTATAGCCCACGATCCCTTCACTTCTCTTAGTAAGTCATCACAGTATTTAATCCTCTAATTAACAAAAAAAGGTTTAGGGGAGCTTGGGTGGCTCAGTGGGTTAAAGCCTCTGCCTTCGGCTCAGGTCATGATCTCAGGGTCCTGGGATCAAGCCCTGCATTGGGCGCTCTGCTTAGCGAGGAGCCTGCTTCCCCCTCTCTCTCTGTCTGTCTCTCTGCCTACTTATGATCGCTCTCTGTCAAATAAATAAAATCTTGAAAAAAAAAAAAAGGTTTAAATGAAAAGAAGAAAAAACTATTAAAGACAAGATTGTATCTTCTAGGGCTTGAAAGGAAGGGCCTCTTCTGGGGACCTTATTCATAAAGGACCTCAAATGTAAGCTTTTGGCTTTTTTTTCAAGTGAGGTTCTATATGTGTTCAGGGAAACTGGCTGATAGGATTTAAAAAAAACCAGATCATTCTTTACACAGCTTGCATACTATTGTTGAAGTATACTGCCTTTAGTAGACTGTGAATCACAAATTTGTAAATGTTCATGGTGAGTAGTACAAATACATTATTTTCTTTAGTATTAAATTGTTATTTGTTAAAAGCAAAAATTTTAAAGTATACTAGAAGTTCTATAATGAGAAAGTGACATTTATATTTTAGTATTATCAGGAGCCTCAAAACATGGACGTAGCCCAGGCCTCTCTTGAGCTCTGAGGACTCCTGTTGAAAAATAATAGTATGTGTTTATTGAGTTTCAAATTCAGCTAGGAACTAAAATTCCATCTGTTATTATCTTGAAGTATCACTCATCACTCATAGGAAATGCTATGTTCAAAACTCTATACTAAGCTCTTAGAATATAAGGTAACCTATTATCCCATCTTTTTTTTTTTAAGATTTTATTTATCTATTTGACAGAGAGAGAGAGATCACATCCCATCTTTTCCCTTATCCCATCTTTTCAAGATCTTTCCTTAAAGTGAAGCAAACAGGACACCAACAATAAAAACTATTTAGTTGTGCAAGTCAGTATATGCTAAATATCAAATGAATGGTACAGATGGTAAATGCAGTAGGAATTTAGGGGAAGGAGAGTTCGTTGTGGCTAGGGACAATTTGAGGAGTATTTCATTAAAAAATTAGCACTTAACTTGGGCTTTAAGAAAAAGGGAAAATGGAAACATAAGTTACCAAAATTTGTGAAGTGCAGCAAAAGCAGTGCTTCCTGGAACATTTATAACGTTGAATGTATATGTTAGAAAAGAAGAAAGATCTAAAATCAATAATCTAGGTTTTTTGCTTAGGAAACCAGAAGAGTAAGCGCAAATGAAATCCACAGTAAGTAGAAAAAAGAATAAGAGAACAGAAAGCAATGAAATTGAAAATAGGAAATCAGTAGAGAAAATCAATGAAACCAAGAGTTTCTTTGAAAAGATCAATAAAACTTGTAAATCTCTAGCCAGGTTAACTAAGAAAATAAAAGAACACAAATTACTGATATCAGAAATGAAAGAGGGGACATCACTACAGATGCGATGGACATTAAAACAATGGATAATCAAGGAATACTAAGAGCAACTCTATGCCCACAAGTTTGGTAACCTAATGAAATGGATCACATCCTTGAAAGACATAATCTTCCAAAACTCACACAAGAAGAAATAGGCAACCTGAATAGGCCTCTATCTATCAAAGAAATTGATTTTATCAGTAATTAATAACCTTCCAAAACAGAAAGAACCAGTCTCAGATGGGTTCACTGGTGAATTCTACCAAACATTTAGGGAAGAAATTATACCAATTTTCAACAATCTCTTTCAGAAGATAGAAGCAGAGGGAATACTTCCTAACTCATTCTATAAGCCCAGCATTACCCTACTACCCAAAACAGGCAAAGACATTATAAGAAAACCATAGTCCAAGATTTTTCATGAACAGAAATGCAAAAATCCTAAACAAAATATTATCAAATTGAATCTAGTATATAAAAAGAGTTATATACTGCAACCAAGTAGGATTTATCCCGGCTATGCAAGATTGCTTAAACATTTGAAAATCAGTTAATGTTTAGGTGAGGAAAGTGTTGACTAACCTTATCGTAGTAATCATTTCACTATATACGTATATGAAAGTATACGTATATAGTAATCATTTCACTATATACGTATATGAATGTGAAATTATCACATTTTATACTTTAAACTTACACAATGTTATTTGGAAATTATATCTCAATAAAGCTGGAAAAATCAATCTGTTCCTTTATATCAAGAGATTAAAGAAAAATCACATAATCATATCAGTAGATGCAAAAAAAAGTATTTGAAAAAATCTAACAACCATGATAAAAACTCTTCGGTAAACTAGGAATAGAAGGAAGCTGACTCAATTTGATAAAGAATATCTACAAAAAAACCTATAGCTAACGTTATACTGAATGGGAAGAAACTAGAAACTTTCCCAGTAAAATCAGAACAAGGCAAGGATATATATCCCTCTCACTACTTCTTTTCAACATCATACTGGAAGTCCCAGCTAATTCAATAAGACAAGACAAGAAAAGGAAATAAGATGCATACAGACTGAAAAGAAAGAAATAAAACTTTGTTTGCACATGACTTGATTGTCTATGCAGAAAATCTGAAATATTTGACAAAAAACACCTGAAACTGAAGCTGTTATAGCAATGTTGCAGGATATAAGGTTAATATCCAAAAGTCAGCTGCTTTCCTATATACCAGCAATGAACAAATGGAATTTGAAATTAAAAACACAATCCAAAATAATCTTTGTGACCTTGGATCAGGCAAAGCCTTCTTACATGTGATGCCAAAAGCACAAGTGACAAAAGAAAAAATAGATAAATTGGACTTCATCAGAATTAAAAGCTGTATTTCAAAGGGCACAGTCCAAAAAGTAAAAAGACAACTCACAGAATGGGGGAAATATTTGTAGCTAGTTATTGGACAAGGAACATGTGTCCAAAAAGTACAAAGAACTTCCAACTTCGTTATAAAAAGACAAATAACTTGATTCAAAAATGGGCCAAAGACCCTAACACACACCTCCCCAAAGAAGATGTACAGACGACAAATAAGCATAGGAAAAGATGCTTCACATCTTGTCATCAAGGAAACTCGACTTAAAACAATCATGAAGGGCACCTGGCTGGCTCATTTGGAAGAGCATGCAACTTTTGATCGGGATTGTGAGTTCGAGCCCCATAGTGGGTGTAGAGATTATAAAAAAATAAAGTTAAAAAAAAAGTAAAAATAAAACAATTATAAGATACTACTGCACACCTATCAGAATGGCCAAAGCAACAGCACCCAATGCTGATAAGGATATGGAGCAATAGGAGCTCTCTTATTCAGTGCTGGTGGAAATGCAAAAATGGTACAGCCACTCCGGAAGACAGTGGGGCAGTTTCTCCCAAAACGAAACATACTTCTACAACACCAACAAAGCAGTTGCACTCCACGGTATTTACTCAAAGCAGCTAAAACTTATATCAGCACCAAAACCTGCGCATGGATGTTTATAGCAGTTTTATTTAAAATTGGCATAATTTGGAAACAACCCAGATACCTTCAGTAATGAATGGATAAGCTAGTACATCCAGACAATGAATATTATTCAGCCCCCAAAAGAAATGAACTATGAAGCCATGGGAAGCCATGGGGAAAACTTAAATGTCTATTACTAAGTGAAAAGAGTCAATCTAAAGGCTGCAGACTGTATCATTCCAATGATATGACATTGTGGAAAAGGTGAAACTATGGACACAGTGATAAGATCAATGGTTATCGGGGATTAGAGATTGAGGGGAGGAGGGACCAACCAATAGGCACAGCCCAGGATTTTTAGGGCAACGAAATTACTCTGTATTGTATAACAATGACATATCTTTCATTATACATGTGTTCAGACCCATAGAGTATACAATAGGAAGAGTGAACTGTGTTCACAAGAGTGATGTTCGTCTGTGAAGGTTTATCAGTTGTAACAAATGTACCATCTAGTGGGGGATGTTGATAGTGGGGAATGTCTGTGCATGTCTGGAAGCTGGGGATAAACGGGAACTCTCTGTACCTTCCTCTCAATTCTGCTTTGAACCTAAAACTTCTCTTTTAAAAAAGTCTTAAAAAAAGAAGAGGAGGAGGGAGAGCTCTCCAAGCAGAGAGAACTATATGGGTAGATCCCAGGAAGGTATAGCATAGTTCCTTCTTTGCAGTGGTTTGGTGTAAAACTTCTCATTATTAGAAGAAGCAAGTTAAAAAAAAAAAAAAAAAGAAGAAGCAAGTAAAAAAAAAATATAAGAGGCATCAGAATGTGGTGGCATTTTCAAGAATTTCATCTGGAGAAGGTGACTATTGAAACAAGCACAAAATGAACTGATTGGATTAAAACTTAGTGGGGGAAGAATAAGAATAGTTAACATTTATTGAGCATATAGTATATGCAGGGCTATCTTCTAAGCCTTTACATGAATTCATCATTATTATTCCTGTTTTTCAGGAGGGCCTGTTGAGGTGTTTGCCCAACATTACTCAGCTAGTAAGTGACTAAGCATTGTCAACCAGTAAACTGTCCAACTGTTTCAAGATGCATTTATGGAGCGCCTGGGTGGCTCAGTCAGTTAAGCGGCTGCCTTTAGCTCAGGTCATGATCCCAGGGTCCTGGATCAAGCCCCACATAGGCTCCTTGCTCAGCGGGGAGACTGCTTCTCCCTCTCCCTCTGCCTGCTGCTCCCCCTGCTTGTGCTCTCTCTCTGTCGAATAAATAAATAAATAAAATCTTAAAAAAAATGATACAGTTGCGTGCAAAGCTCTAATTACTGGAAGCTGAAAATTAGAGGCTCATGATTGGCTCGCATAGTATGTTTTAAAATGTTGACTTGGCTGCGAATATTTAAAACTCAGAACATTTCACGTAAAGATACAGTTTTCTTGGTCAATTGGTTGTGGCCATGCCAGGGTTGCATTCCCACTGGCCTTTAATCTGTTTCTGCTCTCTTTACTGTTTGTGGGGGCATGAGCCCTCCAGTTCACAACATATCCTCCCCCCCAACCCCCTGCCGCCCCCATCATATCTCAGACACTGAGACTTTGTGCTAGTCTTGGCTCATTCATTCCTTTTGATGCCTGCCTGCTTCTATAGGCATAAGATCCACCCTTAGGAGACAAAGACTTGCACATGAGAATTGCTTGCTCTTTCCTAGCAATCTTGGAATGTTTCCCCATTTTGGACTCTGAATGGTTTCACGATATACCATAGAAAGAAAAACTTAACTAATTAGAGATAGAGACTAAAGAAAAAAGTTAACTTTTAAATGTAGGTACTTGGTGGGCGCCTGGGTGGCTCAGTGGGTTAAAGCCTCTGCCTTCGGCTCAGGTCATGATCTCAGAGTCCTGGGATCGAGCCCCGCATTGGGCTCTCTGCTCAGCAGGGAGCCTGCTTCCTCCTCTCTCTCTATCTGCCTCTCTGCCTACTTGTGATCTCTCTCTCTCTGTCAAATAAATAAATAAATAAAATCTTTAAAAAAATAAATGTAGGTACTTGGGACTATGATGATACTCTTGGTAAGTATTGTTAAACATGTATAAATATGTTTTATTTTAGTCCTGCTTTTCCCTCCCACAGGCCTCATTAAATCCAAAGATACAAGCATGCAGCTTAAGTAATGGGTTTATTATTGTTGTGGACCAGTCAGTATTCCTGCTTGACAGTGTTTGTAGATTGCTTCGACTGCATCTTATATTTGGTAAGTCTAATGCAATACAAAAAATAAATTGGAAGCCAGGTATTGCATTTTCTTACAATATTGCCATTGCCTTTTCTTTATATTTCTAAGAATTGAAATTGAACTAATTTCAAAAAATTAATCTGAAGTACCTTTTTTGTGCTGAGTACTAAATGCAAGGGATCCCGAGATGATTCCTTCTCAGTAAATCTAAGGAGTACATGTATGTGTAAATACAGGTAAAAAGCAACAATTAACTTTACTTGCATGATTTTTTAAATTAGAATACTGTGGAAACCAGAACTCAGTTTTGTTCAAGTTCCTGAATCTTGTTTGTAATTTTAATATTGAACAGATATTTGAATACTTTTAGAATATATATAGTCCTGTAAGGGCACCTGGTGGCTCGGTTGGTTAAGCGTCAGACTTCAACTGAGGTCACTGGTCCCAGGGTTCTGGGATCAGCCCTCACATTGGCCTCCCTGCTCAGCAGGGTGTCTGCTTCTCCCTCTGCCCTTCCCCCACTGCTTGTGCTCTCCCTCTCTCTCTCAAATAAATAAAATCTTTAGAATATATATAGCCCTATAAAAAGCTATCTATTTATTTAAAGAAGGAGAGGGTCTTCCTTTTTTTTTTTTTTTAAGATTTTATTCACTTGAGAGAGAGAACGAACAGTGGGGGAGGCAGAGGGAGAAGCGGGCTCCCCGCAGAGCAAGGAGCCCAATAAGGGGCTCAACCCTAAGACCCTGGGATCACGACCCGAGCCAAAGGCAGATGCCCAACCGACTGAGCCACCTAGGCGCCTCTACAAAAAGCTTTTCAAATACTAATGAAATAACTCATTGAGTTAAAATGCTTTAATTATACAAATATGGACGTAAGACTAACTTAAGGGACAAGTCAGTATCGGGCTGGAAAATAGGTGAAAACATTGTGAACATTTTTTCTGAAATTTAGAAAGAGATTGGTTTTTGAAGTGAGTAAGAACTTAGCAGAAAAGGGGGGCGCCTGGGTGGCTCAGTGGTTTAAAGCCTCTGTCTTCAGCTCAGGTCATGATCTCAGGGTCCTGGGATTGAGCCCCGCATCAGGCTCTCTGCTCAGCGGGGAGCCTGTTTCCCCTGTCTCTGCCTACTTGTGATCTATCTCTCTCTGTAAATAAGTAAATAAAATCTTTAAAAAAAAAAAAAAAAAGAAGTAAGCAGAAAAGGAGTCAGGAGGTATGCATGTGAGAAGCAATCTTGATTGTAGTATGGAGGCAAGGAACTCCTATTTTGTAGAATCTTAACATATCTACCCTGAATGGTCCACAAGAGGCACAATCTCTGCATGAATTAGTGGGCTGTGTTAATGTGTAATATGTTTGTGGAAAGTCTTTGTTTATATCTTATCCAAGAGGGCTATCTTACCCAGTTAGCCCCGCATCATGTGTGGCCCTTCCACACCATCTTCCCCTGCTTTCCTTTTTCTTCTTTCCAGAGAACTTACTACCTTCTTACATGTCATATAATTTATTATGCCTTAATTGTTTTTCATCTGTTTCTGCCTTGGAATTTGAGCTCCATGAAGGTGGGAGTCTTTTGTTACTATTCTCAGATATATATGCAAAAGGCCTGGAACATTGCTTAGCTTGTAGTAAGTGCTCCGTAAATATTTGTCGACTAAAAAAAGAGAAACATTCTTTTTTATTTTAATCACCACGTTTTGGACATATTTAAGAGAAGCTTGAATGGTTGACTTTTAATGATAAAACTTGCACTTTTTTTTTATATTGAAAATAAGTATTTTCAATGGAAGCTTGTAACTTTGAGTTGAAATTTTCAGATACCGAAGTGGATGTGGTTGGCCTCTGTCAAGAAGGAAAGTTTCTTTTGGTTGGAGAGAGAAGTGGCAACTTACATCTTATTCATGTAACATCAAAGCAAACATTGCTCACTAACGTAAGATGCTGTTATGTTTTTCGTTTTTGTCATTTAAATTTAAAATTACTCTTAGACAACTAAAACTGTCACAAACCATTACTTAATTTCTTTTTAATTAAAAGAATAATGTCCTTATATTAAATTTAAGAATCATACCTTAGAAACATATGAAGTAAATGCAAAATTGAAAAATTAAGCTTTGAATATATTCCTAGTATGCTTGTCCAAAGTAGTTTTCCGTTTTAAAACTAAATTGTTTGGAATTATAGGCAGAGTTATTGATAATACTAGGCTTTAAAGAATATAATTCTTGATTGTATTTTTGTGGGTTTAATCTTATCGTTTGAAATGAATTTGCAATTAGGCTTTTGTTCAGAAAGCTCATGATGAAAATCAGTATACTTACCGGAATCTTATTATTGAGAAAGACAGTTCAAGTGAAGGTAAGTTCTTTGAATTTTTTTTCAATGTCCTTTGACTAATACCGAATAAAAAAATCAGATTAACTATAAAGCTAATAATTTATTAACTATAGTTCATTTTTATACCTCTATACAATGTTAAATATTCTAGTGATTCAAGTAACATTATAATAAGAAATGTTTTTGTACTTTAGCTCTTTTTTTTTTAAGATTTTATTTATTTATTTGACAGAGATCGCAAGTAGGCAGGAAGGCAGGCAGAGAGAGAGGAGGAAGCAGTCTCCCTGCCGAGCAGAGAGCCCGATGCGGGGATCGATCCCAGGATCCTGAGATCATGACCTGAGTGAAGGCAGAGGCTTTAACCCACTGAGCCACCCAGGCGCCCCTGTACTTTAGCTCTTTTCAGGAGTTTAAATGTACTTTCCCTGAATATAATATTCTAAATTTATTTTTATAGTTTTGAGAGTTCTGTAGATTACCAAGGAGATGTTATATTCTTTTAAAGTGTTTTTGCAGGTTTTAGCATATTTATCATATTTTTATTTCAACAAATGTTAAGTGGACCTTAATTTATTTCATTATATCCAGGATTTTTTTTTCCTGGCAAGTGAAGTTTGATTTACAAAAGTTTCAAAGAAGTTAGCATTATTTTTGCAAATAACTTACCAACTCTTTCTAAATAAGCTTTATCTGTATCATTACCATATTATTTGATGGTCAGAATTTAAATGAGCAAATTGACACATTTTTAAGGTAGGTCCAAACACTTAAATTTTTTTTTAGATTTATTTATTTACTTGAGAGCAAGTACTCACAGGAGGGGAGGGCGGGTGGAGGCAGAGGAAGAGAGTCTCAAGCAGACTCCACACTGAGCCTGGAGCCCAACGCAGCGCTTGATCTCATGACCCTGGGATCATGACCTGAACCAAAACCAAGAGTCGGGTACTTAACCGGATGCTTAACTGACTGCACCACCTACATGCCCCCAAACACTTCAATTTTATATCCATGCACCTGTTAGAGAAACTGGCTTGATTTTATTTCAATAGGTACCTATTATATGCTTCTGCTTACAAACAGTGGATTTTTTTGTATTACAAACCTTCAACTTGCAAAAATTCAACAAGGTAAGTAATGGACTTTTTTTTTTTTTTTTATTATTGATTTGTAGCAATATTTCCTAATAGTTTTTGGGTAAAATTTTAAATATTCTCTTTAAGAATATTATTTTAGTTTAATTAGATTCTATAATACCAGATATACTTTTAAGTATTCATATATTGCTTGTTCTTTACTATTACTGTTGCCACAGAATCTGAAGAAATGTATATTGTTTACAGCCTTGAAAGAGTTTATAGCTTAGTCGGGGAGACAAGACACACTAGCATAGTAATAAATGCTTTTGGTTGGAATGAATAAACCTGGAAACTGAAATGACTGTAAAAACCTATTAAAAATAGAGGCAATAATCCATAGTATGTGCTAAGTAAGTGGTATGAACCATATATTATCCCTCTGAGCTGGGAAAGGTTGAGGAATTGGTTCAGGGCATGTGTTCAACAAATATTTTTTCATAGTCTTTGTGCCAAGAATGTACAGTCCTGGGGATCCCACAAGACTTAGTTCTTCATAGTTTAATGAAGGAGCCAGACAAGTAAAAGCTCTCTTCCAAAATGGCGTGCAAAGTGATGAGACTTTTCAGGTAGTACTTCAGAGCTTGAATAGGAGAGTTGGAGCAGGGAGAAGACCCCCTTAGGAGGGAGAAACGTGGGAAGGGAAAGTATGCAGAGGCATCCCAGGGACTAAGAGGCAGCCTGGCTGGTACCCTGACTATGACATGTTGTCACAGTTGGTATCAGTGGTCAAGGGCAAAACCGAAAAGTCATCAGTGCTTCTCACTAGAATAGTGTATATAATCTCACCTTGACACACAAGGGTGACTTGCATGTATTTTATAGGTTAATACTATAACTTTAGTCTGCTCTCTTCTTTCACGCAGCGATTGAGAACGTTGACTTCAATACAGCAAAAAAGGTAAGAAAAGAAAACCACATTGTATTCTTGAAACTTATATTTAATGTCAGTTCGGGAGAGTGTTTCTGGATATTGTCTAGGGTTGTTGATATTTTGGGTATTATCGTGATTTAACATTTTAATAACATTGCCATTTAAAAATGCATTTTTAGAGGGGCTGACTCTTTCAGTGGAGCATGTGACTCAATCTCAGGGTTGTGAGTTTGACCCCATGTTGGGTGTAGAGATTATTTAAAAATAAAATCATTAAGGGCGCCTGGGTGGCTCAGTTGGTTGGGCAACTGCCTTCGGCTCAGGTCATGATCCCGGAGACCCGGGATCGAGTCCCATATCGGACTCCCAGCTCCGTGGGGAGTCTGCTTCTCCCTCTGACCTTCTCCCCTCTCAAGCTCTCTCTCTCTCTCTCAAATAAATAAATAAATAAATAAATAAAAATCTTAAAAAAAAATAAAATCATTAAGAGAAAAAAAGATGTATTTAAAAATAAAAATGCATTTATAACATTGATTTAAACTCATTTTTATCAATCTTTCTAAGAAATTTGGACTGTGGAACATATATTTAACATTCTTATTTCTTTTAATTTTGCAGTTACAAGGACAAATCAAGTCTGGTTTTATTTCTACGGAAAATTATCATACTCTTGGTTGTCTCAACCTTGTGGCTGGAGATTTAGCAAATGAAATTACTGTGATAATTGGGGTAATTCTTTCTTTAAAATTTAATTTTTTTGCTTCTGAAGTATTTCTTCATTAGCACATAGTTTTGGTTAAATTACAGGTTAATTCGTAATGTGTAACAGAAACAGAGAAATTGTAAAATTAAGGTTATAAAATTAACTCAATAAGAACACCTAAGTTTCTATGTTGGAAAACATAGTACATCTTTATTTTCACTAATTTCTATCTGAAGTTTAGCATTTCTTTCAATTATGAATCTAGGCAAAACCAAAAATTCTAATTATATTCAAGGAGTATATTCTAATTATATTCAAGGAATAGGCAACAATTCAATATAATTATGGCATTTGTAACATTTTTACCTGCCAGATTTATATTTTATATTAAGAAGCAGTCACATTTCTCTTTGTATCCAGTTCAGTATTTCATCAGGGTGTCAAATGATTTAAAAGTAATATTTTTGAATTTCTTATAAAAATTTGTGGTTACTTTAATGAAAATACTTAACCAAAAACTCTATCTCATCCTACCAGAGGAGGTCTTAGAGTGTGCTGCATGTCTTTGGAGTGAGTCGCGTGAGTGTGCCCACTCCTTATTAAAAATTCATGTAATAACAAATAGCCGAGTTGGTTGTTCTTTCCATTCTTTTCTGTTGAAAGCAGACTAAGAGAGGAACTGGAAGATAAAAGCTAGTTGGGCTTGAATACATAAGTATATTTTGAAATTAGTAACATGTACGACTTGGGCGTTTCTACTTCAAGGAGACTTGAGGTCTAAGAACCAAATTTGCAGCTGATGCGGTGTTTCATCTCCACAGGGAACCGGTAATTGTGCATTCTCAAGATGGGAACCAGACTCTTCCAAAGAACGAATGACAGTTAAGAATGTTATCGATACAGAGATTATCAAAGGTAAAATAAGTTAATGAACCTAGTTGGGGTCATTCTGCGTGAGTTTTAATTTTCGTGTCCGTATGCTAAGTGGTGAAGGGCCATTCGACCTTGCCGCTCCAAAACAAGCCAGATTAGTTTGATAATTGTCCAAGAACATGTGACTGTTCTTGACCTGTTGCAGTGTTTACTCTTCGTTTTGGGAGATCTTCCGTTTTTAGTGGTCATCTAAAAATACACAGAGGCAGGAATATGAGAATGGGAACTTCTTCTTTTTTTTTTTTTTAGAATGGGAACTTCTTGTTTAAGGGTAGTAGTTCTGCCTTTCCATAAATAATGGTAGTTTATTATTTAAACGTGGCTATCTGTAACACAAAAATGTAATCTTTACACACTTTGCTTTCTCTTTTGTAGGTGCAAAGAAGTTCCAGTTGATAGACAATCTACTTTTTGTTCTTGACACTGATGTATGTTTCTGATATTTCTCCTTCGGTGTTTTCATTTGGGATTATGTTGAACAAAAATTTGTCAAACTTAGCAAAGACAAGGACTTTAGCTGGGGTGGCTTACTCTCTGGTGCGCTGTGCTTCATTTCAGTACACATATCGAAAGATAGATCCTGCAGTGTAAGATCTTGAAATGTCATTAAGAAGATGTGTCCTTGAAATGTCTCTTTTTGCAGAATGTGCTGAGCGTCTGGGACATTTACACGCTGACTCCCATATGGAACTGGCCCTCTCTTCACGTTGAAGAGTTTCTTCTTACCACAGAAGCAGACTCTCCTTCATCATTCTCGTGGTACCTTATAACGCTAGTAGCGATTTCCCTTCTGTTATAATCAGGTTTCTTGATCATTATCTATGACATTCTAAATAACCCTGTGGACAGACTGACAGAGTAAGCACCGTTCGATTGTTAGCCAAATGCACTGAGAACATACAGGCATTACAAACCTCCGAGTGGTTGTGTCAGAAAGTGTCAGTCTGGGTCACAAGCATGAAGAAATCAGGTTCAATGTGTTCTTTGGGAATCAGTTTTAACCTTTTAGACTATTCCGTTGACTTAGTCTGTATCTAGCAATTGGCAGAGCTTATTTGATTCACTTAAATCTTCTTTTCTCTTTTAGGCAAGGGATTACAAATCTCAAATTAGTAGCTCTGACAACTACTACTGATAAGAAGGTATTAGAAAGTTTTATTTCACATTTGTCCACATTATGTGTTAGAAATAGCATTAAAGAGACGCCTGGATGGCTCAGTTGGTTGAGCAGCTGCGTTCGGCTCAGGTCATGATCCCGGCGTCCTGGGATCGAGTCCCGCATTGGGCTCCTTGCTCAGCGGGGAGCCTGCTCCTCCCTCTGCATCTGCTTGCCTCTCTGCCTGCTGGTGTTCTCTCTCTGTTAAGTAAATAAATAAAATCTTTAAAAATAAAAAAAGAAAATAAAAAAAGAAATAGCATTAAATAATATGACAGTGGTTAAGTAGGGCCCATAGCATTTTAACTCTTTGTTGACACAGACTCGACAAATCAGAAATCATCCTGCAGAGTTCTTTTTTTCTCATTTAAAAAAAAAAAAAAATGGAGGGTTACCTAGATGGCTCAGTCAGTTAAGTGTCCAACTCTTGATTTCAGCTCTGGTCATGATCTCAGGGTTGTGAGATTGAGCCCTGCCCTCAGCACGGAGTCTGCTTGTCCCTGTCCCTCTGCTCTTCCCCCACTCACGTTCTCTCTCTCTCTCGGTCTTTCTCTCTCCCTCCCCCCCAAATAAATAAATAAATAAAATCTTTTCAAAAAATGGATCTAAATCTCCACTTTCCATTTTATTTTATTTTTATTTTTCTTGAGATTTTATTTATTTATTTGACAGACACAGTGAGAGAGGGAACACAAGCAGGGGGAGTCGGAAAGGGAGAAGCAGGCCTCCCGCTGAGCAGGGAGCCTGGTGCAGGGCCTGATCCCAGGACCCTGGGATCATGACCTGAGCCGAAGGCAGACGCCCAACAACTGAGCCACCAAGGCACCCCTCCACTTCTCATTTTAAATGGAGTATTGCAGGATTAAAAATATCCACAAGAAAATGTTCATTGGAGTGACTCATACAGTTAGGAATTACATTCACCTTAAATACAAATTGTAGAATGAACTTCAGGTGGATTGTTTTTCATTCAACAGACTTAGAAGGTGGAATAGAGCATAATTTTATATGTAATATTTAAACAATTAAGTAATGGACTTAGTTATAAAATTGTTTTTTGCATTTAGCCTTGTACCAAATGTTTTAATCTAGGCTTGTGATTATGAAGTACTGTCTTGTTCTTATAAATTTATTTGACCTACTAAACTAATTGCTCTTCTGTTTTTCTTAGATGAAAAATCTCATGGTTTATTCATTACCTACAATGGAAATACTGTATTCTTTGGAAGTATCTGGCATTTCTTCTCTGGTCCAATCCGGAATTAGCACAGTATGTTGATGTGTATTTTGTACTTTGTAATAAAAAACATTAAGTAAACCAGGAGGCACCTGGCTGACTCAGAAGAACATGCGATTCTTGATCTTAGGGTCATGAGTTCGAGCTCCACACTGGGTGTAGAGATTACTTAAATTAATAAATTTTTTTTTCTTTAAAGTTAAGTAAACTAAGCATGCTTGGAAACTGGTGTAATACCTGGATAGATCTCAGTTTACAACTATATTTCATATGACCGGATGTTTTCAAATACATTTGCCCAATACTAGTCTTCATATAAGGAAAAGAAAAGCATATTAATCAAATAAACCTGAATCATGTACTTACTCAGCTTTCTTGTGTCTCCACAGGAAATATGAAATGATAAGTAATTTGGGGGGCGGGTCATTGCTTTTATGGACTTACTTTTTAGTTATAATCTTGTTAAAAACCATTTATTACATTTGTTTCATATATTCACATACAGACACACACACTGTATTTTTCTAAACCA
Organism: Nasua narica; assembly: GCA_028533885.1. Lineage (NCBI taxonomy): Eukaryota > Metazoa > Chordata > Mammalia > Carnivora > Procyonidae > Nasua > Nasua narica. Next base: position 5,210,334 of record CM052808.1, on the reverse strand, counting down.
TTTGGAATTTACTTGCAGACAGAATGGCCTGTTGCCCCTAAATACTTCAGCAGGCCTCTCCTAAGAATAAGTGCATTCATCTATAGCACCGTTACCACTCAGAAAATTTAACATTAATACAATACTATTATGAAACATACCATCCAAATCCAGTTTCTTCCAGTGGTGCCAATCACTTTAAAACTTATTTTCTTCCTTGATCCAGCATCCAGTCAAGCATCATGCACGAATTTTGTCGCCATGGTCACACGGTAGTCTGTTTTAATAGTTCCCTAGTCTTTTTGTTTTTTTAAGACATTGACATTTTCTGAATCCGATCCTGTTGTGTTATAGAATGTCCCTCTATTTGGATTTGTCATAATTAGATGCATACTGAGTTTTCTTGGCAAGGATACCACATAGGTAATATTGTATTGAACTGTGTCACATTAAGGGGCTCATGTTCATTTGTCCTATTGCTAGTGATGACAAGTATGATTACTTGGTGAGGGCAGTTCTGCCAGATTTCTCCACTGTCAGGTACTTTTTCCCATTTGTAATGGCTGAGTAAATTCTGTGGTATTATTCTGAGACTCCAGGAATACCCTTTTCCCCAGTGGTTTTTTGCAGTGAATTTAGAATCCATTGATGGATAATTCTCACCTAAACCAGTTGTTACCTTAGTAACTATAAAATGAGTTATTTCCGTATTTCAATTTTAAACTTTTTTTTTTTTAATTGTTGTAGGATACCATATACCTTCTGGAAGGAATTTGCAAAAATGATTCAACGTAGGTCACGTTTTGTTTTATCAAATAAGTTGTTAAATAGCAGCTAAGTTCCAGTTTACCTATTAATGACAAATACACTTACAGTGAAAACTTTTTTCAGCTTTTCTAAAGACTCAGTCTCTGTTGTGGTGCTCAGGTGTCTTACAGAAGCTTTACCAGAAAACAGGTAACTTCTCGTTTTCTTTTAAGGTTTACCACTTAATGATAAACTTAAATTCCCTGATTTGTGAAAATTTTACTGAGATTTCTTTTTCAACTTGTCAGATTGAGTCGGTTACTTCACAAACACAGATTTGCTGAAGCCGAGAGCTTTGCTATTCAGTTTGGACTAGATGTTGAGGTAAATCATTCATGAATTCATTTGTTCATCAAAGAAGCTTTTTTTTTATGTAACGGGAGCTGGGGAGACAGACACGTAATTGGAACTTAACGATCAAGCCTATAATTAAGATATGACCCAAGGACACTAGGGATTCAAAGGAGAGATTGATGCTTACTGGGGCGGAAAGACTTCACAGAGGAGGTCATTTTTTTTTTTTTTTTTAAGATTTTATTTATTTGTCAGAGAGAGAGAGCACAAGTAGGCAGAGTGTCAGGCAGAGGCAGAGGGAGAAGCAGGCTCCCCTGCTGAGCAAGGAGCCCGATGTGGGACTCCATCCCAGGACTCTGGGATCATGACCCCAGCCGAAGGCAGCTGCTTAACCAACTGAGCCACCCAGGCGCCCCGAGGGAGGCTTTTGAGCTTCCAGGAATGCCAACTGATGAGGTAGGAGTACAGAATAGGTGATGTGCGCAAAGGGGTAAGAGGAGCTGATGATGGAGAAATAGGGGGTCAGAGCCTGGGGATCCTTGTGTACACTGCAGAGGATTTAGATTGCATTCTGCAGGTAACGGGGAGCTACTGGGAGTGTCCTGATTAGATCGTCACTTTGTAAAGCTGGAGAATTGTTTGGAATGGGGCAGACTTAGGGGTGTGAAGACCAGTTGGGAGACTGAACAGCTTTCTTCCTGAGACCTGAGCCCGTGCAGTGAGGTGAAGATGTCCAAGAGGGAGGGTCTGACATGAGAGGCGCAGAGGAGGTAGAATCAGTGGGACTAAGTGATCAAACATAGGGAGGACATTGTCGGAAATGGCCTGGCAGGACTGTGGCTCAGCATACTCGTAAGGATGGGGATGGCACTCCCTAAAATGAGAAATACGTGTGAAAGAGCAGGCAGTGGTAAAAGATGAAGGGTCTGCTTTGTAAAAACTGCATGGAAGGGGTCTCGTGAAATGAGACTATCTGGTAGGAGGTTGGAGAGTGGTCTGAGCTGACCTAGAGGGTGGGTATCACCGGGCGATGGGTCAGACCACTTCCGGTGAGTGTGTAGAGTAGAGAGATCTCATCTTAGAATGGGATCCAGGGGCACCAGCATGCAGCAAGTGAGGAAAAAGGGCTCTGTGCATATGTGGGAAGAAACAAAGGAGGAAAGCCGCAAGATGTATGATTCTAGATAGAAGTCAAGAAAAGAGAAACTTTAGAGTCTGGTGGGGAGTGATTAGTAGTTTCAAATAGTACAGATAAGATCCAGTATTAAACCTGGAAGCTGTCCATTGGATTTGGTGATTAGGTCATTGACATCCCTTAAAAAGACCTGGAGAGTAATGAAGGAAAAAGCCTGATTGTAGTAAATAGTTAATACTTCTTTAAGTGGGTAGCGGGCACTCCTGTGTTGTTTTAAAGGTGTAACATTTTAGGGCACCTGGGTGGCCCAGTCGGTTAAGCATCTGCCTTCTGCTCAGGTCATGATCCCGGGGGATCGAGTCCCACATTGGGCTCCCTGATCAGCAGGGAGTCTGTTTTTCCCTTCCCCCCTATCCCCCCACCCGAGCACCTGCTCTCTATCTCTGTCTCTCTCAAAAATAAACAAAATCTTTTTAAAAAAATAAAAGTGTAACATTTTAAAACATACAAAACAATTTTGTGTGTTGTTTAGAAAGGTATATGAGTAAAGGAATAGAGAAATTAATGGAATATCAAGCACCAAAATCAGAGTAATAGATACTTCTGGTTGGGGCAAGAAAAATGATGTATTTGGGGAGAAGAGAAGGGTTTCTTAAGCTATATCGGTAATATTTATTTTTAAGTAGGGCGATAAGTACATGAGTGTTATATTATTTATCTGTTTGAACATCTGAAAGTTTTGTGATAAATAATATTTTTAAAAAAGTGAGTGGGGGCTCCCAGCTGCTCTCAGTAGAGCCTGCAACTCGTGGTCATGAGTTCAAGCCCCACATTGAACATACACATTACTTTAAAAATATAAATAAAACTAAAATTAAAAAGTGAATGCAGGGGCCCCTGGGTGGCGCAGTTGGTTGAGCGACTGCCTGCGGCTCAGGTCATGATCCCGGAGTCCCGGGATCGAGTCCCACATCAGGCTCCCAGCTCCATGGGGAGTCTGCTTCTCACTCTGACCTTCTCCCTTCTCATGCTCTCTCTCACTCTCTCTCTTTCCTAATAAATAAATAAATAAAATCTTTAAAAAAAAAAAAGTGAATGCAATGAAAAATCAGAATTAGTGAAAGCAGTTTTCAGGGAGCAGAGAAATACGAGTAGAGAACCTATGCTTTCTTAGAATTTTTAGCTTTTAGGGGCGCCTGGGTGGCTCAGTGGGTTAAAGCCTCTGCCTTCGGCTCAGGTCATGATCTCAGGGTCCTGGGATCGAGCCCCACATCAGGCTCTCTGCTCAGCAGGGAGCCTGCTTACCCCTCTCTCTCTGCCTGCCTCTCTGCCTACTTGTGATCTCTCTCTCTCGCTCGCTGTCAAATAAATACATAAAACATTTTAAAAAAAGAATTTTTAGCTTTCAGAATTATAGAGTCCTTGTTGAAGTTGGCATTTTGTTTATAAAAAAAGGAACCTAAAGTTCTGGGTATTTCTTTTCCTTTCTTTCTTTCTTAGAGAGAGTGTGTGCAAGCTGGGAGAGGGACACGGGGAGAGGAAGAGAGAATCTTAAGCAGGCTCCATGGAGCCTGACACCGGACTTGATCTCATGACCCTGAGATCATTATCTGAGCCCAAACCAAGAGTTGGACGTGTAACTGACTGATCCACCCAGGCGCCCTGTGTGGTCATCTTTAAAAACCAGCTCCATCACTTTGGAACTGCACAGTTTCAAGTGCATTACTTACCCTTCTGGAGTCTTGGTTTTCTTGATGGTATAACTGGAATGTTAGTATTCATCCCATAGAGTTATGGGATGAGGTATAAATGCTTGCTCAGGTTTTTATGAGAATCAAATGAGATAATTCACATAAGGGTCTTAATACCCTGCTTGACACATGTAGTTCAGGACTCAAATGGTCTCCGTAACTCTTAGCAATCTAGATTACTTTTGGATTATCTAGATTAGTTACCTGCTTTACTGTTTATTCCTGGACCACATGAGGCTTCCCCTTTTCTCCTAACAGTCTGTTCCCTGCAGCCTGAGAAGTCATGCACAGGCATTATTTTGCTTTAGGTTGCTTAATGAGGCATGTTTATATTACAGCTTGTTTACAAGGTGAAATCCAACAATATATTAGAGAGATTAGCCTTGAGTTCTGCAGACACCAGCGAGCAGACCGAATGGCAAAAACTCATAGATGAAGCTAAGGACAATCTACGTAAAATCCAGGTGTGTTTTCCCTGTCGTGTATGAGTATTCCGATTGATGGACTGATCAACATTTGGTCACCTTACTGTGTCTGGCATTTCTGAAACAGGACGATGAATTTGTGGTGAATTACTGCTTGGAGGCTCAGTGGCTAACCTATGAAACAACCCAGGAAATGCTTAATTATGCCAAAACCAGGGTAGGTTTTTATAACGTTTATACCTGTTAGTTTGTTTCATGCAAAAGAAACCATCTCAGAGAAAATGAATCGTGTCTCCATCACAGACGTGTTCTAAAGTGCATTTTTTGCTGTAGGTTCCCCTCAGTGAGCTTTGAATACCGTTGCTATAGTCCTTAAAATCAAGGTGTAACAGATGGGCAAAATATTATGAGCTGTTTTCATAAGACGCATTATTTTTTTAAGATATGTCATTTCTTTATCGTTCAGTGTGCATCTTAGAGTTCAATGTGATCTGATCATTTGTTTCCTTTCACAGAAAATCCATTTTCTTTTATGAAAAAAACCAATATAGCAGATATTCTAACATTGTTTCTTATTGTTCATCTTAGCTTTTGAAAAAAGAAAATAAAGCTGTTCCTGTCTATTCTGATGGTTTAAAAGAGGTAATTACACTGTACTTAATTTGAGGGTAAATGTACCTTTACAATATGTTTTTCAATTCAAGATAGGCATGTATTTTTTTCAAGAGCAACTTATTTGAATTCTTGTTTCCTTACTGGAAAATGGAAATAATAATAGTACTTACAAGGTTATTTTGAAATCAGATGAAATAAAAATTTTTTTTAAAGATTATTTATTTATTTGACAGAGAGAGACACACACAGCGAGAGAGGAAGTACAAGCAGGGGGAGTGGGAGAGGGAGGAGCAGGCTTCCCACTGAGCAGGGAGCCCGACAAGGGGCTCAACCCCAGGACCCTGGGATCAGGACCTGAGCTGAAGGCAGTCGCTTAACGACTGAGCCACCCAGGCGCCGCAGATGAAATAATTTATGTAAACCATTTTGCGTAGTGGCTGGCACTGGTTAAGCACACAAATAAATATTAACTGTTATGATGACTATCGTGGTTTAAACTCTTATTTCAAAGTGAATTTTTGGTATAATCCAACTGGATTTTAACATAAGGTCATTTATAAATCACTGGGAAAACGAATTAATTTGGAGGGGCGCCTACAGTCAATCTGTAAATGCCTTCTCTTTTGCAGTTTTATTGCACTGAACATGATTGGAAATGTTTCCCTTATTCCAAGGGGTTTTTTTTTTGTTATATTTTGAGAATTGACCTTTAATATGGGATGAAATGAGCATGTGTGCAAGACTTCTGAAACAGAAAGCCTAATTTCTGGTGTTTTTTAACTTTAACTTTCTTGCATATGACATTCTGATTATCACGTTATTTCTTTTTAGGTACTAAGGGCTCATGCAAAATTGACTACTTTTTATGGAGCATTTGGATCAGAAAAATTCAGGTGTGTACATTCTTCGTTTTTTTTTATTTTTAGATTATGAATTAGGTTTCAGTTTAGAATATCATAACAGTATTGCTTTGACTAAATGTGTTTATGGGAATTGGGTGGTGAAAAATATTATTTGCCTGCCAGGTTGTAGATACTCTTCTACACCACCTATGGAACTGGTAAATTGGAAAGGCAAATTTAAATGCACATATCTTTGCCTTGGCAGTTTCACTTCTGACAGTTAATTCTATTCGAACATGTGCACCAAGAATATCATTATTTACATATATGAGAGACAGTCATCTTAAAGATAATACAAGTTTATTTGCCAAATTAACAATGAAGGGAAGCTTTATTTTTTCCCTCACGGCCAGTCAGTCCCCCTTTCTCTGTTGTATTTGTCTGTCTCTGGACTTTGTATTCAGTGGATTTTATATTATTCATTCACCAGTATCCTATAGTTTTGTTTTTGTTTTTTTTTTTAAAGGTTTAATTGATTTATTTGAGAGGGAGAAAGAGAGAGCATGAATCAGGGAGAGGGGCAGCGGGAGAGGGAGAAGCAGACTCCCCACTGAGCAGGGAGGCTGATGCGGGGCTTGATCCTAGGACCCTGAGATCATGACCCGAGGTGAAGGTAGACCCTTAACCAACTGAGCCGCCCAGGCACCCACCAGTATCCTATAGTTTTAATTAATGTGATTTTAGAATGTCCTATTATCTGATAGAGCCTGTTATACTAGCCCTGTTATACTTGCCCATCACCCAGTTACCCTATTCCCCCAACCCCCTCCCCTCCAGCAACCCTCACTTGTTTCCTGTGATTAAGAGTCTCTTATGGTTTGTCTCTATCTCTGATTTTGTCTTTTTTTTATTTTTCCCCTCCTTTCCCCTATAACCCCCTGTTTTGTTTCTTAAATTCCACATATCGATGAGATCATATAATTGTCTTTCTCTGATTGCATAATACCCTCTAGTTCCATCCATGTCATTGCAAATGGCAAGATTTCATTTCTTTGGATGGCTGAGTAGTATTCCATCATGTAGATATACGACATCATCTTTTTTTAATCTGACAAAGGATTTGTTTTTAGAACATAGAAAAACCATTTACAACCTAATAATAGAAAGACAAGTAGCCTAGTAAAAATAAAACACGGGCAAAACACTTGAACACACATTTGACAAAAGAAGATGTATGAATGGCTGATAAACATGTGAAAAGTCAAACATGGGATTACCCTGCAATCTAGCAATTCTCCTACATCTTTATCCAAGAGAAATAAAAAACAACCTAAAAATGCATTTTTTAAAAAAAGATTTTATTTATCTGAGAGATTGAGAGAAAAAATGAACACGGGGTAGAGGCAGAGGGACGGGGAGCAGCAGACTCCCTGCTGAGCAGGGAGCCCGACTCAGGACTCGATTCCAGGACCCTGAGATCATGACCTGGGCCAAAGGCAGATGTTTAACTGATTGAGTCACCCAGGTGTGCTTCTCACTCTGCCTCTGCCTGCCTCTCTGCCTACTTGTGATCTCTCTCTCTCTCTCAAATAAATAAGAATCTTAAAAAATATATAAAGTTTCAGCTGATCTTATTTTTTCCAAGTATGTGATTATATATTCAAATAATGATAATTTTGTCTCATTTTTTCCCCCTTACCTCTTCTCATTGACTGGTACTTATAGAACAGTATATATATCTGTTTTAAAAATTTTATTTTATTAATTTTAGAGAGAGGGAGGGAGAGGGACAAGCAGACTCCCTGCTGAGTGCAGAGCCTGGCACAGGACCCAGTCCCAGGACCCCAAGATCATGACCTGAGCCAAAATCAAGAGTTGGACACTTAACCAACTGAACCACCCAGGCACCCCTCATTCATTTTAAAAATTTATTAGGAGCACCTGGGTGGCTCTTTTGGTTAAGCCAAAGCCTGACTTTGGCTCAGGTCATGATCTCGGGTCCTGGGACTGAGCCCCACATGGGGCTTCCTGCTCTGGGGAGTCTGCTTTTCCTTCTCCCTTTGCCCTTTCCTGGGCTCTTGCTCTTGCTTGCTTGTTCTCTCTCTCTCTCAAATAAATAAAATCTTAAAAAAAAAAAACAACCTTTAAAAAAAAAAAGAAAAATAAGGGACGCCTAGGTGGCTCAGTGGGTTAAGCCTCTGCCTTCGGCTCAGGTCATGATCTCAGGGTCCTGAGATCGAGCCCCGCATCGGGCGCTCTGCTCAGCAGGGAGCCTGCTTCCCCCTCTCTCTCTGCCTGCTTCTCTGCCTACTTGTGATCTCTCTCCCTCTGTCAAATAAATAAATAAAATCTTAAAAAAAAAACCCTTAAAATAATTGCTTGTATATGTGTGATTATCTCAGGAAGGACCTATAAGAAGAGATAACTTTCAGGGAGGACGACAGGTGCTCTATAAGTCTGGGATAAGAAGGAAACTACTTTTTACTATATAATCTTTGGAGCATTTTTTAACTTTGAGGGGGGAAAAAAACCAAACCACTAGTTAAAATGTCTAATGGTATCCACTTGTAACATTATGACCTTAATTTTTTTTTTTTTTTACATACTAACTTTTCTCTTCTCTGACTTTGCAGTGGTAGTTCTTGGATTGAATTTCTGAATAATGAAGATGACCTTAAGGATATCTTTTTACAGCTAAGAGAAGGAAACCTTGTTTGTGCACAGTACCTTTGGCTTCGACATCGGGTAATCTATTTTACATTTTATTGTTAATGGCTTCATGACTCCTGGGATAGGTGATTGAATCAGTTGTCTTCACGTGAAAGAAGGGTGTCAGGTGTGAGTGGGAAATGGAAGGTTTGATAAAATTACTCCGATATTAGATTAGAGGTGAAGATACCTTAGAAACATGTTTTTTATTATTCAGAGTCTAATTAACACCTAAACTTAGCTCAAAAGGCGACATTTTGGTGCACCTGGCTGGCTTGAGTCGGTGGAGCATGTGACTCTTGATCTCGGGGTTGTGGATTTGAGCCCCACATTGGGAATGGAGATTACTTTAAAATCTTAAAAAACAAAGCAACATGTTATTGAATAATTTATTGATGGACTTTCTTCAGTAGTATTGGTGGAGAAGGTTGTTCCTCTTGCAGCTCAGACTGTGTAAAGGATTGTGCATTCCCACTTCTGCTCTGATTCCTTCAATATATTGGCCAGTATCGTTAGGTCCAAAAATGGTATCTCGGTGTGATGTCCCTCATGGACACTTGGCTTGTTTGGATTTGCACCAGCACCTCCTATGAAGTTTTCCTTCCTCTGCCAGTTCCACCATTACCTAATTTATTATTGGTACTTGCTGCCGTGAGAGTTCATGGGATTTGTGGCTGCCAACGACTCGTCAGTATAGAGTAAATCACCCTTAGTGCCCGTAATTTAGACAGTAAAATATTTCTTAAAATGACTTCCTTACAAGTCTTTCCATTTTGAGAGGCTATCATTTTAAATCTGTCCAATAGATCTTGATTTCTCACTCTGTATAATTTAGGCAAATTTTGAAAGCAGATTTGATGTGAAAATGCTTGAGAACTTGCTCAACTCAATTTCTACACCAGTGTCTTTGCAAAAGCTTTGTCCGTGGCTTAAAAATGATGTGATCCCATTTGTGAGAAGGGCTGTACCTGAAGGGCAGGTGAGTTGCCTTCAGTATTTCCACTCAGGGTCATTCAAGTCTGGCCTTTGCCTTATATCACTACCAAGTAAAGGGCACTAACGCCAGGTAGTTCAGTGTCTTTGCTGAAAGATTATCATGGGGGTTTTAAATTTCATTGATTATCTGCCGAGTATTTTAGTTTTAAATGATATGTCTGTTTCAGAAAATTCTTGCAAAATGGTTGGAACAAGCAGCCAGGAACCTTGAATTAACTGATAAGGTAATACCAGTATAATTTAGCACTGAAAAGACATTTCGAACATTCCCAGTGGCATACAACATCACTTTTAATGGTCTGTGTTACTCTTTAAAGGCAAACTGGCCAGAAAATGGACTTCAACTGGCAGAGGTATTTTTTACAGCAGAAAAAACAGATGAGTTGGCACTGGTGTCCTGTTGGCATTGGATTTCCTTGGTATGATATAGAAAATGAATTTTCAGTAATAAAGCATTCAATTTATGTTAAGGGATTTGTGTACATGTACGTAGAAATACACCTACTTCTTACATTTTCTGTTTGTGTGTTCTTTTATTGTATACGTCTAAAATTCACCAGCCAAACGGGAAACCATATATAAACATACTCCTCAGTGGTATAATTGGGATTTTCTGCATTGGCAGCAGTTCACAGTCCTTTAAAGGAAAGAAATTTAATACTGCTTTAGGATTAGTTTTCAAGATCTTATTTAAACCAGCAAAGCACTCCCAGTTCTGATTGCATTCCTTAGGCATTCCAATAGCCATTATGGTTTAAGTACTAGTGAATGTTTTAAAAGATCAAATTTAAAAAAAAAAAGTGCTGGGACTTTTTTGACTGAAAAAAAATAGCAATGCTAGAAAGATTACCAAGCTCAAGAACACTGCTGATATATTTGATGTTAATTTGAGGTTCATGAACTGAATTTAGTATTTGACTTCTAAATTTCTTAAATTAATTTCTTTTTCCCTTTAAGTTTCTAAAAACTAGAAAGCATTTATTATATTTAAAAAAAGGAAAGTATGTTCTTGTATTTTAAAAAAATCCATTGGGGTGCCATAAATTAGTTTACAAACCAATATGTGAGACATCCTGGTATGATCTCAACTCAGAAGTATTAAGGACTTAAGTACCAGAAGGTAAATCTTATGTAAGATAACATACATTATAAAATTGCACCTATTCCTTATATTTTTAGAGCCTAAAAATAAATAATAAATTACTTCTGCTTTCTGATATAGCAGATTCTTTTTTTTTAAGATTTTGTTTATTCATTTGACAGATAGAGATAGAGAGAGGGAACAAAAGCAGGGGGACTGGGAGGGGGAAAAGTAGGCTTCCTGCCGAGCAGGGAGCCCGATGAGGATCTCGATCCCAGGACCCTGGGATCATGACCTGAGCTGAAGGCAGACAGATGCCTAATGACTGAGCCACCCAGGCGCCCAAGTTATAGCAGATTATTGCCAATAATTGTATTTACTGGTTAGACACTGTTAAAAATTAAACAGGAATTTTTTTATATGTTTCAACTAGTATATTGATATATATATATTAAATATTTATTGATCATTATAATACACTTTTCCATAGAAGAGCTTTTCTTCTTGTTATAAAACACTACTCTGTCTTGAGGTGCCTGGGTCACTCAGTTGGTTAAGCATCTTCATTTGGCTCAAGTCGTGACCCTAGGGTTCTGGGATTGCGCCCCATGTCCAGCTCCTTGCTGGGCAGGAAGCCTGCTTCTCCCTCTGTCTGTTGCTCCCCCTGCTTGTGCTCTCTGTCAAATAAATACATAAAATCTTAAAAAACAAAACAAAACCAGAAACTCTACTCTGTCTTTTCCCTGTTAATTGTCTTTATCAATATTGAAAATTCTGTTTCTTGTATATAAGTTTATGAAATGTTACAACTTTATATCTGATCTTTACATCTTGATCTATATAGATGGGACACTGAGGGCTATCTAACTGATATTTTTGTACATAAGTATAAAATATTACACTAACGTTCAGGGGCACCTGGCTAACTCAGTTGGTGGAGAGTGAGACTCTTGATCTCACAGTGTAGATTCAAGCCCTGAGTTAAGTGTAGAGATTACTTAAAAAATAAAATCTTAGGGCAGCCTGTGCGGCTCAGTCGGTTGAATGTCCAACTCTTGATTTGGGCTCAGGTTGTGATCTCAGGGTCATGAGACTAAGTCCTGCGTCAGGCTCCTCCCGGGGTGCGTGGAGATTTATTTATTTATTTTAGAGAGCACAAGTAGGGAGAGAGGGAGAGAATCCTCAAACAGACTCCCCGCTGAATGCAGAGCCCAACTAGGGCTCGATCCCACCAGGACCCTGAGATCATGACCTGAGCTGAAATCAGGAGTCAAATGCTTAACTCACTAAGCCATCCAGGCACCCCTAATATCAAAGTGTTCTGGCTTGGGGGTTTTTTTGTTTTGTTTTGTTTTGTTTGAGAAAGAAAATTGCCTTTAGATTTCTGTTGGATTCTAATCTGTTAATTCTAATCTGTTAAGTTAATGAGTTAAAAATCTACAGAATTTAAAGGCATTAGGTGCAGATTTCCTCTTATGTACATAATCATGGTCATTTTTTTATTTTATCTGAAATAATTCTGATTTTTCGTGTATTTCCCCTCTCATACTTTTGTTTTAGAAGGATTATCAAAACACAGAGGAAGTATGTCAGCTAAGGACTTTGGTAAATAATTTGCAGGAATTGATCACATTGCATAGAAAATACAACTGCAAATTGGCCCTCTCTGATTTCGAGAAGGTAAGAATCTAGATTTATCTGAAGAGTTACTATTTTTTAATCACAGCCACTGTGACCAGAACTTGCATGTCTGCCACCTTTCTCTTGGCCCCCAGGAGAATACGACCACCATTGTGTTCCGCATGTTTGATAAAGTGTTAGCCCCAGAGCTGATTCCTTCTGTCTTAGAGAAGTTTATCAGAGTTTACATTCGGGAACATGGCTTACAAGAGGAGGAACTTCTCCTGCTGTACATAGAGGTAACTTCTTTACAGCTAGTCCTTTTTCCCTTGCGTCTATGTGTGTCACTGTTTGAACATTTAACCCTATAGAGGGAACGTCATGTTTTACCATTAGGATTTGTGCAGCATATCATATTGGTTAATGTGGTATACTGATTGATTGGTAACCTTGGGCAGAATGGGGTAATATTAGGATTTTCTCCAAATGCTTATTGTGAAAGAAAAGGAGTATGTGCTCAATAAATGTGAGTGAGTGTCCACATTAGTAAGCTGCACTCATCTCGTTTGTAGATTCAAGAATATTTCCTTCTTAAGGTTTCTGTACCGTATATAAATAAGTCGTTTGGTTTTTTTTTTTTCCATATCCGTAAGAGCTGTTTTTCTACATCTATAAGTGTTTTCACTTTTTTTGTCTTAGTGAGAGTTTCAAATTTAAAAAATATATATGTTTATCCCCTTTTAGGATTTATTGAAGAGATGTAGCTCAAAGTCCACATCACTCTTTGAAACTGCATGGGAAGCAAAAGCCATGGCAGTAATAGGATGTTTATCGGACACAGATGTAAGTAGATAGTGACCATGTAGATTTTCCTTGTGAGCATTGTATCTCTTCTGAAAACTTTCTCTCCAATCACAAAGGCAAGGCATATTTGTTAAGGAGAATTTGTGCACTTTGGAAAAAGAATTTAAAAAATAAATAAAAACCACCCGTAATTCCATTTTCTTTCATTATAGAATATAAGAAGTAAAAATTTTCTCACTCCCATCCCCAGAAGAACTACCATGGATGATTGGGTGCATATATTTCTAGGCTTTTCTATGATTATACAAACATGGACACATTTTTAAAATCTGTTTATAACACGGTTTTATTGTGACTTCCCACCGTTACTGGTCACCATTATAAACTGTGAATAAAGTCATGAAAAATATTTTTAAACACAGAGACTAGAGACTGTTGAAAGGAATAGAACTATATGACTTCACTTTCAGCAGTGAAAATATTTTTCTGAGGTTTTCTAAATAACGAAATTGCTCTTGATGCGTGAGAATCAGAAGAAACATGTACTTTTGCAGTCCGAGGAGATATTCTCAGCGTCCCCAGCATAGATGTAAGACCTCTGCTGCTATAGATTAGGCAGTGTCATTAACTTGTATGAAATATGAATCCGAGGGCTCTTCATGGTCAGTGTCTGTGTGTCTTCATAGCTCATATTCGATGCTGTGCTAAAGATAATGTATGCGGCGGTGGTTCCCTGGAGTGCAGCGGTGGAGCAGCTGGTGAGACAGCACCTGGAAATGGACCATCCCAAGTAAGATGGCAATCTCCCAGGTCATGGTGGTGGTGTTTGGATAAGCCTCCTGTTTTCACTTGACATTCATTTATGTTTTTTGCCCTTTACTGGGTCCCTTAGTATTTCATTAAAAAAAAAAAAAAAGACAATCCATGTTAACATCAACAAATTTCTTGGGCGCCTGGGTGGCTCAGTCAGCTGAGCGTCTGATTATTGATTTCAGCTCAGGTCGTGCTCTCAGGGTCCTGGGATCGAGCCCCACGTTGGGCTCTGAGGTCACCGCACAGTCTGCCTGTCCCTCTCTCCCACCACCCTTCCCAACCCCCTGCCCCCTTGTGCTAGCTTGCCTCACTCTCTCCCTCTCTCTCAAAGAAATGAATAAAATCTTTTCAAAAATCATCTTAAAAATATCAACAAATTTCCTTTTAGAGTCAAGTTATTGCAGGAAAGTTACAAACTAATGGAGATGAAAAAACTTCTACGAGGCTATGGAGTAAGAGAGGTGAACCTCTTAAACAAGGAAATCATGGTGAGTGCAGTAGTGGAAGGGTCTCGAACCTTGCTGTTCCATTCTGAGAGCGGCTTGGGAAATGTAATGAGGACTTTATATTCTTAAAGGCTAACAGAGCTAAGTTCTCCACTACTTTTCTTTTGTGAGCTAGAGTGTGAATAGGATGTTCAGGGGTGCCCGGCTGGCTCTGTAGGTGCAGTGTGCAACTCTTGATCTCCGGATCATGAGTTCAAGCCCTACATTGGGTGCAGAGATTACTTAATTAAATAAATAAAACCTAAAAAAATAATAATATAAAATCTTTTTTAAAAATTGGGTATTCACTTTTTTATTGGGATGGTAAAGATAACAAGTACATAAAGAAGTTAAAGGAGTATATCAAATCATCACCTTACATATACACAGTGTTTATTTGTCACTTATATACCCCAATAAACCTGGAGGGGAGGAAGGGGTAGACAGGACTACCATAAAATTCAGAATATAAATCGTGTTTTATTTAATTTTTCACACGTCTTGGGTTTTTTGCTGCTTGATTTTAATTTGTTGAGCACTTTGCCTTTATGAACAAAGGACTTCTGGGTTCTCTGAAATTTCATAATGAAGAAAGGTATATATTGTCTCTGTTTCAGAGGGTGGTCAGATACATTCTCAAGCAAGATGTCCCATCTTCTTTAGAAGATGCTTTGAAGGTGGCTCAAGCATATATGTTGCCTGACGATGAAATTTACAGTCTAAGGATTATTGACCTGATTGATAGAGAACAGGTATGAAAGTTCTATATTGTCCTTTCGTAGGTTTCTTTGTTAAGTAAATCTGTAAAAGCTCAAATCAATCAAATTATCTGAATAGATTAGCACAAAAGAAAGTTATACGAAGGGGCACCTGGGTAGCTCAGTCAGTTAAGTGTCGCCTTCAGCTCAGATCATGATCCCAGAGTCCTGGGATCGAGCTCCGCATCTGGATCCCTGCTAAATGAGGAGTCTGCTTCTCTCTGTCCCTTTCCCACTGCTTGAGAGAGAGAGAAATTGAGAGAGAGAATCTCATGCATTCGCTCTCAAATAAATAAATAAATCTTTAAAAAAAAAAAAAGAAAGTTATACCAAGATGAAAATTTTGGATGTTAGGTTGGGCATATTCACATCTGTAGGTTCTTTTTTTTTATTTTATTTTAAGATTTTTATTTGGGCTCCCTGCAGAGCAGAGAGCCTGAAGCGGGGCTGGATCCTAGGACCCTGGGATCATGCATGACCTGAGCCGAAGGCAGATGCCTAACAATGCAGTTGCCCTGGTTCCCCCATATCTGTAGGTTCTTTAAAAGTATTTTGTGAGGCTCAGTCGGTTAAGCAGCTGCCTTCGGCTCAGGTCATGATCCCAGGGTCCTGGGATCGAGTCCCGCATTGGGCTCTCTGCTCAGCCGAGAGCCTGCTTCTCCCTCTCCTTCTGCCTGCCGCTCTGCCTACTTATGCTCTCGCTCGCTCTCTCTCTCTCTAATAAATAAATAAAATGTTAAAAAAAAGTATTTTGTGACTAGTGGTGACATAACCACCACTCTTTGGTGGTTATGAAACATAGACTCACGGTTTTGTTTTTGTTTTTAAAGATTTTATTTATTCATTTGACAGAGAGATAGAGAGAGAGCACAAGTAGGCAGAGAGGCAGGAAGAGGGAAAGGGAGAAGCAGGCTCTCCGCTGAGCAGAGAGCCCAATGCAGGGCTCGATCCCAGGACCCCAGTATCATGACCTGAGCTGAAGGCAGCTGTTTAATCAACTGAGCCACCCAGGTGCCCCTAGACTCATGTTTTATGTACACTATAGGACCTTTTGTTTCCAGAATAGGACGTGCATTTTCTTTTGGTATTTTAAATGTCTTTATTATGATATAATTCTATAACCATGAGCATAGTTAAAAATTACAAAATACAAAGGGTTGTATTTGAATTTAATTTTATTTGTTTGTTGTCATCAAAACCAGAGTTATCTGCTTTTTTAAAACATCAGACCATAGGGGCGCCTGGGTGGCTCAGTTGGTTGAGCAACTGCCTTTGGCACAGGTCATGATCCTTGAGTTCCGGGATCGAGTCCCATGTCGGGCTCCCAGCTCCATGGGGAGTCTGCTTCTTCCTCTAACCTTCTCTCCTCTCATGCTCTCTCTCACTTTCTCTGTCTCTCAAATAAATAAATAAAATCTTTAAAAAAAAAATCAGACCATAATTCTATTTTTTTTAAATGCTGTCTTTTCACCTTTAAATAGAAAAAAGCAAGAGGTAAATCTAAACTGTCCTTTACAAGTACCTGCTGTTTTTTCTTCCTTTCAAACACCGTTTATAGGGTGAAGACTGTATCCTTCTGTTGAGGTCTTTGCCTCCTGCCGAAGCTGAGAAAACTGCAGAACGGGTAATCATATGGGCACGGTTGGCATTACAGGAAGAACCAGATGATTCTAAAGAGGTGAGATTTTTTCACGAAATACAGATATATCCAATATTTATGGATAGTAATCAACAGGACAGAAAAGATAGATAAGCAGATAGGAATATCTCCTCTTCTCACTACTAGAGCGTCCTAATGGAAAAATCCCTGTGTAAATTTACTGCATAGAAAAGACCCATATATGGCTGCTTTGGAGCAACGGCTTGAGCCTCCACTGAATAATCTGGGATCTACAAACCAGAAGGGTTAATTGAAGTAGTAGTTGTACACAAAGGGTTTTCCATAAAGCTTTGCAATATAAACCTGTTTTGTGTTGTATAGGACATAGTCATTCCTGTCAAATAATAACGCCAGCCACACCCAGTTGATTAAGCATCCAACACTTAGTTTTGGCTCAGGTCATGATCTCATGGATCATGAGATTGAGCCCCCCCATCAGGTTCCAAGCTCAGCGGGGAGTCTGCTTGAAGTTTCTCTATCACTGCCCTGCCACTCACTCAGACATGCTCTCTCTTTAAAGTAAATAAATAAGTTTAAAAAAAGTCATGTCGGCCACAGAATGCATGGAAATCTAAGTAATCTTAGAACATTGAAACTTGGGGAGTTTCAGGAGTGCCAGTTCTCTTTAGAGAGGTGAGGAACCCAATACCTAATTTATCCAGGATAGTTGCATTTTTTTATCCTTTAGAGATACTTATCCCCCTACCTGTCTCAATAGTCCATCTCAGTAATTTTCTACCTTTAGGGAAATGAGTTTGGTTATTTTGGCATCTAATATTTCTTATGCTCTTACTGTGCTGGAGGCCTTAGGTTAAATACTTTAAATGAATTGTCTGCAAAGTTGTGAGATCGTTCTTGTTCTCAGCTCCTTACAGATTAAGTGCAGAAACTAACATTTTGAGGGCACCTGCGTGGCTCAGTCAGTTGCACATCTGCCTTCGGCTCAGGTCATGATCCCAGGGTCTTGGGATTGAGTCCCACATTGGGCTCCCCACTCAGTGGGGAGTCTGCTTCTCCCTCTACTCCTTACCCCCTGCTTGTGCTCCCTCTCTCTCTCTCTCTCAAATGAATAAATTAAATCTTAAAAAAAAAAAAACTAACTAACATTTTGAGATAAGTGACCTCTGCAAGCTTATTAGAAAGTGGCAGAACCTCAACTCAAACTCTGATACCAGAGTCCATATTCTTAACACCAGCTTGGATTGTACCCCGTAGTGGAAATGTGGGAGTACTTTGTGTGGACCTAGCACTTTCTAAGCATTTCATGTATACCACGTCTTTAAAGCTTTCCCTTGGGGCGCCTGGATGGCTCAGTCATTAAGCATCTGCCTTAGCTCAGGTCATGATCCCAGGTCCTGGGATCGAGCCCCACATCGGGCTCCCTACTCGGCGGGAAGCCTGCTTCTCCCTCTCCTGCTCCCTCTGCCTGTGTTTCCTCTCTCGCTTTCTCTCTGTCAAATAAATAAATAAAATCTAAAAAAAATAAATAAAGCTTTCCCTTTTTTGATTTTTCTTGTCCTTTTGTTTGTTTGTTTTAACCTTGTCGGTCTTCAAAATAATGATTGTTTCTTACACTTCCGTTCTCTGAGCTTAAACAACTTCAGTTCTTTTTTTTTTTTTTAAGATTTTATTTATTTATTTGACAGAGAGAGAGAGCGAGAGCTCCCAAGTAGGCAGAGAGGCAGGTAGAGAGAGGAGGAAGCAGGCTCCCTGCTGAGCAGAGAGCCCGATGCGGGGCTTGATCCCAGGACCCTGAGATCATGACCTGAGCCGAAGGCAGAGGCTTTAATCCATTGAGCCACCCAGGTGCCCCAACAACTTCAGTTCTTTTTAACTTTTCTAGGGAGCTTTGCCAAATGTTTTGTCAAATAATAAATAAAAAACTATTAAAAAAGTGAAACTGGAGTGACTGTTAATTATAGTATAGCCAAAAGGTGACTTGTGGGATTTGTATATTCTTGGTATTTCTAAATCATATATCCAAGTGTTCATACCGATGTTTTTCATGTTTACATTCTGTGTGATTCAATTATGATCCATTTCTCAGCTTCTAACATAGACCTCCTATCTTTTCCACCATTTTTTACTGTTTTTTTCTGATTTTGTGGCTTTTATGTATTTGTCTGTATGTGTACTAAGTGGCAAATAAAGGAAGTAGATTTCATTTTCAATTTCTCTTTTTAGGACAAGGCCTGGAGAATGTCCATAGCGAAGACATCTGTAGACATTCTTAAAACACTATGTGACATCCAGAAAGGTAGATTGTCCCTCTCTGCCCTCATCTTGATTTTGTTCTGAAGCTACCCCTTTTCAGAAAGTAGCCTCAGTGACAGTCCTCGTCCTTACCTCTGGTTTTTCTGGCTTTATTTGTCTTCATTGATCCCACTCATTTTTTCCTCATGAAAAGTCTTTCTTGCTTTATTCTTTTGGTTGCCAGTATTAAAACAGCAGCATCTAAAACCAGGTTATCAACTTACATGCTTCAGTAAGCTATTCAAGGCTAGACTGGATTTCTTCAGTGCCTTGTACTTACTGCTCAGATTTCTCAGTTATCATTTGGTCATGATCAGGCAAAAACCTGTTTAAACTTGAACTTAAGTAAAACATTAACAAAGAAACACTCTTGGAGAAAAAAGCTACAATTTATTTCAGAAAAATTGTCATTTCTCTTATTACCCATAAATTTGTCTTTTCTATCTTCAGAAAGAATAATTAGATTTCTTTTTGTACTTAAACTCCCTTACGTCAGCTCCTGAAAAGACTTAAGAAAACCATAGCCAATTAAAATTTTAGCTTTTAAAAATTCTGATAATATGGGAATTTGAATGTCTGCTATAACTTAAAAAAATTTAATTGCAGATAATCTACAGAAAAAGGATGAATGTGAAGAAATCCTGAAACTATTTAAAGTTGTTGCTAGCTTACAGGTAAAGATGTTGGTATACTGAACATTATTACTTTACTAATTACATTACTAATCAGTGAATGTGACATAAACGATTAGTCTGTCCTTAAAATTTTCTCCACTAGCCTTCAGGAATTTTAAATACAGCATAATGGTTTTCCTTTTCTCTGTCTCTGTCATTTAAAAAACAACCTTCTGGAGGTATAATTCATATACCATACTATTTGTCCATTTAAAGTGTATAATTCAGGGCACCTGGGTGGCTCATTCGGTTAAATGTCTGCCTTTGGCTCAGGTCATGATCCCAGCGTCCTGGGATCAAGTCCTGCATTGGGCTCCCTCCTTGGCGGGAAGCCTGCTTCTCCCTCTCCCTCTGCCCCTCCCCGCAGCTCATGCTTTCACTCTGCTCTCTCTTTCAAATAAATAAAACAAACAAACCAAAAAAACACTTCCGTGAAAAAAAGTATAGAATTCAGTGGTTTGGGTATATTATTAAGTTTTTGTAATTATGGCAACAACACAAAATTTGTCATTTCAACCATTTTTCAATATATAGTTCAGTGACATTAATTACATTCATAGTGTTATACGATCTTCAACACTATCTGCTTTTCATCACCTCTTTATGCATTTTATCCATTTTCACCCATTAAGCAGTAGCTCCCCACTCCCCTTTCCTCCCAGCCCCTGGTAACCTCTGATCTACTTTCTGTCTCTGAATTTGCCTATTCTGTATATTTCCTATATAAGTAGAACCATACAATACTTATCCTTTTGTGTCTGGCCTCTCTCAGGCAGCACGATGTTTTCAGGGTTCATCCACAGCGTAGCAGGTTTCAGTGCCTCGTTCCTTTTTATGGCTACATGTTCCACTGTAAGGATGGACCCCATTTTATTTATTCCTCTGTTGATGGACCCTTGGGTTGTTTCTCCTTTTTGGCTATTGTGAGTAGTGCTGCAATGAGCATGGTGAGCTAGTCACCTGATCCACGACTCAGACCACACCTGTCTAACCCCAGTACCCTTGCTTATTCTATTTGGCCGCTGTCTCAGCAGCAGGAAACAGTTAAAGTAAGATTACTGAAAATTAAAAAAAAATATATATATATATATCCTTTAAAAATCATGAAATACATTGACTGTACACAGCAGCTGCATTCCTTTGGGAAAAGATACACATTGGAAAAAGAAAACTGGGTGCCTGGGTGGCTCAGTCGGCTAAATGACTGCCTTCGGCTCAGGTCCTGAGCCCGGGGGCCTGGGATTGAGCCCTGCATCAGCCTCCCCCTGCTCTGTGGGGAGCCTGCTTCTCCTCCTCCCTCTGCCTACTGCTCTCCCTGCTTAGGCTCTCTCTCTCTTTTTGTCAAATAAATAAATAAAATCTTTAAAAAAAGAGAGAGAGAGAAAGAAACCTCTTGGTTTAATCACTTCTATGTTTATCTTTGACTAGATTATATATGGATGATACATAATTCAAAAGGTTTTAAAAAATGGTTAAAATGGCAAGTTTTATGTCATGTATATTTCACCACAATGAAAAATAAACTTACTAAAATTCTGTACTGCATGTGGTAAACAATAAGGCATTCATTCTTGGATCAAAAAAAAAAAAAAAAAAAAAGCTTAAAGGAAACAAGTCTTCCTTCTGTCCTGACACTCCCGGCTATTCAGTTTCCCACGTTAGGTGCCACCACCGGCACCAGTTTCTTGTGTATTTTTCCAGAGACGTCTATGGCTATATAAGCAGAAACATTTCTGTGATTCCTAGTAAGGCAGGAACTACGACACATAACGAATCTTATCTGCAGTAAATATAGGAACTACTGTATTTATTTCTATCAGTATTTCTACATGATGCATCCCCTTTGGGAAAGATCACGAATATTTTGGGGAAAACATCAGTTTCGAAATTTTATATTTTATAAATATTGACTGCACCACAGATCAAGTTACGCAGCCATCATAAATAATATTTGTGGTGAGGCACCTGGGTAGCTCAGTCGGCTAAGCAACTGGCTCTTGATTTCGGCTCGGGTTGTGATCTCAGGGTCGTGGGATGGAGCCCCAAGTCAGGTTCCGTGCTCAGCAGGGTCTGCTTCTCTCCCTCTGCCCCCACTTCCCCGGCTCACACGTGCTCTCTCTCTGTCTCTCAAATCTTTAACTGACTAATTTAAACCTTTCGAATTATGTATCATCCATGTATGATCGCTCTCTCTGTCAAATAAATAAATGGGAAAAACAACACCAGCAACAACAAACAGAACGTCTAGGGGTGCCTGGGTGGTTCATCAGAAGAGCATGTGACTCTTGATTCCAGGGTGTTGAGTTTGAGCCCCACGTGGGGCCTAGAGATTACTTTAAAAAAAAGAAGGTCTGATTCACTGTCGCTACTTCTTGGTATCCTTCCATGGGCCTCTGGGATTTTTTTATTGGGTCAGAAAAACAAATTCTAGGTCTGGAATTAGCAGCCGGCCGGGAGTTATTACAGAAAAGAACAAAGCTGGGTTCTTCGAGCCACCAGCATGGAATCACCCAAATCTAACACGTAATCTGTCCCTCCTGCTCTTCTGGGCTCCCCTACAACAGAGAGTGATCTGACAGTGAGAAAATCCCGGGTTAAGATGGCTTTTCCTATTTTCTAAACTTTTTAATAACACTGCAACTTTCATAACTTGAAATAGGAAGTCTTAAATCTTTAATTTACAAGGGGATAGTCTTTGAGGAAGGAATAAGGTGAGGTTTGAGCCTCGCCCGTGGTTTTTAACAACGGATGAAGTAAACAGATGCTGTCCTGCTTTCCTTGCCAGGAGAACTTCGAGGTCTTCCTGCCCTTTGGAGATTACAGCAGCAGTGCCCTGGTGGCAGAGCTCCGGGAGCAGTACATCAGAACTCACGAAGTCACACAGACCCGGCAGAAATCCCGGGGCGCCACAGAGCCTACAGCGAGTGAGGGCGAGAGCCTCAGCGCCGAGTCCAAGCTGCACAGACAGGCGCTGGCGCTGCAGGTGTCCGCGCAGGAGCGGGAGGCCGAGCTGACCTGGAGAGCCTTAAGCCACGGGAACCTGGAAGCAGCGCTGGGCAGGTGCAGGTGAGCCCTAACCCTGTGCGAGCACGGCTTGTCCGAAAGGAGCCCTTGCTGCCGTGACTTCTGGGGTGACGGGGTCAGCCCAGTGACGTTTTCATTTTCATGGAAGTCATTCTTGGTTTCTCACTCTCAGAGCCTAGTTTGGACTTGGGGCTCAGAAAGTGGTAGCATAGAGGCGCCTGGGGGGCTCAGTCAATTAAGCATCCCAACTCTTGATTTTGGCTCAGGTCGTGATCTCAGGGTTGTGAGATCGAGCCCCATATCGCGCTCCATGCTGAGTGTGGAGTCTGCTTGAGATTCTCTCTCTGGCCCTCCATCCCCCCTCATTCTCTCTCTCTCTCTCTCTCCCTCTCTTAAAAAAAAAAAAGAAAGTCATAGCCTAGAAGGCAAATAACTAACATGGAGTCATTGAGTAAGCTAAGTGTTGAATTTAGGTTGGCTTTGCACTCCGACAGTTAATAGTGTTCCAAGTAAGTTTGAAGACGAAGCACTTTAGGTACCGTGAATACATCATGAAGACATTTTAAATGATGGTGGTGGTCGTATATTAATCCAAGAAAGGCAAATGCATTTGCTTTTGCTCTGCGTGCTCTAACTTCCAACACATCCTTTCTTCCAGAGACTTATTTAGGTATCACTGCAACGCAGACACCGGGAAATTGCTGTTTCTGACGTGTCAGAAGCTTTGTCACATGTTGGCTAACGATGTTCCGATGGCAACACCCGTCGGCCTCAATCTTCCTTCCGAAATACATGCTCTAGCTTGCCAAGCTGCCACCATCTGCAGCCCAGGTGACAAGACTTATAATATACATAGTTTTGTTTCATACTGGTCTCCCACATGCTGTCTCTGTACCGTTGGACGTTGCCGTAAGGACAAAAGATCATTGTCTCCATTTTATAAAGAGCCAGTTATAATCGATCCTCTACGGGGATTACTGTTTGAAAACATTTACAGGTATTAACAATGTCATTTCTGATTACTGATACTCACTTTGATGGGATTGTGAAATTCCTTGCCTCTCCATCTATGATCTTACTTCTCAGCCGAGCTTAAGAAAAACGTTGAACTGCGTTATTTAGGGTAGTCAGAGCTTTGTGGAAACTTTTCTCTCTACCCTGTGGCCTTCTTTAGAATTTCAAACGGTAGTTACTGGAAGATTGTTTTCATTATCCTAAACACATGAAATATTTGTGTAATGATTTTTCTCCATTTTCTTTCAGATTTTTTACTAGATGCTGTAGAACTCTGTAAATATACCTTAACGGCAGTAGAGCTTTCCAGACAGTGCCAAATGGATGACTGTGGAATTCTAATGAAAGTAATTGCTTTTGAATTTCTTTTCCTTAAACAAAACCCTTTCCCATCCTTTATGTACCACTCTTAAATCACTTGTGTGCTTACAAAAATACCGAGCCTAACTCTTGTGTTTTCCTATTTGAGCCTGGAAAACTCAAGGGCATGAGACCACTTTTCCAATCACATTTATGGACTAACTTTTTTTTTTTTTAAGATCTTATTTATTTATTTATTTATTTGACAGAGAGGAGAGAGATCACAAGTAAGCAGATAGGCAGGCAGAGGGGGGGGGAGCAGGCTCCCCGCTGAGCAGAGAGCCCAAGGCGGGGCTCGATCCGAGGACCCTGAGATCATGACCTGAGCTGGAAGCAGAGGCTCAACCCACTGAGCCACCCAGGTGGCCCTTTTTATGGACTAACTTAAGTTGCACTACCTTTTGAAATGTTGGGCCTTCAGCCAGGCATCTCTGAACATCATCCTTCTCTTAGAGTAACAATTTAATTTAAAATGGCATTATTATAAGCCACAGACCTGAAGAAACCGACTCCACGATTGGTTTTGACCCTCAAAACTGCATTTGGGTCTACTACATCTCTGCACCTGGGTTCTGCCTAGTGGAGGTGGAAGCTATGTTTTGAAGTGTATTTACTTGTGTCATTTCCATGTGGTTTGGTACTCAGACTTCCTTCGGAACTCACAAAGATCCATATGAAGAGTGGTCTTACAGTGACTTCTTCAGTGAAGATGGGATAGTACTTGAGTCACAGATGGTGCTCCCGGTTATTTATGAATTGATTGCATCACTTGTGCCTCTCGCTGGTAAATGTCACTTGTGTTATTATTTTCCGTGTATTTCTGCCTTAGGCAAGTTTCAACTGCAGAGGTTTGAAACTTGAACTCCACACAGTAATATGGTGAGTCTTGCAGGCATAATGCTGAGCAAAAGAAGCCAGACACGAAAGAAGACATACTGTCTGATTTCATTTACGTAAAGTGCAAGGACAGGTGACAAGGGAGCCGTGCTGTTGGACATCAGGGGAGTGGCTGGTTAGGTTACCCTTGGGGATGGGTAGTGACTGCAATGGGGGCCAGGGGGGCTTCGAGTGCTGGTAAGGTTCCGTTTCTTAGTTTGGGTGCTGTTATGTGGATGTACCCACTTTATCAGATTGTACGCTCATCCGTGTATTTTTCTGTATACACTTAAAAATATATTTTTTAAAGTGGCAGTTTGCTTTAGGACATTATTTGGTAATAGCACAATATTTAAATATCTCTTGGATTTTGAGCGAGTTATTTAGTGTTGTGTACTTTACTCTCTTTTGTAGAAAGGAAGAGACATCCTTTGGATTCCACAAGTTTACCATACTGCTCTATTAATGAAGGTATTTGACGTCAGAAATGTACCCTATTGTGTTATGATTTTATAAACACTACAATACGGAAATTCCATGAAATCTTGAATATGAGTCTGCCTTGATGTTCTTGATGTGGTTACTTCGTTATTACTGTTACAATGTTCTTCTTCCAGAAGGTCAGGAAAGTGAATCATTTAGCTTATTATAGTAACTTTTATGTATCTGTTCATAGATCTTGCTCTTCCCAATAGAGAAGTGGGTTTTTTTCGGCTAAGGAGTTAAGCATCTCAGACAAATTACAATCAAACTTAGTTGTTTTCTGGCCTAAATCAAGCCCATGTTAGTTCTCTCGTTTACTTACTTTGAGAACCAAATCTATGAACATCATCTCCATTGAAGATGTAGATTGTCCCTGGAAACAATTTTCAGTAATACGATCTTTCTTTCTTTGAAAAAAATCTAAATGGATTAAAATACTGTTACTGAAATAAAATACTTTTGTCATTTCACAGGAGACAATCTTATTTTACCTATTATAAACTCCATCTCTGCCCTGCTCCAGAACCTTCAAGAATCTAGCCAGTGGGAGCTGGCCCTAAGATTTGTTGTTGGTTCATTTGGTACCTGTCTTCAGCACTCTGCATCAAGCTTCATGGATGCCAGTCTGAGTGGAAAGGTATAGTTTGGAGAACAAACGCTTTCACTGTGGTCGAGTATAGATACAGAAGCACTGCCAAACGAAGGAATTTGGAGTCTGCATTTTCTCGTTTGGCTCTGAAGCAAGGACATTGATAATTTGTCAGATTTAAGAAACATTTGTTGAGCAGCTACTAAGATTTGGGTACAGTTCAGAGTTCTTGCGCACTTTGCATACTCAATATTTACAACAACCCAGCAGACTGAGGGAAGTGAAATCAGTTGCCTGAGATTTTGGGTTGCAGTGGTATGTCATCTTTTCCCAAACCCAGTGACCCCATTAGGTCGAAACTCTATCTGCCCCGCTGCATTCAACTCCACCACCCAGCGCCCCCCACCCCCTGCCCGTAGTGGTCAGCCATCGTAAATGAAATGCCAGCGCATTTTGCGTATAATGGTGAATTTTCGAAGTTCCTTAATATTTGAGGAAAGTTTTCGGAATGATGCATAGATAGAAATGGACCTAAAGATTCTTTTGTTCTTTTCTAAAAGCTGTTTGGAGAGGCCACATTAGTTAAGT
Source organism: Nasua narica (assembly GCA_028533885.1). NCBI lineage: Eukaryota > Metazoa > Chordata > Mammalia > Carnivora > Procyonidae > Nasua > Nasua narica. Next base: position 5,183,699 of record CM052808.1, on the reverse strand, counting down.
CAAAGCATGTTGTTATGGAATTGAAAGAGAAAGCCGTTACATTTATCAGGGGAAATGCTACAACATTACTGCACAAAGTGAGTATCTGTACTTGGCAAGCTGGCTCTCACTCTTTTCTTGTTTCTCTCTCTTCTGGTTGCTTCTGACCTCTCAGTGAGGATCCGAGTGAGGGGAGGGAAGGGATGTTGGGGGTTTGAAGGGAATGGTGGGATTGCCGTGCGGGGAGAAGGAAGTCGGAGTTCCACGCCATCTAGAACTTATTCAAGTTTGTTGCCTTAAATGTACGATAACGATAAAGGATGCGAAGACGAAGCAAACAAGTTAGAACTGAGCTACTCTAACTAAATAACTTTTCGTGAGACACTTATTCTTTCCTAGGGTCTGTAATCAAATTCAGTAACAAGCCTTCAGAGACCAAATTCTGTTTTGTTTGTAAAGAAGGTTCTTCTCCTGATGCTTTCTTCTGATAGGTGTTTAATTGTCGTCTCGTGGATCTTGACTTGGCCTTGGGTTACTGCACGCTCTTACCCCAAAAAGAAGTGTTTGAAAATCTCTGGAAGCTCATCGATAAAGCATGGCATAATTACGACAAAATTTTGGTATGGCCTAAAGGAAGCACAGCCTCAGTTCCCGAAGTATTAAAACATTTAGGGGAAGAAATGAAATGGCTTTGCCCTCAGATCTTAAAGATTTAAACAAAAGAAATGTCAAGCTTATTCATTTACTTTCTACCAGCTTTTCCTTGACGACTGTGTATGTAGGTTATAAGCATTGCTCAACTGGAAGAATTATATTTTTTATTTCTTAAATCTGCATGTAGCCATAGAACTGGACTTCTTATAATTACCCTAGTGTATTTGAAATCTTAGACCCACAAGCCAGTTCTTTTTGTAGGACAAATTTAACAGATGCAAAACTTCTCTTCGATGTTGTTTGTTTTAAAAATTTGCTTTTTATGGGGGTTTTGTTTGCAGGATAACCAAAATTTGGCCTTTTCTTTGAAGGAAAGCCAGACTAAATTTATGGCACCGTACTAAAAGTTGAATGACCTAACTATTATATGAATAATGACTATGTATCAAGCAATATGTAATATTCCACCCTGTTATCACAAAGAGAGGTTGTGAATTTTGTTATTAGGTTTCATCTAAAAGGTGTAAGAATGTATTCCATTTGCAACTGAATTTTATATTTTAATTTTTTAGGCAATATCTCTGGTGGGCTCTCAGCTGGCCAGCCTCTATCAGGAAATAGAAACAGAGCTTAAGTTCCGTGAGCTCAGTACTGATGCCCAGTGGGGTATTCGTCTTGGCAAACTTGGTGTGAGTATTGTTTGGAGTGCCATGAAGTTTCATCCATTCTGATGATTTTCCCCCAGGAAAACGTAAAACAAAGATCTCATTGTCCGTTTCTTCAGAGAAAAGATGTATATTGTGGACTCACAGATTTTAGTTATATTAAGTATACACATTGGTGTTTTCAAAGATATAAGAACCATTGGCTTCGTTTCCTGTTTTCCGTATTTTTAAGGAAACTAGAAGGGGCTTGACATTTTTATCTGCTCAGCTTTCTCATTCATAGAACTATATCTAATATTAAGATCGAAGGTGTTTCAGACCTAACCTTTAACCTCATACTTCTGTGCTGTGTTTGGTTAGAGATAATATCAGTCAGGTATACCAAAGTTTAAGAACTCCTACTCAGGAAACATCATTTTTCACTTTGTAAAAACAAACGAAACCCTGTTTTCTTTACACTATGCATGAGAAACATTTTACCTTATTCGCAAATAGTAGGCTTATCAGGAATGTAATCACTGCAGAAATGGTATGTGTTTTGAAGCCTAATTTGTATGTAGTAATGGGACTGATAACCAACCACTTGACTGATGAAGAGCCCCAGGTTAGTGTGACTAAAGAGATATTGGACCTACAGCCAGATACACCTGAAATCACAGAATGATGCTCGAGTTGAGTAGGGTGATTAAAAAAAAAATAGTTGGAGGAGTCTAGAAAAATGTTTCTCTGTAAAAAGGCAAATCATTATGGTGTCCTTATTGTAGTACATTTTACTTTATTGGGTTTTTTTGTTTTGTTCTTTTTTTTTTTTTTCTAGATTTCTTTCCAGCCAGTTTTCAGGCAACATTTTCTCACCAAGAAAGACCTCATTAAAGCACTGGTGGAGAATATAGATATGGACACAAGCCTCATTCTGGAATATTGCTGGTAATTCTTTAAGCCTTAGTGGTACTTTTTGCTGTTAGCTTAACAAACTGGAAATCCTTACTCCAAGAACACAATTAAGAAAGAGGATTATTCTTTATGGTCCATGGACCTCTGATGTTTACTTTTGTTCATCCCTAAACTTAGTAAACCCCAGGACCAGATTAAATTCTTTTAAGTTATCACCCTTTAAATTTATTGCTAAATGTTTCCCAGACTTGCTTCTTTATGAGCAGCACGTGAGGCACCTGATCTGAAATACGGATTCCTGGGCCCCTCCCTGGTGGTTCTGACTCAGCAGATCTGGGCCGAGGCCCAGGAATCTAATCCTTAATTTCCACATGATCCCCATGTTCAGGAAGATTTGGGAATATTGTAAATGAACAATTGAATTTATAAATCAGATTAACTCAAGGGCAGGATCACCTTATTAAGACATAATGAAAAGTATGATTGATTTAGGGGGAATTTTTAAAAATAGTTTAATAAGTGAATAGAGAAAACGAAGACAATGTTTTGTTTATAGGTAACAGTTCATGGTGATGAGTAGGAATAAATACTATCTCAGGCGTTTATTTAATAGGATGACCAGTTTGCCGTCGCGTTATCAGTTTCAAAGTGCTTTCACACACTGCCATTTAACTTTTTACAATTTTTATTGCCTATTATCACCAATTTATGTGTGAGAAAACAAACCCATATTAGATGACCCACTCAAGGTCAAATAATAAGTGACTGCTTTTAAAATACTAATGGTGCTATAACCCTCATCCAGTTGGCGACAGATGAGTGAAGTCTGAGTTACTGTTAGGAGCACACTTCCTCACCAGGCAGGTACCCAGCTCTTCCTGTGGACAGAGGAGAGGGTAGTGCAGACCCTGGCTGCCACCATCCCGAACCTGCGACTCAAAGGCTGTAGGGTGCTCGTACCTCTAAGCAGCTCTGACTAACTGTACTTTGAAATAGCAGAACCGTGCCATTCTTCAGTTTGGACTGCTGCAAATCCAGAATGGGGTGCACACACTACCTTGTTAATTAATTTGAACTCCTGGTAGATTTTCGCGTGTGGTTTTGTCGCACCGAGCCCTTTTCTGCAATGTAAACAGCTAGGAGAGTGTCAAGTTCATTTCACATTCTTGTTGTTTGTGTGGCATTGATGATGATAGCGACACTTTTACCCCAGAGAGTCCAGCTGAATAAATTTAGATGGCCTGTAGAGTTTCAGGGAATGACTTTAAAAAATGGTCCTACTTAAAGCTTTTCTTGATATTTCAGTTATTCTGTGCAGCAGATTAAACTATCATCTTATTAATAGGGCTTAAGACATTGGAATTGTCTATATCAACCTCATTCTTAATTTTTTAAAGTCTTTATTAGTTTTCTGATTCAGATGGAACATACTAAAATCAGAGTTCCACATAGTCTCACCCTTCAGAAATAATTACTGTTAAAAGAGTTTGGCCTCTATTGTTCTTTTATTTCCCCTATGCAAATACTAACGTGCATTCTTTACATTCCTCAAAAGCAGAATCATACTTTAGAAACCATTTTGTAGTATGCATCATTCACTTAGCAGGATGTCTTACAAGACTGGCACATAGAGTCCTCCCCATAGCTCTTGAACTCTGGTATTCCTTTGTATGAACAGGTTATTTAACTAGCCCCTTATTGACGGATGATTGAGTGGTTCTCAGCTTTTAAATATTACAACCAGTTGTTGCAGTGGACATCCTTATATGTGTATCTTGGCTACTCTTGTGAAATGTATGAAAGTGGAATTGCCCCATTAAAGGAATTAAATATTTTCAATTTAATTACAAATTTCTCTCCAGTATTGTGCCGTGTCAACATGGCCGCCAAGAACAAGATCTGATTTTTTAAAGGCAGTAATTAACTCTGATGACAGGTAGATGATCTGATAATGAGGCCGGGCAATGAGAGGGTAATTGGAGTCCAGTGATGGTTCGTGACGGGGAGAAATCCTGTGGAAACTCACGCACACGGGGAAGTGAGTGTGTAATGGAATACTTCTTTTAGCGCCTTTCAGTTGGACTGTGATGCAGCTCTTCAGCTGTTCATCGAAACACTGCTCCACAACACCGGTGCCAGCCAGAGCCAGGGAGACACAAGCATGCAGCCCGCAAAGCAGCAGCACCCCAAACTCCTGGCCAAAGCCCTGGAAATGGTTCCTCTCCTGACGAGCACGAAAGATTTGGTCATCAGTCTTAGTGGAATACTCCATAAGGTAGATGAACGGGAAGTGAATGTATCGGGTCACATCAAACATCCCTCCTACCCTTAGCTCGTTTCCTGACATTGAGCAACAAGCTGGAAATGCAAGTCCTATAGTTTTTAAAACTTTTAATTTTAATGATTTTAGATTTCTATCTTTTTAATAGTTTAATACAGCAATTTTCTGGTCTTTTTTTTTCTGAAAATAGAAATAGCATTTTTTTAAAGATTTTATTTGTTTGTCAGAGAGAGATAGAGAACACAAGCAGGAGAAGCAACAGGCAGAGGGAGAGGGAGAAGCAGGCTCCCCGCTGGGCAGGGAGCCTGATGCAAGACCTGATCCCAGGACCCCAGGATCATGACCCAAGCCGAAGGCAGATGCTTCACCGACTGAGACACCCAGGCATCCCCAGAAATACTTTTTTTTTTTTTAAGATTTTAGCAGGCAGAGAGGGGGGAAGCAGGTCCCTGTTGAGCAGAGAGCCTGATGCGGGGCTGGATCCCAGGACCCTGAGATCATGACCCAAGCTGAAGGCAGGGGCTTTAACCCACTGAGCCACCCAGGAGCCCCTTTTTTCAGATTTTTTAAAATAGTAAACATTCAAAAAAATAAATAAATAAATTAGTAAAAGAAAATAGTACACATTCTTTGAAAAGATCAAACTAGAGAGAAGTATAAATCAAAAAGTGAAATTTCTCTATAACCCCATTCCCATAGATAAAAATGTTAGTAGTTTGAGAACTATCTTAGGCTAAATATCCTATCCTGAGATAGGAAAAAGAGAGTACTCTTTTTCACTTAACATATTGTGATTACATGACAATATACATACATCTGTCTCATTTTTGGCAGATATGTATTATTCCACTGTGTGGATGAAACAAACTGTATTTAATCAGGCCTTTGTGGATGAAGATTTAAATTGTTTGTACATTTCACTATTGTAAGTTACAATGAGTGTCTTCATATATATACATATTTGCCCTCTTGTCTGTTTTCTTAGGAGATCTTTATGAGAATTGGAACTTTCAGGTTGGAGGGTAGTTTCTTGAGGGAGTAAAAGTGGGTGGAAGTGTGAAGAGGATTATAAGACTACAAGAAATACTTCAGTTTTATATTTTGCCTGAAAATTAGCCAAAAATAGTATAGACTTGCTCAAAAGTTCTAGGTACTACAGAAATCATATTTCCACTTAGTTTAGTGTTGTTATTCTTGGGACTTTATTTGGCATTTAAGAAATGGGGAAAAAGAAGTAATGGTGTGTGGGCAGAAACAAAGAACATAGAGAATACTTCCTTTCTTTTTATGAACATATATAGATGCCACCCAATTAATTTTTGCATTTCGGTATATGATTAGAGCCAAAATGCAATCCTTTGAGAGACTTTTGCTTGGAGGCCCACACTTTCAGGTATGTCATTACCAAGAAAAGGTATATTTTTTCTGTCTTAAATGGAAGACAGAATTCTAATTTAAAAATCTTACAAGGATGCCCCTCGGTGGCTCAGTTAGTTAAGTGTCTGCTTTGACTCAGGTCATGATCCCAGGGTTCTGGGATTGAGTTTTGCATCAGGCTCCTTGTTTAGTGGGGAGCCCTGCTTCTCCCTCTGCTGGCCATTCTTCCTGCTTGTGTGCTCTCTCTGACAAAAAATAAAATCTTTTTTAAAAAAATAAAAAATCTTACAGATTATGAAATTTTGATATATTTATTCTTTCTAGATTTTTAGAACCCTAAGAACAACCTTCTTTTTAAAGTCACTTTGGGAATATTTTAAAGAACATTTGTTTATCGTGGTTGAACTAATAAAGAACTAATTCTGAGATAAGAACATTTCAGGGTTTTTTTGTTTGTTTTTGAGAGAGTACGTAAGCAGGAGTGGGGGCGAAGGGCAGAGGGTGAGGGAGAGAGAGAATCTTGAGCAGACTCCACGCCCAGTGTGGAGCCAGACACGGGGCTCAGGGCTCGATTCCGTGACCATGAGGATCATGACCAGCACTGAAATCAAGAGCTGGGTGCTTAACCGACTAAGCCACCCAGGTGCCCCCATTTCAGTTCATTTTTATTTATTTTATTTTACTTATTTTATTTTTTTCAAGATTTTACTTATTTGACAGAGAGACACAATGAATCAGGGAACACAAGCAGGGGAAGTGGGAGAGGGAGAAGCAGGCTCCCCGCCGAGCAGGGAGCCCGATGCGGGGCTTGATCCCAGGACGCTGGGATCATGACCTGAGCTGAAGGCAGATGCTTAACTGAGCCACCCAGGCACCCCTCAGTTCATTTTTAAAAGAATAATCTAACACCATAGTGCAGTGATATTTTATATTTGTAATCTGTATTGATGACCATAATTGAATAAAACCATCTCCTGGCCTGATCATCTTCTTAAGTTTTGATATATTTTTACTTTTATATAGTTGGATCCCTATGACTACGAAATGATTGAAGTCGTCCTAAAAGTTATAGAAAGAGCCGAAGAAAAGATAACCAACATTAATATTAATCAGGTAGAACTAATATATTATACATTTAAAAATTACCTTTATAAAAAAAAATTTACCTTTATGCTTCTTTTTGGATCATTTACAAAATTGCAGTCACATAATATCTTTCTGGACTATCCTTTGTGTTTCCCATTTTATTCCTGTCCTCTTTGCTGAAAGGGATACAGAAGTAAAAAGACTTCTCATGCTCTCTATATTTTATCATTTATGTGAATCCTATTTTTGCTTTCCTAAAGTAATTTAAATTTGTCCAAGAGCATGAAGTCACTAAAGTACTGATTTGGAAGAATTAAAGCAAAATTTTTGTGATTCAGAAGGAAAAAAAAAAGTATGTGGGACCTAGAGTTAGATTCTACTTTCTATATTAGTAGGGAGGACTGACTCAATCCTAGTGCTTTCAGTAACTTCTTAGTCTTCTCTGAATTTTGGTCACAGTAGCTTTTATCTCTTTTCAAATTGGGTTTTAAAAATTAAAAGACAGTGGGTTGATTCAAATAGTTTTACAAGCCCCCAAAAATATCAGATATAAGCTAAAGAGACGTAAGGGATATAGAGGGTTAATTTTAGGTGAACTGCCTATGTATTTAAAATGAAATCAAGTATTTTTGACATCTGTCAGACTGTTCAAAGAGGGCATGGAGAACTGTCGAACTCATAAACATCCCACCACCAACAAGGTTCCATTAGTTTCTCCGCACATAATTTTTTTATTCATCGTGTAAATTATGGTTTTGTTTAGAAGGATAACCTTAGAGGTAAAACTACAAAAGTTTTGTGTACCTTTATGGAAACAAGACCATCTCAGGAATGGAAATCCATGATGCTATCAAGTCAGACAATTCAGAATCAGGATTGGTTTAATCTCACAGGAAATTACATTTGTATTTTAATATAGGCATTGAGTCTTCTGAAACATTTGAAATCATACAGAAGAATATCTCCTCCAGTGGACCTAGAATATCAGTATATGTTGGAGCACGTGATAAGTTTGCCATCAGCTGCCCAAACTAGACTGCCTTTTCACCTAATATTCTTTGGCACAGCACAGAACTTCTGGAAAATTCTCTGTATGTTCCTTAACTTACGAGTATTAGTGAATAGCCAAAATTTTTTTTTTCTTAAGGAAATCATATTCTTCTTGTTTCCTTTTTAGCAACAGAACTCAGTGAAGAATCTTTCCCTACGCTGCTCTTAATTTCTAAATTAATGAAGGTAATGGGTTGAGACTTTGGTAAGATGTATCTTTGTGCCTTCTGGTTAACTCAGACCCTGTATAGAAGGATTTTGTGCTGCTTTCAGGTAAACCTTTAAAGAGGTGCCTATAAATCAGCCTTAACTTTTCTTTTCCTCTTTTTGAAGTTCTCTTTGGACACCCTGTATGTGTCTACCGCCAAGCATGTTTTTGAAAAAAAACTGAAGCCAAAGCTCCTGAAGCTAACCCAAGCTAAATCCTCAACGCTGATTAACAAGGAAATAACTAAGATCACTCAAACCATCGAATCCTACTTATTGTCTATAGTTAATCCAGAGTGGGCTGTAGCTATTGGCATCAGTCTTACCCAGGATATCCCAGAAGGTATTGGATTCTTCCTCTAAATGGGCTCAAAATGGTTGGCTTGTTGTTTTGAACTTGCAGTTAAAAAAAATAAAAATAAAAATAAAAAAAGGACTTCTCTATCTCTAAGGAGAGGCATTTAAAACTATTGATGGTGGTTAAAAACGTTATGCGTGCCCTCTGTCTTCGTTTGGTGCATTGCTGACATTGTTAAAATTTGCTGAATGTTGAAAAGGCTCCAGTGAAGTCAGCAAAGCTCCCTCTAGCTTATTAGGGTGCAGGGATGGTGGGCGCTCTCCACCTTGTTGGTAGGGATAGAGATTGATCCTTCCTAGTGTCCACTCACTAATATCCCCTCATACTTCTAGTAATGAATCCTTACGTGTTCTTGCTTAACCAAACAAGCACACAAACACGGGCACGCACTGCCGTGTTTTTAGATGTAACAGAAGTTGAAAATAACTATTTTTTTTTACATGCTCATTTGTCAGGAACTTGTTTAAAAAATAGAGCATATTCACAGAACAGGATACTATGTAATTGACTTGGAAAGATATCCAACGAACCTATATAGTGAGAACAAGTAAACAGTATGTACTACATGTATGACCTTATCCCATTTGGGTTAACATGTGTGTATCTTTCTGTCTCATTTAAATTGTTTTTTTACTCTGAATTCACATTCTCATTTAAAAAACATAGCCTTTTTAATTTGACTCAAATTCATTTGTCTTTTTTTTTTAAGATTTTATTTATTTATTTGACAGAGAGATCACAAGTAGGCAGAGAGGCAGGCAGAGAGAGGAGGAAGCAGGCTCCCTGCTGAGCAGAGAGCCGGATGCAGGGGTCGATCCCAGGACCCTGAGATCATGACCGGAGCCGAAGGCAGAGGCTTTAACCCACTGAGCCACCCAGGCGCCCCACAAATACATTTGTCTTGATTAAAATTTGCTTATAAATCTCTTTGTCTTTTCAGGTTCCTTCAAGATGTCCAGCTTGAAATTCTGCCTGTATCTAGCCGAGAGATGGCTCCAGACTATCCCATCTCAGGTGTGTCTGACCTGCCAGGCCGAAGGCCCCTTCCTCTCTCTTTTCACTTAACCTGTGCTCCCCTGCCGTCCCGCATCACCCCGCCCCGGGGATGGGCATCTTGGAGGGTTGGGTGCCTAAAATGGAGAATGGAGATTACAGTTTGTGTAGCTACGTAAGGACGCCAGTAAGGCAGGGAGGGACCTTGATTGATAAAGTTGGACTCTTCGCCTCTCCTGAGGTTTAGAGCGTAAGAGTTTCTTTTTGCTTGTGATTTTTTTTTTTTTAAAGGACGAAGCACGTGAAAAAGCGGAGGCTTTGCTGAAGAAGCTTCATGTTCAGTGTCGGCGGTCAGGCACTGAAGCCGTGCTCAGGGCCCACAGACTGGACTCGGCGGAGTGTCTGAGAGTCATAGGGAAGCCCGCACATCTCCTCGTCAGTCTGTACGAACACCCGAGCATCAGTCAACGAATTCAGAACCCGGCCGGCAAAGGTTATCCCGGTGAGGGCAACATGACGCTCGTCTTTCTGCTCAAGGAGAACCATCCTTTTGATTCCCGGTTATCTCGCATTGAAAACTTGGGTCTTTCTTTCTTTCTTTCTTTCTTTCTTTCTTTCTTTCTTTCTTTCTTTCTTTCTAATTCTTTATCTTGAATATCTCAGATATTCACACGGCCGCCAAGGAAATTGCCGAAGTTAATGAAATTAATTTGGAGAAGGTCTGGGACATGTTGTTGGAGAAGTGGCTGTGCCCGGCCACAAAGCCTGGGGAGGTGAGTCTGTTCTCCGGGAGGGTCTCTTGTTCTGTCTGTTGTCCCACGCTAACAGAACCTTCTAAGGAGGAACTCAGTCTCTTGGAACCAGGAACAATGGCTCCTCTTTGATACCTTCTCTTATTTGATGAGTTCTAATGAGGTTGTTTACTTTTTCATTTAAATATCGTTTTTTTTTTAAGATTTTATTTATTTATTTGAGAGAGGGAGAGAATGAGTGGGTGGGGGTAGCGGCAGGCAGAGAGGGAAGCAGGCTCCCTGCAGAGTAGGGGGTGCCCGACATGGGACTCGAGCCCAGGACCCTGGCTGGGATCATGACTTGAGCAAAGGCAAACGCTTAAACGACTGAGCCATCCAGGCGTCCCTCATTTAAATATTGTTTTGCAACAATTTTACCTTTTAAATGGTGATTCTAGATGAACTCTTGTATAAAAGAAGTGGCCTGTTCTTAGAGTCATGTGATTTAACTTTATATTTGAAATCATTTTATACAGAAAAGTTGCAATAGTTGAAAAGAATTCCTGTATACCCTTCACCCAGCTCCATCAATGTTTAACATTCTTCCATATTTGTTTCACCCTATGATATACACACACACACACACACACACACACACACACACACACACAATATTTTTCTGAACCATCTGAGGATGAATTGCCTATGGCATACTCCTTTACCCCTTAACAAGTCTGTATTTCCTGAGAACAAGGCTTTTCTCTTACACTTGATCTTAGCCAAAGTCTGAGAAGCGATAACAAGGCTTTTCTCTTTATCAAAATTGGATAATTAGATCAATTATCAAAATTAGATAATTGAAAATTGATACACTATTTATATACCACAAACGCAGGCTCAAATCTTTGATCCGTATTCAACGTAATGAATTGTCCCAATAATGCTCTTTAATAGCAATTTCCCCTCCCCACTCCTTCACTGGGATCAGGATCTATTCTAGGACGAGTCATTGCATACATTTGTCATGTCTTTAGTCTTTTTTTTTTTTTTTTTTAGTCTCTTTTAATCTAAAACAATTCCATGGCTTTTCCTTGTCTTTTATGACACTGCTATTTTTGAAGAGTACAGGCCAGTTATTTTGTAAGGTGCCCCTTAGTTTGTGCTCATCTGATATTTCCTCATGATAAAATTCAAATGATGCAGTTTGTGCTAGAATCCTGCGTAAGTGATGTCGTGTCTTTCTCACGGTGTGCCATATGGAGGCAGGTGATATCTATTTGCCCCAATAAGTGATGTGAATTTAAATAACTTGGTTACGATGTTGTCAGTGTCTCTGTTAACGTAGTTATACTGTATTTCCTTTTGTAACTATTGGGGGAGGTGTTTGGAGACAATTTAATAACTTGCTTCTCTTGAAACTCCTTTCCCCACCACACATATAACCTGATTTGGCATCTGCTGATGATACTTACTCCAGCCTGTTTTGACTACGTGGGATATTGATGTTTCTAAAGGGCACCGGCCAGTTGGTTTGCAAAATGTCTCAGTCTCACAATGTTTCTTGTGATTAGATTCAGGTTGTGTCTTTTTGGCAAGAACACCGTATAGGTGCTATGTTCTTTTTAGTGTGTCACATTGGGAGGCACATAGTGTCAGTTTTTTAGAAATAGTGTCATTAACATCTGATTTTATGCTGGGATTCAGCAGTCCAAATGCAGAATTTTCTCTGCTGCTTCTATGTTTTCAGGCAGAACTCAACCAGAGAAACTTCCTCTATCCACCTGGGCAGATATGCTTGGGAAAAAATCTGTTTGTAAACAAATACTGCAACTGAAGTGACATTAAGTTTTTAATTAGTTTTTATATCCCTTGGTATTCAGTGTAACAAGTATTTCTTATTGTTTATGAAGAGCAAGGACTATGCTTTATTGGACACTGTTAGAAGCAGAGGTAGGCCACATAGAATCTGGTGGACTCAGAAACCAGCATGTTTTAACTTTTATGTAAATTTAGAGAGCTGAACGAAAGCAGTTGAGGCCAGGAACTGTGTCTGTACTTAGCACCTTGAACATGGCGTTGTAAGTCCTAGTAAATCTATACTGAATTACTGAACGACTCATTTAAAATCCATGGAGTCCTTTCCTTTTAAAAAATTATCCAATGACTCTAAGCACCAGGAGGACAGGGACATTTGTTCTGTTCACTCAGGCCACCCTTGTGCCCAGAATTGTGTCCGGCACACAGTAAGTGCTCGGTAAATATTTACTGAGTGAATAAGTGTGAGGAAACCCCCTTCTTTTTTTTAAAAAAAAAAAGGATTTTATTTATTTATTTGAGAGAGAGAGAGAGAGAGAGAGCATGAGTAGAGGGAGAGGGAGAAGCAGACTCCCTGCTGAGCCAGGAGCCCCTGATGCGGAGCTCGATCCCAGGACACTGGAATCATGACCTGAGCCTAAGGCAGACGCTTAACCATCTGAGCCACCCAGGCGCCCCAAGAAAGCCCTTTGTAAAGGAAAAATCTTTTCATAAAATGATGGATTCTATTCTAATTTCTTCTATGTAAACATAATTCTGTATATTGGGTTTTTCTTTCTTTCTTTTTTTTTTTTTTAAGATTTTATCCATTTATTTGACAGAGAGAGACACAGCCAGAGAGGGAACACAAGCAGGGGGAGTGGGAGAGGGAGAAGCAGGCTTCCTGTCAAGCAGGGAGCCTGATGTGAGGCTTGATCCCAGCACCCTGGAATCATGACCTGAGCTGAAGGCAGACACTTAACGACTGAGCCACCCAGGCATGCGGTTTTTCATCTGATTGTGTTAGCTTCTATAGTCAACAAACTTTCTATAGTTTTTTTACTTTTTTTTTTTCACTTTTTCAAAGAAACCGTCAGAATTATTTGAACTTCAAGAAGATGAAGCACTACGAAGGTACTCTTTCTTTACTTACATGTGCCTTTATCTTGTTGCCCAGTAGAAATCTTACAATAAATCTGTCAGAGGTTGGTTTTGAAAAGACTTTCTTCATGTAACTTGGGTCAGAGTCTTTGAGAAGAATCATTCCGTTGATATATGGCCATGAGTATGTACAACTGTCTCCAGTGGAACATAAGAAACAACCAGATCCAGAATTTCTGAACCCTCAGTGAGTCCCTACTAATGTTGAGGGTTCCTAAAATACCTTTGGCAGAGAAAGCACCTCAGGCAAAGGAGAACTCTCTTATTTGCTAGGACTCTGACCCCTCTTACCCTGGTAATCTGGGCTGGTTCCCATATGGGCCACCAGGATTCCTTTCCCCTTCTAACCTAAGACTGAGACCAAGGAAGGCACATTGGTTTCATCTAATGTGCTAAATCTGATTGGTCATGGCTTGCCGACTATATCTGGACCCAGATCAAAAAGGATGTGGCAATCCACTACTGATGCTTGGCACAGGCACAGGAGAGGGAGTGGTGGCATGCATGCCAGCTTTTTGCCATTCTTGCTCTAGACCAAAAGTAGGTCAAGTCACCTGTGAAGCCCTACATCAGCCTTGGAGAGATCTGATAGTGAGAGAGGATGGGGAATGGCAAACCCAAGAGAAGACTTTCTCCTGGTTTGGGCCGAGCTGGCTTACCACCTCCTCCATTCCCTCCTTCCCTGTGGGCCCCACCTTGTCCTTGCTTACTCTTTCCAACACAGGGCACCTTTGTCTAAGCAAGAGATAGATTCATCTTGCAAGGTCTAACTGAATCAGTCACAATGGAAAGTCTTAGAGGGAAACAATTCAAAGACAAGAAAAAATGAAAATCCCAAGGAGATCTCAAAGGGATACTTCATGCCAATTTTATAACTTCCTGCCTTTCCCACTGAAAGTTCCACCCTCTCCCTCCCTTGTACCCCACCCACCGTATCCATCTAATCTCCTCCAAAGGAGGCCAGTCAGGCCCGAGTCTAGAGGTTGAACACTTAACAGGTCCTGTGAATTAAAACAGAATTTTCCATGTGTAGTGTCCAACGTTCTTTGTAGCTATAGTTTGTATTAATTTCTTAAATAGAATTTAAATTGTTAGAGATTGACTAGCTGATAGATGAGAAGACTGAGGCCTAGCATTTGTTATTTTTATTATCTTTAGATATGATTAGAATTCAAGAAAAGCCTAAGCATCCATTAAAGGGAAAAGCAAAAATGCCTTTGACCCTTCAGGCCCATGTGTGGGAGGGCTAGTGACTTTTTCTAAGGACTATAAAATAGGTCTGTTGTTTGGGTAATCTATCACTAAATTAAAATCTAAATGGAATTTAAAATATTTTTTCCCCAGAGTCTTGTATCTCCTTCAGTCTCGTCCGATTGATTACAGTTCAAGAATGCTGTTCGTGTTTGCAACATCAGCTACAACTGTAAGCCTGAGACACGGAGTCAAAACTCATCTTTGCATCTCAGCTTAGCATTTTTTCCCTGCATATTTACCATGCTTGATATCATGAACAGATGATTAAGATAAAGCTCACTGACACACTTATTCAGAGTACTGCATAGCTTACTTCGGAATCAGGATTGTAGTATCTGCAAGCCGCATTTAGTGCCGGCTTCCGTAACATCCTGTCTGGCAAACTGAACCTTTCAGCAGTTCTCACAGTTGTCTGCCTTCACACTTATTAACTCCTGGGTGAGGCAGCATTCCTACAACCAGGGGCCCTGCAGGATGGGCTGCACCCTCCAGTCATGCCTCCCTCCCTCCCCACTAAACTTTAGCTACATGAAACTTTCCCTTTTCCCTAAAGGCAATGCCACCTCCTTGGCCTTCATGATTTTGCCTATGGGACAACTCCTGAGGCAGTTGGAACCGTGGGAGAGAAAGGGTGTAAAGCCAGGAGCCAAGAGGCAAATGGGTCTTGGACAGAAGGGAGAAAAGAGGAAAATCTGAGATACTGATTGTGTGTCCTCGGCAGCAATGGGAGTGTGGGAGAAACATCCCTTTTATCTTTCTTTGCATGTTAGCTTTTCTGATAGTCATTGCTTCAGATAAAAATGGCGCCCCATGAGAAGTGCCCAGGTCAGCCCACAGCTCAGTCATAAATGTGCTTTTCCCTGAAAAACCGGCCTTCTGCAGTATGCTCCACGTGTGCTTCCCATTTGGGCGCCCAGAACATTGACGAATACATTTTAATTAACGAATGTGGACTCAAGTGTGAACTCATCAATGTATTCAGGAGGTGAGGTTTCAGAAAATTAATTTTTACTGCTCCACCAACAACCTTGGTGAGTGGAAGTCACCTTTGCTATGCAGCGAGGAACACCGTGGCTGCCCCGGCAGCTGACTGTCCCTCCCCTGACGGGCGCCAGCCATTTTACCCGCCAGGGCAAGGATCAACACCATGTCGAGGCAAATAACATCGTAGCATCACTGTGAGAGTAGTTTTGACCCTTTCCCACTTGAAAGAGTCTGAGGGAGGCCCACCAGGGGTCCACGGACCCCACTCTGAGAACCACTGGCTCCCTAAGGGCAGAGACTGACAAATGTTTTTGTCAAATGAGGTTTATGTTATCTGAGCTGAAACTCACATATGCAGCCACAGCGTACACGCGCCTTTGCTCACCTGCCTTGGTTTACAGACCCTGGGCGTGCGCCAGCTGACGTTTGCCCACAGAGCACGAGCCCTCCAGTGTCTCCTATACTTGGCCAACAAGGAAACAATAGAATCTCTCTTCAAAAAGCCCATAGAAGAAGTGAAGTAAGTGGAGTTTTGTAAATTGCGTTAAGAAATTGGAAACATGGGTTGCCTGGTTGGCTCAGTCGGTGGGGCACGTGACTCTTGATCTGGGGTCATGAGTTGGGCCCCAAGTTGGGTGTAGAGCTTACTTAAATAAAAAGAAAAGACATAGGAAACAGATGGGTTCTTTGGAAGTGTACATTTAAGCCCCTCAGTTTGTAAGAGTGCATTAGAGTAGCCGTGTAAACCTATGTCCCCGCCATTTTGGCAAAGGGGACATTGGCCACTGAGAACATCTTGTTTCCCTAGTTTGAGGTATTTAGGAACTGAGTGTTTTCTTGACCTTGCTCCTACTGATTTCTTTCTACTATTATATTCAGTGAATATATTTAGAAGCCTAAAACACAGACATTTAAAAACAAAGAGGCCTAATATTGCCCTGTGGTGGCATTTATCTTAAATGTAAATGTCGTCTGTAAAAATGATTCCCATCAATGCCTCTGTTTTCCAGATCTTACTTGAAATGTATAACTTTTCTGGCATCATTTGAGACTTTGAATATCCCCATCACATACGAATTATTTTGCAATAGTCCTAAGGAAGGAATGATTAAGGGTCTATGGAAAAACCACAGCCACGAATCCATGGTACGTACTCGGAGTTGTGTGAGGATGGGGCCCCCCATCTTCTCGGATGCACTCGCATCCAGATGCCTGATGCCAGACAGACTCTTCATTCCTGGACAAGCCTACTGCTCTGAGACTGTTTCTCCTTTCCTATCCTGACAGGTGACACACAGCTTGGAGGGTCCCCTTCACCTCTGTCCCTGAAAGTGTAGGGCTTGATCCCCACCACCACCAAGAGGACACTTTTGTAGTCCCTTCCCAGGCCCTGTGTGTCCTCATCCAGATGGAGAGAAGAGACTGTCCCTGTGCCAGGAGGGGTGTTTGTCCTCTTCCTCCTCGTTGCCTGTGGGAATTCAGTCTCTGAGGCGGTTGGAGCCCAGGGTGAAAAGATTTTAGGGCCAACAGGCGAACTGCTCTGGGGTAGAAAGAGGACAGTGGGCAAAGTCCAGGATGCTGTTTGAATCCATGACAGCAAGAAAGAAAAAGTATAATCTTAGTCTCTTTTTTTT
>CM052808.1:5027898-5159974 GCA_028533885.1 Nasua narica | reverse complement strand
AAACAAACTAAGGGTTGCTGGGAGGTGGGGGGGAAGTAGGGATATGGACATTGGGGAGGGTATGTGCTATGGCAAATGCTGTGAAATGTGTAAGCCTGATGATTCACAGACCTGTACCCTGGGGCAAATAATACATTATATGTTAATAAAATTTACCTATTCCACGAAAAAAAAAAAAGAGGCTTGGTTACAACACAATGCTAATTTAACTTGTGATTGTAAGAAACTTTTGGGTATTAAATAAGGCCTTGGAATTTCACACATTTTTAATAATGATACCTGTTATTCTATAGATTAGAAATCTGATTCTGAATAATATCATAAGTAAGAAGGAGTTTGGGATTTTGGCAAAGACAAAATACTTTCAAGCGTTGAAATTGCACATGATGAATACCAACAACATCACTGACCTGGTAAACTATCTGGCAAGTGAGTTGAGGTAAGTAAGTTAATTAACAAACAAAAATAGCTTACTGTAGAATTTCCTTAAAATTTACCTTTATTTTGGAGGAAAAGATCAAACAGTTGCACGACTATCTGGTCGTAATGAAGGGCTCTGCATATCAAGCTACAGCATTACCACACACACCCACAGACTGGTTGTCCTCTAGCTCAGTCCCTTCGAACGTGAACTTGGAATCAGACAATCAAGTAAGCTTTCGGAACCCCCAGAACAGGTGTCTGACAATCCTGCTTTAAAACCCGAGTTACAGCTTTCTTCCTTAGACACTTGCTCAGAGAACTGGGGTCTTTTTTGTAATATCATTTTGCCAAGCTTGATTGTCTTCATTTTCCTGCACCCACAAGTTTAGAAATCAGCTGCTTGGGTTGGGAATGAATTTGGAAAGTGAAACGGAGAAGGGAGAAATGGCTGGCACTAGGGAATGGCAGCCCAGTGATCTTTCCTGGGCCACCCACACGTTTAGTCTGACTGTGTGAGCCACTCGGGATGCATCCCTTTCTCATTACCACGCCATGCATTTCCTTCTGCTTGTTTGCCACTTGTGATCCAACCAGAGCTACATGTTGTCATTTATAAACATTATTTTTTGAGATATAATCAATATATATACATAACACATGTGCATAGAGGCTACACGTATTTCAAGTATGCAGTTTGACCAGTTTTGCAGGTGATGGCCCTGCAAAGCCATCACCACAATCAAGATCGTGAACATATTTATCACCCCCCCTCCCCCGAGAATTTCCTCATGATGCTCTTTTTTCTTTCCGATTCCATAGTTTAGATGAAGCTTCAGTCTTTATAACTGAATATTCAAAGCATTGTGGGAAACCTGTACCGCCAGACACCACTCCCTGTGAAATTCTGAAGGTAAGGGCTGGCCCCCCCGTTACTTTGGTTCTAACCGGATACCGTTTATATTTTTAGGGTCTTGACATTGAACCAACTTGTTCTGATGTTGTGGAGATAAATGTATATTTAGGTGTAACTGTGTATATTTTTGTATTTTGCTTTTTGAATAAGTGGGTCCTAGACCAGAAATCAAGAGGCCATGATTCTACTCTCCGGGCAGTGTGGCCTCAGGCCAGTCGCTGAGCCTGTGCGGGATTTAGTTTTTGGATCTGGACCCCATGGTCTCTTGGATGCTTTCCAGCATTATAATTCCTCATAAAGTCTTATTTTTCATATTGAAGCAAGTGAAAAATTTCAAAAAGCATTGATTAATGTTGTACTTGGGCATTAATTCCTTTTAATTCTTCCCCTTCTTAATTACCAAAAACATATGTTCACTACAGGAAAAAAAATTGAGGGGCATCTGGGTGGCTTAGTAGGTTAAGCATCTGTCTTCAGCTCAGGTCATGATCCTAGGGTCCTGGGATGGATGCCCCACATCAGGCTCCCTGCTCGATGGGGAGCCTGCTTCTCCCTCTCCCTCTGCCTGCCATTCTCCCTGCTTGTGTGCTCTTTCTGACTAATAAATAAATAAATAAATAAAATCTTTTTCAAAAAGAAAATTTGCGGGCGTCTAGGTGGCTCAGTCGTTAAGCATCTGCCTTTGGCTCAGGTCATGATTTCAGCGTCCTGGGATCGAGCCCCACATCGGGCTCCCTGCTCAGCGGGAAGCCTGCTTCTCCCTCTCCCATTCCCCCTGCTTGTGTCCCTCTCTCGCTGTGTCTCTCTCTGTCAAATAAATAAAATCTTAAAAAAAAAAAAAAATTTTGCAAGGGCCAAAAACAAACAAAAAAACAAACCCTAGTCTCTTGAAATCTCACTACCCACAAATAGGATCACTGTTAACATTTTAGTATACATCCTTCCAAATGTTTTCATGTATAAAATATGCATATATTTTTTAAAAAGGTTTTATTTTATTTTTTAAAATTTTATTTATTTATTTGCCAGAGAGAGAGAGAGAGAGAGCGAGCAGGATGAGGGGGAGCGGCAGGCAGAGGCAGAGGGAGAAGCACGCTCCCCGCTGAGCAAGGGGCCCAGTGCAGTGCTCGATCCCAGGACCCTGGGATCATTACCTGAGTCAAAGGCAGACACCCAACAACTGAGCCACCCAGGCATCCCAAGATTTTATTTTAACTAATCACTTCACTCAACATCAGGCTCAAACTCACAACTCCAAGACCCAAGAGTTTCATGCTCCACTGACTGAGCCAGCCAGGCACCCCTAAAATTTTTTACTTTGATCATGTTTTCGTAGTTTTCGTAAACCTAATTAAATTATGTGTCTTTTTTTCCCTCCTTTGGTCCAGATCAGGCATGTTAAAATAAGCCTACATTTTGTTAACTTTCATTAATAACTTCCCTTGTACACTGCCAGTCTGTTGTGTTCAGTGGTATAAGATTACTTTTTTTAAAAAGGAGATTATTGATTCAGACAAATTTGTGGCCCTTAAAACGTATCTGTTTTTCTATAGCCCTATCTATCTAAATGCCAAATAATCTAATATATAGATCTTTAGCAATAGAGTTAAGTCTTCAATTTTATAGTTTAATCAGATTGTTTTCTATTGAAAAAAAAATAAATGACACTAATAAAAATGCTTCTATGCTTCTTCCCATTTAGATGTTTCTTAGTGGATCATAGAGGATCATCCAACTTTTTTAAGAAGAACAAAGGGAAGTTTGGAGTCTACTATTAACTAATCATATTTATTACAGTTTTAAAATTGTGCAATTGATATAACTTGTCAAATGTTAACCAACAAATAACAACTAAGGTGCTTCACAACAGTATGATTGTTGTGAAGATCCTAAAAGAACTCACATCTCGAATTAATAAACCTTTTCTTTACCAGTCACTTGTATCAACCTATGGACGCTATCTATCTTTTTGCACCCCATATGAAGGAAACTAAATGCAAAAATACTTTGCTCCCTCCACAAGATAAACAACTACTTATATCCTGTATCTTCATATGTAAATAAGAATAGTATCAATATTTTTTATGTAATTCTAGTAAATATGTATCTAAGTTTTGTTGCAGCAAGTATCAGTGGCCAGGCAGAAAACCAGAAACCACTCTCTAGCTATTTTAGGCAGAGAAGGATGGGATGCCAGGAATTGGTTACAAAGGTGTTAGGACTAAAAAACAACCGGGGGGGATTTGGGGGGCAGCGGGGGTCGACTAGAGAGGCAGAAGGGGACGGGGGTGTTAGTCGAGATCTGGAGACTGCTGCCACCCCTGAACTGGGCGCCCCCACTTTGCCACACTGAGTTGGGGGAACCGCTGCCCACAGTGGCCCTCGGTCACTCCCCTGCGATGGCTGCCACTGCCAGGCCACCACCAGAAGAGAAAAGAAGCAAGTCTTTGTTTTTCCCAACCCTCTAATTTCGTGCCAATGCCAAGAATGACAGAACCAAATCGGAACCCATCTGGCAGGGGGGTGGGGGAGGCGCAGTCCGCAGGCTGTCAGCTGCAGCAGTACGCAGGCTGGCCTGGGGGGGCAGTGTGGAGCTGAAAGCCCGCAGCCGCCCCCAGCACACCTCCGTACTCCGCCTCTGTAGTCTTTTTCTAGAGGAGTGTATAACTTGAATAAATTGAATTTTATCAATCAGAATGAGCTTCCCTTTGTTTTTCTAGTTGAGAAAAACATTTCTATACAGAATACTCAGTGTAGTGTTGTGATTAAAAACTTGGGCTTTGGGGGGTAAAACATCTGGATTTGAATCCTAGCTCTGTCCCATACTAGCTGTGTGAACCTGGACAAGTCATACAACTTCTCAAAGCCTTAGTTCCCTCATTTGTAAAACTTCCTAAGGATGTTTAAATGACCCTCCCCTTGCTCTGTTCTGGACATTCAGACTACACCAATGTTTTTCACAATGCTTTTTCCGTATTTGGGATTATTTCCTTTAGATGGATTCCCAGGAACAGATTCACCAGATCAAAGGGGATGAAGAACATCTTAAAAGCTCGTGATGCACATTGCCAGACTCCTTGTGTTTTGAAAGCTCTTCTTCAAAATGCCCATTCCCACCAGCAAGAGGCAGGTCTGCTCTCCCTCTTCCCCCTAACATGGACTAGTCTGACTTTTAAAAACTTTTTGCTAGTATTACAGGTGAAAATGGTATCTCACTATTTACGTCTGTATTTCTCTGATAATTATGCGATGGAACCTTAAGAAAACTACCTGACTGCTTTTGAAAGCAGAGTCTGGAATTGTCTTCTTGGGCATAAATGTGCAAGGAACGGAAGGGGTCAGGTGGTGGCACCAGGAGGTAACAGATGGGAAATGACTCTGTGTGCTTGATGGACTCAAGCTAAGCTCAAGGATTCTTTCCCAGTCTTAACCCTGGCTTCATTGTTCCCGATAAAGTTCTGACTGGCAAAGGGTTAGCGTCAGGTATCCCACGGAAGTAACCTTTTGAAACATAAACATATTTAAACTTATTTTCGGTTTAGCTGAAGTTCAAAAATACAATTAGCCAGGATCCTTGCTTTTCTATTTATTATATTTTAATTAGCCTTGATTATTTTCCACACTCGTCTCCCTACAGCCATTCTCCATACCGTTTATCCTTAAAACAAGCCAGATCTCATCTGTACGAGCCTCACACTTTCCACTGGCTCCCCATTTCACTTAGCACAAGACCCAAGTTGCCCACTGAGGCACACAGCCATCTTTGTTCAAATCAGAAACAGAATCCATTTTAGGAAGATGAATTACAAAAAGGCTCCCCTCAAGGGTGCCTGGGTGGCTTGGTTGGTTAAGCGTCTGACTCTTGATATCAGCTCAGGTCTTGATCTCAGAATCCTGAATTCAAGCCCTGTGTTGGGCTCCACGCTGAGTGTGGAGCCTGCATTAAAAAAAAAAAAGGAAAAAGGAAAAAGTCTCTTCTCTTGGTAGATCTACTGCAAAAAAGCACACCCTGGAAACAGTCACATTTATAAAAAGCACTGGATTAAAAGCTGGATTTCAGGGGCACTTGGGTGGCTCAGTTAGTTAAGCATCTGACTTCAGCTCAGGTCATGATCTCAGGGTCCTGGGACTGAGCCCGGCATGGGCTCATTCAGCAGGGAGTCTACTTGTCCCTCTCCCTCAGCCACTCTCCCCACTGGTGCGTGCAAGCGCTCTTTCTCTCTCAAGTAAATAAAATCTTAAAGCTGGATTTCAGTTACAGCTCAGTGCTACTTGCCATCCATACAGTGGCTTAGAAGGTCCTACAGGGTTTAGCCCCACTACCTTTCTAGCCTGGATGTCTACCCTTTTCTCCTTTGACCAGCCTTCCCCACCAGCCCAACCAAAGTTGCCCCCACTCACCAGTCACTTGCTATGGCATTTACATATTTAGTTCCTTCTTAAAGCAATCCAAAGTTATCGTGGCTGACGGGTTTATTGTCTCACTACTCATCACGTTGTCCCCAAACCCTGGAACAGAGTCTCATATAATAGACTTAATATATGCATGAAATAAATTAATTACCTATTTTCAGGGTCAAATTCCTTCCTTGAATGTGTCACGATCATGTGAACACGTGACAGCACCAGGTTGCACAGAAAGGAGGAAGTTAGCAACAACTAAGTAAAAGCACTACTATATTTAATTCTCATGACTCATGCCCAAACTTTCGTCATCTCTTGCTCCGAATGAGGTGGCTAAATTTTCATTGCTTTAACTACTTTAAGTAGAGAATTTTATTAACAGAGTGCTCTCCCTCCCCTCCCTTCTGGATGGAAATCCTGGCCTGGCAAAACGTAGGATATTCAGTCTTCTTTCTTCTATGTCTTCTGGGGCCCAGAGATTTGGAACCTGTTTGCCGTGTTTATGTTAACACATTGGATCTCTCGAAATGAGTCTAAATGTCCACTCGCAACAGCTAAGTCTTACCATAAACTCTACAGAACATTAGAGAAAGACAAAGTTGTGGCGATGTCTTCTGGCATTCTTTACATATTTGAAAACAACCAGAAGACAAGAGCATGGGCTTCTAGACTCGACCAAGGCTGAATATTTTTTAAAGGGAAAAAAGAAATTTCTAGAGCAATTCTCTTTTTGAATTCTCCATCCAATGTTCATAGAACTCAAGAACGTGACCTATAAACTGACTTTCCCTTGATAACTACTCTTATGGCTTTTTTTTTTTTTAAGATTTTATTTATTTATTTGACAGAGAGAATGAGAGCAGGAACACAAGCAGGAAAGTGGGAGAGGGAGAAGCAGACTCCCTGCTGAGCAGGGAGCCTGATGCGGGGCTCGATCCCTGGACCCTGGAATCATGACCTGAGCCGAAGGTAAACACTTAACAACTGAGCCAGCCAGGCACCCCCTTATAGCTTTTTTTTAAAAAAAGCTTTATTGAGGTATAGTTCAGATACCATACAGTTCACCCATTTAAAGTGAACAACTTGATGTTTCACAGATATAACCATCATTACAGTCAATTTTAGAGTATTACCATTACCTCTAAAAGAAACTCTGTGTCCTTTAGCTGCTAGCCCCCTCCAACCCTAGGCTTCTCCAAAGCAACCACCGTTACTATGGATTTACCTATTCTGGACGTTTCCTATAAACAATCATACAATACGTGTCCTTTTGTGCCTGGCTTCTTTCACTTTGCATGCTGTTTCCAAAGTTCATCACAGAGCATGTGTCACAGCCTCATTTGTTTTTATGGTGGAATAAAATTCCATATTATGAAAGGACTGTATTTTATTTATCCATTCATCCATTGATGTACATTTGGGTTGTTTCTACCTTTTGGCTATTATGAAAAATATCACTATATCTGATAGCTTTTGAACCACTTTGATACTTTTGGATTTTTTTCAACTTTTTTTCAACAGGTATACCCAGACTTATCCAAGATACCAGATAAGACTCAATGATCATGGAACACATGGGTGGCTCAGTTGGTTAAGTGTCTGCCTTTGGCTCAGGTCATGATTCCAGAGTCGCAGGATCGATTCCCACATCGAGCGCCCCGCTCAATAGGGAGTCTGCTTCCCTCTGACCCCTCCTCCCTCTTGTGCTTTGTCTCCCTTGCTCTCTCTCAAATAAATAAAAATCTTAAAAAAAGAGCGAGAACATCTTATTTATGTGAATATGCATATGTATACATATGAAGCATTGGGATATTCCTTGTTATCGGAGAGATAAGTAATCAACCAGGAGGAATGATATCTCAAAACCAAGATTATTTTTTGATTTTTTTAAAAAGATTTATTTACTTT
Source organism: Nasua narica (assembly GCA_028533885.1). Lineage (NCBI taxonomy): Eukaryota > Metazoa > Chordata > Mammalia > Carnivora > Procyonidae > Nasua > Nasua narica. The sequence goes on along the minus strand of CM052808.1, from coordinate 5,152,326 downwards.
AGAGGGAGAGAGAGAATCATAAGCAGACTCCATACCCAGCATAGAGGCCGATGTGGATGGAGCTCCATCTTATGACGCTGAGATCAAGACCTGAGCCGAAATCAAGTGTTGGATGCCCAGCCAACTGAGCCACCGAGGAGCCACCCTCCCGAGATTTTTTTAAAAGGTATTTATTTACTTATGATTTTATTTGAGAGAGAGAGAGAGAGCACAAGTAGGCAGAGAGCAGAAGAGAGAAAGGGAGAAGCAGGCCCCCCGAGCAGGGAGCCCGATGCGGGGCTCAGTCCCAGGACCCTGGGATCATGACCTGAGCTGAAGGTAGACGTCTGCTTAATGACTGAGTCACCCAGGTGGCCCAAGATTTTATTTATTCTTAGAGAGAGAAAGAGAGCATGAGCGGGGGGGATTGGCAGAGGACCAGGGGGACAGAAAAATTCAAGCAGACTCGAGCTCAGCTCAAAGTCAGACACAGGGCTCCACTTCATGACCCTGAGATCATGACCTGAGCTGAAATCAAGAGTTGGACACTTAACCAACTGAGCCATGGTGGCGCCCCTCAAAACCACAATTATTGCCAGCTCATTTTTTTCCAATGTTCTTTTTATAGACTTGTTTTTTTTTTAAAGATTTTATTTATTTATTTGACAGAGAGAGATCACAAGTAGGCAGAGAGGTAGGCAGAGAGAGGGGGGAGCAGGCTCCCCGCTGAGCAGGGAGCCCAATGCGGGGCTCGATCCCAGGACCCTGAGATCATGACCCGAGCCAAAGGCAGAGGCCTCAACCCACTGAGCCACCCAGGCGCCCCTTCTAAGTCTTCTTTAACATAAAAAAAATCCATTTGGAAACTTATTTGTGTCTGCCTCTCCAAGACCATGTTGACTATCATCCTCCAATCATATGGCCCACTGATAGGGGCCCACTGAAGGGTCTCATAAGTAAGGTTTTACTAAACAGTAGTAGATGACCTTATCTTAACAGCAGCTAGCCCCTCAAGGTCCTGGCAGTCTTGCTCCCAAATTCCTTAGAGACTCCCTTTCTCTCTTAACCCTCATTAACTAAAAGGCATATAAATCAGTCACTCTTTACAACCCCAGTGCAACTCTTTCTGCCCATGGATCCTGTCCCTATGCTTTAACAAAAACACCTTTTTCATCGGGCTCCCAGCTCCATGGGGAGTCCGCTTCTCACTCTGAGCTTCTCCCTTCTCATGCTCTCTCTCACTCTCTCTCTTTCCTAATAAATAAATAAATAAAATCTTAAACAAAACAAAACAAAACACCTTTTTGCACCAAAAACGTCTCAAGAATTCTCTCTTGCCTGTTTGCTCCTGGCCCCAGAGTGTATCAACCACCACCACCATCCATCTCCAGAATTCTGCCTCTTGCAAAACTGAAATTCTGTCCACATTAAACACAAACATGCCATTTCGCCATTTCCCCAGCGCCTGGAAACTGATATGGGGACAAAGGCAAAAGAAATATAGAATAAAATTAAGCTTTCTTATGATGGAGCAGAAGGCTAGCTGGAGACAAAGCACAAGCCGACACCCGGCAATTTACCCACCCCCATCCGGGGTGGGATATGTGTGACATTCTTCCAGGAAGCTCCAAAATCTTAATGCCTTGCTAGAGGGAAAAACAGCCTTAGCTTGACAATGGAGAGACCTACTATCCTAGTATCCTGTAGGTCTTCTTTAGGATATGAAAGTTCTTTCAAAATTCCTTTTCCTTAACTCCCCCCAACTCCCAAGTTCAGACCCAGTCACCCCCAATACCCCGGGGCACCAGCTCTTTCTGCCCACAGGTCCTATCCCAGGGCTCTATGAAAACCATCTTTTTGCACAAAAGATGTCTCAAGAATTCTTTCTTGGCCCTCGACTCTGGACCCCACCCCACCAAACCTCACCTAGATTCCGAAACCACATCATTATAACTTAGGGCCCACTGACAGATACCTGGACAGACAGAGTGACCATTCTCCAGGAGTTCAGCTGCCTCGATGTTAATACTTTGTTAAGAGTGAAAAGCAACCTCAGTTAGGTCTTAGCTCTACCTCTAGGATCCCGTAAGGCTTCTTTGACATACAAAAATCCCTTTGGAAACCCCCTTTATCTCGACCCCCCCCCCCAAGATACATGAAGATACATGTTGGCAATCGTCCCCCAAGCATATGGCCACCGATATACATCTGGAGGGTCTCCTGACTAAGGTTTTACTAGACATTAGTCAATGACCCCTCAAGGTCCTGGAAATCTTGCTTCCAAATTCCTTAGAGACTTGGGCTCTCCCTAACCCCCACTAACTAAAAAGTGTGTAATCAGTCACCCCCTCACAGCCCCAGTGCAGCTCTCCTGTCTCCGTGCTGCTTTAAGAAAACCACCATTTTTGCATTGGAAGACATCTCAGGAATTCTTTCTTGACCATTCACTCCTGGACCCCAACATCAGGAACCGTCATTCTACTTTCTGTCTCAATGAATTGCCTACATGAGGGACTTCTGTGTGAAATCACGCAGTAGACGGCCTTTTGTGACTGGCTTACTTCCCTCAGCACATCTCCCAGTTTCGTCCATGTTGTAGCCGGTGTCAGTCTCCTTGCTTTTTAGGGCTGAACAATATAGGAACTGATGTGAAATGCTGGGGTCCAGAGCTGATGGCCCAGAAAGCATTCTTGAGATGTTTTTATGAAATCACGGGGACAGAACCGGGGGCAGAAAGAGCTGCTCTAGGCTTGTGAGGAGGGACTTATTATATACTATGGAGCTGGGGGAGGTGAAGACCAGGGAAGTTTCCAAAAGGACTTTCATATGTTAAAGAAAACTCACAGGATCCCAGAGGCCTGTCAAGCTAAGGTTCTTTTTCCCCTCTAACAAGGCATTAACATTAAGATAGTTGGTAATTTCTGGAGGAATGTCCTACTCTTCCTGCCTCAAGAATTTGTCAATGGGCTGGAGGTTTTTTTGCCTTTGTTCCTCACATCAGGAACCATATTCTTTTTTTAAAAAAGATTTATTTGAGAGAGAAAGAGCACACGAGAGCACACACAGGAGATGGGGGTGAGCAGAGGGAGAGGAAGAGAAGCGGACTCCCGACTGAGCAGGGATCCCGATGCGGGCCTCGATCCCGGGACCCTGAAGTCATGACCTGAGCCAAAGACAGACACCTAACCTTCTGAACCACCTGGGAGCCTCAGGAACCATATTCTTTTGAAAGGTAATCACAACCTCTTTTCTTTGGATTTTTATAACTATATCTTTACTTATTTTCATCCCTGATTCTAATTAGTAAACCATGCATGTTTCTTTAGCATTTTCTTCCTTGATGGTTACAGATTTCAGTGTTACAGGTTTTTAAAGTAGAACCTAGCCCTCTGGGTCCTATCGTTTTGGTTTTTTTTTTTTTTTTTTTTGGCCTTGTGAACCATTGTCATGTACATTTTAATTATCCCACTACTGAATTCACAGGAAAGCTAAGGAATCAACAGATTTCAAAAGTGGGTAAGAGTAGCCAGAAGGACAATTCTCAGAGAACACTCTTTTATTTCTCTACCCCCTTTCCTTTCTCTGAAGCTGGCTCCCAGGCTAACACCCCAGGACATCTGCAGTGGTTTAGATTCAACTCCATGAACTCGGTGACCTCCTATGGGCAGCTCTCTGAAGGTCAGCAAGATTTTGTGTTTTGTTTCCTTTTATTTTAGCACACTTACCCATTGTTTTGTAAATACCTCACATTCCAGGAGATTCCAGACTTCTTGAATCAACAACTCACCTCTTTATAGACAAGACCCATTGACTATCTGAATTCCTAGCTGAATTAAAAAAAAAAGTTGTGGCGTGAAAACAGGGAGGAAAGTAATGCCACATCCCTATAGAATATTCTCCGAGGGATAAAACTTAATTCATTTTTCATCATGGCTATTTCTCTGCCACCTTTATAGACCAATGTAGCCCTTCAATCAGCACAGGCAAAGGACCTATTTCCTTTAATCCATCAGCTGTGAAACAGGTTTTTTGTGATAGGTAACTTAAGTCATTTATTTTCATAGTTTACACATTACACAATGACTTAGGACTAAGTGCCAAGAACCATAGAGGAGAGAGATCAAATCCAGCAACACTTCAAGTATTAATCCCTAATATTAGCCCTTAAATGCCCCTATAAAAGCCGACCCAGCTGCATTATCTGTTTCCTGAAAGCTTTCTATGTGTGGAGTCCCGCAGGAACCTTTTTTTTTTTAAGATTTTATTTTTATTTATTTGACAGAGAGAGATAGATCCCAAGTAGGCAGGGGGGGGGGGGCGGGGAAGCAGGCTCCCCACAGAGCAGAGAGCCCGATGCAGGGCTCCATCCCAGGACCCCGAGATCATGACCTGAGCTGAAGGCAGAGGCCTCAACCCACTGAGCCACCAAGGTGCCCCTCGCAGGAACCTTCTAGGATGGCAATGCCGGGAGTTTCTAGAACCATGGGAAACTGAGGGAAAGGTAGAGGAGAGAGGACTACTGATCTCTCTCTGCTTTTCCAGGTTACAGCCTAGTGATGCCGAAAAGTCAACCCGTCTTTGAGAAGGGAAGGGTTCATCTTCGCCACATAGATTGGAAGGAGACGGCCCGAGTTTTCCATAATGCTTGGTCACATGTCAGGATTAGGTACTAAGCTCTCGAATCCCAAGAGGACCCACACAAACTCCATGGCGTGGCCAGTGATTCCAACTTGCCTGTGGTGCCCAGAGCTGACAACTCTGTAATTATTTCAAGATTGCACCTAAAGCTAGTCCATCCTGTTTTTGAAAATACTAAGACTGGCTAGAGACAACAAAGAGCACGAGATCTGGGTTCATCCTGAGGAACACGAGTGTGTGTGCACACACACACACACACACACACACACTCCTTGTCTAACCCTGAGGATTAACTGCTCTCAAGCACTTGTCATCATTTGCTCTTTACCTTCAAGCTAAAGAGGTGTGTTTCTTTCACGTTAGCCACAGCAATGTGTCATGTCATCTTCTCCCTCCCAGGAGAGACACATAAAGTGTGTGAAGGTGGCCACTGTTAGTCTTGTGATTCTTCCTCCCATTTGGATAAAATGAATGCCTTTGCCTTGCTTTTTCAGAACCTTGAAACTTTGGCTGCAAGTCATAGAAAACCCAACTAGACGGGGCTGGAAGCAAAGAGGGCATTTATATCTTGCATAATCAGAAGTCTAGAGACCAAGTTCCCCCAACTCACCAATGATGTAATCAAGGGCCCAGATTCTTTTCCATTTTTCCACTTGGCCACCCTCTACTGTGCTGGCTTGTCCTTAGTTTGTCTCCTCATGTGCATAAGGGCTCAGCTGTTCCAAGCATTACACCCCTAGGCAAGAATTTCCAAAAAACCTTTTTTTTTTTTATTGAGGTGAAATTCGCACAACATAAAATTAACCTTCGTCGAATAATTCAGTGGCATTTGGTACAGTCACAATGTTGTGCGACCACCACCTTTCTCGAGTTCCACAATCTGTTCATCTCCCCAAAAGGAAACCCCCATTCCCACTCAACAGTCACTCCCCATTCCTCTCTCCCTGATTCCTAGGCAACCACCAATCTCCTTTGTCTCCAAGGATGCACTCATTCTAGGTATTTCATGAAATTGGAATCCTACAATATGAGACCTTCTTTGTGGCTTTTTCCACTTGGTCTAATGTCCCCATGGTTCGTCCACAGCGTGGCTTGTAACAGCATGTCATTCCTTCTTAGGATATTTTGTTGTATGGAGCCCCCACCCTTTGTTCATCCGTCCAGCTGTTGATGGACGTCTGGGTTGATTCCACCTTTGGGCTATCATGAATAATGTTGCTGTGAACGTGCTTGTACGTGTATTTGTTTGAGTAACTGATTTCCAATTCTTTGGGGCATTTATCTAGCAATTGCTGGAAAATTCTCTGAAAAGTGTCCCTAGAAGACACCCCCTCACGTCGTACTTGTCAGAACCGTGTCACAGCTCCAAGCGCACAGCAATGTCTTGGCAAGGAGAATTAGACCACCATGGTTGGCTTAACCTCACAAGATTCACAACCTCACAAGATTGGATTTGAACCCAGTCACCTTTGAAGGACATGGAGACTGGGTAGAGGTTCATTTGCAGAAGGTGGTGACCGTGAGGACGAACGTAATGACGCAGGTGAGAAAGTTCTCTGTCAACCACCCCTCTCAATATTAGTAGAGCAATCTGTATCCTGTTCAAGGGTGTGAACTTCTCTTTTCTGGCTGCCAAACAACCTTTCCTTTAGGGATTGTCTATTCTATAAACAGTTGTCTTAATGCAGAAGTGTGGGAACTAGAGTCATAACAAACAGCGTGCCAGAGGATCAAGGCCATGTGAAGAGGAAGCCCTTAAAAAATCCTAGAGGAAGGACCCTGGTGGCTCCAGAGTGTGCCTTGCCTATCGTACCCTTGCAGAGACCCTGGGGATGTGCTTCAAATGGGAATGTGCCTCATTGATTTGTCTTCTAGATTTTGATTTGTGTACCCAGATTTGCCTTGCCTCCACCACTGTCGTATGGAAGTCATTTATTCATCTAGTCCACAAATACATATTGTGTGCCTACTGTGTGTCAGGCACAGTACAAGGCGCTGTGGAAATGACTGCAAGCCAGAGACCCGTAGCTCCTACCCTCACCGAGATTATAGCGTAGTGGGTGAGATTGAAGCTAACCAAGTAATTGCGTAGATCATTATGATAAATGCTGTGAAGAAGAAAAAGCCCAGGGCCCTATGAAAGCACAGAAGAGAGGACAGATTCTGACAAGACCCTCCCTGACAACAGGGAGAGCGGCTGCAAGCCCTCCCCTAATGTGGTGGCTCCGGGAAAGTGGTTCCAGCAAGGAAAGAAAGGTCAAGGAAGTCCCTTAATAGGCCATTAAGGCCAAGGGCAGGCTCCAGGGACACTACTTGGAGCATAATGGGCCTCTATTTATTTTCAGCTTAATGTTCATGAGAAAAGTCAAACTAAGTTTGAAGATGAATGATTGTTTTATACCCATAAATCCCAGAGCAGGGAAATTTTAAAAACTGAACTGGAATCCCTTGTGTCGCGCTCTCTATGCTATGCTGGAATAAGCAGTCTGTGACTCGAATACCGTGTCATGTCACCGTCCTGGCTTCGGCTGACTACGACAGCTGTTGGTGCACATGCCCCGGGACCATCCTGAGGCTGACCGGCAGCCCCTCAGGTGGGCCTGCTGCATTAAGTTTTGCTCAAAAAGGCACTCTATTCTGGCCTATTTGTTTCCTAGAGCTGCTGTTACAAATTATTACACACTGGGTGGTTTAAAACAGCAGAAATTTATTCTCTCACAGTTTTGGAAGCCAGAAATTTGAATTCGAGGTGTTGGCAGGTCATATTCCTTCCAGAAATTCTAAGGAAAAAGTCCTTCCATGCCTCTTCCAGCTTCCAGTGGCTCCAGGCATTCCCTGGCTCATGGTCGCCTCACTCCGCTCTCTGCCTCAGATTTCACATGACCTCCTCCTCTGTGTATCTCCCACGAAGACACCGTGATTGGATTTGGGACCCATCCAGGTAATCCAGGATGATTTCATGTTGGTGGCCTAACTTTAACTATATCTGCAAAGACCCCTTTCCCAAATAGGTCACATTCAAAAATAAGGTGGCCGGGGTTAGGCTGGGAACATATCTTTTTTAGGGTCACCATTCAACCTACTACAGTTGGATTAATAACTATTATACCCAATGCTGTCCTCCTGCTAGAGCCTTCAGACAAGCTTTCAAGGTCCATTGGCAGGAGAGGACAGGGTAATCAAGCTTCCAAGGCTCCAGAAACATCCAAAGGAGGCACTGCATGTGGTAGTCTGCCTTCCTTTAAAGAAAATATAAATAGGGGCACCTGGGTGGCTCAGTGGGTTAAGCTTCTGCCTTCAGCTCAGGGCATGATCTCAGGGCCCTGGGATCAAGCCCCGTATCAGGCTCTCTGCTCAGCAGGGAGCCTGCTTCCCCTCTCTCTCTCTGCCTGCCTCTCTGCCTACTTGTGATCTCTCTCTCTCTGTCAAATAAATAAATAAAATCTTTTTTTTTAAAGATTTTTTTTTTATTTATTTATTAGAGACAGAGACTGAGAATGAGAGGGGAGAAGGTCAGAGGGAGAAGCAGACTTCCCGCAGAGCCGGGAGTCCGATATGGGACTCGATCCCAGGACTCCGGGATCATGACCTGAGCCAAAGGCAGTCGCTTAACCAACTGAGCCACCCAGGCGCCCCAATAAATAAAATCTTTAAAAAAAAATAAAGAAAATATAAATAAATAAGTAAATAAATAAGGTATTTGCTTTAAGGATAACAATTTATTTTTAAAGATTTTATTTATTTGAGAGAGAGAGAACAAGCTGGGAGAGGCAGAGGGAGAGGGAGAAGCAGGCTCCCACTGAGCAGGAAGCCCAATCAAGGGGTCAATCCCAGGACCTAGGGATCATGATCTGAGCGTAAGGCAGACACCTAAACCACTGAGCCACCCAGGAACCCCAAGGATAACAATTTTTCTTTTTCTTTTTTTTTTTTTTTTAAAGATTTTATTTGAGAGAGAGAGTGTGTGAGCACAAGAGAGGGGAGGGTCAGAGGGTCCGAGCTGAGCAGGGAGCCTTACGCGGGGCTCAATCCCGGAACTCCAGGATCATGACCTGAGCTGAGGGCAGTTGCTTAACCAACGGAGCCACCCAGGCGCCCCGGGATAACAATTTTAACGTAATCTTCATACCAGTGTTTCTCTACCATTTTCCCCATTATCACCCCTCCCCAAGTTGCCTTTTAGACATTGTTTTCCTAGTTGTCCCCCTCCGTGAATGTTTTCTTATTGTGATACAATATACATAACATGAAATTTTAGCCATTTTAAAGTGACATTAAGTACTTTCACCACGTTGTGCAGCCACTTCATCCTATCTAGTTCCAAAACGTTTTCGTCATGCCCAACGGAAACTACATACCCACTGAACAGTCATTCCCCCCATGCCCTCCCGAAGCCCTAATCAGCTTTCTGTCTTTATGGTTTGCCTGATCTGGAGATTTCCTATAAATGGACCCATACTATATGGAACCTTCTGTGTCTGGCCTCTTCCATTCAACATCACATCTTCAAGGTGCATCCACATGGTGCCGGGCATCAGTGCTTCACTCCCTTATATGGCTGAATGTATTCCATTGTACAGATGGACCTCTGTCCACATCCGTTGATCCATTTATCACTGATGGGTATTTGGGTTGTTTTCACCCTTTGGCTGGTGTGAATAGTGTTGGTGTGAATATTGTGTTCAGGTTTTTGTTTGAATGTCAGTTCTTTTGGATATGTTTGCAGGAGTGGCACTACTGGGCCATAGGGTACCTCTATGTTTCACCTATTGAGGAATTCCCAAACTGATAGTGGCTGCACCATTGTACATCCCACCAGCAAAACAGCAGAGTCCTGATCCCTCTACCTCCTTGCCAGCCTCCCCCGCAAACCACAGAATGCTAATACCACACATGCATCATGTATTTGTTTATGCACCACGGGCCTATGGAGGGCAGGTTCTGTGTCTAACGGAAATATGTGCAGGGGGGTCACAGACTCAGAAGCCTGTAGAAATTTATAATAATCATTGCTGGCTCATGAAAAGCACATTTGCCAGCCCTTTGGGCCGCTGGGCTGCCATGTTGCAGACCCTGATTGATTTTATTTTATTGAAATGTGCATAGAGTGGATGTAACATAATTCATGCAATGGCTCCCCTTTTCCTTTGAGTGGGGATTCGCTTTGCGACAGGTCTTCTGCCACAAAAACCAATGCTCCAATAAACATCCTTGTCCATAAGTATTAGTGTTTTTATTTCTTTGGGCCAGATTCCCCGGAGTGGGATTAATGGGTGAAAGGGTATGTTAGTTTTCATTTTAACAGATCTTGCCAGATAGCCTTCCCGAATGGCTGTAAGCGCCGCATGTAGGAGAATGCCCTTTCCTCCACATTCCTGCCAGCATTTGACAAGATCTCTCTCCTCCGTGTGGGTCAGTATGATGTCTCGTTGCTTCTTTAACTTGCATTTTTCTGACCACTACTGAAATTGAGGGCTTTTTTTTATACGTTTGCTAGCCATTTCATTTTGCTCTTCTATAAACAGCCTATTTAAAATCTAAGTCCCTTTCACTAGCAGTTGTTTGTCTTGTTCAGATCAACTTGTAAAGCTCTTTATATAGCGTCCATTTGGCCGTTGTTTCCTGGGTAGGGCTGCCCGGGGTCATCAGAATTCAGGCCCTGACAGGCCATGACCTTGGCAAGTTGTTTAACCTTGTTAGGCCTCAGTTTACTCATCAGTAAAGTAGTGATCGTCAGGTGTGTCGGGGTGGCTCCAGTCGGTTAAGCATCCAACTCTTGATTTCGGCTCAGGTCATGATCTCAGGGTCGTGAGATCGAGCCCTGCGTTAGGTCTACGCTGGGCCTGGAGCCTGCTTGGGATTCGCTCTCTCCCTCTCCCTCTGTCTCTGCCCCTCCCCAAAGGGGAAAAAAAAGGGAGTGATCATCATCGTCATCATCATTCCTGCTTCATAGCATTGCTCAGACACAGATGAGTTAATGCACGTCGAATCAACAGAGTGGTTGGTGCCAGGCACATAATAAGTCAATGCCAGTTGCTGACTGTTATTTATATGACAAATATTTTTCCAGTTCCATCACTTGAACTTGCTGTATTTATGGTATCCTTTGTCACACAAAACATTTTAATGTTTACATAGTCAAATACATCTATCCATCTTTTCTTTCCTGGCTTCTGAGTTCCCTGGCTTGGTTAAGATCCCTGTATCTCTTCCATGACGAATTTTCCCGCTCCCATAATCAGAGGCACATGACTAACCGTTTCCTTGATCTGTTTCCTCCCCTTCTCCCTCACCCAGTAGAATGAGACCTTTAGAACACTTTCACTTCCTCGTCTTTCCTTCCCTGTGTTTCCTGCTGAGACCCATGACACTTTTTACGCCCCACCTTGCTGTCTGAAGTTTGGCTGAGATAATCTAGTATTTGTTAGATATACTAACAAGTAGGAGTTTACAGTATATAGTTTGGATGTACTATCCTCCTTCCCTTGGAGGGTCTTCGCTTGGTTTCAAGAATCCTTCCCTATTCCACAGATCCTAGTCTATCCTGCTCCATTTAGATTTAAAATGCAATATTGTGTACATTTTTTTAAAAATGCTTTACTTATTTATTTGACAGAGAGAGAGAGAGGGAGAGAGCACAAGCAGGGGAGCAGCAGGCAGAGGGAGAAGGAGAAGCAGGCTCCCTGCTGAGCAAGGACCTCAATTCAGGACTCAATCCCGGGACCCTGAGATCATGACCTGAGCCAAAAGCAGACGCCCAACCCGCAGAACCACTCAGGTGCCCCACCTGTGTACATTTTTAACACAGTTTTATCCCTCTTTCTTCTTCCTCCTTCTTCAGTTTTCTTTGCAGGTTTACTTGTGGTTTGGCTAGGCTTTTCTCAGGTAGTTTCCTCAGACGGAGTACTGGGGATTATGTTCTCTGAATTCTTGGGTCTCCTGGACTGCCTTCCTGTCACCTCAAAAATGCAAATATTTCAACAACTGGACAGAGTCTTGGGTTGCAGTCCTTTCTCTCCTCCCCGTAGATACGGTTCCCCTGTCCTTGTTCACTATTGTCAATAAAAAATCTGATCCCAGTCTGATATCCTTTTTCTTTGTGAATATTTTCTGCTTTTGACTTGACACTTGTAAGGTTGTTACAGAATATGCTTCATGCTTACGTACGAATCGCTCATCGCAACCCCCCTAGAACTCAGGGAGCCCTTCAATCTACAATCTTTGGTCTTTATTACTTTCAGGGAACTTTTCTTCTAGTATTTGTTTATCTGGCACGTCTTCTCATTTTGCAAACTTCTACTCCTACATTTGGAAACTCCTACTGTGTTTATCTGGCTTGTCTTTTCATTTTGGAAACTCCCATTTGTAAACTCCTACTTGTGTATTCACTCTTCAGGAGCTCTCTTCCAACTCTATCTTTCCCCACACGCTTATGTTTCTTTCTTTCTTTCTTTCTTTTTTCCAACAATTTTATTTATTTATTTGACACACAGAGAGAGAGCACAAGTAGGCAGAGCAGCAGGCAGAGGGAGAGGGAGAAGCAAGCTCCCTGCTGAGCAGGGAGCCAGATGTGGGACTCGATCCCACAACCCTAAGAATCATGACCTGAGCTAAAGGCAGATGCTTAACCCAACTGAGCCACCCAGGTGCCCTTGTTTAGGGGTTTTTATGGCGATGTCATTACAGAGACATGACTGATTACATCATTGGCTATTGGTGATTGAGCTTATCCTCCAGCCTCCCCAGAAATTGAGGGAGTCATGTGGAGGGAGGTGAAATTTTCAACCCTCCAGTTATGTCTTGGTCTCTTTGGCAGTCAGCTCCCTATCCCAAAGCACTGTAGGGGTCCTCAGCCACCAGTCAACCGCATTAGCATATAAAGGATGCTTTTCTCACTGGAGAGCCCAAGAGCTTTAGGAGCTGAGTGCCGGGAACAGTTTCCCTGAGTTGCCCAGTGCCAGGGAATGTTCAGCCGATCTTCACTCTCTTCTTCATCTTCTGGATTTCTCAGAGTCGATATTAACCTCATTTAGAATCAGAAAGCCGTGATTAAACCTCTCCGTGCCTCGGTTTCCAAGAAATGGACTAGGGATGCCTGCTGGCTTAGTTGGTGGAGGGTGTGAGTTCAAGCTCCACGTTGAGTGTAGAGATTACTTAAAAACTAAAAAATCAGGGCACTTGGGTGGCTCAGTCAGTTGAGCGTCCGTCCGACTCTTGGTTTCGCTCAGGTCGTGGTCTCAGGTCATGGTCTCGGGGTTGTGGGATCGAGCCCCACACTGGGCTCTGAGCTCAGAGGGAAGTCTGTTTGGGATTCTCTCTCCATCTCCCTCTGCCCCCTCATCACTCACTCTCTCTCAAATAAATAAATAAATCTTAAAAAAATAAAAGCTAAAAAATATTTTTGTAAAGAAAGGGATAGGATTATAATATATATATTTAAAGACTTTATTTTATTTATTTATTTATTTATTTATTTGTCAGAGAGAGAGACAGCAAGAGAGGGAACTTCACAAGTAGGGGCAGTGGGAGAGGGAGAAGCAGGCTTCCCACCGGTGCCAGAGAGAGAGAATAAGAGAGAGGAAAAGAGAAGCTTTTAATGCCTGGCTTTGGAAGTCACATAGCATCACTTCCACCACATTCAATTTATTAAAAGAAAGTCACTAAGTCTGACCCACATTCAAGCAGAGGGAAATTAGACTCCCTCTTTTGAAGGGGCAAGTGTCAAAACATTTGTGAGCATAATTTAACCATCACACCGGTCTTTGTATCTAGGCTAAGTGCCATTTTCTGGTTTCCTAGCCAGCATGTGGCTAGGAGAGAAAGCCCCCCATGAGTTCCCCCACAAATACCCCAGCAGAGCCCAAGCCAGGCCTCATTCATGCCTGTTGGATCCAAACCTAGAACAAGCATGTGAACCAACATGGAGGTGGAAGGCTTAATTAAGACATTTTCCTCCTCTAAATCCTCCTCCCCCAATTTTTCTAACCCTGTTATGGCATTTTTCCATTGCTTTAAAGTAAGCGCTACACTCAGTGTGGGGCTCAAACTACCCCAAGATCAAAGAGTTGCACGTGCTCCCTCCACTGAGCCACCCAACTGCCCTGCATTTCTTCATTTTTTAAAAAAGATGTTGTTTGTTTGTTTGTTTGAGAGAGAGAGAGAGAGAGCGAGCAAGAGAGAGGGGAGAGGGGCAGAAGAAGAAGGAGAAAATCCCAAGCAGACTCCACAATGAGTGCAGAGCCCAACATGGGGCTCAATCCTGTGACGCCAAGACCACGACCTGAACCAAAATCAAGAGTCAGATGCCCAACTGACTGAGCCACCCAGGTGCCCTGCATTTCTTCATTTATTCTTTATTTTTTATTTATTTTAAAAAGATTATTTATGTATTTATTTATTTGACACACAGAGAGAGAGAGAGAGTACAAGTAGGGGGTGTGACAAGGAGAAGGAGAAGCAGGACCCCACAGAGCAGGGACTCCAACGTGGGGCTCGATCCCAGGACCCTGGGATCATGACCTGAGCTGAAGGCAGATACTTGACTGAGCCACCCAGGTGCCCCTTCATTTTTTAAAATATATATATATATATATCATGACCATAAAGACAGATGGGAGATTGGTGTTAGGGGCTTCAGGAACTCTACCAGACTGCTAACGGATGTAGGGTTTCTTTTTTGGGGATAAAGCAGTTCTGGAATCAGATAGAGGAGCTGGCGGCACAGCACTGTGAATATACTAAAAAACACCTTACAAGGGTGGATTTATCACTTCCCAGCCTTTTGGCCAAGATCAAGTGCAAGTACGGTTTGGGTCGGCGTCCTGGGCTGGGTCAAGGTTGAGAGCTTGATGCTGGGGTCATCAGGAGTTGCACGATTTCTGGAAAAATGGCTCGGTGGCTGGGAATCCAGGCAGTGCATCTGGAAGCCAGCCTGACCAAGGACACCTGGCCACCCATGCGGGCTTGCCTGCGGCCACCAGAGCCACAGGACCATCTCTCTCTGGGGTTTCTCTGGCTTCCCTCTTGAGTTGGTTGGTTCTCCTCCATCCTGTCCTCGTTTCACTGTATCCGTAATAAAGGACCGACCACTGGGCAGTCAGGAAGCACAGGAAAGTGCTGGCTGAGCCCTCAGTGAGAGAGACACAAAGGGCATTGATGTCCACTCAGATTGGTGTGCCCCACCTGTGCGGACCCTCTCAGCCCTTCTAGGCATGTGTCTGAATGTCAGAAAGCGTCCAGCACAAGATGCTCCATCAAATAAGTAGCCTTAAAAAAAAAAAAAAGTGAATTTTACAGTATATGAACTCTTTCTCGGTAAGAAAATAAATCAGGAGCTTCAAAAGCTGGATAGGTCCTAGACAGCTTTCATTCTCTTTGTCCTGGGCACCTGACCGGTGGATGGTAAGGCTGGAATTTCATCCCGGGACCATCTCGTTCCAAAGGCCACTCTCCCTCGCTTCCGCCATACGGGCACACCATGACGGTGCCACACAGCCCAGCAGGGGAAGGCCGTGCGGAGTCTGAATCTTATTCTATTGATATTTGAAAGTTTCTGAGGTAGAGAAAGAGATTCGCTTCAATTTTTGTTTTGGGAAAATAATCATTAGGAGCTTTATGTGAATATTCTTTGTTAGAAATAATAGTGGATAAGAATATTGAGGAAGGCTTTTTTTTTTGGATTGACTATAATAATAATTTTAATAGTTTTGTTAATATATATTTTTATATGTTTTTATACATTTATATGTGTGTATATAAATGGAAGCTCTGCACCCAACATGTTACTTGAACTCATGACCCCGAGATCGAGTCCCATGCTCTACCAACTGAGCTAGCCAGGTGACCCCCCAGGATATATATTTTATATACATATATTACATATATTATATGTATTTTAAAATCATGACTGAAATGCCATGCCTCTACAGGAACTCTAGAGAGCCGTGTGATTCTTTTCTCTCATTCCATTTTTTAAAATATGCGTTTAAATAAAAGGTAGAGGAAGAGAGAAAAGCAGTTGGGCAATGTTTGCCTATGAAAAGTCAACCTGTCCTTAGCGTTGGTCTCCTTTTTCTGAAGTTGAATTTCTCTGCTGTGTAGCACAGCCGGCCTTATGTCAGATTCTCTTCAGATTTACAGGTGATAAGGGGTTTTAAATAAACACATAGAGCGTTCCAGCTGAGCTCTGGAACCACTTGGTGACTGAGGCATATGAGAAGCGTGATCAGGCCCTGTGAGTCTTCGAGGGCCACCATGACAAAGGTCCACACACTGGGGGCTTAAACAAGATTTTAGTCCTTACAGTCCCGGATGCCACAAGTCCAAGGTCAACACAATGGGGGTATCGTTTACTCTGAGACCTCTTTCCTTGGTTTGTAGATGGCTGTCTTCACTCTGCGTCCTCACTTCCCTCTGTGTGTGTGTGTGTGTGTGTGTGTGTGTGTGTGTGTGTGTGTCCTCATCTCTTCTTACACAGACACCAGCCCTGTGGGATTCAGGCCATCCTAATGACCTCATTTAACTTATTACCTCTTTAAAGAACCTATCTCCATTTTTTTTAAAAGATATTTATTATTTACTTATTTGACAGAGAGAGAGAGAATGAGAGAGAGGGAGGGAGAGGGAGAAGCAGGCTCCCCGAGGAGCAGGGAGCCCAATGCAGGGCTCGATCCTGAGATCATGACCTGAGCCAAAGGCAGTTGCTTAACCAGCTGAGCCACCCAGGTGCCCCAAAGAACCTATCTCCAAATACTGTCCCCTTCAAAGTCCCTGGGGTTTAGGATTTCAAAGCAATTCAGTCAGACGCTCTGGTTCCAAGTTGTGCTCCAAGGGGTTATAAGAGTAAGGAAAATGCTTATATGAGAATCACCCAATCTAGAAGTTACCAGCAATCAGAGTAGACTCTGGCTCATACTTAACATCCTGCCCTAACTGCCCCTTCAGGGTCTCTGGGGTAGAGGTCTTACCCAACACAGGAGAGAGCCAGGGACTGATGGAGAAGTGGGGGATGGGAGCGGGGCTGAGCTAAGAGGCAGGGACTGTTACTCGAAGATTCTACTCCTCTACTCCTGAGCATTTTTTGTTTGTTTCAATCAGGTGAAATGCACACAACATAAAATTAACCACTTAAACAGGAACGTGCAGTGGCATTTAGGACATTCACAATGTTGCGTAAACACCACCTCTGTCTGGTTCCCAATCATTTTCGTCACCCCAAAAGGAGACCCTGCACCTGTTAGCAGTCACTCCCCATTCTCCCCTCCCTGGGCCCCGGCAGCCACCACCAATCTACCTTCTGTCTCGATGGCTTTACCTGTTCTGGACATTTCATATAAATGGAATCATATACTACATGGGCCTTTTGTGTCTGGCTTCTTCCAGTCAGCATTAAGTTTCCCATGGTTGTTTTGTAAGAGTTTTTAATCTTGTTAGTTTTTTATAAACAAGATTATTTTTGGTTACCTTTTATCTGTTTCCCAGGTGGCTAGCCATAAAATCTTTAAAATGTAAACGGTATCTGGGGGCAGGGATGCAAAAGAAGGTGGAGGATAAGTTGAATCTGGTCATATGGGGGTCTCATCAACGGAATGGGTAATAGTGTCCATTTCGAAGTTCTGTCATTTGACCTAAACATGCACACGCGTGTGTACGTATACCCTAATGACCGTATGCTCGTAAAAAAGAAAAATTCATGGACGCCTGGGTGGCTCAGGCGGTTGATCTTCTGCCTTCAGCTCAGGTCACGATCCCAGGGTCCTGGGATCAAGTTCCATGTCGGGATCCCTGCTCAGCAGGGAGCTTGCTTCTCCCTCTCCTTCTGCTGCTCCCCTTGCTTGTGCGCTCTCTCTGTCAAGTAAATAAAATCTTTAAAAAAAAAAAAGAATAAAAATTCATAAAACACTAGTGTTCTTACCACCCAGATTTTAAAAGTACATTTATTTATTTGAGAGAGAGAGTGGATACGAGCAGAGAGAGAGAGAAGACACATAACCAGGGGGAGTGGAGGGGGATGGGGGAGAGGGAACCTGATGTGAGTGGGGCTCAATCCCAGGACCCCAAGATCATGACTCTTGTAAGCCGTAGGCAGACGCTTAACTGACTGAGCCACCCAGGCGCCCCTCAGATCCTTCTTTTAAAATGAAGAAAAAATGGGGTACCTGGGTGGCTCAGTTGGTTAAGCGTCCAGCTGTTGATTTCGCCTCAGGTCATGATCTCAGGGCTGTGAGACTGAGTCCTGATGCTGGTCTTGACCCTCAGTGCAGAGCCTGCTTGAGATTCTCTCTCTCCCTCTGCTCCTCTCCCCGCTTGTGCATGCGCGCGCTCTCTCTCTCCCTCTCTCAAATAAATAAATAAACATTTTAAAATGAAGTAAGAGCATTGCAGGTAGAGTTGAGACCTCCTTCCATCTATGTCCCTCCCTCCATCCACAGAGGTAATCTATATCCTGTAGTTATTGTGTATCCTTCTCATCTGAGATTTTTGTTTTCTTATGTATTGATGCTGCTGAAAACCATGTTATTTTGTTTAGCATGTTTTAGACATTTATTTTTTTTGTAAAGATTTTATTTATTTGTTTGACAGAGAGAGATCACAAGTAGGCAGAGAGGCAGGCAGAGGGGGAAGCAGACTCCTTGCTGAGCAGAGAGCCCGATGTGGGGCTCGATCCCAGGACCCTGAGACCATGACCTGAAGGCAGAGGCTTTAACCCACTGAGCCACCCAGGCACCCCTGTTTTAGACATTTAAATAAATGTTATCATATTGAATGTATCTCTTTTTTTAAAAAAGACTTTATTTATTTGAGAGAGAAAGCAGGTGCAGGGGAAGGGGCAGAGGGAGAGAGAGAAGCAGATTCCCCCCTAAGCAGGGATCCTGGGATCATGATCTGAGCTGATACACCAGGCACCCCTGAATGTATCTTTTGACAACTTGATTTTGGCACTAGATATTATGCTCAAGATTCAGTCCTACTGATACAAGCACTTCTGGTTCTTCTTTTTTTTTTCACTGCTGTTTAGTATTCCACTGGGAGCCTGTATCCCTATGTATTTCTTTCCTTACTGATGGACATCTAGGTTGTTTTCTCTTTTTCGCTATTACAAATGATGTTACAGTGAATATCCCTGATCTGCCTCCTAATGAAACGGTAGCTTCTTTAGAAAGACAAGAAGAACCTTCAAAAAGGAAGGACGGGGCCAATCACCAGTTAGCTTTGGAGAAGGGAAACTAATATCTAGAGCACCCTGCATGTGTAAGGTACTATGCCAAGCAGCTTACGTACGTGACCCCACCCTGGACCTGGGAGGTGCCCGGGTGCCTACGTTGTTGGGCATCCCAGAAAGTTCTGGGAATATCGACCCCAAATGTGTCAAGGTGTTCACCCTACCTTTTCCAGTTCACATTGCTCATCTCCTGTTTTGCATTTTTTTTTCAGAACTTTAAAGGCAAAGACTCTGGAGTCAGACCGCTGGCCTCTGTTCTCTTGGTCCTCACTCATAGACTGTTGCCCTCAAGCAAACTATTCAAACTGTCTGAGCCTCAGTTCCCTTACCTATGAAGTTATTGGGAAGATGAAGTGAGATCACCTACATAAAATACATAGCTCGGCGTCTGACAGGTGAGTAAATCTTAGATATCCTTGGTGGCAATCAAATGATGATGCTGATGAAAGCAATGTCTCTCTTATTGCGGGTCTTCTCTGCCTCATGTTGCTTTATGAAAACCAAAAGCAGGGGAGCCTGGAGGGCTCAGTCAGTAGAGCATGCGACTCTTGATCTCAGGGTTGTGAGTTTGAGTCCCATGCTGGGTGTAAGAGATTACTTAAAAAAAAATTGGGGGGGGGGGCGCCTGGGTGGCTCAGTGGGTTAAAGCCTCTGCCTTTAGCTCAGGTCATGATCTCAGGGTCCTGGGATCAAGTTCCGCATTGAGCTCTGTGCTCAGCAGGGAGCCTGCTTCCCCCCCACCCTGCCTGCCTCGCTGCCTACTTGTGATCTCTCTCTCTGGCAAATAAATAAATAAAATCTTTAAAAAAAATTTTTAATTAAAAAAAAGCAGATCATCAATACCATTTTCCTACTACAGTATCATAATCAAGAAGAGGGATATTTTGTAAACATGTCAAAAAGAAACCCAGTTTTTCAACCTGATGACAATTCTTCTTTTCTTTCTTTTTTTAAGATTTTATTTATTTATTTGAGAGAGGGAATGAAAAAGAGAGAGCATGAATGGGGAGAAGGTCAGAGGGAGAAGCAGACTCCCCATGGAGCAGGGAGCCCAACGAGGGACTTGATCCCAGGACTCCAGGACCATGACCTGAGCCAAAGGCAGTTGCTTAACCAACTGAGCCACCCAGGTGCCCAGTCTTCTTTTCGATTGTATAGGGAATGTCATGTACTGCTCCCAGTACCTGTTGATGGTTGTAAATCCCTCTGTGGGTGTGGCCAGAACGCTGAGTATGTCAATATTCGTTAAGAGCGTAGAAGTGCTTGCCTGTCATTTGCCAGGGCCATGGGATTGTGGACTATAGGTCAAGCCTGATGTCTGTAATGCCACATGCAAACCCCTTCTCCCTAAAGAGACAAGGTGGCCAAATCTTACATTTGAGCTCCCAGGGAATAGCAACAACACCAGTTGCAAAATAGTTACATTTCATTTGCCATAGAAAACGCAAAACCTAGTGAACAGAACTTCATGGCCAGGGATTCCCTGCTGCTAATCTGCCAAAGAGTAGTTCTCTGCCCCAAGTTTATAAAGCAATATATAAAATAACACTGATTTTCCAGAAAGCCCTTCTGTAGGGCTCTAGAACTCACATCTGGAGGCTCGCATCCAAATGGGTTGGGGGCACGTGAACTGTGTGGCTTCCAAAGGTCAGCTGATTACTTTTCCATTCTTTGGGACCACCTCCTTATAAGATGGCGGCACCAAGAGAACTGAGATCCACTGAGAGCCCGAACGAGCTGTGTATGAGTGGCACGGAAAGTGATCTGGAATGTTACCTGAGGAACACCTGCTGGAGAGCATGTCTTTACCCAAATAGTAATTTTAAAATACCCTTTGCGCTGCTGTTGTGGGACTCCTCGTGACTTCATCACTCTTTCACAGAGAGTGGTTGGGGACCGGATTCTCTCACGTGAGAGTCTGACCGGAAAGACACAGGTGTGGAGGGGGAGGGGTTAAGTCAGGTTCACGGCTAAGAGCTGGACTGCGGGGCCGTGAGCTGGTCCCCTGGAGTTGCTTTAAGTGTCTCTCAACTTCTGGGAGATACGCCAGAATGTTTCCTCTCTTCTGATTTTTCGTTGTTTTTTTTTTTTTTTAGATTTATTTATTTATTTATTTATTTATTTGTCAGAGAGAGAGAGGGAGAGAGAGCACAAGCAGGGGGAGCGGCAGGCAGAGGCAGAGGGAGAAGCAGGCTCCCCGCTGAGCAAGGAGCCCGATGTGGGACTCGATCCCAGGACCCTGGGATCATGACCCGAGCCAAAGGCAGCAGCTTAACCAACTGAGCCACCCAGGCGTCCCTGATTTTTCGTTTTTTGCTTAAGCTAATTTGAAGTGTGTTTCAGAAACTCGCGTTTATGAGGCCCTTGAGTTAAACAATTATAATAGGGTGTCCTGTTACTACAGTGAGGAAAAGAAAGGAATTTCCTTCTCAGGAACTTGGCTGGTCACACCAACAACCCAGCCTCAATCGTCAAAGAAGTTCATCGAAATTCCAGTTCTGCTTTGAAGAAGTTCCCTATTCAACCCAAAAGATGGGGGAGTCGGAGACAACCCATGGCCCAGTTTGGTTGGTAAATGATCGATTTCTGGCACTTAGTGAGCCCACCAAATGCCCCGGATAACCAATTCCGCAGCAGAACTCTGATTACAGAAGCAAAGTGGGGGAAGAAAGGGGTCAGGACCACCTGGGAAGATGGCCGCTTGTGGTAAGCAGGACGGCCAACAGAACGATAGATCATAATCAGGAAATGGGTTAAAAATGAAACCCTAATGGGTATTAAGGACCAGAATCCTAAGATGTGAGTTAGAGCCCAGATAGACTAATAAATTTGGAAAGGTAAGGGAGTTCATCAAACCGGAAACAAACATGAGTTTAAAGCCCCAATTTTATGGTTCTAGACTTTGGAGTAATCTCTTCAAGTTTGATTATTTGGGGACAGTCAAAATGAGCCCCTACTTTTTATATAATAAACTCACAGAACTCATAGCCTCCAAACTGGTACCCTCCAAAATAAAGAGGAAGTAATGGAAAATCAATGCATTTGTGATTATAACTGGCCCTTCCAGGGGTGCCTGGCTGGTTCAGTGGGTAGAGCATGTGACTCCTGATCTCGAGGTTGTGAGTTCGAGCCCCATGTTAGGTGTTGAGGTTACTTAAAAGAAATCAAAATCTTAAAGGTAAATAACTGCCCCTTCCAATATCTAGACAGGCACACACATATTTGTACCACAGTTTGAGACTGAATGGCGCACACCATTGGTTTAGTCCAGAATAATGTTACTTGTGCCCATTTAATTATTTATTTTAAAGCAAGGTTTTTTTGTGGTTTTTTTTTTTTAAGATTTTATTTATTTTTGAGAGACAGAGAATGAGCAGGGAGGGAGAGAGGGAGAAGCAGACCCTCCACTGAGCAGGGACCCCGATGCAGGACTCCCTCCCAGGACCCTGAGACCATGACCTGAGCCGAAGGCAGATGCTTCACCAACTGAGCCCCCCAGGTGCCCCTGAATGTGAGTTCTATAAGAAGAGGGTCTCGGGTCCCTTGTGCCTTTCCTATTCCATCTCCACCAACCACCCAGAGCAGCATCCGGTTCATCTTTGGTGCTTAATACCCAGAAGCTGATGGACCGGCGCCGGGCTGGTTCGGTCAGTAGAACATGCGACTCTTGACCTCAGAGTCGGGAATGCAAGCCCCACACTGGACGGAGAGTCTGCTCTAAAAACAAAGAAACAAATAAGTGGAAGCCGATGGAACTCCTGAGCAAAGGAACGCATGTGAGTCAGTTCCCAACAGGGTCTGACAGCCGGGCTCCCTGCTGACTCATGCGTCTGAGGCTGGGGGAACTACTCCTTTCCGCAGGGCTCCTCTCTGCCATCTCTTCCTCTTTAAGAAGGTGATCTCCTCTTTAACTTCCTACTTCTAGGAATCAAGGGGAGAACCAGACCAGCAAAGTGCTCTGAAAACACTTCAACGCGAGAACGTCTGTCCGCGGCCCTTCAGTTTCTGCCATCGGAGCTGCGGCTTGGAGTTGGGGTATTTACCTTTCTTATCTGAGTCTGAGTCAGGATGGCAGAGCAAGTCTCATCTTGCTAAAGAATCAAGGAGTGACAGGCTGAGGATGAAAGCGTATCAGAAACTTGGACGGATCACAGGCTCAAACCAGTACATCTCCTTTCCATCCCAGAACTGGGAACTGAAACTGTTCCATAGGAAATGCTTTCTTCTCCCTCCCTCCTATGCAAACACCCCGATCTGTCCGATTCCTTTTTTAATATACAAATAGTCATAGCAATATTCACCCGACTCTAAGTAGAAAGTACCAGGCCCCTGCAGCCCTGTTTGCACCTCCCACATCCAGATTAAATTATTTATACTTATTCCCAGCCCGTCCTCATCCTCGTCCTAATGCATGTGTGATTTTTACTTAACTCTCTCTCAATGCAGCTCAGCGTCTGCCTCCTTTCCTTACTTGACAGTGTTTGGTGTTTCCTACCAGGACACAGTTAACAGCCCATAAAGGTCTCCGCTTAAGTAAGAAGTCCCTTTCTGTGAACCTTCACCCAGACACATGCAACACCAAACTGCGTGTCTCATATCAAAATTTATTGAAGTGGTGGATTTCTTATAAGGACAGAAACACAAGCAAACGAACCAGGAGAAACCTTCTCCCTCTAACCACTGGGCAGCATTTCCCTTTTAATGACAAAACCAAACAGAAGTGGGAAGCCACTGTCTTCTCTGAAGCCTCTAACCGCTCAGCCTTCCAGTGGTGTCCACAGGAGAAGAACGGATTCGCCGCACGTTGCTACACGGATGTCCTTCCTTTCTCTTAGTGACACTGTTCTGCTCAGTCCCGCCCTGGCTAATCCCCCTCTTACACTACGGGAAGCTCAGATACTAACCAAAGCTGGCGCGGGTCCCTGCCCAGTGCCCTTCTGCTAAAGCTTGGCCGAAAGATGAATTGGTCCCATGGAATGTGGGTGACCTACTAGCTTGTTTAATGATTCCTGGCCTCCGCCCAGGGGCCGTTAACTCCCTTCCAACCACTTAGCTTTCCTTGACCCAGCTAGACCCCACCAACAGACTGGGAATCCCCCCTCCCCGCCCCGGGACCTGAGAACCATCCCCGCCCCAGGCAGGTGAGGGAAAGGCCAGTGAATCACAGGTGCTCACGGGCGTCTCCCTGGCTCCAGCTCTGCTCGGCACAAGTGCTGACATTTCTGCGGACATCTTCGGTTCTGTGAGCGTCAGAGATGGAGCAGAAGTTTCAGAAGCTCTACTCTCTGTTCCCCCCAAGAGTCCTGCGGTGACGCTCCGCGACCAGGCAGCCCCCTCTGTCTCGCCCCTTCTCTAAATCCGATTCTCTGAATCTGGAAGTCCCAGGAAACCACCGGCCCCATCTCATGATGGTCTTCTGTGCACCCAGCCGAACTCTATCCCCAGAGACCTTGGTTCTTGATGACAATATCTCTTCTTGGCTCGGTGATTTAGCGAGAAGCCGGGGGCAGATAAGACGGGTTCCATGGCTCACTGGCGTGGGCCACTAAGTTGTCTGGCACACTCCTGGCGGTGCTCAGATCCCCCGTGAGCTCCATGCTTGTGCTCTGGATATTATCTGCTTCTTGGGGCGCCTTC
This sequence comes from Nasua narica, assembly GCA_028533885.1. Taxonomy (NCBI): domain Eukaryota; kingdom Metazoa; phylum Chordata; class Mammalia; order Carnivora; family Procyonidae; genus Nasua; species Nasua narica. The sequence goes on along the minus strand of CM052808.1, from coordinate 5,127,851 downwards.
TTCCGCAGGTAGCGGTTGATCAGGGTGGAGAAGAAGTTGGGAAAAGACGGGCTGGAGAAGTAGTACACCAAGGGGTCCAGCATGCTGTTCATGTAGGTGAAGCTCAGGGTGATGAAAAACGCCAGGTCCACCGAGCGATAGACGTCACAGTTCCTCGTGCCCCTGGTGTGCAAGAGCCAGAAAATGCGTATGCGCACAGCCACGCTGGGCAGGAAACAGATGATGAAGACGATGGCCACCACCATGATGAAGTTGATGGCCCTCTTGATCTTGGCATGTCTGTCCATCTGCCGCTGGCGCAGACTCCAGATGATTCTGGCCGAGCAGAACAGGATGATGCAGAGGGGCAGGATGAACTCCAGGAGGAACATGGCATCGTGCCACCGGAAGGTATGGCAGATGCTGAAGCTGCTGCACAGATTGGCGTCTCGGTTCCTGATCAGCATCTTCTTGTACAGGAGGTGACCCGTCAGGCCGATGGTGACGCCCCACAAGAGGCAGGAGATGATGGCCGCCGTCCGATTGGAGATCTTGTTGAGAGCGTGGTGAGGGTGGACCACCCGGAAGTACCTGTCCACGGCCACCACCGTGAGGAAGATGATGCTGCCCTGGCGGTTCATGGCCAGCATGAACAGCATCAGCCGGCAAGCGATGTCCCCGAACCTCCAGTCCCACTTCCGCACGTAGTTGTCCATCAGGAACGGCAGGCAGATGATCAAGAGAAAGTCAGCCACGGCCAAGTTGAACAGGAAAATCCGGCTGGACTTCCAGGACTTGAGGTGAAAGCAGAAAATCCAGAGCGCGAGGCCATTGCCCAGGAGTCCAAACACAAACTCCAGCCCCAACACCGGCGGCAGCACGTTGGCAATGAAGTCATCCCGGAACACACAGCAGTTCTTCTTGTTTATTTCCAGAAAATGATCCTGCGGCTGAGGCAGGTTCATGAGTGGAGCGAGTCGGTCCTAGCAAGTGCTCCAGGAAAGAGGTGTGTGTCGGAGTGGCGAACGCCGAGGTTCAGCTCCCGCCTTTATGTCATGTCGGGGTGATGAAATTGGTGACTGAGTGCTTACCAGGAAACTACGAAATCTCTTAAAAAAAAAAAAAAAAAAAGCCAGCGAGGCTCTTATGCAATCTGCTGTTTGCATAAACAAGTAATAAAAATCCCCTGGAGAAGACAGGAACCCACAAAGGTTCCTAAATGTAAAGGATAAGTTTAGGCAAGCCGACTGTCATTTGTGAATTACGGCGATGTGGAGGGCTTCCCTTTGGAAGGCTGCGTGCTGACATCCCGAGTGCTTAGCATTAGAGAATTAATTCACTGTCGGGTGAATTAACTCACCCAACAAGAATAAAACGACAAAAGCAATAATAACGTCCTGCGCTAAACAGCATGATTTTCTAGAAACGTTAAGAACAGCTGAGAAGTATTACATGCATGGGACTTTTTTTTTTTTTTTTTTTTATACATGCATGGGACTTAAGAAATAGTAGCCTGGACGTGATTTCTTTGGAAACACCAGGAAGACAGTAACTGTTGCATTGAGGCTTCCTTGCCATAGTCTGTGTACAAACACGGCTTGCTTTTCCACACCAGAACTTTGCAATTAAGCTCTAGTTAGGAGAAAGGAGAAGAGACACTTGAGAACAGCATACAATTTCATAAGATGTCTGACAACTTGAACCCAGTTTGGATTGCCGGTGGTTTGTTACAATAACCTGAGTTTTTTGTTTGTGTTAGACTTCGATAGGCGTCTGTGCTTAAGTAAGCAATTTATTTTGAAGTATGTGATTTTTATTTTATTTTTTTAAGATTTATCTGTTTATTTCAGAGAGAGAGCCCAAGTGGGAGCGGCAGAGGCAGGGAGAGAGAGAATCTCAAGCAGACTCTGTGCTGAGCACAGAGCCCAAAGTGGGGCTTGATCTCATGACTCTGAGATCCCAACCCGAGCTGAAACTGAAAGTCAGACACTCAACCGACTGCACCTCCCAGGTGCCCCTGAGGTATGTGATTCTTAAAAATCAATAAGCATTATTTTTCTAGCGTTTTAGATTCACAGCAAAATCGAGCAGCAAGTACAGAGAGTTTCTGTATCCTTCTGTCCATCCCCCCCCCCAGCCTCGCGCCACTAAGTGCGTGCGCATAGTATTTTAAAATCCTCTATTTTCAGAAAATTAAACTTAGAGGGATGGGAGCTTTGAGGACTTTGAACTCTGACTCATGGCAGGTCACCATTTCACACATCATTTCCTTTTTAGTATAATTGGGTGTAACCCTATAGAACATTTCTACCCTTTAGTATTTGGGCCATGATCCTTGCTGAGCAAGAGGTTCTAAAATGTGTTGCTTCTACTTTGAGTTAAAAATAGGAAATTTGGGGCGCCTGGGTGGCTCAGTTGGTTAAGCGACTGCCTTCGGCTCAGGTCATGATCCCAGAGTCCCGGGATCGAGTCCCATATCGGACTCCCCGCTCTGCGGGAAGTCTGCTTCTCCCTCTGACCTTCTCTCCTCTCATTCTCAGTCTCTCTCTCTAATAAATAAATAAAAAAAATCTTAAAAAAAAAAAAAGGAAATTTGGAGGCGCCTGGGTGGCTCAGTTGTTGGGCAACTGCCTTCGGTTCAGGTCATGATCCTGGAGTCCTGGGATCGAGTCTCTCATCGGGCTCCCTCCTCACTGGGGAGTCTGCTTCTCCATCTGAAACTCTCTCTCTCTCTCATTCTCTCTCTCAAATAAATAAATAAAATCTTTAAAAAAAATGTTTAAAAAAATTAAAAAATAAATAGGAAATTTGGGGTGCCTGCCTGTCTTAGCACCTGGCTTAGCCTTCGGCTCACGTTGTGATCCTGGGGTCTTGGGGTCAAGCCCTGTGTCAGGCTCCCTGCTCAGTGGGAAGCCTGCTTCTCTCTCTGCCTCTGCCTGCCCTACCTGCTTGTGTGCTCTCTCTCGCTCTCTCTGTCAAATAGATAAATGAAATCTTTAAAAAAAGAAAGAGTAATATATACAGGAATTAATTTAACCGAGGAGGTGAAACACCTGTACACTGAAAACTATAAACAATGAAGAAGACACAAGGAAATGGAAAGATATATTCCATGCTAATGGCTTGGAAGAACAAATATCATTAAAATGTCTATACTACCCAGATTCAATGTGATCTCTCTCAAAATTGCAATAGCATTTTCTATAGAAATAGAACAATAATTTATGTATTGTAAAAATAGGCCAAACAAAAATTCCAGTAGCATTTTTTGTAGAATAGAACAAATAATTCAATAGAAGTAAAATAATTCTGTGTACAGGACCACAAAAGACCCTGAGTAGCCAAACCAATCTTAGAAAAGAAGAACAAGGGTGAAGTCATCACATTCCTGATTTCAAACTATATACCAAAGCTATAGTAATCAAAACAGTACGGTGTTGGCATAAAAAACAGACACATAGATCAATGGAATAGAACAGAGAGCCCAGAAATAATAATAAATAATAATAAACCCATGCAAATATGGTCAATTAATTTATGACAAGGGAACCAAGAATATACACTGGGGATAGGACAACTTCTTCAATAGATGGTGTTGGGAAAACTGGACAGCCACATGCAAAAAAAAAAGAAACTGGGCCGCTGTCTTACATTATACAGGAAAATTAACTTTTTCCCCTCCCTCCTTCCTTCCGTACATAAAAATTAACTTTAAAAGGGGGTGCCTGGGTGGGTCAGTTCGTTAGGTGTCCAACTCTTGGTTTCTGCTCAGGTCATAATCTTATGGGTTGTACGATTCAGCCCTGCATCAGGCTCCCCGCTCGGTGGGGAGTCTGGTTGAAGATTCTCTCCCCTCACTCACACACACATGCCCACAAGCACTCTCCCTCTCTCTCTCTCTCTTTAAAATAAATAAATCTTTTTTTAAAGATTTTATTTACTTATTTGACAGAGAGAGAGAGATTCCAAGTAGGCAGAGAGGCAGGCAGAGAGAGAGGGAGAAGCAGGCTCCCCTCTGAGCAGAGAGCCCGATGCGGGGCTCGATCCCAGGACCCTGAGATCATGACCTGAGCCGAAGACAGAGGCTCTAACCCACTGAGCCACCCAGGTGCCCCTAAAATAAATAAATCTTAAAAAACATTTAATTTAAAATAAATTAAAGACTTGAATGTGTGATCTGAAACCATAAAACTCTTAGAAGAATACATAGGCATTAAGCTCCTTGACCTTGGCTGTGGTAATGATTTTTTGGATCTGACACCAAAAACAAAGACAAAAAAGAACAAGTGGGACTACATCAAACTAAAAAGCTTCTATACAGCGAAGGAAATCATTAATAAAATGAAAAGGCAGGGCGCCTGGGTGGCTCAGTGGGTTAAAGCCTCTGCCTTCAGCTCAGGTCATGATCTCAGGGTCCTGGGATCGAGCCCCACATCGGGCTCTCTGCTCGGCGGGGAGCCTGCTTCCCCTTCTCTCTCTGCCTGCCTCTCTGCCTACTTGTCATCTCTCTCTGTCAAATAAATAAATATATATATATTTATATATATAATATTAAATATCATATATAATAATATAATATATATTATATTTTATATTATATTATATAAATCATATTATATATTATATATATAATTTTTATTATATAATAATTAGATAATATATAATTATATAATATAATATTATAAAATATATAATATATAATTATATAATTATGAATATATATTATATAATATATAATATAATTATATAATATATTATATTATATAAAATATAATATATACTATATAGATAATATATATATATAATATTGAATTATAAAAAAGAATGAAATTATTGAACCATAAAAAAGAATGCAATCTTGCCATTTGTGACAACGTAGATGGACTATGAGGGTATTATACGAAGGGAAATAAGTCAGATGGAAAAAGGAAATAACCTATGATCTCTCTTATATATGGAATCATTAAAAAAAAACCTCATAGATACAGAGAAGAGATTAGTGGTTGCTAGAGGCAGAGGGTGGAGGGTGGGCAAAATGGGCAAAGGTACAAACCTCCAGTTATAAAATAAGTAAGTCCTGGGCATGTAATGTACACCATTGTGACTATAGCTAATAATACTGTACTCCATATTTGAAAGTTGCAAAGAGAGTAAATCTTCAAAGTCTCAGCACAAGAAAAAAGATTCTGTAACTATATACAATGACAGAATTAACTGGACTCATTATGGTGATCATTTTGCAATATAAACAATTATCAAATCTTTATGTTGTACCTGAAACCAATATAATGTATGTCAATTATTCCTCAATTAAAAAAAAAAAAAGGTTAAGGCGATATTGGCACATAGTTACAAAAGCTTCCAGTATTGCAGACCCCATGTACAAATGCTTTATTTTATTTTATTTTATTTTAAAGACTTTATTTTTTTATTTGCCAGAGAGAGAGCACAAGCAGGGGGAGCAGCAGGCGGGGGGAGAAGAGCAAGGAGCCCAACACGGGGCTCGAGCCCAGGACCCTGAGAGCATGACCTGAGCCAAAGGCAGACACTTAACTGGTGGAGCCACCCAGGCATCCTATGTGCAAACACTTGCAATACGTGGTCGTGTTTTACCCTGACTGCAACCCACAAAGTGGGACTCATTACTGATTCTGATTTCAAGTGAAGCTCAGAGAGGTTGGTGAGATTCAGGGCCACCCCAGCCAATAAGAGCAAGCTTTGGGTTTGAATCTGATCCTGGCTTCAAAGCCTGTGTCCCTAACCGTGAAACTACATAGACTCTCATTATATTATCGCCTCGTTTGTAAGGCTGCACTGGATTGAGGTCATCTTATGTGGGTGTATTAAGGCTCTAGTGAAATGGTTGGTATTTGTTTCCTGTCCTTGCTGCCTGCGAATATCCTGTTTCCTTCTGGGATGAATGTAGATTTGTTGGTGATATTCATACCTAAGGACCTTTATTAACTTTATTAACTAAGAGTCAGAGAAACTGACTATTAACTATATTTATTCCTGGAAGCTGGAATTTGCAAGGTACCCTCCCTTCTAAGTTTTACAGTTTTAGGATATTGGGGGGGGGGGGGGTGTGTGTTTGAAACAACGGTCGTTGGGACCCCTGGCTGGCTCAGTTGGTAGAGCATCTGCTTTTTTGATCTCAGAGTCGAGTTCAAGTTCGAGCCCCATGTTGGGCATGGAGCCTACTTTAAAAAATAAAAACAACAGTCATGGGTAAAATTAGGAGAGAACAACAAATATTGTAAAGTTTGCAATAAGAAAAACTGGAGGCCTGGGTGCTCGGTCGAGAACTGTCATCAACTACTGTGAACCCTTGTAGCCCCTGGGCTTCTTTGTGTATAAACTGGGGGATTAGGGTCGCCTGGGTGGCTCAGTCAGTTAAGCATCTCCTTCAGCTCAGGTCATGATCTCAGGGTCCTGGGATGGAGCCCCACATCCGGCTCCCTGCTCAGCAGGAAACTTGCTCTGCTCCCTGCCCCCCTGCTTGTGTTCTCTCTCTCTCTCTCAAATAAATAAAAGAGTCTTTGAAAAAAAATAATAAATTGATGGATGAGATAATCTTCCAACTCATTCTATGATTCTAACCAAAAGTTCACCACCACTCAGACCAAATATAAATTCCAGCCTCCCTGGATTCTGGGGCTTGTTGTGGAATTTCCTGTCTTCCTGCTGTGCCGTGGGCAGGTTTGGTCTTGTTTGTGTCCTTCTTGTATGTATTTATGTTTTTTCTTACTGGCGCATGAGTTGTACAGAAACTTGTAATGAATCATTTCAACAGCTAAGGCAGTGAGTGATCCCACTGGGTTTTGTGGAAAGTCCATTTAGAATCTATGACTTTGACAATTAACTTGAATCTTCATGCCTCATTATCTTATCACAGCTTGGATGTATGCCAATCCAATTGACTGAACAATTTTTTTTTTAATTAAAAATGATAATAGCGAGGTGCCCCTGGCTAGCTCAGTCAGTGGAACCTGAGACTCTTGATCTCCGGGTTGTTAGTTCCAGCCCCACATTGGGTGTAGGGATGACTTAAAAATAAAATCTTTTTTTTTTTTTTTTTAAGATTTAATTTATTTAATTGACAGAGAGAGAGAGATCACAAGTAGGCAGAGAGGCAGGCAGAGGGAGAGGGGGAAGCAGGCTCCCCGCCGAGCAGAGAGCCCGATGCGGGGCTCGATCCCAGGACCCTGAGATCATGACCTGAGCCGAAGGCAGAGGCTTTAACCCACTGAGCCACCCAGGCACCCCTAAAAATAAAATCTTAAAAAAAAAGATTCTGTCATTTATCAACTGTCTGCTTTGTGTCAGGTAGTGTGCTAAGAGATTTGCATACATGATCTCATTTAGTCCTCACGAAAACCCTGCGAGTGATGTTCTATGATTATCCTCACCATCATCTCCATTTTAGAGATTAGAAAACCAAGGCTTAGGTTAAGTAATTCACTGTTTGTCTTTGGACTTAGCTGGGATTTCTGTTTTAGTTATCCATTGCCGTGTAGCAAACCACCACAAAATTCAGTGGCTTGAAACAACCACGGTTGTATTATCTTTCCTGATCCCACGAGTTGACTGGGCTCCCCGGGCCAGCTCTTGTGTGGGGGCAGCTGGGCTCACGCAGGCCACCGGGACACCTGGCCTTCCCTCCCGCTCCACGTAGTCTTAACATCTGCCTACGTGGCCTCCTCGTGTGTTCTTCCCACACGGCCGGCTGGACTTCTCGTGAGGCTTTGCAAGGCTTTCAGAAAAGCAGACAAGCAGAACTTCTTACTGCCTGGTCTTGGAAACCTCACTTTCAGCACATTCTGTGGGTTAAAAAGAGTCATAGAACCGGTCCGTATTCTGCCAGGAGGGGTCACATGAGGGTGGGAGTACGGAAGCGGTGTTCATGGGGGCTATTGTGGGAGATTTGCCGCTGCGGGTGGTAAGTAACTCGGAGCTGGGACATTCGGCTGGTGGGAAATAGGAGACCTCTGGACCACTTAGGAAGATGAAGGAGAAATTGAGAAGTAGTAAAGAAATAGAGAGGAAGCTGGTCTTACTGGCTGGCTGAGAAATACAAAAAGAAAAGAGAAGAGGGGCGCCTGGGTGGCTCAACTGGTTAAGCTTCTGCCTTCCGCTCAGGTCATGATCTCGGGGTCCTGGGATCCAGCCCAGAGGAGCCCCCCCACCCCTGCTCAGCGGGGAGCCTGCTTCTCCCCCTGCCCCTCCCCCTGAAGTCATGTGCATGCATGAGCACTCTCTTTCTCTCTCCCAAATAAATAAATAAACCTTTTTAAAATTTATTTATTTATTTATTTGAGAGAGAGAGAGAGAGAGAGATAACGAGAGTGGGCAGGGGTGCGGGGGAGAGGAAGAAACAGGCTCCCCGTTGAGCAGGGAGAGGACTCTGGGCTTGATCCCAGAACCCTGGGATCATGACCTAAGCCAAACAAAGGCAGATGCTTAACTGACTGAGCCACCCAGGCACCCCAATAAATAAAATCTTAAAAAAAAAAAACCCAAAAAACCCAAACAAACAGTATTTCAGGGTTCTTAAATATAGTGTTAAATTTCATGTAAAAAACCTAAGGGCAAACCAGAATAATCAAATAATCTTGAAAAAGAGGAAGAAAGTTGAACTCACACTTCTTCGTTCAAACACTTTGCAGTCATTAAGACAGTGAGTTTCTGGCATAAGAAGAGACATGTAAATCAATAGGACACGATGGAGAGTCCAGAAATAAACTTTCACGTTTGTGGTCAGCTGATTTTCAACAAAAATTTTAAGATGAATCAGTGGGGAAAAGAAGAGTTTCTTTAATCAGTGCTGCTGGGACAACTGAATAGTCACATGTGAAAGAACGGAATTGGATCCCTTCTGTGCCCCAAACACAAAAGTTAACTCAAACTGGATTCCAGACCCCAATGTAAGACAAAACTCTTAGAAGTAAATCTAAAAGTGAGCCTTCACGACCTTGTCTTAGGCAAATCTTCCTTTGCACAACTTCAAACACACAAACAACAACAAAATTGATTAGACTTCATCACTTTAAAAGAGTAGGACTTTGGGGGTTTGTTGTTGTAGCTGTTGTTTTGGTGTTTTGTTGTTTTTTTTTTTTTGGTTTTTTGTTTTTTTAGTGTTTGTGTCAGGCACTATTCTAGGTGCTTTATTCCTCTAATCCTCTAAATTCATTTATTACTCACAACCCCATGGGCAGGTACTATTCTTGTCGCGATTTTACAGGCAAGGAAAGTAAAGCATTGAGAGGTTAAGTAACTTGCCTGAGGCCACACAGCTAGTAAGTAAGGGAGACAGGATTTGAACCCAGATGGTCGGGCTCCAGGGTCTATACTCTCAGCCCCTGTGTGTACTGCTTCACATGATACACCTGTCCTCTGTCTCCGACTCTTCTTTGGAAAACTCTAGCACACATGCCCAAAGATACATCATTCCGATTATTCACCATAGCATGGTGGCAATAGGAGAAAATTGGAAATCACTTAAATGTCCATTAAAAGGGGGCGCCTGGGTGGCTCGTGGGTTAAAGCCTCTGCCTTTGGCTAAGGTCATGATCTCGGGGTCCTGGGATCGAGCCCCGCATTGGGCTCTCTGCTCGGCAGGAAGCCTGCTTCCCCCTCTCTCTCTGCCTGCCTCTCTGCCTACTTGTGATCTCTCTCTCTCTCTGTCTAATAAATAAATAAAATCTTTTTAAAAAAAAAAAAAAGTACATTAAAAGGCCATTGGTTGGGGCGCCTGAATGGCTCAGTTGGTTGAGCTTCTGACTCTTGGTTTCTGCTCAAGTAGTGATCTCAGGGTTATGGATCCAGCCCTGAGTTGGGCTCCATGCTCAGCAGGCAGTTGGCTTAAGATTCTCTTGGGGAGCCTGGGTGGCTCTGTGGGTTAAGCCTCTGCCTTCCACTCAGGTCATGATCTTGGAGTCCTAGGATCGAGCTCCGTGTCGGGCTCTCTCCTCAGCAGGGAGCCTGCTTCCTTCTCTCTCTCTGCCTACTCCTGATCTCTCTCTCTGTCAAATAAATAAATAAAATCTTGAAAACAAAAAAGATTCTCTCTCTGCCCCTCCCACTGCACTCTCTCTCTCCCTCTCTCAACTAAATAAGTAAGTCTTTAAATAAATCTTTAAATAAATAAATGAATGAATAAATAAATAAATAGCCATTGGTTAAATAAACCATATGTGGTTTGTTTATACAATGAAATGGAGTTAAAAACCATGAGTTTGATCTCTGTTCTGCTGTAGGAAGCTATTCATGACAAAAATACCTTGCAAAACTATCTTTCTCTGTCGCCTGCTTCAGCAGAACAAAAGGAGATTCGTCATCTGTGTGCAAGTGTTATCACCTCTAGGAAATGAGATTAAGGGGAACAGAAGGAAGACTTTAACTTCTTTACATATTTATGTGTTCATTTAATTCTGAACGAAAACATATCTGCCTTAGATAAATAAAGAAATGTAGTTCTTTTTTATTTTTATTTTTTTTAAGATTTTTTATTTTATTTATTAGAGAGAGAGACTGAGAATGAGAGGAGAGAAGGTCAGAGGGAGAAGCAGACTTCCCGCGGAGCCGGGAGTCCGACATGGGACTCGATCCTGGGACTCCGGGATCATGACCCGAGCCAAAGGCAGTCGCTTAACCAACTGAGCCACCCAGGCGCCCTGTAGTTCTTTTTTAAAAAGCAAAGAATCTGAAAGGCTAGTCATGAATCTTCCAGCAAGAAGAGTTGTGAGGGGCGCCTGGGTGGCTCAGTTGGTTGGGTGGCTGCCTTCGGCTTGGGTCATGGTCCCAGGGTCCTGGAATCGAGTCCCACATCAGGCTCCTTGCTTGGCTGGGAGCCTGCTTCTCCCTCTACCTCTCTGCCTACTTGTGATCTCTCTCTCTCTGTCAAATAAATGAATAAAATCTTTTAAGAAAAGAAAAGTTATGAGGGGCGCCTGGGTGGCTTAGTTGGTTTCAGCTCAGGTTGTGGTCTCAGGGTTGTGAGATCAAGCCCCACGTGGGGCTTCACACTCAGCAGGGAGTCTCCTTGAGTTTTTCTCTCTCTCCCTCTCCCTCTGCCCCTCCCTTGATCCCTCTCTGAAAAAAAAAAAGGAAAAAGAGTTGTGGATCTCATGGCTTCACCACTTCCCAGATTGCCTCAGGACCCCCCCCCCCCCCGGGACTTTCCATTCTTTTCCCGTTGACCTTCCCGCAGCTCCCAAGGGACCTTCCTCACCACACCCTCTCTCACTGGGATACCCCTCCCCACCGAGTCATCTGGTTGCCTCCTTTGCAACCTTCAGGGCTAAGTTCAGGAGTCACTTCCTCTGAGAAGCCCTCCCCAACCCCCGAGGTCGGGATGAAGCCCACACCTATGCTTCCACACAGTTACTCTGAATGGTGATTGGATTTTTCCTTGGTTTCTACAATGGAAACCACAGGATCAAGGCACCAATGTGTTTCCCATTTGTGTTTCTACTGTGCCGGGCACAGAGCAGGTGCCGGGGAAATGTTCCTTGAAAGACTGAATGCATAAATGAATGAATCTTTCCAAGGGATAAAATATTAACCCCTTTCTGCTCCTACTGTGTCACCCTGGAAGGTGAATATAGTTAGGTCCGTATGTAAGCCCATCTCTTTGTTCTACTCCATCTCAATCCGTGTGTATGTGTGTGTGTGTGTGTGTGGCCCCAGCTTCATGGATCAGCTAAAAAGGATCCTGTGTTGACTGAATCAGTCTTTATAGTTTCTAAAGAACCCTTGATAAGATTTCTCTTTTGTTGCATTCTGTGAATTTAAAAAGGGAAGTGAGATCAGAGCCTAGACTGTGTTTGAGTTTTTCATTTTCCCCCCTCCTTTTTTGTTTGTTCTTGCTGTTTTTTTCAAGAGAACCTCTGCCTACCCTGAGCCTCCGCATTTTTACACTTTTTTCCTGGAAGGGTAAAGTCTTAGGAATCACACACTCAGAAAACAAGGCCTTGCTTTTGGCAACCATTTTTATTAACACGAAGCGACAAAGGAGGAGCCATCCCGGAGAGAATCATGAGCAGGGATAGAACCCAAAGCAGAAGTGTGAGTTTCCCCAGATTTCTTGCCGGGGATATATGGTTCTTTGATCCGTATAAGAATCCTGCTTTCCCTCCTCCCAGGCAGCTAGGGAGCGGGGAAATTTGGCTAGTGATGACAGAGCAACTAATTAGAGACTCTCAACCCCGAGGGAAACGGCTTCTGTGCCTCAGCAACTCTGTGCAAACTGCGTGAATGTCGGAGGGCATCCTATTGGGTCCCTCCTGCCAGGAACAATGCTTCATGCTCCACCTACGCTTGATTATTCATTCAAATATTTATGGAGCACCTACTATGTGCAGGCACTCTTCTAGGCCCTGGGGAGGACGTGACAGTGAACAGAATCCCTCTGCTTCGGGAGCCTGGGAGCCTACGTTCTTGGAATCTGCCCACCAACCTCTTGGAATCCACATCATTGTTCCTTCTGCTTGACATATAAGGAAATGGAAGCTGCGTGTTGAAATAAAAATCTGCCCCCAGATCACACACCTAGTCAGTGGTGGAGCTGGGATTCAAATTTAGGTTTGTCGGACTTCCCAGAGCCCATACTTTTCCCCGCTGGGCTGTGCAGTTCCTCTGCAAAACTAAATAAAAAAGACAGCCGATAGGAGTGTTGCGAGGCCCAGAGAACGAAAAGCTGGGAAGGTCATCAGGTGCAGAGAGTGCCCTAGAAATTTGAGAAAGTGTACACAAAAGAGCCCAGAACGATTTTCAGCACTCTTGTGGCTTGAGAAGAAAGCTAAGGCTGGTTTGGACTCCTTCCCCCTAATATAGGGTAGAGGCAGCTTGTCATTCCATAGAATCATCCAGTTTTGAGGGCCTCAGGTACACGTGTGGGGAATTCACGTCCTAAGGGACCTTACCCTTTCCACCCTTTGGTGTTTGTACAGAAGCCTAAAAGAAGAGGAATACACCGATGTTTGCCCTGAAACTATATTCACCAAGAGGGTGAGAGGGTTCACCTCTCTCTCTGCTGTCCCCCCAAATACTTTGCTGTCAGGCAGGAATTGACTGAGGACCCTCCAGGTAAAAGGGATACTAGCAAGTGCCCAGCACAGAATACGCGTTCGGTAGACACTCGGAGAATGAGTGAATAAATAATCTCAACTTGCAGTCACATCACAAGCAGTCAAAGGCAATCTTACTGGACTCAGCACTTCCCAAAGGCCAAGGGGATTTTTTTCCCAGCCCTCAGCTACCCCCACCCCCAAAAATGAGGGCAGGTAAACACAGCCCCCAGGACCTTCTTTGAAATGCAAAGACTTGCAGAAAAATGTGGAGCTCTGAAAAGGTCAGAGCAGATTGTTTTGCTGCCGGTTCTTCCTGGGCTACCCAGAAATCAGAACCCTACGGAGGGGCCTTAGGAAGAAGACAGTGACCAGGATCAAGACAAAGGTCAGAGGATAGGAAATACCGCTAAGTCATGAAGTTCCCCGACTCCCCCAGAGAGAGAACATGACTTGATTTGCACATTGAGGCCTATTTACTGAGCCCTTTAAAACCACACAGGAGCCGAGCTCTTCCCATCGCCCCGCCCAATACACACGAGCCCCATTTCATGCACATCTTGTCCCGTCATTGTACTCGGGTCATAGAAAGGCAACTGACTCACTTCTCAGCTGGAACCTTCCAAAAAGGCACAGTAACCTGCATTCCATTTCCAGAGAGAGCGAGGAAGATACAGCTAAGGGCGGGTGGCATTTTCAAAGCCCCTCTGCCCCTTAGCACGAAGTCTTTCTAGGTCTTCGGTCTGTCCTGCCTGCTTTTGTCTGCCTGCCGAGTTCAGGGCCTTTCCGCACATTTGGAGATCCTACCGCCCGTCGGATTGGCTCTGGAAGCTGTTTGCCACGGTGACACAACTCTTGCGACAGAGGTTTGAAATCGGCATCTCTTCTGGCCTCTGGGTCTCGGAGCGTCCTGGCCTCTTGGGTCTCAAGCTGCGGATTTTGAGCTTGGTGTAGAACTTGGGGAACGAGGGACTCGAAAAATAATACACCAGGGGGTCCAGCATGCTGTTCATGTAGGTGAAGCTGAGGGTAACGTGGAGGGCTACGTGGACAGCGGGGTCACAGGCGCTCGAGGGCACCGTCCAGAGGAAATAGAGTCTGGCCGACACGCTGGGCAGGTAGCACGTGACGAACACCATGGCCACCACCATGATGAACCGGGTAGCCTTCTTCATCCGGATCTGCCTGGCCAGCCGCCGCCTCTGCCTCAGGCTCCAAACGATCTTGAAGGAGCAAAACAGGATGATGGCGAGGGGCAGGAAGAACTCCAGCTGGAACATGATGTCGTGCCAGCCGTTGGCCGACTCCATGATGAAGCTCTCGCAGGATATGGTCTTCTCGTCCACGCACAGATGGTTCTCCATCAAAAGATAGAGAGTCCCCAGGATGACCATGGTCCAAAGGGCACAGACGATGCCAGCCGCGGTCCTGTTGGAGATGGCGTTCACCGCGTGGTGGGGGTGGACCACCTTGAAGTACCTATCCACCGCCACCACCGTGAGGAAGAGGATGCTGCCCGCCCTGTTCATGGCCAGCATGAAGAGGGCCACCCGACACGGGATGTCCTCGAAGGCCCACTGCCTGTGTCTCCAGTAGTAGTCCGTCCGGAACGGCAGGCAGATCACGAGAAGGAAGTCGGCCACGGCCAAGTTGAAAAGGTAAATGGTGCTCGGCTTCCAGGTCTTCATGTAAAAGCAGAAACCACACAGGGCCACGCCGTTGCCCAGCGCGCCGAGCACGAAGGCCAGGATCAGCAGGGGCGGCATCACCTGAGAGATGGGGTCCCCCTCGAGGAGGCAACACGACCCGTTGTCCATGGTGGGCAGAGGACAGGCGTTCCGCGTGCCAGGTGGCCCCGGGACTCCCCCCACCCAGAGGCACAGATGCTCCCCCGAATGCCACCCACTCACCCGGCCTCTGGTTCTCTGACTCCTTCACCCCCGGCCGCGGGTCCCGACTGCACGTGTGGGTGGACGCAGCCACCGCTAGGTGACCTCGGACTTCAGCCAGGAGACGAGAGACTCCTGGGCAGGCTGTCCAACGCTAGCTGTCTCCCCTGCAGGTGAAGCACAGAGCACGGCCAGGCTTTGACAGGCAAGCGGTCATTTCTGGGGCGCGGCAGGCAGGTCCGGGGAGATTCATGCCCTAGAGCGGGCGCTGGGTCCCGCCCCAGGACGGTTTTGCTTTGCGGCCTCACTCCCGCTGCTCAGACTCCTGTGCTGGGGAGCATGCAAAGCTGCCCAGAAGGCACGAGAAAAGCTTGTTTGTCCTCCCTCCCGGTGGAGAAATACAAACATTTCCTGGAGCCGTTCTGGGCCTCTGCCTTTGCTTTCCTCCCCTAACCTTTTGCCTGACTGCCCCGTCCTCTCCCCATCCCATGGGGCTCCCCCGGGCGGTGCCCGAGGGGGAGGCTCTGCTCCATCCACAGCTTCGGGGCCATTTCCTCTGCCCACACCCAAAACACCCCCCTCAAAACTCAGAAGGGTCTGTGGAGGAAAAAACAAAACAAAACAAAGTTCCAAAAACAGCACTTGCTGGGTGTTGGAAAAATTCTGTGAAATGCGTCTGCTTCCTGCCCTCCATTCATGCCTCCTGCCCTTTGCATCCTTCCCTGGGCCCAAGTGAGGGGTCGCACAACTAAGCAAGACCATGCAATGGAATTGAAGTCGCCTCCCCTGTGCCTGCCTCCAGGCAACTGCCTCTTGGGGAGCCAGCTCCTCTCTCTCTGCTGTTTGCAGAAGAGGATTTGACTCTGAGTTTCCCCCTGGCCATTCAAAAGAGCCAAATACCAAATGATGGATATGCTTTTAATTTTAAGTATGTGTGGAGCCCGTCGGTGGGGTGAGTGAGGGTTGGGCAGTTAGTCAATCTCTAAAATAATCTAATAACAATAGTCGATCTCTAAAATAATCACGGGTAGAATTAGACCGCACCCAAGAGCAGAGTCTTTGCTAAAATTTCTTATCCTTTGGCTTTAGAGGTGATCTGTCTGCCTGCCCTGTGCCTTCCCAACTCAGGAAGCGGTTGCGGGAGTGGGAAATGCGTTGAGAAAATGCATATACTCCTTCTTCCAGATGCTGATTTTTTAAAAAGATTTTATTTATTTAAAAAAAAATATTTTATTCATTCATTCATTTGACAGAGAGAGAGCACTAGCAAGGGGAGCTGCAGAGGGAGAGGAGGAGAAGCAGGATCCCTACTGAGCAAGGAGCCCAATGCAGGACTGGATCCCAGGACCTTGAGATCAGGACCTGAACTGAAGGCAGCCGCTTAACCGCTTAACCAGACTGAGCCACCCAGGTGCCCCTTTTCAGATGCTGATTAAAGCAAAGCTTTGAATCCTGGACTCCAAATCAGCCCAGTGACATTCCCCCTACCGCACCCTGCCTGCTGCCACCTCCCAACGATTGGGATAGTTTCCTGACTGGTTTCCTCTCCTCTAATCTATTCCTTGTAATTCCTCTCCCACATCACCATGTGATTTTTCTAAAGCACAGATGGGATCATATCCTTTTTTAAAAAACAAAATAAAACAAAAAACAAAACCTTCATTCGCTCCTTTTAAGCTACCACAGCGATCGCTATACGGCCTGTGAGCCATTCTGGGTTCTAAAGCCAGTTGGATTTGGGCCACATGTTTTAAAAACTTAGGACCGTCCAATAAAAACCTTGGTTTCCATACTTTTTTGGAAAACGGGAAGATCTGGCTGCTCTGGGCCAACAATCCCACATAATAACAGTCAGCTAGAGCTCAGAGTGGCTGTTCCCCTGAGACAGGCTAAGCACGCTCCATTTTGCCCCAGTCCCCACCACTCCCTATTATCCCTGGTGAGCTTCACTCGTTTCCATACCTGGTCTCTGTGGGATTTTAAGTTTGCCACCTCTACTCTAGGCTAAAGGTCACATTCTCCAGATTGGTATACAAAGCCCTTCACAGATGGTTCCCCAACTACCTTTCCAATGTCATCCTGCTACTTTTATCTCTCACACATTAGTCTCATAACTTCTAATAAATAAGTGTGTCCATTGAACATGTCCGTTTAGCTCCCCCACTAATCCAAGAAGCCCTTGGGAGACAAAGTCTGTTTTTCTGGTGAGTACCTTAATATGGTCAGGCTGGATTTTCCAACCAATGGAAAATACTCTTCATTCTGTGTGAGCAGACACTGTCAAGATTCTTGTAAACACCGGTGCTTCCCTTTTCTCAAATGACTAGCACGTGTCTTCTTTTTCCACCTTCTTGCCAAATCACCTTCTCTTTCTCTTTGACTGCAGAATTCTCTGGAAGGGAGAGGCTTAAGGAAGAAAGGTTTCCGTTTTCCTGAAAATCTGCTATTGATAATAGGGGAGGCTGCGCGTGTGTGGGGCAAGGGGCATATGGGAACTCTCTGTACCTTCCCCTCAATTCTGATGTGAACCTAAAACCTCTCTCTGAAAAAAAAAAAAAAAAGGAAGAAGAAGAAGAAGTAGTCTAGGGTGCCTGGGTGGCTCAGTGGGTTAAGCATCTACCTTTGGTTCAGATAATGGTCTCAGGGTCCTGGGATTGAGTCCTGCATCAGGCTCCCTGCTCAGTGGGGAGCCTGCTTCTCTCTCTGCTGTTCCCCCTGCTTGTGCGCTCTCTCTCCCTTTCTCTCTCTCTAATCAATCAATCAATCTTTAAAAAAATGAAATAGTCTTTAAAAATTCAAACCAGGGACGCCTGCGTGGCTCAGTGGGTTAAAGCCTCTGCCTTCGGCTCAGGTAATGATCTCAGGGTTCTGGGATCGAGCCCCGCATCGGGCTCTCTGCTCAGCAGGGAGCCTGCTTCCCCCTCTCTCTCTGCCTGCCTCTCTGCCTTCTTGTGAGCTCTCTCTCTGTTAAATAAATAAATAAAATCTTTTAAAAAAATAAAAATAAAAATTCAAACCAAATTTTACTACTGATCTTATGTTTACTCCTCACTACTGATCACAGTGCCTGATGCAAATCAAGGCTTTATTGATTTAAGAATGCATATTCAATGAGCCTGTAAGGTGTTTTTTCTAGATGCTTTAGGATCCCCCAAATGAAGATGATATAATTCACTGTCTGGAGCTGGGTGTTCAGTAGGGAAAATAAGACAACTACATAAATAACAATTTTAAAAAGCACATTGAATAAGCAGATTGAGGTGGTATCTTTCAAAACGTTACAGACACACCACAATATGTGAGGTTACTGTGGATGAGCCAGTGTAATATACATATATAGTTTTACTTCGTAGCTACAAATTTACTTCAAAATGTGTTTTGGAAAAAAAATACAACTGGTCTACCTGAGTTTTGTGACTGAGGGGAATGAGGAAGAGCTCTTAAAATTTGTGGGGGCAGAAACGGAAGGAACAGACATTCCAAACAAGATGAAGAGTGTGGGAGAAGTAAGAAGAGGGGCATTTGAGGAGGTTGGAACCTGGAGTCCACGTCACGGAACCATGAGGAATCAAACAGGCCATGTCAAGTGAGGCTGTTTTACGGGGCACTTTGACCTCAGTGGGAGCGGGGAGCCATTTTGTAATGAAGGGACAGCGTGGAGGATCAGGGGAATGGTTGAAACAGAGAGAAAGGGGAGCAAAAAGGCTTTTGTCGCTTCCCTTCTTCTCCTCCCTGCTCTGGAGCCACAGAGCTGCCCATGGTTGCCCCCTCACGAATCCTTGAGGCTCAAAGCCCATGTGTTCCCTCTAGTGTGGTCTGTGGTGAGCCGCAGAGTGGGTATTATTGAGGAACAAGGCCCTTCCGATCACTGAAGCCCACTCCCCTAAGTACCTATGCCGAAAAAGAAAAAAGGTTTCTCATCCTCTTTCTCAGATTCCACACCAGACAAAGGGAACTGTTAGCACCATCCACGTAGCACAAGCCCTAAGCTTGGTTCCCTCTTCTTCCTCACGAACCACAGTCCCCAGTCTGTCACATATGCCCTAAATCTCTCTCCCCCCACATCGCTACCACTTTGGCTGGTCCAAGATTCTGGAGGAAGGGGACCGTCTCCTGATGGGTCCTTCTGCCTCTTGTTTTGCTCCTCCTCCAACCCATTGTCCCAAACTCAAATTGGATGTCGCTCCTCACCTGGTTGAATGCTCCAGTGGCTTCCCCATTGTCCTTAGCGGGGAATTCAAGATGACTGACAAGGCACGGCAGGAACTGGGCTAGACACCTCCCACGGCAGCCGTACTGTGTTTAGTATCCAGAGGCTGTCTTATAAGGACTTCTGGGGACATCCTGCCTTCCCCCCCTAATCCTGGATGATTCCTCTTTTGTCAGCTTCAACCTAGACCAGCATCTTTCAATAGAACTTTCTACGATGATGGAAATACTCTGTAATATACATGTAGCTCCTGAGCCTTTGAGGTGGGTCGAGTGGGACCTGAATTTTCAATATTAATTAATTTAAAGTTTAAAAGCCATATGTGGTTTGTGGCTAGCCCACTTCCTACCACTGCCAACCTTTCGGTGAAGCCCCCTCTCCAGTCTGGGTTAGGCCCTCCTCTCGGCATCCATACACTTAACCACACATTATTATTATTATTATTATTATTATTATTATTATTATTATTTAGAGATTTATTTATTCATTTTAGAGAGAGTGCACGCACCCTCGAGTATAGGGGGGCAGAGGGAGAGAGAGAAAATCTCCCACCAGACTCCCCGTTTGTTGAGCCCAATGTGGGGTTGGTCCTAGGACCCCGAGATCACGACCTGAGCCAAAATCAAGAGTCAGGACGCCCAACCAACTGAGCAACCCAGGCGCTCCTTACCGCACGTTATTTACCCGCGTGTTTCCCTCTGCTTTGTCTCTATAAAGACAACCAGTGGATCTGATTCGGCTTTGCATTCCCAGAACACAGCCCAGTGCCTGGCCCCAGGGGACCACTCAGTAAGTACGCCTTGAATAAATGAATGACCTAGTGAACAAATGATTGCAGACCTCTGCAGTTCACTTATTCTCCCGGCTGTGAGGAGATACCACTGGACAGGAAAGGCGGGTTGAAAAAACTTCAGAACGCAGCAGCCAGAGTGAGGGGGCATGTGCTGGGGAAGTTCCAAGTTCCCTCCCCTTCTTGGGAAGACCTCCTCCCCACCGTGTGTCTCTCCCTTACCACCCCTGCCATGCTCTGCACACCTCCGATGTGGGACGTGTGCGGTTTTGTTCCCACGTCAGGCAGGGCTCTTTGCCCCCAGCTGGGTGTCCCACAATTCAACTCAGTTGGGACACTAACCAGAGTTAGTGCAGACCCCGCAGGTTATGGGCTCCCTCTCATGGGACTGCCTACCCTCCCCCCATTTCAGACGCCAATTTCAAGTTGTAGGTTCCTGGATTTCCCACAATTTCTGTCCCACCTGGCTACCACTTGAGGTTCCCATGACCCCTCTCTTTGGATTCGATCATATGCTAAAGCCGCTAATAGAACTCAGGGAAACACTTACTTGTTTACCAGTTGATGATATAATAAAGGATGTGATAAAGGATCCAGAGGAACAGCCAGATGAAGGGATACATTGGGTGAGGTCTGGAAGGGTCCCAAGTACAGGAGCGTCTGTCTTCGTGGAGTTGGGGTGTGTCACCCTCCTGGTTCATGGAGGTTCATAAGGCCCAGAAGCCCCCAAACCCCATTCCACTAGGATTTTTATGGCGGCTTCATCATATAGACAGCATAGATTATTAACTCCATTTCCAGCCCCATACTGAGTAGTTACTTAAAAAAAAAAAAACCGTAGAACTCATTTGTATAACAATCCCTTGGGCCAGGCCCTATTCTAAGCACGTCTGCTATCCATAGAGAACGAGACTGAGTTATAAGTATTGACCCAGAAAGATGTCCAAGATAGATTGTTAAGTGTAAAACAAAAACAAAACGCCAAACTGCCCCTGAATTGGCGTCGCATCATACCATTTTTGGAAGTTAAAAAATCATAGACAGGCCCTTCCATATGGCTGGAAGGAACGTAAAACAGTTCAGCTCTTCTGAAAAATGATTTAGGGTTTCCTCAAAAAGTTAAACATGGGGGAAAAAAAGTTAAACGTAGGGCTACCATATGACCCAGAAATTCCAGTCTTGGCTATAGACTCCAAAGAACTGGAAACAGGACTCAGACAGATACTGGCTCGTGAGTGCTCACAGCAGCACTAACCACAATGGCCAAAAGCTGTGTGATGGTTTCTTTCATATGTCAACTTGGCCGTACCCACGTATTTGGTCAAATATTTAAGATGTTCCTGTCAGGGTGTCTTTTGGATGAGATTAACATTTAAACTGGTGGACTTTAAAAGATATGCATTTTATTTATTGACCCATTTGGAGAGGGAGAGAGAGCGCATTTGTGCACACAAGCAGGGGGAGGGGTGGAGGGGGAAGAGGAGAATCTCAAGTCGGCTCCCTGCTCAGTGCGGAGCACAATGTGGCGCTGGGTCTCTCCATCTCACAACTCTGAGAGCACGACCTGAGCCCAAACCAAGAGTCAGATGCTTAACCAACTGAGCCATCCAGGTGAACTTTTAAAGCAGACTGCCTTCTATGATGTGAGTGGGCCTCGTCCAATCAGTTGAAAGCTTTACTAGAACAAAGACTGACCTCCCAAGCAAGAAGGAATTCTTCCAGCAGATGGCCTTCAGACTTGACTGCAACATCAGCTCTTCCCGGGGTCTCCAACCTGGCAGCCTTTCCTGACGATTTTGAACTTGCCAGTCTTCACAACTGCCTAAGCCAATTCCTTAAAATAAATCTCTCTCCAAATACATACACATCCTTTGTTCTGTTTCTCGGAAGAACCATGACTAATGCAGGTGGAAACAACCCAAATGTTCATCAACAGATGGGTAGATAAACAAATTGTGGTATATGCATACAAAGGAATATCATTCCACTCTAAAGAGGGATGAAGTACTGATTCATGCTACAAATTACATGGGCCTCCAAAACATTTTAAGTGGAACAAGCCGGACAAAAAAAGGTAACATATTGTATGATTCCACTCATGTGAAATATCCAGATTAGATAAATCATAGAGACAAAAAGTAGATTAGTGTTTATCAGGGACTGAATATGGGGTAAAATGTGGAGTGACTGATTAATGGATACAGAGGGTTTTTTTGGGGGGCGGTGATGATTATGTTTTGGACTAGATAGAGGTGAAGTTTATACAAAGATATAATAAATGCCACTGAACTGTACAGTTTAAATGGTTAATTTTATGTGAATTGCACTAAAATATGCATAGACAATTTTAAAATCTGGAATTTTAAAATCTGGAATTTTAAAATCTGGAATAAAATCACTCTGGATTTACACTGCTTGGGTTTAAAGTTAATTCTCTCACTTTTAAGTGGTGAGATCTTACAAGCTACTTCATTTCTCTAAGGCTCAATTTCCTTTTGAGGAATGAAAAAAGCAAGGTTACCCACATCATTCTACTATGAAGGCAAAATGAGTTAATCAGGTAAAGTGCTTAGAACAGTGCATAACACACTGTGGATGCTATATATGGTCTAACTAACATCTCTATTATTATCGTTATATGCACCAAACTGTTTTTTTTTTTTTAAGATTTTATTTTTAAGTAATCTCTATGCCCAGTGTGGGACTCAAACTTCCAACTCTGAGATCAAGAGTCACATGCTCTACCCACTGAGCCAGCCAGGAGCCCCTGTACCAAACTGTTAATAGCACTTTGGAGAGGGGGAAACTTTCATTTTTTACTATACAGACTTCTATATTGTTTATTTTTGTTTATTTTTTTTGAGAGAGAGAGAGGGCATGTCCTTGTGAGTAGGGCAGAGGGGACAGAGGGAGAGGGAGAGAGAATCTCGAGCAGGCTCTACGCCCAGTTCAGAGCCCGCCGTGGGGCTTGATCTCACAACCCTGAAATCATGACCTGAGCTAAAATCAAGAGTCAGGTGCTTAGGTGACTGAGTCACCCAGGTGCCCCAGTAATATTTTTTAATAAAAGAGAGACATGTATGTAAATGTATTGGGACACGAATGTCAAGGAGCCTTGGGCCCCTTACAGGAGGAAGTGGCGAGATCTTTGGTTAGACTAAGCCAAGATGGGTTTCACTGCAAACTTAGAGCGATGCCCATCGTGATGAAATTGTATCATCTTTGTAAAGTAGTCTTCTTCTATGTTGAATATTTATGGGCCTCTTGTGGCAGAACTGGTTGTGTCCCTCGTCGGTCCTGCATTGCAAGAAAAGCAAATGACCTTATTAAACATCTGCTCTTTGGAGAAGCAGAACAGGTTGGTCTCCATCAGCCTCTGTCATGACTGCTCCTCGCCTATTATCTCAGTCCCCTGCCCCCTCTCCCTTTGAGCAGGGCTTCTGGGCCACGTGCCCTCCTTTGGCAGTAACACCCTGATTTCCTTTGGTGATCCATCCGTCCCTGAGGTTTGACCATCTCTGAGGTTGAGAGGATTTGGTTCCATCCCCCTGGCCTGGCAAATCAGATCATGTCGTCCCCATCCCATAGGTGATTGGCTCAGCGGTGGGCACTGGACTTGAAAGGTAACAATTCACTGTCTTAGTCCATTTGGGCTGCTTAGAATATGGGGTAAAATGTGGAGTGACTGATTAATGGGTACAGAGGGTTTTCTGGGGGGGGGCGGTGATGATTATGTTTTGGACTAGATAGAGGTGATGTTTACACAACGATATAATAAATGCCACTGAACTGTACCGTTTAAATGGTTAATTTTATGTGAATTGCACTAAAATATGCATAGACAATTTTAAAATCTGGAATTTCAAAATCCAAAATTTTAAAAGGCTAGCAAAATACCTAGACTGAGTGGCTTATGAACAATAGAAATTGATTTCTTGCAGTTCTGGAGACTGCTAAGTCCAAGGTCAAGGTGCTTGCTAGCAAGTTCACCGTGTGGTGAGGGCTTTCTTCCACGATGTCTTGCCTCTGTGTCCTGACATGGCCAAAGAAGGAAGGGCATTTTCTGAGGTCTCTTTTATAAGAGCACTAATCCCATCATAAGGGCTCCACCCTCGTGACCTAATCACCTCCCAAAGGCCCTGCCCCCTACTACCATCAGATGTTAGGATTTCAACATAGGTATTTTGGGAGGACACAAACATTCAGTCTATGGTAGATACTAACTCGAGTTGTTTGCTCTAACTACTGGAAAAGATAATCTCTCTTTCTCTGGGGATCACTAAACTAGTAGAAACTAACCTAAGTATTTAGGGAATGTGAAGAAAGCATAGGGAATGAACCAAGAGATGAAAAGAGATGGTTTCCTTTTTAAAAAAAACATTTAAGGGGCGCCTGGGTGGCTCAGTCAGTTAAGCGTCTGCCTTCACTCAGGTCATGATCCCGGGGTCCTGGGAGCCCCGCATCGGGCTCCCTGCTCAGCAGGGGTACTGCTTCCCCCTCTGCTGGCCACTCCTCTTGCTTGTGCTCTCTCTTTCTCTCTCTCTGCCAAATAAATATATAAAATCTTTAAAAAAATAAATAGAAATAAATTTAAGTTTGAAATAATTCCAAATTTCAATTTTTTAATTACATAAAAGCTGCAAGTCCAGTACAAAGGAAGTCCTATACATTTACCCAGAACTACCAAGCATACACATTTTCACATTTGCTGTATTGTTCTCTGAGAGAGACAGATTCTTTTTTTTTTTTTTTTTTTAAGATTTATTTATTTATTTTAGAGAGGGAGTGGCAGAGGGAGAGGGAGAAAGAGGCTTAAGTAGACTCCTTGCTGAGCGGAGAGCCTTACGTGGGGCTTGATCTCAAGGCCCTGAGATCTCGACCTAGGCTGAAGCAAAGAGTTGGAGGATTAACGAACTGAGCCACCCAGGCACCCTAAGATAGATTCTTGACTATGTTGTTTTATCTCAAGGATCCAGCCATGACTGAAGCCAGAATCTGCTCCTTGATTTCAAACCAGTTTGGACATCAAAGATCCAATTGCTCTTAAGAGAACAATCCTTGAAGGACAGCCCTCTTTCAAGAGAGAAAGCTGACAAATAAAAACTCTCTTTTCAGACAAAAAAAAAAAAAAAAGAGTATTTTTCCAATTTAGACCCAGGATAACAGATGAAGAATTTGTTAGTTTTAAAGGTAGCTCATATGGCTTGGGAATAAACCGAGCCAATTCACTAAGCAGTTGTCTTCCATGGACATCTTGAGCCACTGGTATATTGAATTCAGTCGGTGTATGGCATGTCTGGTAATTTATTGTGACTAGGTACAAAAGTATTAGAGTTTGAAATCTTATTTATTTAACCAAATGAGACAGATTGGGGATTAAGCCTACGATTTTTCTCATTGGGCCAGCCCTTGTGCTTTTGCTTTTTCTTTTTTAGAGATTTTATTTATTTTGGGGCGCCTGGGTGGCTCAGTGGGTTAAAGCCTCTGCCTTCGGCTCAGGTCATGATCTTAGGGTCCTGGGATCGAGCCCCGCATCAGGCTCTCTGTTCAGAGGGAGGCCTGCTTCCCCCCCTCTCTCTGCCTGCCTCTCTGCCTACTTGTGATATCTCTCTCTCTGTCATATAAACAAATAAAATCTTTTTATAAATAAATAAAATCTTAAAAAAAAAAGGAACTAATTTGAAAGTGACATTCCTATGCAAAGTGGATTAAGCAAAAATGGGATTCTGTTGACTTTTACAACCGGAGGGCCCAGGGTTAGAGCTCACTTTGAGTGTGGCTGGAATCAGAGGCCAACATTTTCCATCTCTCACTTCTGCTTTCCTTAATATTGACTTTGTTCACCAGCTGCATGGTGGCAAGATGGCTGCCGACAACTCTATTGCTTATTTTCTGAGACTCAGTCCAGTGAGGAGAAGACAACCTCTTTTCTAGAAGCTCCCTCAAAGACGTGCTGGAATGCACTGTGATTGATCTACTCTTGAATTATTTAATCACTATTACTAACAGGATACCACATGCTGATTGCCTCAGATCTGGGTCACATGTTCCACCTCTGGATGGGGGGTCGTGAAGGTCCAATTGGACCACGTGGGTATAGTATGGAGGAGAGAGAAAACCCTTTCAAACTAAAATGGGCCTGTTACAGAGAGTTGATGTTAGAAAGGCAATCAACAAATATCCAATCCTCCCCAAGTGACCACCTTGAGAATGCCCAGAAGGAACCAGGTAGTAGAAAATGTCTGGCTAAGGGCCAATCTAGCCCCAACAGTGGAAAAATAAAACCCATGACTTCTTGAAAAAATAGATGATCTTATGACAAGGTGTCACCTGGGGTAAGAAGTCACTCCTCATCCAAGAAGCCCTGGGCAAACCCTTTCATTCTCTTTGCTAGAAGACTTCCCAGAAAGTGAGTGTCAGAATGCCCCTTCGTCCATGCTTCATCTGAATGACTGGTATTGCAACATTATTTCCCCATCATCCTTTAGCAAGGGCTCACCTTTGTTCCTTTTTTTCAGCCATGTTTTGCTGACCACAGATTTCTCTCTCTTGTGCTAAAGAAAACATGTAGGGGCACCTGGGTAGCTCAGTAGGTTAAGCATCTAACTCTTAATCTCAGGGTTTTGAGTTCAAACTCCCACATTAGGCTCCAGGTAGAGCCTATTAAAAAAAAAAAAAAGGAGGGGCGCCTGGGTGGCTCAGTGGGTTAAAGCCTCTGCCTTCGGCTCAGGTCATGATCTGAGTCCTGGGATTGAGCCCCACATTGGGCTCTCTGCTCGGTGGGGAGCCTGCTTCCCCCTCTCTCTCTGCCTGCCTTTCCGTCTACTTGTGATCTCTCTGTGTCAAATAAATAAATAAATAAATAAATAATAAATAAGCTGTCACAGTGTTTCCCTACAGAAGGGATGCCCCCCTCACCATCTACTTATATCTCATTGACCAGGGCTGTGTCACATAGTCACCTTCATTGCAAGGGAGGCTGGGAAATCAAGCCTCTAGTTGGACACATGGCTCGCTCAAGCGAAGTAGGATTCCATCAGTAAGGAAGTCTGCCTCACCTATATACCCTATATACTTGATGTAAGTGCACGAGATTATTTCATCATTTTTGGCACACGTGAGTATGAAGATGAATCCAGTGGACATCTGTTGTTTTGATACTTAACATCATTCCTCTCCTGCTCATAGTACCTCATGTTTCCTTTCGGCTGTACCCTGTTTCCACCCTCCAAACCCAGCTCCAAAGGTGGACACCTGACTCGGCTTGTTTAGTTATGGGGATGGATTTAGGACTGGCTGCAGCTGGAGGCAAGCCAATTAGTTTCAGAAATCTTTGAACTTTCATTGGAATGAAAGTGTGACTTAGGGGCACCTGGGTGGCTCAGTGGGTTAAAGCCTCTGCCTTCGGCTCAGTTCATAATCTCAGGGTCCTAGCATTGAGCCCCGAATCGGGCTCTCTGCTCAGCGGGGAGCCTGCTTCTTCTTCTCCCACTCCTCCTGCTTGTGTTTCTGCTCTCGCTGTCTCTCTGTCAAAAAAAAAAAGTAATATTTAAGTCTAAAAGATGTTTAGTCAATTTCCTGACAATACTTGGCACACAAGTGAATTCCTATACTCTTTGTCATAATCCCATTGCTCCTCCAAGAGTCTGTGGCTTCCTGGTGAGAAACCTCTGGGAAGTTTCTTTATTCAGTATGTGGCTCCTGCCTTTAGAACTTGAGAGCTGATAGGCTATAGAGTGTGCTAGGAAGTTCAAGTCTAGGTTTGAATGCCAGTGGTGTTCGGGCACAGTCTGCCCAAAAAATAACCCCATCTAAGTACTTAGAGTAGCAGGGAGTTTTATTCGGGGGTTTAGTTACATGGGGAATAAAGAGTTGAAAAGCTAAACAGAGATGGTTGAGGCAATTCAGAGACTAGTGGAAGCAAGAAGACAACAATCACCACTGCCAGGCTACACATTAGATCCAGGAGATTATGTTGCAGGTGCCCAGGGTCTGGGGTCCCCTAACAATACAACGGGAGAACCAGTTATGTCAGAGATGCTGCTCACAGGGGTGGGGTGGGATGGCTGGGAAGGTAGCTGTTCCTATTGCTGCCTCCTATTGGCTGATCCTAGCTGGAAACTCAGGAACAAGAAAGCCAGGGAATGTAGTCTCGGGGGTCCGGCACCCCTTCTTTACAAAGCAGAACAGGAAAAGGGTGAGAAATGAAACCGAAGTCATTGGTTCTACTACACAGGACTGGCCACTTAGCCACATTTCATCACATCTAAGATGCCATTGATTATGGGATGCCATTATTTTATGCAACACCAAGAAAGAAAAAAGCCGCCAATTAGACTATGGCACAATGCTAAAACTTCATCCATTGCAATGTGTCTTGGTATGAGATATTAAAATGTGGAAAAATATGCATCTTAAGATCAATCAAATATGCTATTAGCTGTGTGATTTTAAGCACATGTCAACTTAATTCATTTCCACCTTTGAGCTACAATTTTACCATCTGGAAATTGAAGATACTACCTATCTCATAGGGTTATTGTAAGGATTAAATCAGCTATCACTTTTAAGACTGTTCAGTTCAACAAGAGTAGGCACTTGTCTCTTGTTCGTGTATCCCCGGTGCCTAGCACAGTGCTTGGCGCATAATAGGAACTCAAGATAATTTTGTGGAATGACTTCCCCGGACTCTATATTCCCAAATAAGCAGGTTATTGGCACATAATGGCACCTGAGTGTCAATAAATGGAAGTTATTATCGGAACAGAAAGCCATTGTTATTGAACTCAACCATGTTTGGGAACAAGATCTTCTTTCACTAAGTAGAATTGACTCTTCTATGGGGAAGTGGAAGGACTCTTCTTTTAAGAAAGATGTCAGAGTGGAGGTCACAGTCTCTGGTGGAAAAGATTATGCCAGATGGATTTGTGCACATGAAGTAAATCATGGGCAGAAAATTTAAGGGTGGTGGTGGTGATGGTGGCAAAAGAAGTTGGCAGGGAAGGAGGCAAAGAGGTGGAGGACAAAACAAAATACAAAACCTCCACCAGCTAGGAAGCACGTTTCGGTCATCATTTTCCTAACCCTCAGAGATCTGCAAGCACTGTAGTGTTGTTCCCATTTCACAAATGGGACTCAGGCGGAGCACGGTTAGGAAGGGATTTTCCCGAATGAAAACAACCAGATGGAAGCAAAGCTAAGACGCTCCGCGTGTGATTCTGTCTACCCGGTTTCCGGCTGCTGAAACCTGAGACCCGAGAGATTAATTCCAATTTGCAACACATGTAAGGATAGGTAAATACGAGGAAGCTGATGAAAACAGCTATTAGGGTGGTGAGATTATGGGCGATGAGAACAATCTAAGAAGCGCTGACATTATCTTTTCAAGAATAATTTAGCCAATGTAGGGAAAGGTGTTGAAACCAAACGCCTTTTCCAGCTGCCGTCTCCCCGCGGAGGAGTGACTTATCCAACAGGCTGGAGGTTAGTCAGGACTCCAGGATGCACCCCAGACGTGGGGCAACATTCCCCAGCTCATTAGGAGGGAGTCACTGATGACTACAGTGCACGTTCTCACTGCCATCAGCTCCCGCTTCCACGCGCCGCACGCCGACCGCCCATTCTCTGCCGCGGGTAACGAGCACCGCCTACTGGCTGTCAGCTGTTGGGAGGCTTGGCCCCGCCCTCGAAGAAAACGCGCATGCTCCTCAAGTACCCTCCGCCTCCGCCTCCAGGCTTCTCGCGACAGCCGCCCAGCGGCGCCCTGAATCTCGCGATAAAGGCTTATTGTCTCGCGGGACCGCGGCTGGCAGACGGGCTTTCAGGCGGCCCTGGCCGGGGAAGAGGAGTTGCATGTGTCGCTTCAGCTGGCGGTAGTGGCGGGAGCGGAGGCGGCGGGGGTGTGCGACCGCCCGGGTAACGACTCCTCGTGCCTTTCGTTCTTCCTAGAAGCTCGTAGAGAGCTTGGGGGGAAGCCGAGGTGCTGCCCGGCGGAAGGGGGCCGGGCCGGGCGTCTCCACACCCCCGCCCACATGGGCCCCTCTGGTGTCCCTGGGATTGCCCCTTCGCCTCAGATCTTCCCCCTAACTCCTGGCCGCCCTTGTCGCCCCAGTTCTCTTACATTCTGCTCCTTGCTGATTCTTTTGCCCCCATTTTCTCTCTTCAGGTTCTGGTCTCCCCGCCCCCTCCCATTCCCATCCCCTTCCCTGATTCCTATGTCCCTTCCTTGGCGTTGAGCTGCCCCACACCCTGTACTCAGGGCACCTCCAGTCACCCACCCCTTCTTCGTAGGCTTTTGCAGCCTCTTTCCGTCCAGCTGCTTTGTGGCCTTTTTTGCTGCAGTTTGCATCCCTTCCAGATCACCCCCAGACCTTTTGTCCCGTCACTACGGATCATCCTTCCCATCCTATTATCCCATTGCTTCCTCTTTCCACTAGTGCCCCCCCAACCCCCACCCCAATTCTTCACGGTCTTTTTGCTACTGTCACCTGCTTGCTGTAGACCTGTGGAGCTGGTGGTGGTGCACCCAGAATTGCTTATATTTTATTAATGCTAATGCAGCTTCCTTCACTTAACAGAGTTGAGGCATTTCTAGTGCGAGAGGATGAGGCTACATCTGAACACCGCCTTTTTGGGGTCTTGGTCCAAAATAGTGAAAATGTGTTATTTTCCTTGCTTACAGGTTTGTGAGATGGCTGCTGATATATCTGAATCCGGTGGGCATGATTGCAAAGGAGAACCAAGAGGCAATACCAAGTTAGATGCAGACTACCCACTTCGAGTCCTTTACTGTGGAGGCAAGTGTTACAAAGCAGAAAATGGCTTTTTTTGCTCACTTTATTTTTTTATTTTTATTTTTTTGGTAAAGATTTTATTTATTTATTTGACAGAGAGAAAGAGATCACAAGCAGGCAGAGAGAGGGGGAAGCAGGCTCCCTGCTGAGCAGAGAGTCCGATACAGGGGCTCAATCCCAGGACCCTGAGATCATGACCTGACCCGAAGGCAGAGGCTTTAACCCTCTGAGCCACCCAGGCGCCCCTTGCTCACTTTATTTTTATGCATTGTGATGGTAGTATCACATTTGATCCTATTAATCCTTTTCTCATCTGTCTTTGTTATTTGGGAAATCCTTAGTTGGGCGTAGAGGGGGCGTTGGTAAAGAGGAGGCTTAGGTTAACTGATTTTCCTGATCTGTGTGACTTGTGTCTTTCTACTTGGCCTGGAGAAGCTTACAGTCCAGTTGAAATAGAGAAGTGCAAATAGATTATTTCATTCTAATGTTACTTGCTAGTCTGGCTATTAAAGGAGGACTTCTGGAAGACACTGTCTGAAGGGGTGACAAGGACAGGATGAGGAAGTAGGGAAGGGCATCTGGGATGCAAGCTATGCAAGAAGGACTTGATTCAGTCTGTGGAGAAATGAGCAGCTTTGCATTAGCATAGTGTGGATATAGTATAGGGAGGGTGTCAGGAAGGAACGGAAGATGATGAGGTTGGAGCAGTGGGTCATAGGACAGTCTTGGCAAAGTCTTCTTGGTTTGATTACTAATATATATATTAGATTGAATCTGGATTCTTTTTTCCTTATAGTGTTTTCCCTCATTTTCAGTGCAGAAATATTTGTGAATTGGAAATGCTCTAATTTTATTAACATTTTGGAAAGTTTCAGAAAAATTTGAAGGTACAGGATAGCAAAGGGTCAAGTAAATACTAATTTTTTTCAGGAAATATTTTTGACCACTTACTCTGTGCCTCACTGTGTTTTAGGTGCTAGGGACTGAGTAGTGATTGGATAAGTCAGGAAAGGTCCTTGTGTTTGGAGTGTAATAGGGACATCATCTGGAGTTTACTACAGAAGGAGAGGGGATATCACCAAGTAAAAAAATTTTGTCAACTTGCCATTTATCGGATATCTTTGAGAGTAAAAATTATAAAATACCTCAGTAAGAACAAGGCAGGGGAACTTTGTGTAGGGTTGATTGGGTTTTGTTACAATATTGGTCTTATTTAGTCCTCTTGTTTGCCTTTGGAGTCACAGACCAGGATCTGCATCCTGACTCCAGCATTACCACCTATGTAACCTTGGGCAAGTTACCTAATTCAATTAAGGATTCAAGTTCTGTTTCTTAAGGTCTGTACAGTGAAAATGATGATTATATCCTAAGTCAGATGATTTTATATAAAGCTTCTGGTATAGCAACTAACACAAGAACGTAGTACAATAAGTTTTATTATTAGAGAAGTATACTAGTTTAGTATGGTTTATCTGTGTCAGATGGTAGTTAAGAGCTATTGTTCTTTGTATCCTATTTCATCTAATCTAAGACTCCATATTTTACAAGATTCGCCATTATTTTAAAATGTTCCACTAAGAAAGAAAAGAACTGTCAAATTGACATGCCATAAGTATAAGATATATCCCTATAAAAAATTTAGGATTGATGAAATACGGTATGTGAAAATCATCTTGTTAAATCGCTTATGTGACTGCTAAGGTGCCTTTTGAACAACGGCACTAAATATGCAAACCACCCCAGTGATGATTTGTGTTGACCAAAGGTCCCTAACCTTTTGGGAAAGATTTATTTTCATTTCCCTCCCTAGTTTGTATTGATATTTCAGGCACTAAGCCGGGGACAAGGTTACTTCTTCAAGGAGTTTATGGTCTAGTTGTCGGAGAAGCACTTAGGGAATATTAAATGCTAAATTAAATAGTACTGAGTATAACTATGAATTAGGAGTTGAGGAAAAGCAGGGATCTTTGTTCAGAGGGAAGTAGGGAAATTTCCAAGGAAATGAGAAGCCTTAGATAAAGGGTAGATTTGCAAGGAAAGGTGAAGGAATTCGAAAGAACAGTACAGTGGTAAGATTTAACATGGCGTCTTCAGGAGAGAATGAAAAGAAAGGGCTGATTGTAACAGAGTGCTAGTTGGAGTAGAGTGAGAAACAGGTAGGTAGGATGGTGTCATTTCTGGGGAGACATTTTGTCTTCAGGATTGTGACTTCAGGCTTAATCTGAGTTTGAATTCTGGCTCAGCCATTTATTCACTTGTGTGACCTCGGCCAGTTTCCTCATCTATTAAAGAGCCTACTTCAGAAGGCTGTCGAGAAGAATGAATAATACTACCAAAGGCACCACCTCCTAATGCCATCACATTGGATAATAGGATTTCAACAGTAATTTTGAGGGGACACAAACATTCAGACCCTAGCAGAAGGTTTCATGGCTCATGATGCCTTGTTCATGTTGCATCACGTCAGCAAGTACATGACGTCAGGATACTGCACTATTAGTGATGTGAAGTTTGATGGTAACTGCTAGATCTGTGTGTTGAAAAGGAGTGGTTTGCAGAAGGGGAAATCGACTTTATTATTTATTTATTTATTTTTTAAGATTGTATTTATTTGAGAGAGAGCACACAAGCAGGGGGAACAGCAGCAGAGGGAGAGGGAGAAGCAGGCTTCCTGCTGAGCAGAGATCCCGATGCGGGGCACCCTGGGAATTTGACTTTAAAAGCAGGTAACAGGGGCGCCTGGGTGGCCCAAGTCCTCAAGCATCTGCCTTCGGCTCCGGTCATTATCCCAGGATCTTGAGATCAAGCCCCGCATCGGGATCCCTGCTCGGCGGGAAGCCTGCTTCTCCCTCACCCACTCCCCCTGCCTGTGTTCCCTCTGTGTGTCTCTGTCTGTTAAATAAATAAATAAAATCTTAAAAGAAAAGTAAGTAACAGTGAACTGTCCAGATGTTTTCATTGCATTAGAGTTTTGTCGAACTGCATATTCTTTGAAATGGCGTACAAAGTTTTATAGCTTTAATATTTGCTGTAATGGTATTTAACCTATAATTATCCTGAAAGTGTGGCTGAGTATCTGTACCTACTGGTACTTGAACTGTGAGACTTGTAGAGGTCTGGTTAACCAGGGAGAGCTTTGGTGGGAAGATCTCTACACTTGAAATAAAAAGGTGCTACCCGAATGTTTATAGCAGCAATGTCCACAATAGCCAAACAATGGAAAGAACCTAGATGTCCATTAACAGATGAATGGATATAGAAGATGTGGTATATATATACAATGGCATACTATACAGCCATCAAAAGAAACAAAATCTTGCTATTTACAACAATGTGGATGGAACTAGACGGTATTAGGCTAAGTGAAATAATCGGAGAAAAACAATTATCATGTGATCTCTCTGATATGAGGAATTTGAGAGGCAGGGCGGGGGGGTCCTGGGGGTGTTAGGGAATGAAAAAATGAAAAAGGATGGGATCGGAAGGGAGACAAACCATAAGAGACTCTTAAATCTCTTGGAAACAAACTGAGGGTTGCTGGGGGATGGGGCAGTAGGGATAGGGTGGCTGGGTTATGGGTTATGGACATTGAGGAGGGTATGTGCTATGGTGAGGGCTGTGAAATGTGTAAGCCTGATGATTCACACACCTGTACCCCTGGGGCAAATAATACATTATATGTTAATAAAAATAAATAAAAAAGAAAACATAAAAAAAAGAAATAAAAAGGTGCTAAATTCCAGTTTTCTTCTGCCACATATCTACCACCTTTGTCCTTGGCTACTGAGTTATTGAACCTTTTTTAGAGCTTCAGCTTTAAAAAAATGATGGTGGGATGAGAAGGCCTACCACTGTCACGTGGCTGGCATACAGCTGCACTATCTGTGTGTCGTGTAATCTGATTTCATGGGTAAGAGCTTCAGAAACTGACCAGGGTTCAAATCCTGTTCGACTAACCAACTGCGGCAGGTTACTTACCTATTGGTAATGCAGATGTGGTGATTCTTATTTATAGACCGGTGATGATGACACATAATAACGTGTATAACGATAATTGCTGTGATGAGTAATGGTGTATCACCCATCTTCGCCCTCACAAATCTCAGGATATTGGGCACACTGAGCTATTCAATTCTTCACCTTAAAAATAAAACCAGGGGCGCCTGGGTGGCTCAGTGGGTTAAAGCCTCTGCCTTCGGCTCAGGTCATGATCTCAGGATCGTGGGATTGAGCCCTGCATCGGGCTCTCTGCTCAGCAGCGAGCCTGCTTCCCCAGCCCCCCGCCTGCCTCTGTGCCTGCTTGTGATCTCTCTCTGTCAAATAAATAAATTCTTTAAAAAAATAAACAAAAGAAAACAAAATAGTTGACCCAGTAACAATTCTATTTAAAATTGGGAAACCTTTTGAGTTCTAGTTCTTTAGCCCATGCAGCCTATAACGAGGACAAAATTGAACACTCTAGCTTTACAGTTGCATAATCTTATGTAGCGCAATATGAAAAAGAAAAGGAAATGTATATTGCAAAGAAATGGTAGCAAAAGTGCTACCATTTTCTAGAATATTTATAGACGTCTATAAAGGTGTTAGTATGAATAAAAACTAGTGGCTGTTTTGGTAAAACTATCAGGAAATAACTATTTCCTTTTAAGCTTTGTTGTATTGGGAATTGTTCTCAGCTTAACTTCAGACCCATTAAAGTAGTTATGGTAAAACCTTAAGATATGCAGGATAGTATAGTTTGATGTTCCATCAACTGAGGGTTATGGTCTTCTTTAGATTAAAAACAAAAAAAAAATTAAGAGAATATCTCTATGAACCATGTGGCTTTTACCTCAAAAAAAAAAAAAGCATGATGGGTGGCATTTGAAAAGTGATACAGAATTGTAGGAAAAATAGAAATGAAGCATTTTGTCAAATTTAAAATAAAAATTGAGATGAACCATGTATGTTTATATATTTAAATTTTCTAATCTTTTTCTCTCCATTTCCCCAGTCTGTTCATTACCAACAGAGGTAAGTCCTCTTAAAGTTCTTTTCTTTTTTTACCTTCTGCCTTTGAGGTCATTGATTTTAGAGCTAGCCTGAGAACTTAATGTTCTGTCATTTGATAGTTGAGTTTCAACTTTTTATAGAGAATTTTGGGTTAGAATAATTTTATGGTCTTACAAATTGTTTTCTTTAGACTTTGTATCATATGTGTACATCTTTTGTACTTGGCTCTACAGTTTGGACTTTTGCTTGGAACTTATGAATAGTTACCTAATAGAACAAGATTAGCCTTAAAGCCAAAACCTAATGTCTAAGCAGAGGAAAGCATAAGTTAAAATTATATATAAGATTTTCTGTTAATAAACTTCTGAGTCAGGATCTGTGGGCAAGTCCCAAAAATAGTGAGACACCTGTGTGCCCAAAGCAAGAAGTGAACATGCTCGTTTTTTTCTGTTTGCTCCTTTTTCTAATGGCCCTTCTGTTTGATGGAGGAAAAAAAAAATACATTACTACAGTGAGAAGGTGCTTAATCCTTTTTCAATTCTAATTTTTTTTTTCAATTCTAATTTCTTATTTCAATTCTAATTTCCTGGTCTAACATAGAATTCCTGTGGATAAGATGTCGGGTGGGAGTAGTTGGTTTCATCTTTCTTAATATGGCAAAAAAAGGGAATGACTTAATTAAAATGATGGAAAATGGTTGATTGAAAATGTTTTGTTGTGACTCAATTTGTTCTCCCTGCCCCCCCAGTACTGTGAATATATGCCTGATGTTGCTAAATGTCGACAGTGGTTAGAGAAGAATTTTCCAAATGAGTTTGCAAAACTTACTGTAGGTATGAACATTTTTTCTTTCATCTAACTGTTTGTATTTCTGAAACAAATGCACATAAGGCATTATTTTAAAGATATGAAAGTGCTCTTTTAGTAGCACTAAACTGTATAAATACAATTACAGAATTGTATTTATATCTATTAGCTTCAAAACCATTTTACATTCTTGGGTTAAAATTCTTTATATAGAATCACATACTGCTTTATGTGTCTTACCTCTCTGAGACAGTTTAGAATACCTTTTTATGAGAAGTTTAGAAGGTGGTTTAAGGAGCAAATGTATTTTCACTAAGTAAAATAGTGATGAGCAGCAAATGGGGAGATAAGAATTATTGGGGAGAGAATTTGAAATTTTAGGTAGTGGCAGAAAAGATTTTGCTGAAAAGACTGCATTTGAACAAAGACCTAAAGGAAGTGAGGCAGTGAGTCATTTGAATATCTGGAAGAATATTCCAGGTGTGGGGCAAGTGCAAAGGCCCTGAGGTAAAAGCTTACTTGTCATTCAGGAAATATCAGGGAAGCCTTTGTCTCTGGAGCTTTTTGAGGGGTTGGGAAAGGGTCAGAGATGAAGGCAGAGAAGTAATGGAGGACCACACCTTAAAATCCTAGTCTTGGCTTTTACTCAGAATGAGATGTGGAGCTATTGGAGAGATTTGAGCAGAAGAGCAATAGGGTCTAAGTTTTGCTTCAACAGTAGCTCTTTTGGCTACTGTGCTAAAGAATAGACTGAAGAGGCCATAGGCAATAAAGGGAGAGCAGATGAGAGGCTGCAGCCATAATCACGTCAGGAGACAATGGTGACCTGACTAGAATGGTAGCAGTGGGGGCGGGGAAAGTAGGCAGGTTCTCCATGTGTTTTGAAGGTAGAGCTGACAGGACTTTCTGATGTACTGCATGTGGGATGTGAGAAAAGGAGGCATCTAGGGTTTTGGCAACTAGAAGAATGGAGTTCCTGTTGCCAGAGGAAGGGAAGATTGCAGAGAACAGATTTCTTCTGTTCTAACTAAACTAACAGTTTTGTTAAAACTGTTGGCTTCTCTTACAAGATTGGTGGAAATGAAGGCAGTAGCAGGAAGAAGGGAGAGCCTGGGCTGGAAACAGGCCTTTCAAATGTACCCGATGTTATTCCATTATTTGCTGCTTTGTCAGATTGTTTCTAAGAGGCACAACCCCTGAAACTTCATAGAAGGCCTTTTTGGATAGTAGCTACAGTCATTGTCTGGGGTTGGATAAGAACCCTAAAGTTGGGTATGATAGTCTGCATGGTCATGGTCAGCCCAGGACGTGACCTCCCAAGGACGTGATAAGCCCCGAGGAAGGAGTCTTCTCAGGTCCAGACTTCCTGTTATTACCTAGGTTAGTATGTCTAGATGTAAACACGCCTGCAGAGTCTGAGTGTTTTGTGCTCCTTTCATGTGCTGAAAAGATCCTAATCTTCACATATCACCATGCACTTAATCATAATGACCAGAATTAGACTGGATAGGAATTTAGCAATATAATCATTTGCTTTAGAAACCCCATGCTCAGTTGTCAGCAAGATGCCTTATTTGTGTTTGAAGTTGCTCAAAGGTGATTTTTTTTAAGGTTATTTCAAAGTAATGTTAATACTTTTGGATTTCATTGTTAACATCTAGAAAATTCACCGAAACAAGAAGCTGGAATTAGTGAGGGTCAAGGCACAGCAGGGGAAGAGGAAGAGAAGAAAAAGCAGAAGAGAGGTAAGGCCTAAATCCATGGGTTGATTTATATAAACACACCTCTCTCTCTGTCAGAGGAAATACATAATGAGGACAGTCCCAAAGCCAGTAGTATCTCCCTACTGGTGTAGTTCCATATGTGTACCCCACAGAGCGACACAGAATCATATTCTCAGGATGACTGGATGTCATATGATTTGGGCTTTTACAGTAAATTGGGCCTAAGAAAACATGCTTTATTTGCTGTGTACATATGCAAAAGGCAACCAACCAGCTTGTTTATGACTTGAAAACTTTACCTTATTAAATACCTGTGTATTAGAGTTGAGGACATTGATAAAAGATTTTATTCTCTCATTATGTTGTCAGCTCAGTTTGGTTTTTTTTTAAAATAGCTGTTGCATATACCTATCTACCTGCTTCTAAAATGAATTCCTGTCTGAATCCTGTCCCTGCCTGTTTCTTCTGCCTTAATTATTCTCCCCATGACTAAAATTAGCTAATAAATAAGGACACTGCATCTTTCAAGAAAAATTCCCCCAGGAGCCCATTCTTTGCCTTATCCCTTGCCTTGCCCTTCTTAGCCAGACTTTTATAGTAAGATTAGACTCACTGTCCTTGCTCTTTTGTCCTCCATTGTTCATGCCTCATTCCGCCCTAAGCTAACTGTCACACCACTGAAATTCCTCTAATAGGGGTCATCAGTGGCTCAGTAATTGCCAAGGAATAAGAGCATTTGAGCACGCCCTTCTTTGAAATGCCATACTTCCTTGGTTTTTGAGACAGACTTCTTTCTTCATCTTCCCTGTCACTCACTCCTCTTTGGTCTTCTGAGCAGACTTCTCTTCTCCCTTCTGTCTCTAAAAAGTTGTATTTCCCCAGATCCTGTGGTTGGCCCTCTTACCTCTTCATTCTGTAGTTTTCTCCCTGAATGAATGATGCACATCCTTAACCTCTAACACTACTCTATACTTGAAATTCCTAAATCTGTACCTCTAGTCCTGGCCTGTATCTCTAGACTGGCAATGTGCGTGGTCCCACAGGCATCTCAAATGCAGTATTTCCAAGAAAACCAGACTTACTAAGTCCGAAATCTATGTCTTTTGGTTAATGACAGCATACTTTATCTATTCATCTGAGCCAGAACCTGACACTCATCTTGAGTTCTCTTTCTTTTTTTTTTTTTTTAAGATTTTATTTATTTGTCAAAGAGAGAGAGATCACAAGCAGGAGGAGTGGCAGGCAGAGGGAGAAGCAGGCTCCCTGCTGAGCAAGGAGCCTGGTGCAGGGCTACATCCCAGACCCTGGGATCATGACCTGAGCTGAAGGCAGCCGCTTAACCGACTGAGCCACCCAGGCGTCCCTTCTTTGCTCCTTTTAATCAGTTTTTTTTTTAGTAGTCATCTTCCTTAATTTATTTAGTACTAATTCCTTTTAATCAGTTCTAAATTCTGTTATTTCTTCTCCTCAATCAGTCCTGTGCATGGTTGCCATTACCGTTACCACTGCTTTGTTAGATTTTTACTAATTTCCACCTAAACTGATGTAGGAGCCTCCAGTAGCTCTCTGTTGGCCTTACTCCTCAGAGGCTCACCCTCCATGCTGTAGAGTGATCTCCTAAAACCTAAATCTGTTTTTTTCACTCCTGTGTTCATTCAGTCGCTTTTCTTCTGCCTCAATATAAAATCAAATAACAAAGCTTGACGTGCTGGTCCTTTAATGACTGGTAGGTAATTGTTCGCTTTTCTGGCTTTATCTCCTACATATCCATAAGCATCCTTCATCGAGACTATTGTAGTTCTCAAGTATAATGCCTTCTTTTATCTTTGTACTTGTTCTCTTCTCCTGGGATATCCTTTCTTACTGTATCTCTCCAGCCCTTCTTCTATAAGAACTAGATGCCATTTCTTCTGAGAAACCTTTTCTGTCCTCCAGAAGCTGAATAAGCCATTCCTCTGCAAAGCCATGGTGGTGTGTGTGCAGTATTCAGGGTTCCTGTTAAAAGTATATGTCAGTTGCAGTAATTATTAAACTTTTTTTGTCTCCTTCACTAGACTAAGAGTCCCTAGAGGGCAGGGACTATGTTTTCTTCTGTTAATCTTTGTGTCCTCAGCCCTTAGTGCAGTGTTGGTACATATTACTTAATAAATATTTATTGAATGAATACTCATGCATGTGTTTATTAGTTTTGTATTAGAAGAAGAAACTTTAGAAATTAATATTTGGGGGGCGCCTGGGTGGCTCAGTTGGTTGAGCAACTGCCTTTGGCTCAGGTCATGATCCCGGAGTCCCGGGATTGAGTCCCACATCGGGCTCCCGGCTTTGCGGGGAGTCTGCTTCTCCCTCTGACCTTCTCCCCTCTCAAGCTCGCTCTCACTGTCTCTATCTCAAATAAATGAAAATCTTTAAAAAAAAAATTAAAAAGAAAATATTTGGTACCTTTTGAAAATTAATAAGCTTAAAAACAGTATTCTTTATGTTAAACACAAAACAATTGATGCAGAGCTCTTTTTTTTAATAAATAAAGGTGGAAGGGGTCAAATAAAGCAAAAAAAGAAGACTGTACCACAAAAAGTTACGATAGCCAAAATTCCTAGAGCCAAGAAGAAATATGTAACAAGAGTATGTGGCCTTGCAACATTTGGTGAGTTCCAAGTTTAAGTATGTTTAAAATGTGTAAACTATAGTCTCTGTTGCTCTCTGCCTCCCTCCCTCCCTCTGTCGTGCTCTTTCTGTCTCTTTTAATCTGGCATCATGAAAATTTCACAGGTCTATTTTTTGCTAAGAAGATAAAAAATGAGATTTTGCATGTCTAAGTATAGCTTCAAAATCAGATTTTGAAGAAATTTAAAAATGTTTAGCAAAGGGAACTAGTTTAACTTTTTCCTTTACAGAATACCTGCTTGGGCACATTTTATGCGGAATGAGTACTGCTCCTCTGTCCCTGCAGGCTACACGGCAAAGGGCTGCAAAACGGCTTGTGCCCTCTGGGAACAGTAGTAGACGGTGCGGGACTGTGGGTATCAGCAGAATGTCCTGCTTCAGAGCTCCTTCTGGAGGCCTTGAATGAACAGTGAAATTGTAAACCAAGGTCCCTTCCAGTGACAACACGGTTAAAAAATAATCATTAGATAGTAGGTTTATTTCCCTGCCGTAACTATTGCTCTTGTAAAAAGGGATAAATGGAAGAACTACATTGTACTTAGAAATGTATATGTTAGTGCTTGGAATTAATGTGTTCCTGGATTTATTTTGGTGTTACCATATGAGTTATGAATGATATGAATAAGGCTTTGTGTGTGTGTGTATGTGTGTGATAGAATGCATCTTTTATTTTTTAACTTTTTACTTCAATTAATTAAAGATTTTATTTGTGGGGCACCTGGGTGGCTCAGTGGGTTAAAGCCTCTGCCTTCAGCTCAGGTCATGATCTCAGGGTCCTGGGATCGAGCCCCACATCGGGCTCTCTGCTCAGCAGGGAGCCTTCTTCCCCCTCTCTCTCTGCCTGCCTCTCTGCCTACTTGTGATCTCTCTCTGTCAAATAAATAAATAAAATCTTAAAAAAAAAAAAAGAAAAAAGATTTTATTTGTTTAACAGAGAGAGACACTGGGAGAGAGGAAACACAAGCAGGGGAAGTGGGAGAAGCAGGCTTCCCTCAAACAGGGAGCCCAATGTGGGGCTCAATCCCAGGAGACTGGGATCATGACTCAACGACTGAGCCACCCAGACGCCCCTACTTCAATTAATTAACATTATAGTGTATTATTAATTTCAGAGGTAGAGTTCAGTGCTTCATCAGTTGCATATAACAGCCAGTGGTCATTACATAATGGACCCTCCTTAATGCCCATCACCTGGTTACCCCATCTCCCCAAATAATGCTATTTTTGTAAAGCTTTTATGAAGCTTTATTTGACCTTGAAAATGCAAGTTGAATGGTTTAGACCACTGCCTGTGGTAGTTTGTAATTATCATGAAAGGAATATAAAACCCATTAAGGCAATCTGTTTTATGAAATTAAGATACAGATTAAATTTTTAAAACGTGGGGCGCCTGGGTGGCTCAGTCAGTTAAGTGGCTAACTTCTGCTCAGGTCATGATCCCAGGGTCCTGGGATGGAGCCCCACATCGGGCTCCCTGCTCAGTGGAGAGCCTGCTTCTCCCTCTCCCTCTGCCTGCCACTCTGCTTACTTGTCCTCTCTATCTCTCTGTCGAATAAATAAATAAAATCTTTTAAATTTCAAAATGGAAAAATAACCTTTGATAAATAATTCTAATTATAGTCTTGCTATTCCTTTTTTTTTTAAATAACAGAAATTGATCTTAAAGAAGCACAAAGATTTTTTGCTCAAAAATTCTCCTGTGGTGCCTCAGTAACAGGAGAGGATGAAATCATCATTCAGGGAGACTTTACAGATGACATAATTGATGTCATTCAGGAAAAATGGCCAGAGGTGAGTAGATAGGACATGTGCACCTGTGGATATAAGTTTTTAAAGCAAGTTGCTTCCCTGTTATAACCACAATTCATGATATGTAATTATTTGTGTTTTATAGGTGGATGATGATAGCATTG
The DNA here is from genome assembly GCA_028533885.1 of Nasua narica. Classification (NCBI taxonomy): domain Eukaryota; kingdom Metazoa; phylum Chordata; class Mammalia; order Carnivora; family Procyonidae; genus Nasua; species Nasua narica. The sequence goes on along the minus strand of CM052808.1, from coordinate 5,085,023 downwards.
AAGATCTTGGAGAAGTAAAGAAGTGATTTTGAAAATTTGTCTCTATTTAATGATCTGAAGTGAGAGTTGATATGGCCAAAGGGAGAGAGGCCTTTTAAAAATATATATATTTATCCTACAGTAAAACTGTAGATTACCCTCACCCTTGGCATTTTCACTGTTCTGTATAAGGCTGCTTGTTTTTTTTATTGCCAAAGTCTAATAAACAGGGGAGACTGTCATGCTTATGCATGAAATAGAATTTAGTCAAATAAAAGTTTTTGGTCATTTGGTACTGACTTTTCTCTTTCTCTTATTAACTTTTTATTTTTGGAAAAACACTAGATTTTTTGTGCAAAGCTTTTCTGTTTATTATCTTAAAATAATCATGATTTAATGGAATCATGATTTAAAGCTGAGTAATATTTTAAAGAATTTAAATCTTGGCTTCATCACCATTAATAATTGTCTCCTTGCTTCTTTGGTGTGATAGTTTTGAGATGCTTGGGCATCTAATAGATTTGTGGTTGAATTTGCTTCATTGTTACCAACCAACTCCACTTTGTGGTCACATTAACTTAATGTTGGTCGGGGTTGTTCACACTCCTCTGGAGATTATTTGGTAAAGTATATTAAAGCCTTAAAACCATCTGCAGTCTGACCCAGTAAGCCACTTAGTTGACGTTATCCTAAAGATAGAATCGTTCTTGCTTAAAACTGTGGGTGAGAGTATTCCTCACAATGTTACTCAAATATAAAAAAATTGCAACTGATACAAATGAATAATTGGGAAATGGTTAAAGAATGATGGTGCACCATCTGGCAGAATATTATTCATATATTTTTTTAATAGTTTCCAAAAATACTTTGGAAACCTGTTTGGTGATTTTAAGTGGAGGGGCAGACTCCAGAATTCATCTTATACGTTACTATTACTGTTGTTTTGAGTGGAAGGCCATTCAGAGATGCTGCGGAGTCTTGTTCTGGCTATCAATTCTGGGAGTAAAATTCTGCTGGCCAATTGAATTGAAAAGAATATACACCGATACCCTATATACATATATATATATATATGGTCTGGGAAATAGCAATTGAAATGAGTCTTTCTCAGAAAAGAAACAGTGACAGTGAGTTTTAATGAATGCACTGAATGAATTTAAACTTTGTTTTTATAAAGATCTTAAGCCAGGTTCTACAAATTGAAAACTCCTGGTATTTTAAATTGCTATAGAAATCTTTAAGAAATTTAGAACCCATTGTTTATTGCCATGCAAATTACAACCTTGAATGAATGAGGGTTTTTTTAAATAATTAAAATCTTAGTAAGAAATGTGTAATAAAGATGCAAATTAAGAAAGTGAAATTCTGCATTAACTGTGAATTTTACTAAATAATAGGAGTATCTGATGAAGCAAATTTATCCACCAAGACCATTTGGTATGTGTTGTGTATGTATTCTGTTGGTGCTGGAAGATGTCTGTGCCTGTATCAACCATGTGAATTCATGTAAAGAATCTCAATGTTCACAGTTCTTGGCAAATGCAGTTTTAATCCATATAAAACCAGCAGTGGATGTTACTGCAGGATAATGGAGGATTAAAATTGTCCTTGTGTATAACATGTGTGAATCTTTTTCTTCGATCTGAAATTTAAAATGGAACATTAGTTTAATCCCTGATTAAAATGTGCTAAATTCAAGGATTGACTTTAATTCATACATTCTCTTTATGCATGTATTACGTAAATGTTTTTTGCAGTTTAGTATTTTTAGCAAAGAGTACTAACCTTTAAACAGCCTTATGTCATAATTGTAAACGATTTGGCGCAGTTAAGTTGGCAACTTAAATGCAAACCCAACTTTGATATGTAGTATTTTCTCTTAAAAAAAAAAAAAAAGACGCTGACAAGTGATTTTACATTCTGTTTTAGTTACTGCATAAAAACCTTAGTAAATCAGCTGTTGCTTAAGATAAAATACACGGTAAAGGCACCTGGGGCGGGTGCAGTCCGGCAAGTGTTGAACTCCTCGTTTTGGCTCAGGTCGTGATCTCAGGGTCCTTAGATCCAGCCCCTCATCAGTCTCTGTGCTCAGTGCCTGAGTTAGCTTGAGAGTCTCTCCCTGCCCTTCTGTCCCTCCTGCTCGTGCTCTCTCTCTAAATGTTTAGAGAGTACCAAGCAGTCTCTGCACCGAGCATGTATCCTGTTGCAGGGCTCCATCTCAGGGCCATGAGATCCTGACCTGAGCCAAAACCAAGAGTTGGATGGTTAACTGACTGTGCCACCCAGGCACCCCGTAAATCTTTTTTTTTCCCTATAAATAAATCTTAACAACAACAACAACAACATGGTAGCTTTCTTAGTTAAAAAATTGACAAATTGCAATTTTAAAGATGAAGTCTACCATTTAGATCCTGTTTTTATTTTCTAAATTAGGAATAAGGTAGGGAGACAGGAATGAGTCTGTTTAGTTCATCAGACTGAGTGTAAAATCAGATGCAGTATAATGCTTGGAGCTTTTTTTTTTTTAAGATTTATTTATTTGACACACAGAGAGGGTGTGAGCACATAAAGTGGGGGTGCAGAGGGAGAGGGAGAAGCAGGCTCTCCATTGAGCCCAACGTGGGACATGAATCCAGGATCCTGGGATCATGACCTGAGCCAAAGGCAGACTTAACTGAGCCACTTGGAGATTTTGTAAAAAGATATTTTTAAAAGATATCTTCAAAGGTCTTTTCTGGTTGTTGTTTTTGTTTGTTTTTTGAGGAGAGAAGGGGCAGATGGAGAGAGAATTCTAAACAGGTTCCACAGCCAGTGCACAGCCCTAGGTGGGTCTGGTTCTCATGATCCTGAGAAATTGACCTGAGCCAAAATCAAGAGTGGGATGCTTAACTGAGCCATGTCAGCATCCCTCTATTTTAAAGAAAACCCGTGGGAGTGAGTGAACTTAAAATACTGAGATTTTTGATATACAACTAGTCATTGTACTCTCACCACATTCTATTTACTCACCAACCATAATCCCATAAAATGAACCTCATTTCTTACTACTTTCTGTACACATACTTCTTAAGATCATATACATTAAAGCTCTTGAGAGTACATGGGGTAGGGTGAGGGAGGGGCAGAGGAACAAGCAGACTCCCCAATGAGCAAGGAGCAAACAGGGAGGTCCATCCCAGGCCCCTGAGATCATGAGCCAAAGTCAGGCTCTTAACTGACTGAGCCCCCCAGGCACTCCTTAGATTATATTTTTAAGTAATCTCTACACATGATATGGGGCTCAAACTCAGGATCCTGAGATCAAGAGTAGCAGTGCCACCCAGTTGGCTAGGCACGCCTGTACACATACTTCTAGAGAGTTTTAGGCATGTGGTTGACTGGTAGAAAATGCCACATTTTAACAATGGCGAAATTTGGGAAACCTGAATTGAAATGCTCCTTAACTGGACAGTTGACATTCAACCACATTCCTTTTTATCTTTCTCATTCCACCAAGACTTAACTGTACAGTCATCTACTGATAGGATGCTTTTAACTACTCAGAATTTGCTTTGATTTTAGACCTCAGACATTGTCTTGTTGGTTCTCCTAAACAATCCTATCCTAAGGAGGCAAATGCCACTCAAATCAGAAAAGCCTTAAAGCAAGACATTTAAAATTTTCCATTTTTGAGATTGTCCTTTATGAATATAAGGACATCCTTTGCTCATTCATAATTCATAATCAAAAAGTAAAGGTGAAATACTATCACACCATATTTGGTAATCTGTCTTTCACTAATGCCACGTTGCCGGTTAAACAGTAGAAGATGGGTGATCAGGGGGTGAATGTAGTTAAGTCTCATTTTTTCCATAGTCCAGTTCCTACACGTATAACAAGTGAAAGGAAGAAGGGTGACTGAAATAACACGAGAAAAAGCTTAGATTCACCCCAGAATGTGGTCGATTTTGTCATGACCAAGTGCCTAAGTTCTCATTGCAAGTCAAAAGCTTCATCAAGAGTCAAGAAAAAAAAAAAAATTTTTTTTTTCTATTCAAGAAATAGAAAAAGAGGAAGGAAGGGAGGGAGGGAGGGAGGAAGGAAGGAAGGAAGGTAGGTCGCCCTCTCCCCCCATCTATTGATTCTTAGTTTCGAGCTGTCTGCTAGGATGGCCAGCATCTGACTACCAGGGCTGGCGTCTGCGTCCGTTCAGGTATTCGTGTGAATGTCCAGGTTCCGTTCTCAGTGCCCGCTAACAAGACCAGGAAAGAAGTGAGCAGGTCAACTGTCATAAACTGGGATGACGGGCAGGAACGGTCTTTAATTTGCGCCCTGGTTCGCTGGGTAGCGGTGAAGAACCGGTTCTTTGCAGCCGGTAGCTGGTGGACCTCACAACTGCAGATAAGCCCTCCCACAGCCGGCAGCCCCCCGACCCGCCCGCGCGAGAGCCTGGACGGCGCACCCGAGGTCTCGCGAGAGCCGGGGTGGGCCCTCGGCGACGCCGTAGCGGGGCCAGCGGGCGCTTTCCTCTGGGCGGGCGGTTTGGGTGCTTGCTCGGACTGGCCGAGGGCGCGGGGCTCCGGGGTTCGGGGCTCGCCCCCCGCTCCGGGCAGGCGCGCCTATGGCGTTTGTAAGGTGACGCTGCGCTCACCAACTTTCTCCGGGGGCGGAGGAAGCACCCATGAACCCTTCGGCGACCTTCCTCGCCGGGCGCCAGGTGAGCGGCCGCCGCGGACTCAGCGTCTCCGCCGGCGCGTCCGGGTGCGAGTGAACAGCGAGCCTCGCGGGACGGGGAGCCCTCTGACCGAACCCGGGTGGTTTTTAAGGAACGGTTTCTGCTTAAAATGTAAAACGATACACTGTACGAAGAGGTGAAACAGAGCGTCGCATCTGCTCCCTTAACCTTAGTAAGAACGACATTCGGCCCAGGCTCCGAGATGAGCGGCGAGTAACTAGGTGCTCACTTTTAACGACTCCTGGGCGTTTGGAGAGCTGCTTTTCTTTGCGCCGCCTCGCTTCTTGTCCTTAATTTCCTTCATAATAACCTGCGAGGGGAGGAGCACTCTCGTAACTCCTGTTTTCCCAAAAAGTGTTGAAAGCGAGCTTTGCATTTGTGAGTGTACGATGAAGAGTGAGCTTGGCATTCATTAGTACGGTGAAATGAGCTTTTCTTTTTCCCCTTTTATTGCATGTTTGGCGTATTGCCCGTTTTCCTATAGCAGACTTTGTGCTCTTTGCCGGCGGGCTCATTATCGCCTCCCCAGCCACTTGGCGCTCAGCAGGTATTTGTTCAGTGAATCAGTGAATTAATGACTGGTTTACTAAAGACTAGAATTTAAATCTTGTGATTTGAAATCTCTTGACCCAAATTCCATTTTCCGTGTTTAGTTACTAGTGAGTAACTGTAATTCACTCCTCGTTATTTATTCACAAGTCTTATTTTTCAGAAAGCAGTAATGATATACATGGGCCTCTGGTGAACTTTTAACTACTATTTTTAAGATAGAGTTCTTGAAGTAACACTGTCAGTTCTTTATTTCATGGATAAGAGGCAGTACCATATTTCAAAATGTGCTTCAGAATCTTAATAATAGCTAATGTTTGGAAAAACTGTGTATCCCTTTCACATGTTTAAGTTCATATCTAAAATTTTTCCTTAAAAAAAAAGATAGCTAATGTTTGTTGAGTGATTACCCTGTGCCAGGTAATGTGGAGTGCTTTACACAGTTTATCTTGCTTAATCCACACAACTAAGAAGTTAAAGTGTTGTTATTACTATTTTACAGGTGAGGAAACCAAGGCTTAGAGAGCTTAAGTAACTTGTGCAATGTTACAGAGCCACTAAAGTGGTTAATTCTGGGTTGACACTTAGGTCAGACCAACTTCACAATCTAGTCTTTAAAATTCCATATTGGTAAAGGGAATTACTGTAGATAATCTTATTAGGTATGAAATGGCATCATGGCGATATTAAAAAAATGTTCATTTTTAGAGAGGCATGCCAAAATATGTAAGAGTTTTCTTTTTAACAACAAAAAGAGAAAGGAAAATTGAAACAGATGTGATAATCTTGATAATGGTGGAACTTAGGTACTGAACATGAGAGAGTTTATTGTATAGTTCTGTTGTCTTCTGTGTATGTTTGAAAATTTTCTTTTATAAATAAGATGTGTTGAGTTTGGACCAATATTACATTGTTCTTGGTAGATCGAGTATATGTGCTAGATGTTATGAGAATTATTTACATTCAAACAGTAATTATTTCATGTTTTCCTTTACTTGATTGTTCCGGAGTTGCTAGGGCAAAGTGTGGGGTAATATTGATTATTACAAGGAATGGGTTGACAGCAAAGACCAAAATGCCCAAATGAGTTTGTCATTAGCTAATGAAGGTTTTACAAACAGTCCCACTTTTTAAGAGTAGCATGTGTGGTATGACAAAATTATAGAGGCAGAGTGCAGAGTAGGCATGACCTCATTTTAAATCTACATCATTCTGATGCCATGTTATAACCAGTGAATAAAAAATAATTTAACTGCCTTGAGTCGGCAGCAAAACAAGATACGATTGTTTGGGAAAAAAATGCTTCAGCTGATTTATCTTATTGATTAGTTTTATTTTGATGTAAAACCACTTTCTCTGCTTAGAACATCGGGTCCGAAGTTGAGATTTCCACTATCGAGAAACAACGGAAAGAGCTGCAGCTGCTTATTGGAGAGTTAAAAGACCGAGATAAAGAGCTCAATGATATGGTTGCAGTACATCAGAGACAACTTCTTTCATGGGAAGAGGATCGGCAGAAAGTGTTGACTCTGGAAGAACGGTGCAGCAAATTAGAGGGTCAGAAATACATTAGCAGTATCTGCACTTCTATATGCCAGCATATTTAAAGGCTCATGGGTTAAACACAAATGTATTTACTTTAAATATTTCTATTTGAGAGAGAGAGCGAGCACACGTGCGAGCAGGGAGGGTACGGAGGGAGAGGGAGAGAATCCTTAAGCAGACTCCCTGCTGAGCACGGAGCCCAACGCAGGGCTCCGTCTCAGGATCCCAGGATTATGACCTGAGCCGAAATCGAGAGATGCTCAACCAACCACCACCCAGGCACCCGAGACACAAATGTATTTAAATATTAAATATGCTAGGGGAAAAAAGGGGGCTCACAGGAAAAATGAGAGAAAGAATATCTTAACACAATCCCTGCTGCCCTGGAGTTTAGTTTAATTGAAGGTAGGAGGCCTTTATGAACACTCACAATCGAACAGACACAATGTGAATTAAAGTTGGGCAGACGTCTTGAGTGGAGAAAGGGTGCTGGAGAGAGCTCCAATTAACCTGAAGTATCAAGAGTGACTCTGAGGCGCACCTGGGTGGCTCAGTGGTTAAGCATCTGCCTTTAGCTCAGGTCATGATCCCAGGGTCCTAGGATCAAGTCCCCCATCAGGCTGTCTGCTCAGCAGGGAGCCTGCTTCCCCGTCTCTCTCTACTTGCGATCTCTCTCTCTCTGTAAAATAAATAAATAAATAAAATCTTAAAAAAAAAAAAAAAAAGAGTGAGGGGCGCCTGGGTGGCTCAGTGGGTTAAAGCCTCTGCCTTTGGTTCAGGTCATGATCTCAGGGTCCTGGGATCAAGCCCCACATCGGCCTCTCTGCTCAGTGGGGAGCCTGCTTCCCCCTCTTTCTCTGCTTGCCTCTCTGCCTACTTGTGATCTCTGTCTCTCTCTCTGTGTCAAATAAATAAATAAAATCTTTAAAAACAAAAAAAGAAAAAAAGAGAGTGAGTCTGAACGAAATTAGTTTTGAGCTAGAATATGCATAAAGATGCCATAGGACTAGCCATTTCTGTTGAACTGACTCAAAGATTTTAAATTTGGTATTGAACTTGATCTTAAGTATCTAAAATAGTCATCTTTTAAAAATATAGCAGTCTCAAAAATGGCTTGCAAAAGTTTTCTTTGTACCATATTTCAATTCTGTCATCCCTTTAGTGCTGCCCTAAGGCTTGAATGTTCTAGTGACACTACATCAATACCAGAGTGTATTAGAAGAGAAAACATTAGATCTGTTTAATAGATAACTATGTTGCACCTCCTTTTTTATCTTCTGTTACCCAAAAGATTCTGTAAACAGGACAATCTAAATATGCATAATTTTCCATTTCTTTGATGATCATTTGATTTTCCTCTGACCATACGTGCCACACACATTAACGCATCGCGTTTGATTCAGTTGCATATTAGATGTAATATAATACCTTATACAAATGTGTTAAAGAATGAAGATGACATTGCGTATAGCCAACAGTAGCTGGTTTTAAAATAAGAAACTTGAGGGGCGCCTGGGTGGCTGAGTCAGTTAAGCATCTGACTCTTGATTTTACTTCAGGTCTTGATCCCAGGGTCATGAGTTCAAGCCCTGTGTTGGAGCTCCCAGCCCAGCATGGAGCCTACTTAGAAAAAAAAAAGATTCTCGTTCTCATTAGTAACTAGGGAAATGCAAATTAAAACCATAATGAGATACCATTTACACTTACCAGACGGGCAAAAATTATCAGGTATATATAAAGATGGCAGGTGTTTTGGAGCCAAGGGAAGACTCATTCACTGCTGGTGGGAGTGCCAGTTGGTACTACTACTTTGGAAAGTCATTTGACAGTTTCTAGTAAAGTCAAAGTTACACCTAGCTCATGGCCCAGGATTTCCACTTCTAGGACTAGGTGCACAGTTCAGAGTACACATGAATGACCTAAGGATGTTATTAATATGTAGATTCTGATACAGTAGTTCGGGGGCCTGAGTCTGCATTTCTGATGAATTAACCGGGTGAGGTCAGTGCTGCTAGCTTAAGGACCCCATTTGAGTAGCAAGGCTCTAGAGAAACTTGCAAAAATGCAGCAAGATACCTGTATAGGAGTATTCAGAGCAGTGTTGTTCATAATAGCTGCAAAGTGGAAACAACCCAAGGGACCACCAATAGTAGTGAATACATTTTGGCGGAGTCGCATAATGGGGTGTTAGGTAGCGACAACTGCACAAATACGAGTCACATACAACAGTGTGGCTAAATCTCAGGATCATCATCTTAGGCGGAAAAAAGCTAACGTAAGAATTCATAGAGTATAATGATATATATGTAATATATAATAACCACTTATATATGGTTAAAATCAAACTTTTTAGGGATGTGGTCATAGATGGTAACGCTATAATTAAAAGAGGTAAATGATTACTATCAGGATGGTGGTTGGGAAAGTGGGAATTGGAGACAGCGTGCTTAGGAAGGGACATCCGGGAACTTCTGGGTTGCTGACTATTCTGTTTCTTGACTAGGGTACAGTACTGTGGATCCATAATACATTCTTGAAAAATAATTATCCTTTAAAAAATTGTTTAGCACACTTAACCTTTTAATCGTGTGTTTGAAAATGCACTTTAAGCTTCACATCTGATCAAAAGGTAGTCATTGATGAAATTTCCCTCAGGTGAACTACATAAAAGAACCGAAATAATCAGGTCACTCACAAAGAAGGTAAAAACCCTTGAATCTAATCAAATGGAATGCCAGACGATTCTTCAGAAAACGCAGCTACAGCTTCAGGAAATGGCCCAAAAGGCAACCCATTCCTCTCTCCTCTCTGAAGACCTTGAGGTTGGTTTTATTTTGTGATAAGCTTCACTGGCCCAAATTCTGTTTGCCTCAGGTTATGGAGAAATTAGATGTAAATGTTTCCATTAAAATGTGTGTGTGTGTGTGTGTGTCCATCTGCCACCATAGTTTTGTGTTCACGGTACAGCTTTGGTTGGCTGTGCAGTGCTGTGCTGTCTGGGAGATGAAGTTCATTACCACCTTTTGTGACTGTCAGCCCATTTGGTCTGGGAGCATCTATTACTTTATCAACAATGGTTATTTTAGAAAGCCTTTCTCAAGGTCTGAGATGAATAGCATCAAGTTTTGGTAGCTTCATGTGATGCTTTCTAAATGTACCTTCTCTGATACGATAAACAGTATCTTTATCATGTGAGTGGCATATTGGGAATAAAATCTCTAAGACCGATTTTTCACTTTTAAGTTCTAACTGGTCATCAGATTTTTTTTGAACTCATGTTTTATGAGAGGCACAGAGCGCCACATTTTTGTCGTTACAGCCTTCGTATTATGCTTGTTTCATAATGATAATGCCTTTTTTATTTTTTCAGATTATTGTCCTAGACAGTTTCTAGCTATAAAATAAGTAAACTATTGGTATGTTGAATTAAAAAATGGAAATGTAGGGGGTGCTTGGCTGACTCGGTTGGTGGAGCATGTGACTCATGTTCTTGGGGTCATGAGTTTAAGCCCCACATGGGACACAGAGCTTACCTAAAAAAAAAAAAGGAAATGTATGAGAGAAAGAATGAGCAAGATCTGGTGCTGGTGTCTCTTCTTACAAGGATGCTAATCCCATCATGAAGGCCCCACTCTTGACCTCTTTTACACCTGGTTGTCTCTCAAAGGAGTATCTCCGAATAAAACCACATGGGAGGTTAGGACTTCAACATATGCATTTTGGGGGGATGCAGTTCAGTTCATAGCAGGAAGATTTTTTTTTTTATTAATAAACTTTATTTCTTAGAGCAGCTTTATGTTCACAGCAAAACAGAACAGAATGTATAAATTTCTTCTCTACCCCCTGCCTCCACCACCAACCACAGCCTCCCCAACTATGGACATTCTACACCACGGTAGTACATTTGCTATAATTAGTGTATCTGTTAACACATCATTGTCAGCCAAAGTCATAGCTTACATTAGGGTTCACTCTTGGTTTGTTTATTCTGTGGGTTTTGACAAATGCATAATGACATGTATCCACCGTTGTAGTATTGTACAGAATAATGTCACTGCCCTCAGAACCCTGTGTTCCATGCCTGTCTCCCAACCCCTGGAACCATTGACCTTTTTACTGTCTCCATAGTTGTGTCTTTTCCAGAATGTCAAATACTTGGAATCGCATAGTATGTAGCTTTTTCAGATTGGCTTCTTTCATTTAGTAACATATATTTAAATTTCCTTCATGAAGATAGCATTTTAAAAGGCTCATTATTCTTTTTTTCCAACCAATGAATATATCATGTAGTTCTGTGGCTAAACAAACAAAAGCCTGCAAAAAACCTGATAAGTGGGAATACCCCAGTATGAAGTGAAGGGTCTTTCAACTTAGAGTAAAAATTTTATATATGTATAGACACACACACATGCGTGCACATAGAAGTTCACTAATGCTACTTTATTTCAGCAAAGGCAATCTCTTACTAATCCAATTTTCATTCATTTATTTTCTTTTTTGCCAACCTAGAATTATACATAGAAGAAATTGGGAAATAGACATTTGAAAGCATAACCAATATGATTCAGTAGGGCAAACATAAGCATTGAGAGGATGCTAGAGGTAATGGAGAAAGAGATTTGTATTTCTTTTTAATGACTGCTTACTTGGCCCACTTTGTTATGAAATGAACATTAAAGAGAAAACGAAACGGAATGAGCACAGATTGCGGCTAATGATAGTAATGAAAGCTTTTAAATGACTCAATTAGTATTTTATGTGTTGTTCCCTTGTAGGCTAGAAATGAAAATCTCAGCAACACATTAGTGGAACTTTCTGCCCAGGTAGGACAATTACAAGCTCGAGAACAGGCTCTCACTACAATGATAAAGCTAAAGGTAATTCAAAATAATAATACCTTCATTAGCCAGGGCACTTTGTCCTTTATAAAGTATAGTCACATTATCTTACTTGCAAATCAAATGGTAGAGCTACCAACGTTGCTGTCACTTTTAAAATTCTCATTTTAGGGGGGTCCCTGGGTGGCTCAGTCAGTTGGGCATCTGCCATTGGCCCAGGTCATGATCTCAGGGTCTTGAGATTGGATCCCACATCAGGCTCTGTGCTCAATGACGAGTCCACTCTCCCTCTCCCTCTGTAATCTCTCTCACTTTCACTCACTCTTAAATAAATAGAATCTTGGGGTTCCTGGGTGGCTCAGTGGGTTAAAGCCTCTGCCTTTGGCTCAAGTCATGATCTTAGGGACCTGGGATCGAGCCCCGCATCGGGCTCTCTGCTCAGCTGGGAGCCTGCTTCCCCCTCTCTCTCTTCCTGCCTCTCTGCCTGCTCGTGATCTCTCTCTCTGTGTCAAATAAATAAAATCTTAAAAATAAATAAATAAAGGGCGCCTGGGTGGCGCAGTTGGTTGAGCGACTGCCTTCGGCTCAGGTCATGATCCAGGAGTCCCGGGATCGAGTCCCACATCAGGCTCCCGGCTCCATGGGGAGTCCGCTTCTCACTCTGACCTTCTCCCTTCTCATGCTCTCTCTCACTCTCTCTCTTTCCTAATAAATAAATAATAAATAAAATCTTTTTAAAAAATAAATAAATAAATAAAATCTTTCAAAATAAAAATAAAATTCTCATTTTAGGGGCACTTCATTGGCATAGTGGAGCATGTGACTTTTGATCTTGGGGTTGTGTGTTCGAGCCCCACATTGAGTGTAGAGATAACTTAAAAGTAAAAACTTTTAAAAAGGCTGGGGTGCCTAGGTGGCTCAGTCATTTGAGTGTCTGACACTTGATTTTGGCTCAGGTCGTGATCTCATGGGTTGTGGGATCGAGCCGCATGTCAGGCTCCAGGCTCAGGGGGGGTCTGCTTTAAGAGTCTCTCCTTCTGCCCCTCCCCGCTCTTGTACGCTCTCTTTCTTTTTCTCAAATAAGTAAATGAATCTTTAAAATAAAATAAGACTGGGGGCGCCTGGGTGGCTCAGTTGGTTAAGCAACTGCCTTCGGCTCAGGTCATGATCCTGGAGTCCCAGGATCGGGTCCCACATTGGGCTCCCTACTCAGCAGGGAGTCTGCTTCTCCCTCTGAGTTCTCCTGTCTCGTGCTCTCTCTCTCAAATAAATAAAATCTTTAAAAAATAAATTAAAAAATAAAATAAAATAAGACCCATTTTAGAAGTGAGGTAAACAAGTTTAAGATGATGTCCACAAGACACTGAAAGAGGAGACAGGACTCCACTTTTGGTCTCTGTCTCCAAGGCTCATTCCATGGTTTAGCATGTCTGGATTAACTTGTTTTCTTCCAAGATATCCAGTGTTAGTTCTCATAAAGTCACTGACAATCAGATTGCTTGTTCATGTTTCTTTGTTTTTGTTTTTTAATGGAGAAACTTATTGATCCAGCAGTCGATAGAGCCACTAACATGCCATGATTAGTGACTGACTGACAGTCTCTCCTGCTATAACATGCTGGGCAACGGATGAATAGGGAATGATTTAGGCATAGTGGGACCCTCATGCCAGTTCATATGTGGTTTCCCTCTGCATTTTTTTTTAAAGATTTTATTTATTTATTTAGTGAAGAGAGAGATCACAAGTCGGCAGAGAGGCAGGCTCCCCGCTGAGCAGAGAGCCCGATGCGGGGCTCGATCCCAGGACCCTGAGATCATGACCTGAGCCAAAGGCAGAGGCTTTAACCCACTGAGCCACCCAGCTGCCCCTCCCCCTGCATTTTAATGTTTTAAAGTGGTCACAGGCAAGCTTTCTTAAAATTGAAGAGAAAATATTAAAATCTACAGAATTGTCCTTAGTCAAATAGTGACCAATTTTATGGCTTTAACAACTACTCTGGTTTCCGTTGTGGCAAATTCCTGGTGAGGCTGTGAGTGCTAATGAGGATGCTGCAGAAGACTGGTGTGTCGGCCCTGGGTTTGCCAGACTGTGTTTGCATACTTAATAGACTTGTTTTTTGCTACCAGTCTAATAACGAAGTTCCATTGGTCCTCCAGCCCTGTTTTTCCCATAAAGTCTTCCTGGTGTGAGATGTGCAGACCGTGAGCATCTCCAGGACTGCATTTTTGGTGCTAGAGCAGAAACGCTGGTCCTTAAGCAGGGGTGAAACCTGCTTCTAATAACTACTCTATATTAGGGGCGCCTGAGTGGCTCAGTTGGTTAAGCGACGGCCTTTGGCTCAGGTCATGGTCCCGGAGTCCTGGGATCGAATCCCACGTCAGGCTCCTGGCTCCACGGGGAGTCTGCTTCTCCCTCTGACCTTCTCCCCTCTCATGCTCTCTCTCACTGTCTCTATCTTGAATGGATAAAATCTTTAAAAAAAAAATAAATATATTACAGCTATTCTAATAATAGTCATTCCCTGTGAGTGGGGGAGGGAGGGAACCTTTACTTAATATGTTTATACTTCTAGGTATTGTTTGAATTTTCCACAAGCAGATACCTTTTTTGTAATTAAAACAACCACCTCAACAATAAGACGTTCTGATTTGGGTAGTTTGGGAATCAGGTCTTGGAGTCTGCCATTTTAACAAGCTGGAATAAAGGGGTAGAAGAGAGAGGCCCATGGAATTTATCTCTAGTGCAGAGAGTAGGCCCCCCTCTAAGGGCCGCCGACTCTCCTACTGCAATTACAGTCTCTTAAGTAATCACACTGTGGTTATAAACTTCCTGAAAGAGTAAGCCGTGTTGGTTCATGCGTGGTGGCAGGGGCCAGCTGGCTCGGGGCAAATTGGAGCTCCATCCCTAACTGGTTGTGGAACCATGGGCTTTTTACTATTGACTCTGTCATGTGGGAATAGTGATACGTATTACTGTCTCGGAGAGTTCTTTTTTATTTTTAATTTTATTTATTTATTTGACAGAGAGATCACAAGTAGGCAGAGAGACAGACGGAGAGACAGGGGAAAGCAGGCTCCCTGCTGAGCAGAGAGCCCGATGTGGGGCTTGATTCCAAGACCCTGAGATCATGAGCTGAGCCGAAAGCAGAGGCTTTAACCCACTGAGCCACCCAGGTGCCCCCCGTCTCGGAGAGTTCTGTGAGGTTACGTTAGTAGACGACAGTCAAGTGTCTAGAACAAAACCTGGCACATGATGGGACTTTAACAAATGAGATCTTCTACTGATTAGTTGAAACTTAAAAATCTTACAGAACAGTCTTCAAATTTGGTTCTTAGGACAAAGATATTATCGAGGCCGTCAATCACATCGCAGACTGCTCCGGAAAATTTAAACTGTTAGAGCATGCCCTGCGCGATGCGAAGATGGTGGAGACTTGTATTGTGAAAGAAAAGCAAGATTACAAGCAGAAATTGAAGACACTTAAAATTGAAGTCAATAAACTGAAAGGTAAGGAAGAGACATCAATTCAAGCATTTCATCTTGGGCACATATTTCTGCATTTGGGTTCACTTCATCTTGTGATTGAGAGGTCTCTTGCTGGCCTAAGACCCTACCAGGAAATGTTCATTTCATTTGTACAGAATTATGCTGCAGTTTCATGTTCTAAGGTAAATAACAGACTTGGGGGGAAGCGTATGAGTTATATTTTTCAAATAAGCTGCCTCTGCTGTACCAGTTAGCCGTTGTTAATTTATGCTTCGTGACAACCAGCAGCAACAGCTTGGTGCCATGTCAGCCAGAAGCACGTGATAAGCTCAGGTAGCAGCCCAACGGGGACTGGCTTATCCCACTTGGGCTCAGCGGAGCTGCTCCTCTGGGGCAATTCCACATCCCGTGTCTCACTTCTCGCCAGTAGGCTAGTCTGGGCACTTTTCCCCGTGGTGAAGGCAGAAACTTTTTTTTTTAATCTTTTAAAAAAAGATTTATTTGAGAGAGCGAGAGGGAGAGAGAGCACAGCAGGGGGAACTGCAGGGAGAGGGAGAAGCAGACTCTTCACTGAGCGGGGAGCCCAACTCGGGGCTTGATCCCAGGACCCTGGGATTATGACCTGAGCAGAAGGCAGATGCTTTACTGACTGAGCCACCCAGGTGCCCCGGAAGGCAAAAACTTACAAGAAGCCGCAGGGGCAGCTGGCTGGCTCAGTCGGGAGAGCAGGCAACTCTTGATCTTGGGGTCCTTGAGTTGGAGCCTAGCCTCGTGTGTGGAGCTTACTTAAAATTAGGTGGATGGATGGATGGACGGATGGACGGATAGATAAGAAAGAGAAGCGGAAACATGCAAGGACCCGACACACCCTGCCTCTGTTGGCTAAAGCATCATGTGGCCGAACCCCAAGTCAGGCAGCGGAGAAATATCTGTCCCTCTGGGAGGAATGCAGAGAGGGATGAGGGAATGCCACTAACAACACAATCTGCCAGGGTAGCTTTTTTGGCACATGTTTTATTTTTGAAAATTCCGTTTGCATTCTCCTTTTCTATTTTTGTTCTCAGAGTAACTCCATGATTCATTTTCTTCTGAGTAATGTTACTTGAAATTTTATAAAGAAGGGGAGGCTAGGTATACCAAATAGGTTAGTCCTGTTTATGTGAATGTGGATTGTAGGTGGTGGAGTAAGAGCTTACATTTGCCTACAGTGGGCACCGAGGGAGGCCCACTTTTCTCTGGCCTTTCCCCACCCAGGGGCAGAGTCAGTGGTCATCGTGTTAGACACGGAGACAGACTCCCACTGTGCAAGAAGCTACCGTAGAACGACAAAGTCATGTTTTCGTGGAAGTTACTCTCATCTCTCATCTGCCCATAGTGGGCATAGGGCCCATAGAGGTGAAGGAGGGACAGTTAAGGACCCTCCAGACTGAGAAGGCACTTTGAGACTGAAAACAAAGGAGGCCACTCCCTACCATTTACGTGGAGTTTTATTCCGGGTAACTTGCTGATGGGGAGCATCGGGCACACCATGATCCTGGTGCTACATAGCTACTCTCCGCAAAGTCCAGACCTTAATCCACAGCTTTTATAGAACAAGGGGCTTTGTGTAGAGGTCAAAGGGTGGTTATCTAAAGTGGTGCCATCTGTGCACCACAGGGAAGATCAGAGTAAGCCTTCCGGAATTCTGTTCAGGGCACACATTCACCTCCAGAGGGCCTGGAGCACATAGGCATGAGGAAGGTCATTACACAGACATGAGCAGGGCGGAACCAGGATTTTCAGCAGTCCTACACCCTGAGCCAGTGAGTTGCTGTTGCATTGCAAAAGTTTACTGTGGTCAATTTAAAAGACTCTGCCTTCTAAAATTTTCTTATGATGCCCTGACTTGTGGCAAATCATATGCTTTGTCTATGTTTATAGCTTCATCTAAAACCATAATCACACTATACACCCCTTGACAGCAGAGACAGACTCTGTCATCTCTTTAAAGGACAACAAGGTAATGGACAGTGGACTAGACAGTGAGGGGTGGACTGGGAAGGTGACTTTGAGGAGGACATTTGAGCAGAAGCTCGGATGGTGGCGGGAAGAACTAGCCATGTGAATGTCTGGGCCCAGAGCCTTCCAGGCAGAAGGAACAGCAAATGCAAAAGCTCTGGGTGGGTTTTGAGGTTGGGCCATGTTCAAGGAACAGAACAAAAGAAGCGGGAGAGTGATAGGCCCAACTAGGCCATTCGGGGCTTAAGGGTAATTTGGATTTCATCCTAAGGGTAGTAGAAGGGCTTTTAGGAGAGAAGTGACATGAAGAGATCTTTTGCCTTTTTTTTTTTTTTTTAAGATTTTATTTGTCAAAAAAAATTTTTTTTATTTTTCAGAGAGCTAGAGAGCAACAAGCACAGGGAGGAGCAGAGGGAGAAGGAGAAGCAGGCTCCCTCAGCGGGGAGCCTGATGCAGGGCTTGATCCCAGTACCCTGAGATCATGACCTGAGCCAAAGGTAGCCGCTTAACTGACTGAGCCACCCAGGCGTCCCACAGATTTTTTACTTTTAAAAGATTGTCCTGGGGTGCCTGGTTGGCTGAGTTGGAAGAGCATGTGACTCTTGATCGTGGGGTTGTGAGTTTGAGCCCCACACTGGGGGTTGAGGTTACTTCAAAAAAAAAAGGAGGGCGCCTGGGTGGCTCGGTTAAGCGACTGCCTTCGGCTCAGGTCATGATCCCAGAGTCACAGGATTGGGTTCCACATCAGGCTCCCTGCTCCATGGGGAGTCTGCTTCTCCCTCTGACCTCCCCTCTCATGCTCTCTCTCGCTCTCTCCCAAATAAATAAATAAATAATCTGAAAGAAAGAAAGAAAGAAAAGAAAAAGCCCTGATTGCCCTGTGGGCAGTGGGCTATAACAGGAGAGGCATGGTTTGAGCAGAGAGGCCAGTCAGGGATAGGGAGGCTGACAAGGTCATTGCCAGGGATGCAGTGAGGCTTAGATATGGGACATAAGTCGGCTGCATCTCCAACGGGACTTCGCATTAATTGGAAAGGTTGCCAAAGGCATGAGAGGTACTCACAGTTTATATTCTTCTAGCAAGTAGTATTTATTCAAGGACTTTTGTTTTCTTCTATTTGTGAAGAGGATCTAAATGAAAAGACAACAGAAAATAATGAACAACGGGAAGAGATCATTCGCCTCAAGCAAGAGAAAAGTTGCCTGCATGATGAATTGGTTTTTACTGGTAAAAATAGATAATTAATTTAAGTGATTTCTGAATAGTTCTATGATTATAGCCTAAACTTTCTCTGGTACAACTAAAAAGGACTTACATCTCTCTCAAAATAGTAACTTTTTAAATACGCTTGGAGGGGCCTGGAGGGACCAGGCAGGGAATATTAAAGTTATCATGCCTCCCAGTTAACCCTGTCTCCTCTTCTATAAAGTGAAGAGCTACCGTCCCTCTTCTAGCTTGAGTGCGTGACTACACTTCTCACTAAAAACGTAAAATATGTGCTTAAGAATCCATTAAGAAAGGATCTTACAAATTGAAGAAGGAAGGATATTTATACTTTTGCAAATACTAGGTAAAAATTAGGAATTCAACAGTTTCCCAGTTTTGCAAATAGATCACCCGTGATTACAGTTGGAAAAATGTAGATGTATTTTGTTATATCAGCATGGACCTGAAGTAGTAATGTTAAGGATGAATTTTTCATGATTAAAAATAGCAGATTTATCAATAGTTTGCCTTAGGCGTCCCCCTCCAGATAAATAAAAAAATTGCATTCCATCTCCCCAGCCACATTCTCCCACACTGTCCCTTACATACCCCGCTAGTTTCCACTAGTTCAGACCCCTCCCTGTCTGCTCCCAGTTGAGAATCACTGATGTTATGTCTGTCCCTGCTAGCCAGTTTATTAGGCTTTGTATTTAGTATGAGGAAAATCATAGATTTGGAGGTGAAATTCCAAACAGAATTAATTAAATTGACATTTTTGGGGTCCAGTTATATATACCCTCAAGGTCCTTCCTTCTAGGAGGAGAGTACATTTCTAGAAGCTAAAGGATAAAATGCATTATTAACATTTTTCACATAAAATGGAATTCTTAATTTTCATGTCATGTGATAAGAATGAGGGAAAATGCAGTTTTCTACCATTAGAGGTCACTATTTCTGTTATTTCAAGGTTTGCTCTCTCAAGGTTAATCTATTAATAAAAATATATATGTAAATATATAAAGATATATGTGTATATTTTTAGCTTTACAGTTGATTTACAAACAATCTTTGCATCAACTTTTGTGTGCCGGTAACTCTGCTAGCTGCTAAGAAACTCCTAGGCCCACAGAAAATCCATTTTGTGGGGCACCTGGGTGGCTCAGTCAGTTAAGCGTCTGCCAGGGTTCTGGGATGGAGCTCTGCATCTGGCTCCCTGCTCAGCAGGGAGTCTGCTTCTCCCTCTCCCTGTCAAATAAACGAAATATATATATATTTTTAAAAGATTTATTTATTTATTTATTTATTTGAGAGAGAGAGTAAGAGAGAACATGAGAGGGGAGAAGGTCAGAGGGAGAAGCAGACCCCCCCATGGAGCAGGAAGTCTTGTGGGACTCGATCCGGGAACTCTGGGATCATGACCTGAGCCGAAGGCAGTCGCTTAACCAACTGAGCCACGCAGGCCCCCACAAAATATATATTTTTTAAGATTTCTTTTATTTATTTGACAGAGAGAGACACACAGCAAGAAAGGGAATACAAGCAGGGGGAGTAGGAGAGGGGGAAGCAGGCTTCCCGTTGAGCAAGGAGCCAGATTTGGGGCTCAATCCCAGGATCCAGGGATCATGACCTGAGCTGAAGGCAGACGCTTAACGACTGAGCCACCCAGGAGCCCCTCAAATAAATAAAATTTAAAAAAAAATTCACTTTGTGAAATGATATTTTTTTATCCTTTCCTAAGCTGATTTCTTTTTTTTTTTAAATATTTATTTATTTATTAGAGAGAGAGCAAGCGAGCACACAAATCAGGGGAGGGGCAGAGAGAATCTTCAAGAAACCAAGAGTTGGACACTTAACCAACTAAGCCACCTAGGCGCCCCCCTAAGCTGATTTCTTAAATACTTTTTCTACTCTTACCACTGTCTCAAAACAATTTTTGTATGTTTAAATTTAAAAAGTGAATTAAGCCTAAAAATAATTTTATTTTTTTTTTAAGATTTTAGTTATTTGTGTGAGAGAGAGAGCACAAGCAGGGGGAGCGGCAGGCAGAGGGAGAAGCAGACTCCCTGCTAAGCAGGGAACCTGACATGAGACTCTATCCTGGGACCCTGCGATCATGACCTGAGCCCAAAGCAGACGCTTGACTGACTGAGCCACCCAGACATCCCAAGCCTAAAAATAATTTTAAAAGGCTTAACATGATAATATGCTGTCAGGTGCTCTGGCTAAAAATGTGCATATTTTATTTGAAATTGGAAGATGTCTTAAAAACATACTTTTCTATTAAGTTCAAAACTTTTTTCCCTCTCATTGAAGATGGAGTTTCTTCACATAAGCTTAGAGACATGTTTCATTTGTTTGTATATAACTGCTTAGAAGAAGTTTGCAAATAAAGCGAGGATACCAGTTCACATTTCTGGGGTCCTGACAGTCCTGTAAATGAGGCCGCATGGGATCGAGTGATTGCCTCAGTTCTCCCAGGCAGTAAAAGGCAGAGCCTTGGCCGGAATGTGGCAGCTGCAGACTTCCAGGCCCCTTTCCGCTGTGCTGTCTTGTCTGGGCTGCTTGCTCAGGCATCCATCACTGGAGTCCAGTACCTCTTTGTTTTCTGTGACCACTTTGTGGAAATAGGTGGACCCACTCCACTTGGATCTCTCAGCCAAACCCAGCTGTGTAGAAAAGTATGTCATCTAGGAAAACATTTACATTCACAGTGGAGTTGCCTCTTATGCAATAATAGATTATTCTGAAGTCAGAGATTAAGGCAAAGCTCAGATATGTTTGAAATTGCCCTTGAGCTGCGCCTGGGTGGCTCAGATGGTTAAGCGTCTGCCTTCGGCTCAGGTCATGATTCCAGGGTCCCGGGATCCAGTCCCGCATCGGACTCTCTGCTCAGTGGGGAGTCTGCTTCTCCCTCTGCCGGCTGCTCCCCCTGCTTGTGCTCTCCTTCTCTCTCTGACAAATGGATAAATAAAATATTAGAATAAATAAACAAACAAATAAATAAATATGTAAATAAACAAAATTACCCTTGAGGGGTGCCTGGATGGCTTGGTGGGTGGGGTCATGAGTTTGAGCCCCACATTGGGTGTAGAGATTACTTAAAAATAAAATTTTAAAAAAATAAGTAAGTAGGGGTGCCTGGGTTGCTCAGTCTCCTCTCAGTTCCCTCTCTCGCTGTGTCTCTCTCTCTGTTAAATAAATAAAATCTTAAAAAATAATAAACATAAAAATAAATAAATAAATAAAATTATCCTTGAACTCCAAAGTAGTTGGCTTTTGGTTGTTTTTTTTTTTTTACTTTGTGCTTATGACTGAATTCATAAACTAAATGTAACTCTGCATAAATAATGCAAATCCAATACATTTAAATGCTTTCATTATGGTATTGACTCATGTAATACCAAGAAATAAATTCAGAATTGAATAGAAAGGACAGAGTAGTTTAAACCTGGCCACATGGCTTTCACCGGGCTTATCTTCACATTTTCGATTTTGTGCACAAGGATTACCTTCGAAAGCGAGGTGATACTACAGATTCCCATCGAAAGGGCTAGGTATGAACCATGTTGGGGAGAGGCGTGCTGTGCACAGACCCCTGTCACTTTTCCTCTGCCTGGTCCTCTGACCACAGGGAAACAGAACAGCGGCCTAATGGAGTTGCGGTCTATAGCAAAGTGCATGCCTTGGTCCTTAAAGGTTTTATGCGATGTCCAGATGTGAAGGGATAATAAAAATGTTTATCCTTTTTCATCCATGAGAAAAAGGACATGTAAAGAGTTTTATGAAAGAACCATAGATATAAGTTGTAAATTTTTTTTTAAAGATTTTATTTATTTATTTGACAGAGAGATCACAAGCAGGCAGAGAGGTAGGCAGAGAAAGAGGAGGAAGCAGGCTCTCTGCTTAGCAGAGAGCCCTATGCGGGGCTCGATCCCAGGACCCTGAGATCATGACCTGAGCCGAAGGCAGAGGCTTTAACCCACTGAGCCACCCAGGCGCCCCTAAGTTATAAATTTTTATTTAGATTGTATCAGACTTACTTAAAATTGATTCATGTAGAGGGTTATTTTATACATTTAGCTTGAACTTCTTATGAAGATAATGATTTTTTTCTTAAGTGAAGCATTGTTGATTTCTCACTTCTGTGTGAATCACTTTATTTCTCCTTAAGCATAATATTAATTTTTTTTCTGGTATTAGTCCTTATACAGTACTTTAGATTCTTTTCTATAGATTCTCATTTCTTTTTTTTTTTTCTTTTTTAGATTTTATTTATTTATTTGACAAAGAGATAGTGAGAGAGCACAAGCAGGGGGGACAGCAGAAGGAAAGGGAGAAAAAAGGCTCCCTGCTGAGGGAGGCTTGATCCTGCCAGGCGTGATCCCAGGACCCCAGGTTGAGGACCCAAGCCAAAGGCAGACGCTTAACCAACTGAGCCACCCAGGGATCCCTCGTTTACCAAGTTCTGAATGTGTTTTTAGAATATGGCTTTCTCGTGTCCTAGCACTAGTTAATGGAGTGACCATGTTTCAACAAAGTGTTGATTGTCTTTGTAAAAGAATGAAGATTTTTTTTTTTAAGATTTTATTTATTTATTTGACGGAGAGAGACACACACAGGGAGAGAGGGAACACAAGCAGGGGCAGAGGGAGAGGGAGGGGGAGAAGCCCGCTTCTCGCTGAGAAGGAAGCCCGATGCGGGCTCGAGCCCAGGACTCTGGGATCATGACCTGAGCTGAAGGCAGACACTTAATGACTGAGCCACTCAGGCGCACCAAGAATGAAGATTTAAAAAAAAAAAAATATCTCTTTGCTCTCTTTTTGCACTGAGAAAAATTGAGTTTATAACTATGTGTATTCAAGAGAACTTGGAATCTGAATTACCTATCAGGTGAAGAGTTTTCAAGACATAGAAAGTCTTTAAAGGAGTGCTGGGCAAATTTATCTGCTCTGTGGGCACTTTATAGACCCAACTATCCTTGGTCTTCGGTCAGTGACAATATATAGAAAGGGTCCGATTATGAGATTATATCAGACTGGCTTGCATACTGGTAAAAATCATGATTTTGGTTTTTTGTCCCTTGTAATGTTCATTTTTTTCTGTTGATAGAGGTAATATGTTCTTTGGGTTTTTACAATCAAAATGCATTCATAAGTTACTCATGTAATGTGAAAAAAATTAAAAATTAAAATAATGTGTATTTTATCATGCCTCCCCCTTAAAAAAAGAGAGGAAAATAATTGTCATTAATCCTCTCATCCAAAAAAAGTGTCTTTAAATACTTAGGTGTATTTGCTCTCAGACTTTTCTTGTGTGTTTGTGTATACAAAGCGTACATTGTGATTTGATCATACAGTTGATACAATTCTGAATCCTTTTTTGACTCAGCATTAATTATATTGTGAAAAATTTCAAATTTGGTGAAAGATCTAGTCAGTATCACAGATTAAAGCTCTTCCCAGCTATACATTTTGCAAATTTTAAGTTCAGGAACAAGGGAAAACAAGTTACTGGAACATTAAATTTTTGAAAATGAAGAGGTTTGTGCTGATGTGGCTGATGAAAAATATTTTAATAATATCTGTTCTTAAACAGCAGAGAGAGAGAAAAGGAAAGATGAGTTACTTGATATTGCAAAGTCAAAGCAAGAACGTACAAATGCAGAACTCCATAATCTGAGACAGGTATGTCCCCAGTTACACTGTTCTTACTATCTGGGAAGCATTTATAAACAAACATCAAATAAGGAAAAGCGTGTGTCAATTTTTGTTTGTGGTGCTTTTGGAATCCTAACTGCATTAAATTTAGCATAGCTGAGAGGGTCTCGTCTACGGTATTGAAAGGTTTGGAAGCTAGTTATACTAACAAATCCGAGTGCTAACATAGGAAAAATAAAAGCAAACATATTTAGCATATTTCTCTATCACTGTCTGATCTGTTTTAGCATTTGAATGTTGGCTCAATATAGTTTTGTTGTCACATCTTATTGATTTATCAATATCTACGGCAGATTTATGTAAAACAACAGAGTGATCTGCAGTTTCTTAATTTTAATGTGGAAAATTCTCAGGAATTAATACAGATATATGACTCAAAGATGGAGGAATCAAAGGTTCTGGAGTCCAGGTAATCTTAGCAAGATGCTATTAGTATGATCTTGTATTTTATTTTATCATTCAGTCTATTAAGTACTTACTGTGGGCCGGTATCTACTATCATTCCCTATCTGGTAGGGAATCGATATATATGAACTAATAATTGTCATTATAATTCTGGGTTGTAATGACACCTGATATTAGAATTTTAGGCCTGATCCTAATGTCAGCCACTTGATAAAAGAAATTCATTAGCCTTATTTGGGTGTCTGTTGTGTACAAGGCTTTGAGCTCAAGTAGAAACCAGAGGGGAGTCACTTACTTTTTCATGTGGACTCAGAGTTTAGTGTTTAGCACTCACTGGACTGATGGGGAAAATAAAGATACGTAGGACATGGTACTTGCCTAAAAGAAATAACACCAACAAATGGTATAAATAACTGTAGTAGGAGTTCAGCTAGCTGAGGGTGATCTCTGCTTTTAGCTGGATTTTCCTGTTTTCCTTGTTAATAGAAGGAGACACCTTTTCTTACCTGTAATATGCAGTGTGTGAACTACATTGGTTTCTGCAAAGTTAAAATATAAATATATGAGGTGTGGTTTAATTTAATAAGCATATAACCGTCCCACAGTTAAATTTAGTCCACTTTTCTAAGCAGAAGTATGACAAGAAGTCATGAATGGGAGCAGGAATTAGGGAAGTTCCCGGCCACTAGGTGTGGCCACGTAACCACGAAGGCTGGCTGCCGGCAGCTCCTTTGCCTGGTAGTTAGTAGTAGCAAGAGCCGTTGGAAGGAAGATAGTGTGACTCCTGTGCCGGCCTTCCTTTTCTTCCCAGGCCTTCTGCTGGGGGGTGTTAACACTCTTGCTTTGTGTCCCAGCTGCTGCTGGCACGTACCGCACCGGCAAAAGCCCCTACCGTACTAGCTTTGCCCTTCTCTGTACTTCGTTGCCCTGGGACGTGCTTGGGCCAGACAAGTGAGGTTGTTGTTGAAGAGTGTAAATTGACCTGCGCCCTTCCAAGAGGTGGGGGTTGAGTTTTCTGAGGGGTCAGGACTCTCCAGATTCGAATACCTGAATACATGGGACGTGAAGACAGTGTATGAAAAGGTTTATCACATTTGTATATATTCTTAATTTTCGTTTTATGCGCACCTGCCGTTCTTCCTTTAGACCAGCTTTCAGTATGTCGCCATGTAAATATCTCGCAGGAACTGGGATGGTCCGGAGTGCTGTACGGTGGACGTATTTGGCACTTTCCGCTGTGTCTCTGTCCCCTTTCAGTCCTGGCGTTATCTCTGTTTACTGTGAAACTAATAGAATTAGGAGGGGAACAGATCGATCAACAAGTATTTACAGAACACTCAGTGTTTGTGAAAGGCTATCCTAAAGTGCCAGGAGGAGTAAAATGCCTCTACATATTAAGAAACTTAGTAGTCTTTTGAAAAGACAGGACAGGGGTGTCTGGGTGGCTCAGTCAGTTAAGTGTCTGTTAAGTACCAGTTAAGTATCGGCTCAGGTCATGATCCCAGGGTCCTGAGATCAAGCCCCATGTCAGACAGGGTCCTGGCATCGAGCCCCTTGTCGGACTCCCAGCTCAATGGGAAGTCCGCTTCTCTCTCTCCCTCTGCCTCTCCCTCTGCTTGTGCTCTCTCACTCACTCTCTCTCCCAAACGAATAAATAAAATCTTTAAAAGAAAAAAAAAAAAAAAAGAGAAGATAGGACATATGCATGAAAGTTAGCGAACAACGTCATTATGATAGGAAGTTCACTGCGTGATTAAGTAGATGACGCACACAGTAAAACGAGGGCTGTCGTGTGGACAGTAAGCATGGTGGGAGTTGAGGACAGGAGGGGGAAAGTGAGCGTGTGGGCTTCCTTGAAGTCGGGCTGAAATCAGGCTCTAAAGAAAGAATACACGTTCTCCCTTATGTTTTCATTTCAGACAAATGGGTCTTGATAGGATTTAGTTCAACCAATGAGGTTTGGGTGAAATATTTAGAGTGACAGTATCAAGTGTATCTTATAACTTCCGTTTTTTGTAATGCCACCGTAGCAGAGACATGTGTTTGTCGGACCTTGAGAATCACCGCCCAAAAGCTGACATTAAGAGGGAGAAAAATCAGAAGTCATTGGTTAAAGATGCAAAGTTTGAGACCACGTCGATTCAGCAAAATCGGCCAGACCGGAGCCCTTGTGATGTGTGCAAAGAGAAGAAACGACAGGGTACTACTTCATTTGGGGATAAAAGTGTAATTGCCATCTCATCTCTGTTTACAAAAGACTTACTGGAGAAGCAAAAGTCTTGGTCTCTGGGAGGAAAAGTGCAGATCGAACCGGAAAACAAAAGTATATTGTGCAAGATCCATGCAAAGTCACCAAAAGGTAATGGGATCGGGATTCAGAATGAAGAGAAACAACTCTCCGAAACATCCACATCGTTATCTGATGAGAGACAATGGCATGATGTCAATGTGTACCTGGGCCTGGCCGGCTGTTCCGGTTCCAGACAACCCGAAAAGCTGGATGTTGAAAGTCAAGATGACATAGAAAGGTCTGGCGTCTCCTATTGCCATAAAAATGAAACCTGTCTGGGGGAGAGTGACATGTATGAATCCAAGTGCTGCCACCCGAGTAACTTCATCATTGAAGCCCCGGGCCACATGTCCGACATGGAGTGGATGAGCATTTTCAAGCCTTCCAAAGTGCAGAGAATTGTTCGCCACAAATCTGTGTGTACTTGTTCGGAAAGCGCCTGTGGAAGGAAATACAACTCTGCCACGAGGTCAGTGACATTTCGTATGGGCACCAGCGATGCTGGCAAGTAGAAGGGGCTGCAGTAGCCGCTGCGTGCTCACCGCTCAGCGGAGAGCACTGTTTGCAAACGCCAGTCGTGTGGGAGGCAGACCCGTTCCTCTCTTCATCAGCTTTCGCTTGTGAGGAGTTTGTACCTAGAACAGCTTCTGAGGCAAAGGTTTTGTTTGAAAACAAAGCTGGTTGTCATGACTTGGGTAAATGTGTGTTGTTTTTTTTATAAAACTAACAGTGAGGTCACTTTATAGAGTAGAATGCTGCTCTGGGGCATTCCTCAGCCCTGGATCCAGAGTGAATTGATAAGCTATCCATGCAGAGATCACAGTCCCTAGACCCCTGGATAAGAACACTGCCGGCCACCTCCCCAGCCTGCCCCCACCCCGCCGCACATTTAAATGTCCAACTGCTTCTGCCTTTCTGTTCCCTTTCTGTTTCCTAAACTTCCTTATTTTTTAAAACCATGCAAGAAAACGAATATTTATATGTAGCAAGCTGGTAAAAGCTAATAGTTTTCTTAAGATAAGAAAACAGATTGGTTATTAGCATAGGCTGTGTTATTTGGGCTCATCTTACTGTTAGAATTGCTGAATCTTGTGGTAGAGGGGCACTGTAATAATGTCTGCTATTCTTAAATAAAACCTAGCTCTTCGATCTTAAGTTACAGAAAGGACAAAGTTGCTATATTGAGAAACTATTTTAATCCTCACGCTGACTTTCCTAGGACTTGAGGATGAAAATTTCTTTCTGATATTTTCATCATTTGGATTTTTCTTTGGCCCTTTGAGAAGCCCAAATCATTTAAAAGTCATACAGATAGTTATTCTGTCAGTTGTGAAATTAAAAACAAAAAGGTCCCTTTAAATGTTATCTATTCATATTTGTTTTTTAAAGATTTTCTTTAAACAAGTCCAACTATCAATAGGGCACAGCTGTACATTGTTCACTCATATATTAAAGGAACAGTTTATGTTAGTTTTAAAAGCATAGGGGACATACATTAAATTTAACATATGAAACAAATTCAAATTTAAATTTGGAGTTTTGTTTCAAGACCCTTTGGACCTCCCTGGCTTGAAATAGTCCAGACTACCTGCGCTGCCGGCAAAGGCACATGCTGACACATCACATGACAAATATGTGACTAAAGAGAAAAGATAATTATGTTTTCCTAGTTTTCCTTAGATTATGAGAACTTACTGTGTACCTGCTCTGTTATCAGACCACCATTCCATCTGCCAGATGGGGGTTTAGCTGTCGAGGGAGAAGCCGCGGCAGCCTGTTCTCCTTCAGTTCCAGGGAACACGGGAGGAAGCGGCTCCAGTGCTTCTGGTCTGTCCCAGAACAGCTTTTGCGGGTCTCTGTGCTCTGAGCCCGGCCTTGAAGGACATACCTAGCAGCTTGGCTGCATGTGGCTGTTCTCTACTGCCGAGGACCCAGAGAAGAGTCAGCTGACAGTGCTGTTCTACTCTCACAAAAGGACTTTTAAAAAGCATTAACAAAAATCAACTTCACAAACCAAAAACCCCCAATTTTTTACAAGTTTAACCTATGTTAATTTTTTCCCCTCCCTTTTGGGGGCTCCTGTCCCTTGCACCTTCGATTTTGTTTTCTTGTTTTTGAAAGGGGGAGGGAAATTCTCTGTTCTGTTGTTAACCTTTCCACTAAGAATTCTGATTTAATTCTTACTGCAGAGCATATGCACTAATTTATAATATTCTACTCAAGTAGTCTATTTAAATCTATAATATTCTACTCAAACTTGAGCTTCTTCATTAAAAAGAAAAACTTTTTTGGGGGGGGTCCCTTTGAGATACTTTGAAGTATAAGAGTATTGGTGATATATGTCTGATACTACTTTAAGATGTCTGTTTGTGTTTGGTTTTATTATTTATAGTGAGCTAATTGCCATCCAGCATTCCCACTGTTTGGGTTCTGCAAAATCTGCCACAAGAGAGGATGAGAAATTAATAGAGACAGAGCCCTCTTCTGATACAAAGATCTCACCTAAGATTTTGTTATTCAACAAAGAGGCACCATCGTCCAGTGACAAGGTTTGTATTTTGCTTAGAAATAACCAGCTTATTCAAGCAAAACCTGTCCCCAACATACTTTTAATTCTCCTGTAGTACTGCTTTTTAGTGTGCTTAATTTTGGCCTTTCTTCAGTTTTGTTGTTGTTTTTAAA
Source organism: Nasua narica (assembly GCA_028533885.1). Classification (NCBI taxonomy): domain Eukaryota; kingdom Metazoa; phylum Chordata; class Mammalia; order Carnivora; family Procyonidae; genus Nasua; species Nasua narica. The sequence goes on along the minus strand of CM052808.1, from coordinate 5,055,613 downwards.
TTATGGGATTTTAATGATATCATTTAACCAAAGTCAGAGTGTCCTTAAGATATTATCCTATAGATTAAAAGTCTAGTTAAAATGTCCCTTGGGGTGGGGGGGCGCCTGGGTGGCTCAGTGGGTTAAAGCCTCTGCCTTCGGCTCAGGTCATGATCCTAGGGTCCTGGGATCGAGCCCCGCATCGGGCTCTCTGCTCAGTGGGGAGCCCGTTTCCCCCTCTCTCTCTGCCTGCCTCTCTGCCTACTTGTGATCTCTCTCTCTCTTTGTCAAATAAATAAATAAAATCTTTAAAAAAGTCTCTCAGGCCATCCAGGTGATTGGTAGATATATATATAGATATATATATATCTATATATATACACACACATATATATTTTATTGTATTTTATATTTATTTTTTTAAGATTTTATTTGTCACAGAGAGAGAGAGAGAGAGAGAGAGAGAACAAACAGGGGGAGAGGAAGGCAGAGGGAAAGCAGGCTCCCCACTGAGCAAGGAGCCCAATTTGGGGCTCAATCCCAGGACCCTGGGATCATCACCTGAGCCAAAGGCAGACATTTAACTGACTGAGCCACCCAGGCATCCAACACACATATATTTTAAACATCACAAAAAATGAAGGCTATAACAAGCAATATGCACCTACATTCAGATTCAGCGTGTTTACATTTTGCAAAATTTGCTTTATTTTTCTTGTTTGAGAAATAAAATGTGGATAAAGTGTGAGTTCCATGCATCATTCTCCCCATGCCCCATCCCTCCACCAGTTAATCACTATCCTAAAGTTGCATTTATGCTTGTTCTTATACTTTTACTACATAAAAGCATATTTAAGCACTACATGATGTTTTGTGTTTAAAATGTACACAAATGGGGGCACCTGGGTGGCTCATCTGATTAAGCATCCCACTCTTGATTTCAGCTCAGGTTGTGATCTTGGGGTCCTGAGATTGAGCCCCACACTCAGCGGAGAGTCTGCTTGAGATTCTTTCCTTCTGCTCCTCCTCCTGCTCTTGCACACTCACGTGTGCGCTCTCTCTCAAATAAATAAATAAATTAAAAAAAATTAAAATAAGCATCCCTGGGTTGCTCAGTTGGTTAAGCTGCCTTCGGTTCACGTCACGATCTCAGGGTCCTGGGATTGAGTCCTGCGTTGTCAGGCTCCTTGCTCAGTGGGGAGCCTGCCTCTCCCTCTGCTGCTCCTCCTGCTTATGCTGTCTATTAAATAAATAAGTGAAATATTTAAAATAAAATAAAATGTACATAAATGGTAAAATACTGTTTCTATCCTTTTGCAATGTGATTTTTTCCAACTTCTTGAATATTTTGTGATATTTATCCATGCCGATACTTGAAGACTTAGTCTCTTCATTTTGATTGTTGATTGACGTGTAGTCCATTGATCTGAATAAACCAGTTTGTTCACACCCCTCCTGATGGTCAGTGAGGTTGTTACTACTTTGTCACTATTATGGATGAGCTAGTCAGGGTCTTCACCATGAATGGGATCTTCACTGCAGCTCTTTCACAGAGAAAATAAGTTCAAGTGAACTTAATTACTTTTGGTGTTATTTGAGGGAGACTAATGTGCTTTGAAACTGATCTGAGTTCAAATCCTTGTCTTGTTTTGTCTTAGCCCAATGACCTGAGTAAAATGATTTCCTTTCTTTGAGCTTCAGTCTCTTATGTGCAAATATGCAATAATAACGTTACAGTTGCTTGGTCTAAATGTGATACTACAGGGCCTGGCCCCTAACAGGTATCTGATAAATGTTAGTTCTTTTTGTTAAAAATTGATTCTACTAAATGTTGACTAGAGTCAGGAGCAACACGGACTTTCATTCACTGGTGGTAGGGAAATTCATTTGGGAAAACACTTTGGTAGTTGCTTAAAAAGTTAAATATACACCTACCATATGACCCAGCTTTTCCACTCCTAGAGAAGTGGAAACATGGCTACACATGTGAATATTTAAGCAGCTTTATCTGTATTAGGTAAAAAACTGGAAACAACCCAAATACATATCATTAGTTAAAGAGAAAAATTGTGGTGTATCCATGCAATGGAGTACTTCTCAGGAATAAAAAAGAATAAACTGCTTATTCATACATAACATGGATGAATCTCAAGATAACTCTGCTGAGTGAAAGATACCAGACAGACAAAAGAATGAACGCGTTTATATAAAATTTCAGAAAATGCAAACTAGCCTCTGGTGACAGAAAACAGATCAGTGTTGGGGCACCTGGGTGACTCAGTGGGTTAAAGCCTCTGCCTACGGCTCAGGTCATGATCTCAGGGTCCTGGGATCGAGCCCCACATCAGGCTCTCTGCTCAGCAAGGAGCCTGCCTCCCCTCTCTCTCTGCCTGCCTCTCTGCCTGTTTGTGCTCTCTCTCTCTCTCTGTCAAATAAATAAATAAAATCTTTAAAAAAAAAGAAAATGAAAAGAAAACAGTGTTGCCTGAGAATGAGAGGAGGGACTCAGAGGCGGGAATTCCAAAGAAGCATAGGTTTTAATGAATAGGATCCCTTTCATTGTGGGTGTGGTTTCAGGTATTTGCTACTATCTTTTTTAGCTCTCTTGAGATTTTTTTCAATGTTTGTACCTATTTTTCTGAGGCAATATATGACATTGCATGCTTACATTGTCCATATATATATACATATATATTTAGGTGTGTGTGTGTCTGTGTGTATGCATGTGTGCACACACATATCTTCTAGATCTAGGTCAGTAGTGATCATCTTTGTTCCTGGAAAATTAGGATTAACTTTTTTTTCAGATTTTTATTTATTTATTTGACAGAGAGAGAGATCATGAGTAGGCAGAGAGGCAGACAGAGAGAGAGGGGAGCAGGCTCCCTGCTGAGTAGAAAGCCCGATGTGGGGCTCGATCCCAGGACCCTGAGACCATGACCAGAGCCGACGGCAGAGGCTTTAACCCCCTGAGCCACCTAGGCGCTCCAACCTTTTTTTTTTAAGTAGGCTCCACACCCAGTGTGGAGCCTAATGTGTGGCTTGAACTCACAACCCCAAGATCAAGACCTGAGCCGAGATTAAGAGTCAGGCGATTAACAGAAGGTGATTAACAGACTGAGCTACCCAGGAATCCCTAGAGTTAGCTTTCCTTAAGGTTTTGTTTTGTTTTGTTTTTTTAAGATTTTATTTATTTATTTGAGAGAGAGAGTGTGAGAAAGAGAAGGAGCAGAGGGAGAGGGAGAAGCAGACTCCCCGCTGAGCAGTGAACCTGACACGGGGCTTGATCCCAGGACTCCAGAATCCTGACCTGAGCTGAAGGCAGATGTGTTTTGTTGTTGTTGTTGTTGTTGTTGTTGTTGTTTTTTAAGATTTTATTTATTTATTTGACAGAGAGAGAGAGAGAGATCACAGGTAGGCAGAGAGGCAGGCAGAGAGAAAGGGGGGAGCAGGCTCCCTGCTGAGTAGAGAGCCAGATGTGGGGCTTGATCCCAGGACCCTGAGATCACGACCCAAGTCGAAGGCAGAGAGGCTTAACCCCCTGAGCGCCCCAGGCGCCCCGAATCAACCTCCCTTAATGAAAGAATTAGTGTAGGTACTTTGGAGGGTGGTTCTCATGCTAAAACCTCAGACACCAAAGGTGAAAATTAAACAAGAACAAACTAAGGCACATATCCATATATTTTAAAAAGCTAACAAGCTTTTAGTGTTAAAGCTACATTTGGCAAGTATTTTGGCTAACACTAATTAGCAAGCTAATTATGGCTTGAGAAACTTGATGTAGGAGAGCTAAACAATGCCTAGGATTCTTTTTTTTTTTTTTAAGATTTTATCTTCAATCTTTACACCCAGTGTGGTGCTCGAACTCACAACCCCGAGATCAAGAGTTGAATGCTCTACCTACCGAGGCAGCCAGGCGCCCTAGCCTCCAATTCTTTTTATCATATGGATATTACTTAATATTATTGCTGTTGAACAATAATTACTGTTGAAATCAAATTATTTAGCCAAGTAGGTCCTTTTTTTAAAAAAATATTTATTTGTTAGAGAGAGAAAGAGAGTGCACACAACTGAGAGAGGGGGACAGACTCTGAAGCAGACTCCACACTGAGCGCAGAGCCCGACCTGGGACCGGAGCCAAAACCAAGAGTCAGATGGTTAACCGACTAAGCCACCCCCCCACCCCCCCAGCTAAGTAGGTTCTAAGAAATAAGTGGAATTTGGTTATTCTAGTATTTAATGTCCTGCTTGGATATGTAATACCTAAAGTCAGAGAAATATTAATGGGTCGTTAGCATTTGTTTATAACATTGTACTTGTAACCAGAAACATTTAAAAATGCTTCCTGATTCCTTGAATGCTTATGTTGTGTTGTTTTCCCAGGATGACTTTTCGCCCACAAGCAAGCTTCAGCGTTTGCTGGCAGAGTCTCGGCAGATGGTTACGGACCTGGAGCTGAGTACTCTGCTCCCCATCAGCTCTGAGAATCTCAGCAGCGGGGCCAGAAATGTATGTGGTTATTTTGCTTTTGACCCCATTTGCGTTACCTCAATATTCCACTGAGTACTCATTTGCATACATCACCGGTCGGGCATCCCTTTCTATTAGAAGGAGAGTTCCTTTATGTCTCTGAGGCAGAGAGGTAGCACACTGGTTTTAAAGATGAGGGGAAAATTACACTCAAATGTCACTGCACCCAAACTTCCTCTTTCTGATTGCCTGGGCCTATGAATATAAATTCTTGAGGATGTAAAAAGTGTACATTTTACTATAGAAAATTTCAAATACCGAAGTAGAATATTACGGGGCACCCGGGGTGGCTCAGTTGTTTGGGCATCTGCTCCCTGTTCAGTGGGAAGCCTGCTTTTCTCTCTCCTCTGCCCTTCCCCCTGCCTTTGCACGCTCTCTCTCTCTCTCTCTCTCTCTCTCTCTCAAATAAATAAATAAAGTCTTAAAAAAATAATAAAGGATCTCTTAAGGGGACCTGGCTGGCAAAGTCAGAAGAGCATGTAAACTCTTTAATCTCAGGGTTATGAGTTTGAGCCCCACATTGGGTGTAGAGATTAGTTAAAAAAAAAAACTTAAAAAAAATAATAAAGTCTCTCTTAATCACTGACAGGTCCTTCCCCATCTTCCTTCTTACTTCCTCTTTCTTCTTCTCCTTATTCATTTTTTATTTTTTAATTTTTATTATTTTTTAAAGATTTTATTAATTTATTTGACACAGAGAGAGCACAAGCAGGCATAGCGTAGAGGGAGAGGGGGAAGCAGGCTTCCTGCTGAGCAGGGAGCCCGATGCAGGGCTGGATCCCAGGACCCTGGGGTCATGATCTGAGGCCAAAGCAGCCGCTTAATCTGCGGAGCCACCCAGGCACCCCTCCTTCTTCGGTTTTTTTTTTTTTTTTTCTGTTTTTTTGTTGTTTTATCTTTTTTTATTTTTTACAAACCCTTGTGTCGAGGGCTGACTTTCAATAGATCGCAGCGAGGGATCCTTCTTCGTTTTTTAAGGCCATTTATTTGTGGAAGAAACATCGGGTCATTTGTCCTGTAGAATTTCCCACATTCTAGGTCTTGCTAACTGTCCTCATTGTTATTTCACACATTTCTCTATCCTGCATGATTCCTAGAACTGGTATTTAGAACTAGTGGCTTGATTAGACCGGGGATCAGTCTGAGGTTTGTTTGCTGTGGCGTCACGCCTTCACTGGCGATGCCGTCTGCTGCCTGTTCCATCATACCAGGAGGATCTTAATATCTGGTTGTGCCACTGGTGGATAGAAGGCTTGATCAAAAATTCAAGAGCTTGTCTGCCTGAGCTTCTATTATCATAAAGTTCTCGTAACGATTTTAGCGTTCTTTGATTATTATTACTTAGATCTATTCTTTCTTTTTTTATTTAAAAAAAATTTTTTTTTAAAGATTTTATTTATTTTTATTAGAGAGAGAAAGTGAGAGAGAGCATGAGAGGAGAGAAGGTTAGAGGAAGAAGCAGACTCCCCGTGGAGCTGGGAGCCCGATGTGGGACTCGATCCCGGAACTCAAGGATCATGACCTGAGCCGAAGGCAGTTGCTCAACCAACTGAGCCACCCAGGCGCCCTTAAAAAAATTTTTAAGAAGATTTTTATTTCTTTGAGATAGAGCGAGAGCAGGGAGAGGGAGAGGGAGAAGCAGGCTCCCCGCTGAGCAGGGAGCCTGACGTGGGGCTCGGTCCTGGGAGCCTGAGATCACAACCTGAGCTGCAGGCATATGCTTAACCAACTGAGCCACTCAGGTGTCCTTAGATCTATTATTTCATTAGGAATTGCAAAATAGTCATTCTAAATCTGTCCTTCCTTCAGGGAGTGTTTTACTTGTTAATTTTAATTGCTTTTTCTGAGCACAGTAACATTTCAATAGCAGTGGTGTAAGTTGCTTTGTAGATTTTATAGCCTTAACATAAATAGTGAAAAGAACATTGAACTTGAAATCAGAGTACTTGGGCTGCGTTTTCCTAATCTGTAAAATAAGAGCTTGGAATTGATGCTTTAAATTTAAGAGACCAGGTACATTACTTGGGTGTGCTATGTGCATAAAGATAACTTGAAAGCCATCAAATTAAACTTATCTCTGGCTAAAAAAAACTACAGTAAAAAAAGGTCTGTAGGAACACCGGAATACTTCTTTTAAAATCAACTGTAGACTTTAATGTGTATATACTCATTCTTTAATGAATAAACTGTCCATAGGATGCCTGGGTGGCTCAGTTAAGCATCTGCCTTCAGTTCAGGTCATAATCTCAGGGTCCTGGGATTGAGGATTGAGCCCCAAGTCAGGCTCCCTGCTCAGTGGGGAGTCCCTCCTCCCAGCTCAAGTTCTCTCTCTCCCTCTCAAAGAAAGAGAGAGAAAGAAAGAAAGAAAACTAGTACAGATCACTAGTTCAGTAAGTTTAGGTAAATGTATATATGCTCACATAACCAGTATCCCAGTCAAGATAGAGAACATTTTCATCACCCCAGAAAGTTCCTCCATGTTCTTTGGAGTGAACCCCTCCCTTACACCTACCCCAGGGAACTACCGATCTGATTTTTATCATGAGAGAATAGTTTTGCCTATTCTGGAACTTGTATTCTTTGTCTAGCTTCTTTCAATAGAATTATTTGAGATTTGTCCATGTCGTGGTATGTGTTGGTACTTCTCTCCTTTTTATTGCTGATTAGTATTCCATTGTGTAAATAGACCACAGTTTGTCTCTTCACCTGTTGATGGGGCATTTGGCTTGTTTCCAGTTTGGGGCTATTACAAATAAAGCTGCTATGAACATTTTTATATGTCTTTTTTATTATTTATTTTATTTTATTTTTTAAAAGATTTTATTTATTTATTTGACAGAGAGAGAGAGATCACAAGTAGGCAGAGAGGCAGGCAGAGGGAGAGAGGGAAGCAGGCTCCCTGCTGAGCAGAGAGCTCGATGTGGGGCTCGATTCCAGGACCCTGAGATCGTGACCTGAGCCGAAGGCAGAGACTTTAACCCACTGAGCCACCCAGGCGCCCCAAGAGCCCTGATAATTTAAAAAGAGGAAAAAAGGAAAGAAAGAATAAAGCACTGCACAGCTGACCACATCACCTTCCCCCACAGCAGGCTTCCTACCTACCTGAGGGGTGCGGATGGGGAGAGATTCCGCTGGAATCTGAATTTGGACTTTTGGCAAGTACATGGGACTGAACATCCTCATTGCTGGTTTCGGACTGTTGGTGTTGTCTGCCAGGTTCTTAAACTTTTTTATCACAGGCTGATAAACCCGCCAGATCCCCTTCAGAATGATGTTTGTTTTGATTTGATATGTATTCTTTTTTAAAAAATTCAAGTTAGTTAACGTGTAGTGTAGTGTTGGTTTCAGGACTAGAATTGAGTGATGCATCATTCACATATAACACCCAGTGCTCATCCCTGCAAGTGCCTCCTTAACACCCATCACCCATTTAGCCCATCCCCCCGTTCTCCTCCCCTCCCGCAACCCTCAGTTCTCTGTAGTGAAGAGTGTCTTATGGTTGTCTCCCTCTCTGTTTTTATCTTATTTTAATTTTCCTCCCCTTCCCCTATGTTCATCTATTTTGTTTCTTAAATTCCACATTTGAGTGAAACCATATGGTGTTTGTCTTTGTCTTAGTTCACTTAGCATAACACATTGTAGTTCCATCTATGTTGTTGCAAATGGCAAGATTTCCTTCTTTCTGATGGCTGAGTCATATTTCATTGTGTATATACCACATCTTCTTTATCCATTTGTGAGTCAATGGACATTTGGGCTCTTTCCATAATTTGGCTATTGTTGACAGTGCTGCTATAAACAGTTGCATGTACCCCTTTGAATCAGCATTTTTGTATCCTTTGGATAAATACCTACTAATGCAATTGCTGGGTCGTAGGGGAGCTCTATTTTTAACTTTTTTGAGGAAGCGCCATACTGTTCTCCAGAGTGGCTGCACCAGTTTGCATTCCGACCAACGGTGCAAAAGGCTCCTCTTTCTCTACATCCTCACCAACACCTGTTGTTTCCTGCGTTGTTAATTTTAGCCATTCTGACAGGGGTGAGGTGATTGCATGTTTTTGATTCATGGTTCCCTGATGATGAGTGATGCTGAGCATTTTTCCATGTGTCTGTTGGCCATTTTTATGTCTTCTTTGGAGAGATGTCTATTCATGTGTTCTGCCCATTTCTTAGCTGGATTATTTATTTTGGGGGTGTTGATTTTGTTGAGTTCGTTATAGATTCTGGATACTAGGCCTTTATCTGCTAGGTCATTTGCAAATATCTTCTCTCATTGGAATAATGTTTCTAAATGAATAAAATAAAATACATCAGGTTATAAAATACATAGGAATGCTGTTTGAGCAGAGAGGAAGCAGCATGAGTGGAAGTCAAGAGAATAACCCTAGCCTAGCTCAAATGCAGGCCCCACGGGGAGGAGAAAGGGGCCAAGGAGGTGGGCTTACCCTGCAAGCTAAAGTTCACCACCTGCATCTACCCGTGTCTGTCCAGGTAGCTTCCTCCTCTTTCCTTTTTCTTCTTCTTCTTCTTCTTTTTTTTTAAAGATTTTATTTATTTATTTGACACAGAGAGAGAGAGAGATCACAAGTAGGCAGAGAGGCAGGCAGAGAGAGGGGGAAGCAGGCTCCCCGCTGAGCAGAGAGCCTGATGCGGGGCTTGATCCCAGGACCCTGAGATCATGACCTGAGCCGAAAGCAGAGGCTTTAACCCACTGAGCCACCCAGGCGCCCCTCTTCTTCTTCTTTTTAAAAATATTTCTTCTGGAGCGCCTGGGTGGTTCAGTCGGCTAAGCGGCTGCCTTCGGCTCAGGTCATGATCCTATGGTCTTGGGATCAAGCCCCGAATCAGGCTCCTTGCTCAGTGGAGAGTCTGCTTCTCCCTCTGCCCCTCCTCACAGCTCGTTTGTTCTCTTTCTCTCGCAAATAAATAAAATCCTTTAAAAATAAGTAAAATAAATAAAATCGCAAATAAATAAAATCCTTTAAAAATACATTCTTCCGAAACAACTAACAATGCTAACCAAGCCCTTAGTAGGCACTTTAATTAACAGTGGCACTTACAGTTGTTCATTTCTCTTGATGACTTCAAAACCTTAGTCTCCATTAAGGGCTCACGACGTAGTCCATATTAAGGCTGACAAAGAGCCAGTTATATTTGGGCATTAGCTGATTTCCATGGCTGAAGGCATAACATACATAGTAAAGCAAATGGAACCTTACTACCGGGCAGTTATACCCAAAAGGGCCCCACACACTAATAGGAAATCAGTACCTCTTTGCTGAATGGAAGGTAGTTGTGTGAAATGATTTCTTTGTATTTCATTAATTCCTAAGGTGTTTTAAAGGCATTTCTGCTATATTTGTGTGTTGTCTTAAGTATTGTCCAGTTTTTCTCTCCTGGGTACTAATTTTGAAGTTGTTTTGTAGAACTTAGAAGTCTCAGAAGCGTCAGCTCAGAAAAATACCTTTCTTAGTAATTGAAGAAAACAAAAGTCAACCTCACTGTTCATTGTGGTCGTAGGTAAGTCACCTTTGTGTGTATCTCCCCTTCTATCTCCCTTGATATTTAATAAGTAACTTGGGAACATTGATAATATAGAGTTAAGGCCATGCATTTGTTTGATCTGTAATCCTTTCTCTTGTTTGACCTATTTATACATACCTTCTAATTTAATCAGTAAAATGTCAATTATTTGTATGAGAAATGCAGATCAAAAAATTCTTAATTTCAGTGCCCAGAATTTTAAACACAAGGAAGTGAATACAGACATCTTTCTCTTTTTTATTTTTAAATATTTTATTTATTTATTTGACAGCAGGCTGGAGAGAGCACAAGCAGGGAGATCAGCAGAGGGAGAGGGAGAAACAGTCTCACCACTGAGCAGGGAGCCTGCTGTGCTCGATCCCAGGACCCTGGGATCATGACCTGAGCTGAAAGCAGATGCTTAACTGACTGAGCCACCCAGGCGCCCCTATAGACAGCTTTCAAAATCAGAATCTAAATTAACATTTCAGGGTTACCTGTGTAGCTTAGTCAGTTAAGCATCCAACTCTTGATTTCGGCTCAGGTCATGATCCTCAGGGTCGTGAGATCCAGCCTTGGGTTGGGCTCCATGCTGGGCATGGAACCTACTTAAGATTCTCTCTCTCCCTCGACCTGCCGCTCCCTCCCGCCTCTCTCTCTCTTAAAAATTAACATTTCAGCATTTCATTTGGCTGTCTGGAAAGAAGTGTTTTCGTGGGGTTTCAAGTTTTATAAAAATGTTCTTTGACTGGGGCCTCTGGTTAGTTCAGTCCATGGAGCATGTGACTTTTGGTCACAGGGTTGTGATTTCGAGCCCCACGTCGGGTGTAGGCATTACTTATAAATAAAATCTTTAAAAGAGAAAAGAGGTTCATTGATGTAGTAAGCACTTTCTTGATTTGTGTTTCCTTCTATCAAACCTGCATTTCAAATGCAAAGTTTCTTCAGAATCCAGTTTCGTAAGTTAAAAAGTATAATCATTTCAGATGCTTTCACTGCAAGCAGAGAGCATCTCAAGAATGCTGTGAAAGCAGTAAGTGTAGATAGCCCTCTTCCTCTCCTGTTCTTTCTCTCTCTTTGCTGAGAAGTTTTCATGTTTATGGTATTTTATGTGGCCTTATGTAGATAAAAATCAAGGTGTATGGTTCATTTTTTAGAGATTGGGAACTTAGAGCACACTACCCAGTGCTCTCTTTGACTTGATTTTTTTAACTCTGTGTTTCCTTCCTGCAGAAGCCAATTTCTCATCTTTGGAAGGCAGGAAGCAGACATCAATACCTAATCTTAACCTTGAAAACAAAAAAGGGATTGTAATCCCTTGTAAGCAACATTTAATACCAAAGGGAAGCAGAAACTGAAAGTTATTTTTTCAACATCTATATTTTGTTTTCAAGTTGACCGTTTTCATTTTGAAGAATTCTTTTTATGTGTTAGAAATCAGACCTTACTGTGTATTATCCATATACAAACTTGGAATTATGCTCAGAGAGAAAAGGGCTTCTCTATAAAGATGCATACTACAGTTAAATACTAGAGAAGTTCTTTAAAAGTGTGGACATCAAATAGAGAACCCCTGCATGTAAAATGCTGTTTTAACTATCTGCTTTATAAAAAACCGGTGCCTACATTTAAGTTATAACCACCAGCTCATCAAGAGTCAGCTGCAAATATATGAGAAGTAGTATTCTCTTCATTTGTGGCTTTACCCCTGGACTTTGCTGTACTAAATAGACATAAAATGATTTGATACAAAATAGTTTTAACTGGAAAGTATCTCCTCAGTTACTGACAATTGAGGTCCTTCTGTCCCAAAGCTGAACAGAGCCCCATCTCATCTGGGTCTGTAGTAGGTCCCATCTACTTACACAAACAAAAGCTTGCTGGAAGATCAAGTTTTATATGCATTTTTTTAATCATTAAAGACTAAAACACTTCCCTTTTAACTTATAATTTAATTTTTTAAAGGATATACTATGTGCATTTCTGTCCCTTGTAAGAGAATTGATCAGCTTTATTCAATAAAAAATATTTTTAATAATAAAGAAGAAGAATTTTCTCGGGTTTCTTTTTATTATACAGGAGCAAAATAAGGAAGGTTAGTCGCTTGAAACCGAACCTGGCAAGTTAATTTCCTCGGGAATGGGAATGTATTTTTTTTTAAGCATTGCAGATATCAAGGTTCTATTGTGCTGTATAAATGCCCCTTTGTTGAAAGGTTTCAGTGCTACTTCAGAGATGATTTTCATGAGAGTGGAGGAGCCACCCCATTTAGCCTTTTTAATTAGGGTGCTGAAAAGAGAAATTGGGTGAGGTTTGGCTGTGTTCTTTATAAATGCTTGCTTTCTCCCTCAGGCAAGGCCAGTTTGTACAGAGGAAGTCTGAGAAAGGTGCAGTTGATTCTCAGCTATTGGAAACCTAAAATGTCCCTGGAGAGGCTCATTTCCAGTCCCGAGAAATAAAATATGAAAATTTCTCCTTCTCTTTATGCTGGGTTTGTGGCTACATGTCAGCTTGCCTAAGAAAAAGAGAAAGAGAACACTGGTGAGATGCTAATAAGTAGGAAAATTTCAGGAAACCAAAGAATGAAAAAAGTCAAAAATTATTTTGTGGCTAAATGTATTTGAGCTCATAGGGTTATCATATCTACAGTTCGCATCTTACCCGACCACATTCATTTGAATTATAGTACATATAACTAAAAAATGGGGAATCTTAATATTACTAGCAACTTATCTGTCTCAACCGAAGTTACTTAAATACACGAGCAGTTTCTGTATTAGAGAGTCAGCCCTCAGTCTGTTTGAAAGAGTTGCGAGATAAAACTGAGCTTTTATATTTTGTCATCAGCATTCTTCTGTCTTAAAAAGAATGGTACTGTAATTCGCCTGCCAGAAATTCTCTCAGCCATCAGAAGAGACTGGTGCGAGGGTTCTTTTAGAATTTGTGGACAGATCTTCTAAAGAGAAATAGAAAGAGCCCCAAAGAAAAATTCTGAATCAATATGTAAACACTAACAACAGTTTTACCTAAAAAGTTGTAGTAGAAAAGCGTGGTATTCAGAGGCTCAGTGGGGTGAGTTTGGTTCAGACAAAGAAACCAGACACATCGATCAGGACCACAGCAGACAAGGTAGGTTAAAAACCAGAGTGGTCTTTGAGAGGAGTTTATCAAGTGAAGAGGGCACTTTAATCAGTCCTATAAAAGATGATTTCTGGGTTCTCAACCAAGTGCACACTTAGGACATCTGACAATAAACAAAATAATTTGAACCCACAGTAAGTACTGCTTTGCTGGCCACTGGAGACACAACAGTGAGCAAAGCAGACTGAATCCTTGTTTACAGCAAAGGAGACAGACCTTAATTAAATACTCACAAATAGGCATGAAAAACTGGTAAGTGCTATGAAATAAAGCTTGGAGCTACCGTGACAACATACATGAGGGGCATAGGTCAAAGGCAGAGGCTTCAGGGAACGCTTCCCTGAACAAAGAGCTGAAAGATAAGTAGATGCTAACCAGCAAACAGGAAGAGGAAGAGCATTCCTCACAATGGTATCAGCATACGCAAAGGCCCTGAGGTGGAAAGGAGCATGATGCGTTTTCAGACCTGATGGACAAGGATGGTGCAAGATGAAGCTGGACAGAGAGGTTGGGGCCAGATGATACACACATGTCAGCAAGGCGATGTGGGGGTGGCAGCTCCAACATCTCAGTAAGCCCAGTGCCGTAAACCCTACTGTTTGTAGGGTTTTCTTTTAAATGAGGTATTCATAACTCAAATCCTGTGCCCTTGTAATAGCCTGTGGGAAGCATGAAACAGCCCTGGAGATGGACCAAAATGACACACTGATTCTGATGACATGGAGACTCCCAGCCGACCAGTGACAGAGCCAGCACAAGAACCAGGGCACCTGCCTGGAGGTGCTACCAGCAATGAACCTGGACAAATTCAGAGAGGGGAAGCTTACATCCTTGTGTCCCAGACTGCTCGTTTTAGAAAACTAAGCCATATGCTGAAGTGTGCCAAATTATGGGGGGTTATTTACTCACGTTTTCAACCCTGCACTTCACACAACATTTATTGAACATTGCTAATGTGTCAGGCACTCTGCTAGGCACTGAGGTTATAAAATGGAGTACGATGGTAGCTCCTCCAGGGGCTCAAAAGCTTACATACAAGCAGACACATTAAGTCACATTAAGACACGATAAGTCACTATAGATATTGTAGCCAAGTGCTCTCGGATCCCAGTAATCAACTATTATTAAAAAGAAAGGTAGCTGGTTGCTAATGCTAAGTCACTGGGGCATACGTTTGGGGTTTTTTTTAACCTTTTTTTCCCTAAGATTTTATTTATTTATTTGACACTGAGAGAGAGAGATTACAAGTAGGCAGAGAGGGAGGCAGAGAGAGAGGGGAGAGCAGGCTCCCTGCTGGGCAGAGAGCCCAGTGCGGGGCTCAATCCCAGGACCCTGAGATCACGACCTGAGCGGAAGGCAGAGGCTTTAACCCACTGAGCCACCCAGGCGCCCCATGGGGCATATGTTCTTGACCCAGAGGGGTCGTTGCCTGTTTGGAAGATGTGTTAAGTATGAAGTTCACAGGATAACTTGGTTTTGTCGGATGTGGAAAAAGGAGTGTGAGAAACAGCTGATATGGAACCAGCAAACCCCTCAAAGACCCCTCTGGTCTTTATTTGACCACAGCTGTTGACTGGGGAGCTGGGGATTAAAAATGAAATAGTACATATGAAGGACTTAACTCAGTGCCTGGCAAATAATAAGCAATCAGTAAATATTAGCCATTGTTATTCTGGTAAAGAGATTTTTCAGGGATTGGTATTAGATAAAGCGTGGTTAATTTCTTTTTGGTAGAGTCCGAAGAGAGCCTGGTCAAATACAGCTTTTCGAGTATCCAGTGTCTGTTTGGGGGCAAGCAGAGATTAATCCATGAAGTTACAGAAGGGGAGGCCATCTTCAGGCATCACTCTCCCTCTTTAAGGGAAGTCTTTAGTACCTGTGTTGGGTGATTTCACACCTATATTCTGAGAGAAAAACTGAGGACGGCAGAAACAAACCATTTGATAGCATACACTTGGGAGAACCTGATATATATATGTGTGTGCATGTATATATTATATATAATATATATATATTTTTACTTCAGTCTTGTGATGGATAATTTAAAAAGCAAACCAGTAATACTGTTTTTAAAGACTCTCACGACCTCTTACAGCGTCTTTCCCCATGCATTTTGATGGCCCAGCCCTATGTTGTGTTCAGATCTGTCTCCAGGTTGTCCTAGCCCTGCCTGTCCTCTTTCCCTTGCAGTTCCTTAGCTCTGGCAAGGTGTCCGCATGCGGAGCCTGCAGTCGCAGAAGATTCATGCCACAGCCCCGCATGGATGACAGCTGCTGTTAACGTTAGAGAAGCACAAGGGGGACGGCTTCTTGTATGCATTTTCACACATAAATTAAGACTAAAAAGGAAAAAAAAATGTCTAGTTGTGATTCCATTGGTCAGATTCACTGAGGCCAAGTTTTCTCCAGTTAGCCAGATCCTCCTCTGGTGTAGACAGGACTTAGAGTCCAGGGTGTGGATGGGGCAAGGAACTTGGCCCAGGGCGGTAGGCAGAGGTGTGGAGGGGCTCGGGACCTCGGCCAGGCTCCGCCCAGCGAGGGGCGGGCCCGGGGGCGGGGCGGGCGAGGGGGAGGCCCGCGCCCCCCGCGCGCAGGGGCGGGGCGCCCGGGCGCCTTGCGACGGCCTCGCGGTGCCTAGGCTGGGGCGGGCAGCCGTGACGCTCAGTCGCGCGGAGCCGGGCGGGGAGCGCGAGTGGCGGCGGCGGCGGCTGCAGGATGAACAGCATCAAGAGCGTGCCGGCGCGGGTGCTGAGCCGCAGGCCGGGCCATAGCCTGGAGGCCGAGCGCGAGCAGTTCGACAAGACCCAGGCGAGCGGCGGGGCCGCGGGCGGGCGGGCGGGCGGGCGGGGGCGCCCCTCGAGGCCTGGCCGGCGCTCGCCTCCGCAGCTCCCGGGCTCCGGCCGCCCCCCGCCACCTTGCTCCCGGGCCTCTGCCCCCAGAGCCGCCCTGCGCGCAGGTGAACCGGAAGCGCGCGCCGGCGACGGGGCGGAGAGAGGCCGCCGGGGGACTGAGGTGGTGGGGTGCCGGGGTGTGGGGGGGAGGCAGGTGGCTTGGGAGCGAGGTGACGGGCGACCCAGGTGGAGGGGGAGCGAGGTGGCCGGGGGGCCGAGGTGGAAGGCGACCCAGGAGGACGGGGCCGAGCTCACCCGGGCGGAGGGGTGTGGGCGAGGTGAAGGTCGACCCAGGTGCGGGGCGGGGGAGGATGCGGCGGTGAGCCAGGTGGGGTCAGGTGTGCCCGGGCCTAGGTGCGCCTCCGGGCGGGGCCTGCTTGGATTTCTCTCTCCTGGCCGCGCCGTCCCTCCCCGGCTCCAGCAGACGGCCTCCTGCCCCCTTCTTCCAGGCCGTGTGAAAAATGCTCCCACCTCGGGGAAGCAGAGCGTTTCCTTGAAGGAAACTCCCAGTTTCCTCTTCGCCCGAGCTGTTTTCCAGGGCCGCACAATATCTTATTATATGCTGGGCGAAAAGTTTCACGTATGTAGCCAGACTTGTTTGCCTGAGCGCTGGCCCACATATAAATAGGTTCACACCCCCTTATTAAACGCGGGCGCCTGACAGACAGAAACTTCCTGGGGCTCCCTTCCTGCGCTGCCCACGCGCCTATCCTGGGAAGGTTATTTTCAAAATTCAGCAATGGCGCGGGTGTGTATTTGGTACATGTGCTCTTGCTGAGAACACAGATCGCAGTCTCTGCTCTGCCTCTGTAGTTTTCTGTTCCTTTTTATTTTACAAATACTGAGGTGTTCGTATGCCTGGGGGAGGGGAGAGCACCCTTGTTTATTTGCAAGAGTAAGTCACCCAAGACTGAAATAGCAGAACAATTTTACTTTAGAAATAAAGGAAGCCAAAAGGACCCCTCCTGTCTGAAGCCCAATGGTGACATTTGTGGCTGCTTGCTGTGGCAAGTTCCTTCCCACCTGTCCCTGCCCATAGCAGGGACTTCCGCGGTTGCTTTCAAATCGAGTTATATACACGCTATCTACAAGAGCTTTCATTTTGAAATAAGGAAAACTTAAGGGGACCTCCTAACCTTTGTGCTTACGATTAGCAGTGAAAACGATAATGAAATTTTGGAACACCGAGGCTTTATGAAGGCCAAGGGTTGGAAACAACCCACCTGAAAGTTATTAATTTATCCTTGTGATCCTCCTCATCTGGCCTATTTTCAGCCCGGATAGCCCATCATCAAAACAAATGTGGCATTTAATTTAAAGGCATTAATACATAATTAATTGTGGCAGGAGTTTGTGCAAGGATGGAGAGGAAATTTTAATTGGCAGAGAATCTGGGTGTTGTGAGCGGCTTTATTCACTGTTTTTAGATTCCTCCCCCCTCCGGCTTTTGAGGAGGTACAAAGAGGTTTGGTTGCTACATAGAGATGAAATTTAAAGGACCAGTTTCACTAATCTTACTCTTTAAGTCACTATAAATCAAGGGCAACCTGCTTTAACGTGAAAGAGGAAGCATCTCTGATCTAGATCCATACATTTTAGTGGTTGTTTTGGTAAACAAGCAGGTGTGGGGTTTTTTGTTTTTGCTAGTTGGGTTTTTCTCAGGGGCTGAGAGGCTTACTTGATAATGAATAACTTTGTAACCGGTAAATCTCATAGGATTTACCTTCCCAGACCCTTTTTTTTTTTCTCTTTTCTGGATAGATGGAGTTTGGGTTCAGCGTCTAGGTTTGCTTGTCTTCAGAATGATTTATTGAGGGATGGAGGATAAAGATTTTGCACATCGTTAATATTTAATTAGCTCGCTCCCAGAAATATCTAGTGAGCCGCCTGCGAGGCCTCATTGGTGGAAAGGAGCCAGAGAGCTGAGGTTGCTACTGACATGCCTCCTTGTGGACAGAAAATAGCACATCCAATTCTCAGACCCACCTTCCCTTCGGAATACACTGCTGCTGTCTTCGTGTTGACCGCGGTGCCCTGCGCTGCAGGGGGAGCGCTTTGGCTTGCTTTAGAACTTGTCATTGGCATCCGCCAGCCTCGCTGTTCTCCTTGGGCTCCTGGATCTGGAGCAGGAAAAACGCTTCCACTTTAGTTTTCTTGGCAGGCCACACCCCGTTTTGCAAAGGTCCGTTCCCTACCCCAGTCAGGAGTGTTCGGGAAAAGCAGTCACGCTTCCTTTGCGTAGCTGGCCCTTGTGATTGTTGCGTGGTGTGAGTGTGTGTAGAATCCCATTGGGAGCATCGGAAAAGTTGGTCTTTTCTTCCCCGCGACTTTCATCCTTCTGGTGATAAAACCCATTTTCAAAATGGAGATGACACAGTAGTATTGACTCTTCATTGTTGTAGCATTCTGAATACAGAATACCATAGAATACAGTCTATTTGCATTTCGAACCCGAAACTAGCCATACCGTTAAAAAAGATGATGTATCATGGGAGGCGCTTACAGGTGGACCTGGGCACTGCTAGCCTGTACCCCTGGGCAAGTCGCTTAACTCCTGACTCTCTATCCTCACGAGGGGGGGCGTGGGCGCGGGAAACAGGGATTAATTCCACCCGCCCCAGTGGCTGCTTTGAGGTACAGAGAAACACTGTGTGACGGGCTGGCCCTCAAAGATGGCCACATCCTAATTCCTGAAACCTGTGAATACTTTATCGTCCTTGGTAAGAAAATGCCAATCAGCTGACCTTAAAATAGGCTGAGTCTCCTGGGATGGTCAGGTGGGCCCAGTGTATTCCCAGGGCCTTTTAATTGCGGGCGAGGGACGGAGGAGAGGCGGCCAGAGAGCTGGCCCGCAAGGAGGAACTGGCCGGTGCTGGCTTTGAGGTGGAAGGAGGGGCCCCTGCCCAAGGAAGGTGGGCATCCCATAGACGTTGGAGAAGGCAAGGAATGGAGTGGTCCTTGGAGCCTCTAGAAAGAAATGCGGCCCTGCTCGCGCCTGCGGGAGACCTGTCTTGGACTCCTGACCCCTGGAACCGTAAGATGATCGCAGTGTGTGTTGTCTGAAGGCACTCAGGTGGGGAGAGTTACAGCGGTCCTAGGCCGCTGATACCGCCAGAGGGCAAGACGCAGGGTCCAGTGCTCTGGGCTCTGCCAAGAGCCAGCCGTCGCTCTCCCTTCCTCTCCCACCCCCGAGAAGGCTTTACCGTTTGAGGGCTATTTCCGAGCTTCCGCTAGAGCGAGACCCATCTCTAAGGCACAGTAGGGGTGAGGACTCCGCAGATAGGAGTCGTGGAAATGCTGAAGGTCGGACTTGCTTTTTCCTTATCTAGGAGTGTTTGTGCTTCTGTGGCTCAGTTTCCCCAGCAAGATAGAGAAATCGAGCCCAAAAGCTTTTTTTCAGGTCCGGACAGAGAGGGGGGCCACGCTGCTCAGGGAGCCAAGCCCAGTGGGTGGGTGTTAAATGGAAAGGCGAGACTACCCAGGGGTCAGGGGTTTTCCACTGGGGAGGACCTTGGGCAGGGGTGAGGAGGGCAGAGCAGGTCGAACACAGTTCATAGGTCCCATTTTCCAGGTCGGTGACCCATCCCCTCAGCACCCTCTGGGGAGTCGAAATCTTGTGAAGAGTAATGTTTTTTGACATCCAGGACTTGTCAGCGCTGGCTCACGTTAGAGCAAGACTGTCTCATAGAAACGGAATACGTGTCTCACGTAATTTTAGATTTTCTCGTAGCCGCGGGGCGAAACAAGAAACAGGTGGAATTCCTATTAATCGTGTATTTTTTTTAAACCCGGTGTATCCAAATTATAACCATTTCAATACATAATCGCTATAAAAATTATGAATGGGATCTTTTACGTTCTTTTCCTCCTGAGCCTTCCCTATCTGTGGTGTGTCTCACAAAGCACGTCTGTCTGGGCTCAAACACTTCGGGTGCTCGGGAGTCCTACGCGGCCGGCCGGCCTGCCTGGCGTTAGGATCTCCTGGGGAGTATCTTTAAAATGTCAGTGTGAAGGTGCTGGAGATTCGGCCTGGATAAGCCCCAGGCATTGGTTTTTTTGTTTGTCTTGCGGTTTAAGTCCCCCAGCCAGGAATTCTTTAGAGTCTCCTTGAAGGCGGCCCACAGGACGCAAACGTATGGTTGGGACGGTTGGGTTTGGGTTTGAGAACCATTCCCACGTATGCAGTCTTCCTTCCGACTCCCATGTTCGACATGCCGGTCCTTGTGCCCTGACTTCCTGCCCCGCGGGTGCCGGTCACCCCCTCCGTGGAGTCTCCTCTGACTGGACTTGCACATTATCCCCTATACATGCCGTGGTGTCCTATCACTCCCTGCGTCGCCAGCCCCTTTCTGGGCCTCCTATAAATGTTTACCAAAAAAATTTCCCCTGGCCTCCGAGTTTGGGAAGAGATAGAAACCGTGTGGTGGGCGGGCAGAACTCCCCCTGCCTGGTCCCCCCATGACCGTGGGGGCAGGAGGTCCCCACGTGCAGACACGGTGCCCGGCACCCGGTACAGACCGGTTGAACGGCCGAAGAACGGAGGTGAGCCGTGGCCCGAGTCAGCTGGGGTGGGTCCTGGGTGGCGAGCTGTGCCTTTTCCACTGTGGGCACGGCCGTTTCCCACCAAGGCGCCAGACCCCCTCCACTTGGTGATGCCCAAGCGGGCGGCCGACTCTCTAACTCCCCAGGCCGCCAGAATCCCCCAGAGTCTCCCTCTGCTCTCCGGGTGTCAGGTGACCGGTCGGTCCAGGTTGGGGTGGGGATGGGGCTGCCGGTCCTTCCCTTCCCGTCATCCGTGTACACTCGCCGCCCGACACGTTCCTGGGACCGCCGACTGCATGGCCGGTCTGGTGCCCTGGGCTGCGCCACAGGGAGCGACCACTCTTGTCCTCCCCAGGAGTTTCCGTCCCCAAGGAGGGGAGAGAGAGGGGTGAGGGGGGCGGGGGCGCCGGGGTGCCCATGGCCGAGCAGGCCGGAGCCAGGCTCCTGGGGAGGGGCCGTGAGCATTTGCGGGACTGCCTGGTGTGGAAGAAACCCTGAGTGTTAGTTGTTGCCTTGTGTACGGAAAAGCAGGTCGGACTGAAAAAAATCGAAATCGTGTCCCTGTTGGATTCTGTCCCTGCGCGCCTAGTTCAGCTGTCTGTCGGGGGAGAGCGAGGGCGGTCTGGAAGAGAAGCAGATCAGCAGGGGTGGGGGATGCAGGAACGTGGGGAACAGCCCCTTCCTGGGAGGAGGAGCCCACAGGAGCTCCTGCTCTCCAAGCGCTCCCCCTTCTCCGGGACTGCAGGCCCCTTCCAGGGAGGTTGGGGCAGCCAGCGGGTCGCTTCCTTACCCGCCCCCCGCCCCCAGCATCCCAGCCAGCCCCAGGCATCCCGGTTGTGAATGAAACCCAACTGGGCGCTCGTTTGCTCCTTCCCACAGCTCATGGTGGAAACTCTGGAGTCCAGGCCTGTTTGGCCGAGGCTCAGGAAAACCCAGTCCGCTAACCTGAGACACTTGGCCCACAGAGTGGAGATGCGTCGGCCAGCCAGGCTGCGCTGTTGGCGATGCCCTTCCCCTCCACTTGAGTTCCAGGTGGACTCAGGTATCACCTCGTTTGTGAAGCCATCGTCCCCTTACCCCCCTGTACATGGCAGCCGGTCCAGCAGACTGGGCAGCTGTGTGCTTGCGCACAGGGGAAGGGATGGCATTGCTTCCCCCTCTGAGCCCCGAGTCCTCACTGAACCCTGAGATCCTCAGGCAGGATCTTGTCGGCTCCTTTGATGTTGTAACCCCTCAGAGCCCGTGGCTCAGGGGAAACACTCACTGTATGGATGCCTTGGGGCCAGCGGCTCTCCCTCCTTGGACAAGGCCACCAGGTGAGGCCTGAGAGACCCCCCCCCCCCCCCAGCACCCACTGCAGGGAAGACTGGGCCCGTGGAGGGAAGTTCAGGCCAGGCAGGATTGGTTTGTTTCTCTCGTTGAAAAAACCACCATCGTCAAACAGCAGTAGGTTCCCCTGCCGGGGGCGGGGGGGAGGGGGGAGGGGTGACTCAGCCCCCTGGCTTGTGGGAAAGACAGGTCTGTGGAGTGATATCACCAGGCCGGGCTGGCTCCCCGCCCGTCCAGAAGCAGCCTGTGGAGGTGGGACTTGCGGCTGCATCATCTTCCTCTTCGTGTGTCACCTGCAGAGCCCTAGGGAGAAGTGGCCTTGGTTCCGGCTACCACGCCTTAGCCGGGTTCTGGGGAAAGGCAGGGTCCTTCCCCGGCTCCTGCCTGCCCTGCCGCTGGACGGGGTGTAGGCGTCGACCAGGCGCCCCAGTTTTATGAACAGACAGTGGCGGGGCCCAGACTGAGCGCGGACTGGGGCATATGCGTGGGGAGAGACGGCCGTGGAAGGAAGCGGGATGGACTACCCCCGCTCCACTGACTTCCCCTGTGTGGAGTCCCCGAGCTGCAGGGCACCTCCCCGCTTTGCACGTGACCACATCCCAGCTCCCTCTCGGCTACAGAAATCCTGTGTTTGCTCTCAGTAGGGGCTGGTGAGATGGCCGACTGGCAGGCGCTTCTGAATGAGGTCTCTCTCTGTCCTGCACACGTCACTTCAGAAACACTGAAGCAGAATAACCCACCTCTGCCCATCGCGGCGCCTCAACTCTTTGAAGGACGTTTTTGTCCCTGTTGAGTGCCTCTGTTAAGCTTCCTTGTGCCGTTGTCAGGACACTTAGGTCTGATTCACTTCAGGATTGATTTCCAGAATAAAAAATGTTTTATAGTTGCTTTTACTAGGTAACTAGTGGTTAAATTATTAGCTGGAAAAAAAAGACACTCACTGCCTTGAATTTAACCAGAACGTATATGTGAAAGAGCTTTTGTTCATTCAAGTGTGTGCTCTGACTCATCCAGTAAAGATTTATTGACTGCCAGGCACGGTTTGGGGACTAGAGATGCAGCAGGGCGCAGAAGACTCACAGGGTCCCTTGTACCGCGGACATCTGTTTGGGGGTCAGAGGTAGAAGCCGAGAATAAGCAGTGAACAGATGGTTTGGGATCCTAAACGTCCTGGGGAAGTGAACAGGGGATGCTCTCTGCCCAGGAGGGTGGGCAGGACCCTCCGCAGGGAGCATTTCAGTTCAGAGCTGGGTGATGCGAGATGCGCCAGGCCCGGAGGTGGGACCCGACTTGTCCTGTGAGGCGGGACAGGGAGGAATGTGTGGCTGGAACCCAGCGAAGGGGTTCGGACACGCTGCGTGCATGTTTGCGTTCTGGAGGACCCAGGAGTTTGTCGTCCTGAAGCGACAAGGTGACCGGTGCCTGCAGGCTGGGGTGCGTGCTGCAACATCGCTGATGGGGGGCGAGTGAGAAGACCTGTCCTGGTCCCCAGGTGCAGGGACTCCTAGCAGAGGGGTCTTTCAAGTGTCTGGTCTCCCAGAGGATAGCGAGCCACTTAGCTCCTTCCAAGGGCTGTGGGTTTCCAGAGCCATGTTCTAGGTATTGGTGAGCGCTGGGTCGAGGGGCAGCGGCTCCGTGAGATGCCCACACTCTTGCTCTGTCCTCCGTGACCGTATCCTCCCCCTGCCCTGCCTGACTGTGGGGCTCTGCCCAACCTTCCCAGGGCCCCCTTTGCCCTGTGAAGCCCACGGCCGCTGGGGCAGGGACCGCGTTGCAGTGAGCAGCTGCCGATGGCAACTTCTAGCTTTGGTCGTCCAGCTTCGCTGACCAGGCCTGCGCCCCGAGGCCCTGCTTCTGCGGTCCGCACCGAGCGCCCAGCCTCTCGGGTGCCACCTGCCGTGGCTCCAGCCAGGCCTGGCTGCCCTGCGGGTGTCCTCTTGCCCGCACCGGCACCTGCTGGGAGGCCTCCTGGTGTGCGTCCCTGCCAGCTGCTCCTCCAGGGACCGGTGCCGCTGGTGGCTCTGTCCGGCCTGGTCCTTGGATTGTCCCCTCGTGCTTCGCGTGTCCTGGGAGAGAGCCAGGCTAAGTGGAGATGAAGGTCAGAGCCCAGAGTCGGATGCCCTTGTTCGCGGGAATGGGGAGCCGCTGAGGCCCATGAGCTTCGCCGCGCTGCTGTTATTACCGAGGTCTGAAGGAATCCCTGATCCAGAATGTGCTTCCTGACCCGAGCTGGCCAGGTCCTCCCCGAGCGGGGGTGGCCGCGGGGTGACGGTTCCTGTGGCGGGCAAAAGAGGATGGCCCAGCCTCCCTCCTCTGGGCCTGTCCTGAGCCGGGCAGCTTCCCTGTCCCTGTCGGCGGGGGAGGGCCGAGTCAACATGCAAAGCACTGAGACTGGTGCCCGAAGGGAGCAAGGCCTTGGTCAACATTTCATCATTACGACCTTGGGCAAGTGATTACCTTCCCTGAGCCTCCATTTCCTCATCTCCCTCCTCCTAGGGAGAATTGGGAGATTAAATGAGCTAACAGTGATGAAGTCCTTGGCCTGCTGCTTGACCCGTGGCTGGACTTGGTAGAAATCCTTTTACGATCCGGTTATGAAGCCCCGTTTGCCGCTGTTGTGGCTTGAAGCTTCCGGTGCCTCCGATCCCGATGGTGTCTCCAGACCCTGCCGGAGCCTCCCACCCCTTGGCCTCTGGCCACCCCAGCACCGTCCCCACCTCTGCCCTTCAGGAGGTCGGGCTGCTTCCCACCCGGCACCAGGTGGAACAAAGTGCAGACTTTTGGAGGCTGGGGAGGTAGCTGCCCAGGGCCCGGGGTGTGGCCTTGTTGGCTTTTTCCAGCACACAAGGGGCAGCATGGCCTGAATGCCCGTGAAACCGTTTACTGTCTCCCGCTCACTGGTCTAAGAAACCCGTCTCTGCAGGCCTCCCAGCTCCCACCGAAGTCTCCCTGGGCATTTCTGGGGTCTCACAGCTGCCCTGGCACTCCCCGTTATTCTCGTCCTGCTTTCCTGAAGTGGGGGGAGCTGCCCCCGGCCCCCCATCCCGACCACAGGAAGATCCAATGGGAACGGCCTCCCCTCTTCCCCTGGAGTCCCAAATTGGTCGCCATTTGTCCTTCCTCCCACCCACGACCCTTCTCTCCAGTTCTGGGTTTTCCACCCAGACACACAGGCCCCCCATCAGTTCTTTCCACTCAGAGCTTCCTCTCTCCACCGGGAGGGATTAATGGGCTCTTGTCAGAGCTGCTGGGGTAGTTCTGGCCTGGGGGGCTGTCCCAGGGCAGAAAGAAGCCTTTTTTCAGTCCGGCAGGCTGGGAAGCACCCTGATGATGGTGCTGAGCTCCCCTCTGGCTCCCCTTATCCTTCAGTCCGCCTCCCCCCCCCCGCCAGCCCCCTGTTGTGAGGGCAGCATGCTGTGTGGACAGAATCCGTGTTGCTGACCATCAGAGCTGCCTCGAGACTGTCAGCTCTAGGTGCTGAGCTGTGTCCCCATCGCCCAGCACAGATTTGTCCCAGCACCAGAGAGAAGAACCCAGACGCTCTCCCCACCCCTGCAGCCCACTCAGGACAGGCTAGGTGTCCCCGGGGCCTCACATCCCCTCCTGGGACGGGGCTTGGCTGCTGTGCCTGGTAGGAAGAGCGGGGCCCTGTGAAGTGTGCACAGACTCCCTCTGTGTGAGCACTGTGCCTCCTTGTGAGGCTTCCCGACCCGCACATCTGCTGCCCTGCACACAACGGGGCCGTGTTCCCGCCCCAGGAGGGACCCTGCTCCTGCAGCCAGCAAGCCAGCACGGGGAGCGGGCCCTGGGGAGGATGGGGGTGGCCGGAGAGGAGGAGCCTGGCGCGCAGACCCTGCCGGGGACCCAAGTCCCCACCCCTCACTGGGGCCCCGGAGCCTGCCCTCCATGTACCAGGCACCAGGTCGCGGCTGAGGCCCTTCCCCCATGGCGCTGACATTCAGAGTCGGCTAGATGACAGAACCGAGGGCTGCCGAGTTGCTGGTCCACGAGAAGCTTTAATCAGGGGAGACGGCACTAGGGTGGCAGCAGGAAGGGGACTGGGGAGCAGAGACCCAGAAGGGGTGGTGGGGAGGGGTCCGGTGATCCATCCGTCTTCAGACCAGCGACGAAGTAGAGGCTGTGCTTAGTGACCTGTAGGGAAGGTTGGGGGGCACCCCACCTTCAGCTCGGTCACCCACTCTTGCTTGCGGCCTCCTCCCTCCTTGCGGCCTCCTCCCCCTCAGAGGAAAGGCGCCTTCCCCACCACTCCCCTCCCTCGCTGGGCCCTAGCCAGCCCATTCCTTCAGGGCGTGTCTGCTCTCCAGCCGTAGGGCTGGCTGCAAGGCGGAAGGGGAGGAGGAAGGGCTGGCCTCTGGGAGGCAGAGCAGTTAATCCCGAAGCCCCTTGCTGGGGTCCCTGCAGGGCTCGGGCGGGAGAAGATGCCATGTGGGCCCCCTGGGCCCGTGTGTAACTGCGCGTGTAACTTGGGCTCTGCTCTCGCCCGGAATCTTCCGGATCAGGCCGGACCAGGTGCAGTCATCAGAAGAGGCCGCTCAGGTGTCAGGGCAGCTGGGGGATGGAGTTACACATCCCGGGGACAGGACACTCCTGGCATGTGAGCCGGCAGCTGCTTGCTGCCGGGGGAGGCCTGGCCCTCTGTGCCCGCAGGGGAGGGAGGTACCTGGGGCCCCGGTGGCGCCTCCCTCGCTGACGGTCCACTGGACCTGGCTTGGGCCTTAGGAGCCGCTCGGACTGGACACCTAACCTCTCTGTCCCTCGGTTTTCTCGTCAGGAGAGTGGGCTAATGGCCACTTCCTTGGGCTGCTGCTGGTGGCATGTGGCCTGTGCTTGGCACGGGGTAACCACCCAGGAAATGGTAGTTGGGGATCATCACTGTCACCACCACTGTTGGGGACGCGCTGTGCCCAGGCGGGGCGTGGCATTACATGGGGCGGGGAGAAGTAAGGTCTGGGCTCTCCCGTGCTCCTGCAGCCGCTGGGGCGGGGGTGGGGGGGTGGGGGTGGGGGGGCTGTGCTGGCAGGGGGTCGGCAGACAGATGGCCGAGGGAGCCTCCCGGGTCTGGCTTGCTGAGGCTTTGGGAATAGATAAGCCAGAGCCTGTCTGGGGTTCTCTCCAGACTGTGGGATGGGATGCCAGGAGAGGCCCCCACGGGGCCTGCTGTGGGGTCTGCTGCAACCCCAGTAGTCCTGTATCCCCGCGATGGGGCCACTGTGGGCTCTGGAGTGGGGGGCTGGGCCGCATTCCGAACCTGCACGTCTGCTCAGAGAGGACTGCCTTCACTCTCACGGGGTTGCTTTCTTACTAAGGGAGGAAGTCTCCCAGCCTTGTCAAGTGGCCCCAAAGTCCGCTCATAGTAGACCTGTTCATGAGTGAAATTGTCTCCTCGGGGGTCTGGGCAGGTACACGGTGCAGATGCCGGGAGCAGATAGCGCGGCGGCCTCCACGCTAAGAGGAGAGCAAGCGTCAGGGCTGCCCCTTGGGGCTCCCTGTGCCCTGCTCCCTCCCCAGTCCGGCCCCAGTCGGGCCACCGTACACGTGCATGCTGTTGACGAAGCCCTGACCTGCAGGCTGGGGTCCTGGGCTGCAGGGTGGGCACCCACAGCACCCACGACCCTTGCCCAGGTCCCAGGTCCTGGCGCGGCCTGGGGGGCAGGCCGGCGTGGCCCCCGGTGAAGGACCCGTGGGGGCGGGGAGTGTTGGCTGGGCTGGAATCGCGTCTGCTTTCACTGAGGATCTGCCCGTCCTTCCCACCAGCAGCAC
>CM052808.1:4943045-5027798 GCA_028533885.1 Nasua narica | reverse complement strand
CGCGTCCCCTCCGTCCGCACAGGCTCCCGTCCCAGCCCCGTGCCGCGTCCCCTCCGTCCGCACAGGCTCGCGTCCCAGCCCCGTGCCGCGTCCCCTCCGTCCGCACAGGCTCGCGTCCCAGCCCCGTGCCGCGTCCCCTCCGTCCGCACAGGCTCGCGTCCCAGCCCCGAGACGCGTCCCCTCCGTCCGCACAGGCTCCCGTCCCAGACCCGTGCCGCGCGTCCCCTCTCTCCGCACAGGCTCGCGTCCAGCCCCGCGCTGCGCGTTCCCCTCCGTCTGCACAGGCTCGCAGCCCAGCCCCGTGCCTCGCGGGTGCCCAGAGGCTTGTCCACTTGCCCGCAGGTGGAGAAATGAAACAGCCTCAGGTCAGCCCAGGGCCGGCTCCGGTTGCTGGGTGAGTAGGGCCAGACAGGGCATTGAGCACACGGGACCCTTGGTGAGCGAGCAGCCCCATCCAGGAAGCCGCAGACAGCGAGCATTGGGCTGAGGGGGAGGAGACGGGACCCCAGCAGGTGGAGGTGAGTGAGGACCTCTGCCCAGAATGAGATGGCTGCTTGCTCAGGGCCCAAGTGGGGCCTGTAAGCATGGTAGGTGGATCCCCCCACTTCCCGCCACCTCCAGTCGGGCATCCGTTGCCATCCGCTTCAGCGGGGGTAGGTGCTGAGTCCTCACCCAGGAGGGAGGTGGCCTGTGTGGCAGACAGGCCCCAGGACCTGGGTTTGGCTTGGTTCTCCATAGGGTGACTCTGTAGCTTTGCCCCCCAGTAACACGGGGGGTGGGAGGCTGACACACGTCTTCATGGAGCGTCCTAAGGGCTCAGGAGGGACAGGAAGGAGGCTGCCATGTTGTTGTGACTGGATGCTACCCTGGGGCCAGGTCTCACCTTCTGGGGTGAACCAAACACATGCAGGTGCCCTACCAGAGCTTCTGTCCTTACTTCCCAGCCCCCCTGTAGGCTCCCAGTGGCTTTTTGGCATCGGGTATTGGCTCTGTGTGAGTTGCATGTACCAAGTGACAGAAAAGTCTCAGGGGACGCCTGGGTGCCTCAGTCAGTTAAGCATCTGCCTTCAGCTCGGGTCATGATCCCGGGGTCCTGGGATCGAGTCCTGCGTCGGGCTCCTTGCTCGGTGGGGAGCCTGCTTCTCCCTCTCCCTCTGCACCTCCCCCTGCTCATGCTCACTCTCTCTCAAATAAATACATAAATTAACAAAAATAAAAGTCTTCAGAGCTCTGGTTACCTTAGGTTGAGAGAATGGCTATTTCCTCAGCCTTCTACTGGTGAGAAGAATCTGTCCTGCGCGCCTTCTGGGGAGGTCTTCCCGGTGGTCTCTGACCTCTGCCTCCTCTGTCCCCTCCCAGGCCATCAGCATCAGCAAAGCCATCAACACCCAGGAGGCCCCTGTGAAGGAGAAGCATGCCCGGCGTATCCTTCCCTGCCTCCAGCGGGGTTGTCCCTCTGGCTGGGTCGGGGGGGGGGGGGGCGCGGGGGGGGAGTGTGAGGACGTGGGTCTGCCCTACACATCTCTGGACTTGCTGGGAAGTGAATTGGGGGCAGGGGGCGCTGCGGGTGGCCGGCCATCAGAGCTTTGTCAAGTGTGCCCTCATGGAGACAGAGGCCTGAGGAGGCGGCCTTGCTCTGCTTCCTTCACATTCTGAATTTATCATCGTGGGCTGTTGGGCCTGGTTAAATTCCTGAGGCTTGACCTGGCTCATTTTCTTGACCTTGGCAGAAAACCATAGCTTTCGGGGAACTCTAGCAGACACGGAGGGAGAGGGATGTGGGGAGAAGGTGTGAGTGGCTGTGGGTGAGGCGCCAGCCTTCCCCCTGCATCACTGAGCTGCGCTCGAGTCACCCAGCCCTCCCCACACTCGAGTCTCTGCCTCCTGCACTTGACCTTGACCGCGGTAGGCATCATTCTGGGCACTCACCGTGAGAAGGGGGCCTTCACCTTCTGGTCCTACGCCATTGGTCTGCCGCTCCCCAGTAGCTCCATCCTGAGCTGGAAGTTCTGCCACGTCCTCCACAAGGTGCTCCGTGACGGACACCCGAATGTGAGTAGCCTCTGTCGGCCAGACCTGGGGGTGGGGGGCACTGGGCCAGGTTTCCTGGCACCCCCCCCCCCCCCCCCCCCCGTCTGCTGCTGCCTCCCAGGGAGGCAGAGCAGTGTCCTTTGAAAGGCCCATCCCTCCCCCTGTGGGCCAGCGGCATGGGGGCGGGGGTGGTGCGCGGCCTCACCCTTCTCCCTCGTGCCGCAGGTACTGCAGGACTGCCAGCGCCATCGGAGCAACATTCGGGAGATCGGAGATCTGTGGGTAGGTGGGGGAGCGCACTGGGCGGCCTGAGCACCTCGCCGGGGGCACCGTCCGGAAAGCCCGGCCTCAGTCATGCTTGGGGTTCCCACCCCCTGCCCGTGGGGCCGAGCGAATGGGCGCTCCCCACAGATGGGCGTCTCTTCCCTCCTTTCCCTCGGAGCAGCAGTTTTGAAGCCGTTTGGGGCGACTGTGTTGGGGGGAGATGTCGGCCTTGCTTTGAAGGCCTCGTCGGGGGGCTTCACCTACTGAACGGGCCCTCAGGCTCCAGATACCCGCCCTGCGGCCCCCGGAGCTGGAGATGCGGCGATGCCCGAGTCTGGGTGTCTGACCGGCGGTTACGGCCAGTGTGAGGGGTGCGGATTCCTTGCCGCCCCCAAGACTGCTTTAGAACCTCAGGATTGAAAATTGGGTTCAGAAAACTCCCCAGAAGCTTCTTCTTCACAGTAATCTCTGAGAGCCCAAGAGCTTGCATTCTGAGATCCACTCCCAGACCCTCAGGGAATTGGGGAGCTGGGGGGAGGGCCTCTGGGCCTCTTTGTCCTCCAGGAGTGCTGCTGGGGCCTGGGGGACTGGGCTGGGGGTGGGGGGCCCCCGAGGACTGACCAGAGGGAGTGGCCGCGTTCCGTGATGTCCCTTGAGGTAAAGAACTGTCCGTGGTGCCGTTTGCAGACACGGGCCCCGCTGGTGTGACCACAGGGGACACGGGGTGGGAGGGGACGGGGTGGCAGCTGGGAGGGTGTGTGCGTGGCCCCGGCAGAATGGGCCTCCCTGGCTGCCAGCGGCATTTCACTGAAGTGTCCGGCTCAGAGCTGGCCGGCCGCCCTGGACAGAGCGCCCTCTTCTCAACAAGAGTGGCTTTGGCAAGAAGGACTAGGAGTAAGGTTTTTTAAAAATTAAACAAAGAGCTGGAGACAAAGAGGAGGGTTGGCGGAGGTCGTCCAGCGGCCGACCGGTACCCGCGCGAGCATGTCCGTCTGTGTGGCGGGTGAACGAAGGACACTCAGCCGGCTTCCCGCCCCCTCCCGCCTCCACCTTCTCACCTGCCCTGAAGCGTGTCCAGGTCCTGTAGGATTTGGGGGCACGTTCCGGGGGTGGCAGGCCCTCACCCCGGCGTCCTCCCTCCACAGGGACACTTGCATGACCGCTACGGGCAGCTGGTGAATGTGTACACCAAGCTTCTGCTGACCAAAATTTCCTTCCACCTCAAGGTAGCTTCCTCGGGAACTGTGGGGCTGGAGGGAGGGACCCTGGGCTTCGATCTCTGGAATCCCCTAAGTCCCGATTTGACCTGAGGGGAAACCTGGGCTGCCTGGGCCGCCGTGGGAGTCTGCGCACCTTGGGGCCTTTCCCGCTGAAGCCGGAGGTGGTCTCAGCCTTGCCCTCGGCTCTGGACGGTCCCTCCTTCCCTTCCTGGTCTCCCTGGTCACCCGCACCCCCCCTCAGCCAGTGCCCCCTCTCTGGCCTCGTCTCCTGTCCTCGGAAGCCAGAACTGGCTCTGGGCGGGAGGCAGCCTCACCTCAGCTGGGGTGTCCCCTTTGCAGCACCCCCAGTTTCCCGCGGGCCTGGAGGTGACAGACGAGGTACTAGAGAAGACAGCTGGGACAGACGTCAACAACATGTGAGTGCCACGGGTGGGTGCTCCTCGGGGGTGGCTGGGGCGGGGGTCCTGTGCCTCCCGAATCAGAGACCTGGGTTTACTTGGAATCGGCGTCTTGGGCTGACGGAGGGCTGCCCTCTAGCGAGGCATGTGGGTGAGCTGTGCTCCCTCCTCCCACCTGGGGGGGGGGCGGGTCTCACGGGGCGAGTCCCCCACCCCTCCGCTCAGCCCCCCACCTTCCCCTTTGTAGCTTCCAGCTCACCGTGGAGATGTTCGACTACATGGACTGCGAGCTGAGGCTTTCTGAATCAGGTAAGCCAACCGAGGAGGCCCGGCCCGCCCGAGTCCAGTGTGACTCTCTGGGCCCGCAGCCAGATGAGAAGTCGGCCCCACCAACTAGCCGTGCCCCTGGGTGTCCACGCCCCTGCCCGGATTGGGTAACAGGGTGCCCAGGAGCCCCAGGACGTGGGGAGAGGCAATCACTGCCCCTGCAGGGCGCCAGGCTCTGGGGGTGTGTCCAGGGCACGGTGTGGCTTCCGGTTCCTGAGCCGGGCTCCCCACCCCCCAACCCTGGCCTTGGGCATCAGCAGGACCCACCCAGGAGAGAGCTGGTTTGGGTCATCTTGCCTGTTTCCTGCCGTAAAAGGGCTGTGAGCCATGGCGGTCTTCCCAGCCCAGGGACCCAGCCGCTGCCGGACGGGAAATCTCAGAGGGCTCCCCGGTCTCGGGGCTGCAGACGCAATTGTTCTGGGTGGCAGCTTCAGGATGGCCTGTGGGGTGACTCAGGGCTCTTTGTAGGAGAAGGAGTAACAACTGCCTTTTTAAGGGAAAATCGGGACTTAGGGGTGGGTCTGGACTCAGAGCCCAGGTCCCGCCGGGCTGTCAGGCCGTGAGCGGCAGAGATGAGCCAAGCCTCCCATGGCCGTCCCCACGAGGGAAGGTAGAGAAAACCCCCAGACAGGTGTCCCACCCCTGGGGACAGACGTCTTGATGAAGCACCAACGCAGGAGGCACCCCTAGTAGTCCACAGGCCAGCGCCTCCCTGGGAAAAGGGTGTCGGGGCGTTCCCCGTCCCCCGCCGTTTTAACAGGGAACCATCTCGAATACCCCAGTGGAGCAGTGGGTGGCTTTGCCGTTATACAAACCTGAAATAGTATTTCACGTGTGTTTCAGTTTTTATGGGAACATGGATGTGATGTGACACGCTAAGGTTTAGAAAGGTGAAGGACTATCCTTCGCTGGTTCTTCGTCCTCCTCCCTTCCCTTCTGGGCATTCTTGTGTCACTGCGGAGGTTTGCAAATGGTCCCACTCTAGGCCAGGTGGGCAGAGGACCCCAGAGCTTGAGGCCTGGTGTTCTGGAACAGTGTCCGGGCCTCTGTGTCGTGTGTGGGCCATCCTGGCGTGTGGTCTCTTCATTGCCGTCTCTCTGCCCTGGCAAAGAGGCCGAGTGCAGTGGGGGTGGCCTCATGTTTGTCCCTTTCCCTCCCACGTGGCTGATGTGATGAAAGACTTGATTGTCCAGGACAGGGGAGATTGACCCCGGGTGCAAGTAAGGTTTCGGGGTCACTTGGGGTTTGCAGAACTGCGTGCTGAGTTGGCTGCCATGGGGCTGACCTTTCTCTCGGCAGCCGTAAGAGGAGGCACTTGGCTGCACAGCCTTGAGTCACCGCCTTTCCCTGAGCCTGAGGCCCGTGGATACGTGACCATCTGAGTCCCCCTGGCCCCCAAGCCCCTCGGCTCTGGCGCGCTGCATGGAGGCTGTCGCCGAAACGCCAGCCCCGCTGTGTTCTTTGCCTGACGCTGTTGTCGCCCTCGGCGGTGGGGGTTCCGGGGCTCCTGTCCTAGCAGTGGGGGACCGTGTGGGTGTCCAAGGCCCTGGGGCAGAGTCGTCCTGCCCGGGCCGCCGCCCCCTGACGGCGTGGGGGCCCCGCTCTGCCGCCGTTCCCGCCGTGGCTGGCCCTGAGGCTGCACGGCTCCCCACCCGCTCCTCCCTCCACCTCTGTTGGCAGTTTTCCGGCAGCTCAACACGGCCATTGCTGTGTCCCAGATGTCCTCTGGCCAGTGCCGCCTGGCGCCCCTCATCCAGGTCATCCAGGACTGCAGCCACCTCTACCACTACACGGTGAAGCTCATGTTCAAGCTGCACGCCTGTAAGTCCCTTGGCCTCCCGCCGGAAGCCGCCCCCGCCCCGCCCCTGGAGCCCCCCCAACTTCCACCCTGCTGGAGCCCTTCCCCCGGAGCACCCCCTCCCCGGGGCCAGAGGGCCCCCCCACCCCCGAAGTTCAACCAGAGCCACGGAGGGCTGTGTTCAGGCGGCTTAGGCAGCAGACCTTTATTGCAGCCGAGATGAAAATCAAGACACATTGGACATTTAGTAATTAAATGTAGCAATAACACGCGCACTGCCCAGGTACAGCACAGCACAGCTGTGAGGGAAACCGCTGTTTTCCAGCACCCAGATTTAGCGTGAAGAGGGGCGGGGGCGTCCGGTGCGCTTCTCTGCAGGGCCGGGCCTGGGAGGAGACGGCTGCGGGGTCTGCGTTCAGCTGCCGGGGCGCCTCACGTCCTCTGCGGGCTGGCGCGGCGGATCCAGGGGGCCCGTGTCCCCCGCTTCGTGTTCTCAAGGGCCTTGGCCCTGGTGGACTCTCAGAAGCGGTCTCGGTCCCCACCTCCCACCCTGGGAAGCCCCGGCCCAGGGGGTGTGAGCTCTCGGTGCGCTCTCTGCCCAGGCTCGAGTCCAGCAGTGACCTCGCCCCGCGCCCGCGGGCCAGCCCGGTCAGGATGCCGGCTCTCATGGGCCCCCTTCCCTCTCTTGCTCAGAGTTGAGAGCTGAGCCCCTACAGGGGCCTCCCCTTACTCTTGTCTCTGACGGTTTCTAGAAGGTGGCAGAACAGGGTGGGCGCGGGAGCAGGGGGTGGAGGGGAAGTCCCATCACAGGTCACTGCCCTCAGGTCTCCCAGCTGACACCCTGCAAGGCCACAGGGACCGGTTCCACGAGCAGTTTCACAGGTATAGCCCGGCCAGGGGGGAGGCTCTGGGGCCTCGGGAGCCGGGGCCACCTGGCCAGGCTCGGCTCCGCCGTGACCTCCCCTCTGCCCCCGCAGCCTCAGAAACTTCTTCCGCAGAGCCTCAGACATGCTTTACTTTAAGCGGCTCATTCAGATCCCGCGGCTGCCAGAGGTACCGCTGTCCCCATGGCTGCAGCCTTGTACCCTCCCTGGGCGCTTGGAGGACCCCGGGTTCCTGGGCGGGGGTCCCACTGGGCTCCGGGGACAACGGAGAGGGGCTTCCTCGGGGCCACAAGCAGCTCCTGCACATTGCCCTCCCCACCCCCCCAGGGACCGCCCAACTTCCTGCGGGCTTCCGCCCTGGCCGAACACATCAAGCCCGTGGTGGTGATCCCCGAGGAGGCACCGGAGGACGAGGAGCCGGAGAATCTCATTGAGATCAGCACGGGCCCCCCGGCTGGGGAGCCAGCGGTGAGGACCCCCTCTTCCTATCCCTGTCGGGCGACTGGGCCTCTCTCTGCCCCTGCCCTCCCCTGGCTTGGTGGGCCCCGGGGGGCGTGGGGGGTGGCAGTGGGTCACCGCGTTTGTGTGGCAGGTGGTGGCTGACCTCTTCGAGCAGACGTTTGGACCCCCCAATGGCTCCTTGAAGGATGATAGGTGAGGGCCGGGCGCTGCCTGCGGTGGGGGCGGAGCCGGGGTCGGGACTGAGCTTGAAGGCCGTCTGTCCCCAGGGACGTGCAGATCGAGGCCCTGAAGAGAGAGGTGGAGATGCTCCGAGCGGAGCTGGAGAAGATCAAGCTGGAGGTGAGGGCGGGGCCGGCGGGGTGTGTGTATGTGCGCGCGCACCTGCGCGCGCGAGCACGTGTGTGTCTGTCTCCCCGGCCCCGCCCCTGCCCCGCTGGCAGCGCCCCCACGGTGCCGGCCCTCTGCTGTGCAGGCCCAGCGCTACGTGTCGCAGTTGAAGGGCCAGGTGAACACACTGGAGGCCGAGCTGGAGGAGCAGCGGAAGCAGAAGCAGAAGGCGCTGGTGGACAACGAGCAGCTCCGCCACGAGCTGGCCCAGCTGCGGGCCGCCCAGCAGGACGGGGAGCGCAACCAGGGCCTGCGCGAGGCCGCCGAGAGTGCGTGAGCGGCGCCGGGCTGGGGGGCAGGGGGCGGCCGGCAGGGGTGCGGGCCGAGGACCACGGCTTCTCCTGTCCCCTGCAGAGAAGGCCAGCGCCATCGAGGCGCGCTACCAGAAGCTCAAGGAGAAGCACAGCGAGCTCATCGGCACGCACGCCGAGCTGCTCAGGAAGGTCGGTGGGGGCGTGGGCGGGGCTGGTCACGGTCAGGGCCGCGTGCGCCCCGGTGATGCTGGAGCAGGCGTCTGTCCCGGGCCCGTGCAGAACGCGGACACCGCCAAGCAGCTGACTGTGACGCAGCAGAGCCAGGAGGAGGTGGCGCGGGTGAAGGAGCAGCTGGCCTTCCAGATGGAGCAAGTGAAACGGGAGTCGGAGATGAAGGTGTACATGCGGGGCAGCCCCCCTCGTCGCCCCTCACCCCCGGGCCCCCCCCCCCCCGTGACACTCTGTCCTGTCCCAGCTGGAGGAGCAGAGTGACCTGCTGGAGAAGCTCAAGGAGGAGCTGGAGACCAAGGCCGGGGAGCTGGTGCGTGCGCAGGAGGCGCTGACCCGCACGGAGCAGGTAGGGCGGCTGCTGGTGGGGTGACCCCTGGGAGCCGGCAGGAGGGAAACGGGGCCCTTGGCGGTCGTGGGGTGCAGCTCTGACCCGTCACCCCCCAGGGGGCTGCAGCAAGTTCTCCGCCCACGGGAGAGGGGTCTGTGCATGTGGGCAGGGGCGCGGGGAGCGCCGCCCACGTGCCTGGGGTCCGCAGAGCGGGTCGGAGCTGAGCTCGAGGCTGGACACGCTGAGCGCGGAGAAGGCGGCGCTGAGTAGTGCGATGCGGCAGCAAGAGGAGGACTTGCTGGCGGCCCAGGGCCTGGTGCGCGAGAAGGAGGCGGCGCTGAGCCGCGAGCAGCAGCGCGGCGCCCAGGAGACCGCGGAGCTGCGGGGGCAGCTGGCAGACAAGGTAACGGCTCCCCGCCCCCCAGAACGGCGAGGCTGAGACCCCTCCGCTGGCTCCTGGCCGCCGCCCCCAGCCAGGGAGGGCATGGGTCCGCCCTGTCCTTCCAGAACACTCTGACCACTCCAAAAGGAGACTCTTGACCCCGAAGCAGTCAGTGCCCACACGCCTGCAGCAGCCGCGCTCTGTCTCTGGAATGGCCCATCCCAGACCTTGCACACAGATGGGCCCCGCACTGGGACCGGCTCCTCGCGCTGAGCGCTGTCCTGCGAGGTTCATCCCAGTAGTGGCGCAGTAACAGTCCACCCGGGGACAGACTGCGTCCTGTCTCTCCAGCCGTTGAGGAGCGTCTGGCTTGTTCCTGCTTTTTGGCTGTTGGTGATGCCACCAGGATCGAGAGCGGCTGCACCGCTTCCCTTCCCGCGGGGACGTGTGCGGTTTTCCGTTTCCCTGCGTCTGACAGCACTAGAGTTGCTCTCTCTGGCCTTTGCTTTGGCCTGCCGGGCGGCTGTGGGGTGGTGGCTCCTCGTGGTTTTGTCTCGCGTTTCCCTGAGGGTTAAGGACAGTGACATCGTCTGTGGGTCCGTTGCTTTTTGTGTCTCTTGGGAGAACCGTTGGTTCAGACCTTTGCCTCCTTTTTAATTGGGGCGTCTGTCTACCAAGCTGCGTCCCCTCCCCGAAGGCCCGCCTCCGTGCTGGGGGGGAGTGGCGGGTCCTGGCTGGCACTCCGCCCGCCCCCACAGTGCCCACCCTGGGGCAGGGTCTCTGAGCAGCTTCCCCCTCTGGCACCAGGAGTCGCAGGAGCAGGAGCTGCAGCGGAGGCTCCTGGACGAGCAGTTCGCGGTGCTGCAGGCCACTGCTGCCGAGGCCGAGCGCATCCTGCAGGACGCCGTGGCCAAGCTCGACGACCCCCTGCACCTGCGCTGCACCAGCTCGCCAGGTGGGGCCACGGGGCGGCCGGTGGGGCCTTCCCTTTCCTCCCTTGCCTAGGAGGGTGCTCTCCCCCCCACCCCACAGAGACAGAGCAGCAGGGTGGCGGGGCCCCAGGCAGCCTCTGCCCCTCACTGCTTCTTCCCTGCTTGCAGACTACCTGGTGAGCAGGGCCCAGGCCGCCCTGGACGCCGTGAGCGCCCTGGAGAAGGGCCATGCCCAGTACCTGGTCTCCAGGTCAGGTAAGCATGGCGGTAGGGGACACAGGTGAGCAGAGGCCGCCTGCCCAGGGTGCCCGGTCTGCTGTCTGCGGCTGCCCCTGCCACTGGGGAGCTTCCCAAAGCCGTGCCCCGACCAACCCCCCCAGGAGCCCAGTCCTGCCCGCTCTGTGGGCCTGGGGTCACTCAGCTAGTCCCTCTGAGCCTGCCTCTCCGCATCCATAAACAGGGGGGCGGGGGGGGGCGCCGGCTGGCTTCAGGACAGAAGACCCGAGCAGCCCACCGTGAGCCCTGGTCCAGGCCTCGCTCCTCAACAGTGGTGTTCGTGTTTTGTCGCGCCTTCCCCCAGACGCCTCCGCGCTGGTGGCAGCCCTGACCCAGTTCTCCTACCTGGCTGCGGATACCATTGTCAACGGCAGTGCCACCTCTCACCTGGCCCCTACCGACCCTGCGGACCGTAAGTGGGCCCCAGGCCTGACTCCCCCACGGCGCCCACAGTGGACGCCCTGGAGGAGGTGGGGGCCTGCACAGGGGTCCCGGCGTCAGACCCAGTGCGGGGACTGCTTCCAGGGCTCCGCCGTGCGCCCCCCTGACGGACCTCTCTCCCCAGACCTGGTCGACGCCTGCAGGGAGTGCGGGGCCCGCGCTCTGGAGCTCGTGGCGGGGCTGCAGGGGCAGCAGACCCTGCACCAGGCCCAGCCGAGCCTGCTGCGGCGCCCCCTGCAGGCCATCCTGCAGCTGGGCCAGGTGAGGCCTGTAGCCACCCCGGGTGTGGCCTGGGGTCTGGAGGGTGACGACGCAGGCGTGGGGGCGGGGGGCTTGAGTCCCCAATTTCCCTGCACCTCCCTCTCGTTTGGGCTGAACGGGTGCTCACGTGCACAGCTGGCAGCCGGAGGACTCGGGGCACGGACAGCGCCCCGGCCCCCTAGCCTCTCCCTGACTCCCCTGCGGCCTCTTCCCCAGGAGCTGAAGCCCAAGAGCCTGGATGTGCGCCAGGAGGAGCTTGGGGCCATGGTGGACAAGGAGATGGCGGCCACGGCCACAGCCATTGAAGACGCTGTGCGGAGGATTGAGGTGATGCCTGGGGTGCAGGGGCTCCTCCCGGTTCTGCAGGAGCTCTGCACCCCTCTGCAGCTCACAGCTGGGAGGGTGGGGAGGTGGCCCCGTCTTTTCTGCCTCCAGCACAGCCTGCCCTCCACCCCCCTACCCCTTGCCCTGTCTCCCTGTGGCCTCCGCGCCCCCCCCCCCAGTTCAGCGGCTCTTGGGCCGGGGGGCTGGTCCAGCGCGGCAGCCCCCTCCCTCCCGCACCGCCCTCCTCCCAGCCTGCTCACGACTCTGTCGCTGGTGTAGGACATGATGAACCAGGCCCGCCATGCCAGCTCCGGGGTGAAGCTAGAGGTGAATGAAAGGTGAGCCCTGCTCATGCCCCCACAGCCCCCCCAGATTCCAGGGTGCCTGTCCTGTCTGCTCAGCGCTCCAATAGGCCTGGGAACAAGCAGGCACGTGCCCCCGCTGCTGAGCACCCGCATCGGGCCCCATAGTCGTTCATCAGAGGGCAGACTCCCTGGGGCCACACTGAAGCCGCTTCTCTCCCTGCCCCCCTTGCTCCCCGCAGGATCCTCACTTCCTGCACAGACCTGATGAAGGTGAGTGGCTGGCTGGGACCCTGGCTGCTCTGTGCGCCTGGGAAAGCCAGCCTGAGAGTGACCAGTGTTCTGGTGTCGGCAGGCCATCCGGCTCTTGGTGACAACGTCCACCAGCCTGCAGAAGGAAATTGTGGAGAGCGGCAGGGTGAGTGGGGCCACCCTGGTCTGCCCATGTGCCCCCAGCTGGCCCAGGTGGGGCCACATTCCCGAAGGGGGCATGACCCCCGAGCCCTTTTCATCCCAGGCCCCAACCCCCTTGGCTTCAGTGGAAGCCAAGGGCTCTGGGCTCCTTTGGGCTGGAGCTACCGGACCCGTGCTATGATAAGATGCCCCCCATGTGCCCAGGATTCACACCCCCACCCCCTCATGGCCCCAGAGGTCCCCTTGGGGTGGAGGGGAAGGCAGAGGGGCCCCCAGGGGGGATCCGGGGCCACCTGTGACATCCCTGACTGGCTCCCCGCCCTGCCTTCCCGTTGCCACTAGGGGGCAGCCACGCAGCAGGAGTTTTACGCCAAGAACTCTAGGTGGACGGAAGGCCTCATCTCCGCTTCCAAGGCCGTGGGCTGGGGAGCCACGCAGCTGGTGTATGTCGCCCCAGGTGGGGGGCAGCAGGGCGTGTGGTGCTCGGGGTCTGGGGAGGGAGCGTGGCCGTGGCCCGGTGCCCACAGGGTCGGAGACCCAGGCCCTGCCCGGCTCTGTCCACAGGGAGTCGGCGGACAGGGTGGTGCTCCACACGGGCAAGTACGAAGAGCTCATCGTCTGCTCCCACGAGATCGCGGCCAGCACGGCCCAGCTCGTGGCGGCCTCCAAGGTGAGGCTCGGGTGTGGCGGCCTGTCGCCTCAGCCTCGAGGCTGGGCTGTGGCCGGCGTGTCCCTGTGCGGGGCCCGAGCCTGACCTTCCCCCACACCCGCCAGGTGAAGGCGGACAAGCACAGCGCCCACCTGGGCCGCCTCCAGGAGTGCTCCCGCACCGTCAACGAGATGGCCGCCAACGTGGTGGCCTCCAGCAAGTCCGGCCAGGAGCAGATCGAAGAGAGAGGTGAGCACGGGCCCATGGTGGCAGCCGGGGCGGGCGCGGCCGCACAGACGCTCACCCCCACCCCGCTCTGGCCGCAGACACCATGGACTTCTCTGGCCTGTCCCTCATCAAACTCAAGAAGCAGGAGATGGAGACCCAGGTGAGCGCCTGCCCCCTGGGCGGGCGGGGGGGCGGGCACAGGCCCCGAGGCCATCCTGAGTGGGCTCGCGGGGCCGCAGGTCCGCGTCCTGGAGCTGGAGAAGACGCTGGAGGCTGAGCGTGTGCGGCTGGGGGAGCTTCGGAAGCAGCACTACGTGCTGGCTGGTGCCGTGGGGACGCCCAGCGACGAGGATCCCGGCCGCCCCTGTGCCGCCCCCCGTAGCGGGGCCTCCAGGAAGCCGCCCCTGGCCCAGAAGCCCAGCATGGCCCCCCGGCAGGACCACCAGGTGCCAGGCCCCAGGGGTGCGGGCTCTGTCTCTGCCCCCTGGTCTGCAGGGCCCAGGGCCTTGGGGAAGTTAGGAACCTCTGACTGGCAGGAGCCGGTACCATGGGGAGCTGGTGGGTGAGGGGAGGAGGGAGGCTGGCGCAAGGGAGAGACGCAGGGGGTGAAGGGGAGGGTGGGTGTGCGGGGGCCTGGCCCTGTCCCCTGAGCCCCTCACCTTTGACTCCTGCAGCTCGACAAAAAGGATGGTGTCTACCCGGCTCAACTCGTGAACTACTAGGCTCCCGAAGGATCCGGCGGGGAGGCTAGCAGGCAGGCCTGGGCCTTGTGTGGCCGCCCCAGCTTGGCTCAGGAGCCTCCAAGGGGTGCAGCCCCCTGCTCCACGGCCAGGTTCAGTGTCCCCGAGGGCCCCGAGATCGTGGCAGTTCTCCTGGACGTGAGTCTCCCTGCAGTGGGCACGCGTGAGAACAGCCCGAACCTAGCAGACCTGAGCCA
Organism: Nasua narica; assembly: GCA_028533885.1. NCBI lineage: Eukaryota > Metazoa > Chordata > Mammalia > Carnivora > Procyonidae > Nasua > Nasua narica. The sequence goes on along the minus strand of CM052808.1, from coordinate 5,014,068 downwards.
CGGGTCTTCAGGAAATACATGGAACATTTGTAATTTTCTGAGTTAGAGCTTTCCTTCACAAGTTTGGATCCACCCTGGGAAGCAGGGCCCCTGGAGAGGGTGTTTGGGCAGGACCTCCCCTGCCTTTTGAACTCACGGTCTGAGGTCACTGATGAATAACCAGTCCCCGTTGGCTGCCGGGGACCTAGGCAAGATGTCACCTATTTGCAGCCTTCCTAGGGCACTGAGTCCTTGGAGACAGGCCCGGGGTGGTCCCAGGCAAGGCAGCCCTGGCTCGGGTGCCTCCCTGTGAGGCATTGGGGGCGGAGCACCGAGGCTAGCCCTTTGCCACTGTGCTGTCACTCCCGGAGGGTCCCCCGTCCATGGTGCCCCTGCTGCTGCCCTGGAGGCCCCATTCTGCAGGTTGCCCATTGCCCACCCCCTCCTGAAAGCTTCCCCAGCTCAGCCACCCAAAGTCTGGGAACTTGGACGCCTGCCTGCCATCTTCCAGGCCAAGGCCACCTTGTGCTCCCAGGAAGGACCCCCACCCAGACTCCAGGGAGGCGTTGGGAGGAAGGGACCAGCACCATGGGCGCTGGAAGCGTCCCTGCCCCCGGAGGTCCAGTCCCGGCCCCAGTCTGGAGAGGAGTGCAAGGTCCAGCTCTCCTGCTTTGCCTTTAGTATTGCCTCGTTGGAAGAGTCAGATTGGCAATAAAACACGTGTGGACAGTTGCCACTGCCCTCCGGTGAGGAGGGCACCTAGGCGATTTCTCTGCGGCCAGGATGTGTGACACAGGTTAGGGGACCCCTTAGCTTGTGCAGGGGACAGAGCGCTTGGACCCACAGAAGAGAAGGCTATGGCCTGCGTCCCGGGAGGTTGGGGACTCGAGGTCCTGGGACGGACACCGGTGCGGTGAGTCGTGGCTCGGGGCCTCCTGCTGCAGCCTCCCTGCTCCCCCCACCTGCTCAGAAAGTACCTGCTTTAGGAAGGGGAGGGGTGAGCACGGACTCCCTGCAGTTAAGGGTTCCTGACTCCTTGATGGTCTTGGCTGGCGCGACCTCACCCAACCTTCCCTCCGAGCGCGCAGCCGGCCCCGCACGCGCCCCCCGCCCCCGCAGGTCCCCCGCATTTGTGGGACCGCCAGGGTGCAGGTCAGAGAGAGGAGGCCTCCTCCCTGGGTCCGGCTTTCCCGGAGGGCGAAGTGGGGCCCGGCCTCGCTGCAGGCTGGGCGGGAGGTGGTGGGGTTGTCGAAGTGCTTTGAAAACTCCACAGACGGGACGATGGAGCCCAAGCCTGGTTCGCATTTGTAAGGGAAAACCGCTTCAGAAAGACGTTAAAGCAGATGCTCGGGTCCACCAAATAAAAACCAGTGAAAACGGCCCCACGCAGACTACACTCAAACCAAAGAAATTTTAGCCTGATTCAACAGTAGGTCCTCCGCGAACAAACCTGTAACTGGGAGCCGCGGGGTCTGATTTCTGTGCCCCCTCCCGCCGCCGAGTCCCCCCCCCCCCTCCTCCTCCTGAGCACAGGGGCCTGGAGGAGGGAGGCGAGGACCAGACAAGGCGGGGCTGCTGAAAAGCTGCCCAGCCCCGGGCCTGTCTAGCAAGTGCCGCCCACAGAAGGCTGCAGATTGGGCTAGAAGATTCCTAAGCAGCCACTGGGGAAAGAGCAACTACCGGACACAAATTGTCAAAAAAGCAAACAGATCTCTCAGGCAAAGCCTTCCCCTTCCTCCCAGGACCGCCCTAGCAGTGTCGCTCGCACATTCTCCCTGTGCGGGGAGGGGCAGGGACTGGCAGCCCCCCTGGAGGCGGCAGCAGCAGGGAAGCTGACGCTTGGTGCTCCTGTTCGGCCGACGCAGTGAGGAAAGTCCCTCCCGGGGCACCAAGGCCCCCAGGGGCTGGCGGGGTGCAGTCCTGGAGGCAGGGTCCCTCTCCCAGCCTCGAGGGAAGCAGTACCCAACTCCACCTGGGAGCGTTAGGGGGGGGGGGAGCTCTCGGCTCCAGAACAAAAGGCCACCCATTCAGTTCTATCACTTCAAACAAGGGCCCACGCTGGTGACCCGCAGGGCAGAGCCAGAGACTGAACGCAGAGGCCCAGGAGGGGAGGGGCGCGAGCTGCAACCCTGTGGCCCCACTCTCCCCCCTTTTCTGTCCTTTACTCCTGGCTGGGGGAGTCAGGGCAGCGGCACAAAAGGCTCTGTTAGTGCTAGGGACCCCGGTCCCGGCAGACCGTCGAGCCACCAGGGGTGGCTTCTCACCTTCGACAGACACAAGTCCGCTTCCCTCTTGGAACGGATCCCGGAGCATCTAGAACCAAACACACCATGAACATCCCCAGGTAAAGAAATGACAGGACTGTTGTTCATTCTCCATTTATTACGAAGGGCCCTCCAGCTTTCCAGCCCCGGCCCCACATCCACACCGAGCTCACTTGGCAGGACACTGGCCCCTAGAGCATTACAGTGATGGTCCGGGGCGTCCCCGCCCCGGGGAACTGAAGACAAAGCGAGGTGGCCTCACCCCTGGCCTGCTGGGACAGACCCCGTGGCACCGCCTCCGTTCTGGTACCTGGGCCGCCGAGGCCCTAAAGGGCCAGGAAGAGCCGGGGCTGTGGCAGAGCGTCTGAGTTTGTTGGCACCGCCTGATGGTCCGGGCACAGCAGAGATGCTGCTGGGGTCCCTCTGTCCCCCTCCTGCCCGGAGGCCCCCCGCGGAGGAAGAGACCGGCTGCGAGGATCCGTCCATGGTGGGTCAGGCTGCTTCTGCCGGCAAGACCACGACCACGCCTCTCTGGGAACATAAAGCCGCTGCTCGTGGGAGCCACCCCTCCGCCTGCCCGGCCTGGGGGCCTGCAGGGGAGCCGGGGCCAGCCCCTCACTGGCACCAGAGGGAAACTAAGGCACAGCACAGGCACCCACAGGTGTGACCATACACTGCTCATAAAAAAGAAAATGGCATTCACTTCTGTACTTCAATCTTCTCAAAACAATATGTGCATTTTTATAAAGTTTCCCTGAATGGTCTTGTGTCCAAAAAGTTTTCTTTGCCAATATAAAATAGGAAAATTACAGACACACATAGTAAAAATACTGGGGGAGTAGTTCATTGTAGAAACTGGCAGGGGCAGCTCGTGGCGGCGGAGAGGAGGAGTGGGGCTCATCGCTGTGCAAGGTTCGGCTCAGAACCCCCTCCTCCAGCCCGGCTGCCCCTCGGCCAGCCGCCGGCCCAGTGCCAACGCCGCACAGGGCTTTGAAGTATCCGGGCTTGGGGGAGGGGGGCTGGCCGCCCCTGCCCCCGGGTTCAGTGAGCACCTGCCAGGCTGGCCGGGCCCGCGCCCACCCTGACCAGGGACTGGCCTGCAGTAGACGAGCCCGCAGGGCCCGGTCTTTCGCAAACAAAGCAATGATGGAACGTGCTCATTAAATAAAGCCACAACGGGAGGACCGCAATGCTAAGTGGGAAGGGAGGGACGCTACTCCCCCACACTGAGAAGTCCATCAACATTACAAGACTTAGAAATCATACCGAAAACAAACCAACACGACCGCGGCTGAGGCCTCGCACACACAACCCCCTGGGTACAAAACCAGGGTCCTATGGCTACTTCCCGCTGACCTACTAGTTCTAAAATCAAATGGATGTGCTGGCCCAGGGCCCCAGCCCCCTCGTCCTCACCGCCCGTGTGTGCAGAGGCCGGCCAGCAGGTGCAGCCCCCCAGGAAGGACGGGGGAGGCTCACTGGAGGATGAAGCCGGGCTGGTGGGGTGGCAGCCGCGGCGGGGGTCTCTGGGGGAGAGCGGGGGGGTATGGAGACACAAACTGTGCGGAGAATCCTTGCTGGGGGGGCAGGCCCACGCGGGGGGGCAGGGGCGGGCACTGGGACCCTGGGTACGGGAGGGCCTGTCCTGCGCCCATGGCGGCGGTAAACGGCGTGGCCAAGCGTCCTGCAGGCACCGGAGGGGGGGGCGGCGGGATGCGCCGAGGTAGCACGGAGGGGGGCCCGCTGGCCTCCGAGGTAGGGTAGGCCAGGGGGACAGCGGGCGCCGGCTCGGGCACCCTGGGCAGCAGCGGGGCCGGCGCGGAGGCCTGGGGAAGTCTCTGCCCCTTCAGCACCAGCTCCTGGAGCTTCTCGATTTTCACTCTTCGCGTGTGGGCCAGTCTCCGCTGGCTCTGATAGACATCGATGAAGGAGTCCAGAGGAAGCTCTCCATCAAGAAACTTCTCTGCCATGTTCTGAAAGCAGAAGGAGAAAGCTGATTGCAGGGACAGGGCAGCCCTCAGGGAAGGAAGCTCCCTTCACCACCAGCTTCCTTCCAGCACCCGACCCCGCTTATCCCGCCCCCACACGCTCCCTGCCGCAGGTCCCGGCTGACCTCCGAGGAGGCCCCCAGGCCCCCGCAGAGCGAAGGGGAAAGGGGCAGCTGGTCCTGACCGCCCGCCGCAGCCCAGCCTTAGAGGCAGCAGGCCCTCGGCCGCCCTGAGCCGCCCGGCTTCAAGGCCCAGAGGAAACCACCCTCTCACCACGCAGCCGGAGCCCTTTCCTTCCTCGCCGGCTGCACGCGGACAGACGTGCCCCCTACAGGCTCAGCAGGCCCCCGCCGGACCGCCCACCCCGGCTTGCTACGATCGACCGACCGCGCAGCTTCTGACCCTGACTCGGCCGCACCGCTCAGTGAGGCTCACACCTGGAGCGCTCCTCGGCTGCACAGGCTCCGCCCCGCCTGCTGGTTCAGAGCGGCCGGTCCCTGGGCCGCCGGCGGCCCGGCACCGGCCTGGACTCGCGGTATGGCGCGCACGGGCCGCCGGAGCACCAGACCCACTCCGGCTCCTGGCCGCAGACGAACGGGCCTCCCACCGGCTCCCAAAGTGACCCGGACCCGGGAACTGTGCTCCGGGCACCGCACCCCTGCTGGCCGGCTTTACCTCGGTGTCTTCCTCAATCTTGGCCCCTTCCGCCTGCAGGAGCGCCAGCAGGGTCTCCAAGGAAGCGCTGCTTGACTGCTTGTCTGCAAGAAGCGACAGACGTGAGGAGAGAAGGGCGCCCGGGCCGCAGCCCCTCAGAACGTGCCAGAACTCCCCCAGACTCCGTGCCACCCTCCTCTCAAAGAAGGGCGCACTTTAACTGGAAGCTGAAAGCCAAGGCCTTAAAATCCAAGGAAGGCGCACACAGGACAAAACGGGACAGACTCGGGGCCGCGCCATGCGTCCTGCACCCCGTGTCACGGTCACTGGCCCTACAGAGGGCTGTTCCCTAACATGTGCGGGAACATGAACCACCCCGCACAGATCTCCTTTGTATTTCTGAGTGGTAACAGACATCACGTAGGCATACTTTAAGCCCAGGACCTCAATTTTCACACGTGTGTGAACCCCAACCACCACCACCCGGATCAGGATACAGAACACTCGGAGCCCCCAGGCCCAACCCCAGAGACCGCGCCCGAGGCAGCCCCGCCGCCCAAGTCCTGACTGGTGGGAAGCTCGCGGAGCATATCACCCAGGGTGAGCTCCGTGCTGGCTCCTTCCCCCCACACCGTGAGCCTGGGCACCCCTCGTTTCCTTCAGTGTCCACTGTGTAGGGACGGGAACTCACGGACCAGCCTCTGCGCACGGACATGTGGATGGTTTCCAAACTCACCTATGACCCATGAGGCTACCACGCTATTGCCACGGAGCATCCGCGGGCCTACCCGTCTCTGCGGGGGCACACCCGGGGCCGGCGGACCGGCTCCGTCAGAGTGAGCGCAGGTTTCCTTCGGGCAGGTTTGGCCAAGCAACTCCTCCCAAGGCGATTTTTACCTATTTACTCCACAATATCCATCCATCCTTCCATCCTCACAGCCAGGAAAGAACTCCTCTGGCTGGGCCTGCCTTCCCGGGCTTTCCCTGCAGTGACGCAGACGCCGAGGGAGTCCCGGTATCGCACCTCCAGTCCGCCTCCCTGAAGGGCAGGCTCTTACCCTCTCCCTCACCGCAGCCCCCCGGGAAGCCACGCAGGACCCCACACCCGGTTCCTACAGCTCTTCATGATGGCCGTAAATCTAAGTGTGACGCTGAGATGAAACGTCCCCACGAGGAACCCTTTTGAACACTGGCTCTGAGGGCCTCGCAGGAGGAGACATTGGTTAAATATCATGATTCAGAAAATTTTCTAGGATTTTGGAGGTGAGATTTTGTCCAGAAAGTGGCTAGGTCTCTTCTCTGAACAGGTAGAATGAGTCCGTATATAAACTTTTCCTTTGTGGCATTAACCGGTGTCTCAATCTGAAATTGTTCCAGAATACTGCTCTCTTGGTAACCTGACGGCCTGAAAATGGGCCCTTCCCTCAACCCTTTATTCCTGCAAGGATCACCCTGGAAGTTACCTAATTTGGTCTTCTTTATCTGATAGGCTTCAAAGAGAACCTGGAGTTCCTGGTATTTCTGGGTCAATCGTGCTTTCAGGGTGTCCAGTCGGGGCTGGTACAGAAGGTTTCCTTCTGCCAGGCTCCGGTTGCTGGCGAGCGTCATCTCTTTGCTGAGCTGAACGTTCTGCGTCTGCAAGGAAAGGAACACAGGCTGATGAGAACCAACGAGTGTTAGTTCGCAGACCGGTCCCCTGGGGTTCCTGACTGACACACACACACACACACACACCCCCGCCCCATCTGCTTCCCTCGGGCTGGTCCCAGCTGAGACTGCATGCGGGCCACTCCCGGCCCGGACTCCAGCCCCTCTGGTTTCTAGTTCAGACACAGCTCCCTGTTCTTAAAGAGCAAAGCCACTTCCTTTCCAACAATTTGCAGACGAGCTTTGTCTTGTGACTCGTCCAGGCTCTTTGCTTCGCTAGCTGCGCTGCGGCTGGGATGGCTTCCTCCTCCACCGCGCTTGCAGGAATCAACAGCTGTAAAGATTTAGGGCTAGATTTGTTCAAAACCAGTTTCTACGGCTCCACGGGAAGTTAAAGAATCACTTTTAACAGCAGAGAACCAGTTGGCAAAATGTCAATTCCGGCTCAATCATCAGGCTTATAGAGATCAAACACAAAAGCCTGACACCCCCTGGGAATGAGTTCCGTTTACAGTGACCCTGCTCTCTCTCCCACACCCACCTCCTGCTCCTCCTCAGCTGGGGGGGGAAGGCGGGAGTCCTCCCAGCTCCAGATCCAAAGCTGGGGCCCGGGGGCTGATCTGCCCACCAGGCATTACTTGGGAAGAAGCCAGGACCACAAGGGCAAGGGGGAAATGGAAGGGTCCGAAGACAAGGTGAAGAATTCCTTATAAAACTCAGCAAGGCTACGTTTAAAGAAAACCCCACACACATGGGACGCCATCCGTACTGGCTGGTGACAGGCCTCTGCCACCAGCCTGCCCGCAGCAACCGCACCGTGTGGACCTGAGGTTTCCACTGCACACCGTCCCGCCTCGTTGTGCTCGAAGCTTCCCTGCAAACCCAACGCTAGATGTCTCGTTTTCCCCTTGATATTTGCTGCCACCCCACCCAGGCTATTTTCACCACGACTTCCTTCCTCTTGAGAGTCTGGGTGCAGATTTCCCACTGCGGGTGCCAGCCCCGCTCCCAGCACGGTCCGCACCCGCGCCCCCACGCGGGGTGCTCCCCACAGCAGGCACATGGTACCTTCCACACCCAGGAGCTGGGCCCAGGGCCCTAAAGATTAGGCTTGCCTTAAAATGGAATTTAAATTAAAGATTTAAATTAAGATAGAAAATTGAGCTTCTAGCTCAACATTACAAAATTAATGCAGCAGAAATACTGTCCTCTCTTGCTGCTTTTAGCCATCAGGGAGAATCTGGGGCCCTTGTGCAAACGGGGCTCCCGGGGGTGCGGAGTTCCGGAAGGGCCCCCTCCCCCCGCCCCCCACCAAAGCAGCTCCCCACCCTGTGCGTTGTATACCAAGCTCCTGCACAAGAGGCTTTCCTTCCATTGCTAAGAAACAAACAGGAACCTTTGTATAGTCCACTCGAGACCTCAGCTCAGCAATTTCTTTTAAAACTAAGCCTGCAACTCCCATAGACCCAGAAACCATACCCCTGGGCATTCACCCCAGGGGAAATGAAAACTTATGTTCACAGAAATCCCTGTACGCAAACATTCGCCACAGCCTTGCGACAGCCAAAACCCCGAAGCCACACAGCTGTCGTCCGCCAGGGGACGGCCGACCTGAGTGCGTACCATCCACACCACGGAACGCCGCTTGGTCTTAAAGAACGGAGCCTGACACACGGGGCAACTTGGCTGGGACTCCAGGGGATTACAGAGTGCAGAAAGCCAGCCCAAGGGTCACACACCCGAGGGTCCGAGTACACAACGCTTCTGAAAGGACAGTCACAGAAATGGAGACAGGTGAGTGGCTGGGGAAGGGCCTCAGGGAGGAGGCTCACAGGACAGGTTCCAGCTCTCCGTGACCCTGACTCGGTCAGTGCCACAGCTGTGGGGGTGGGGCAGAATTCTACAGGGGTTTCCCACATGGGTGGGGGAGGGTGACACAGGATCACTTTATTTTTTTTTAAAGATTTTATTTATTTGAGAGAGAGAGAGAGAGCAAGAGAGCTTGAGAGAGAGCATGAGAGGGGAGAAGGTCAGAGGGAGAAGCAGACTCCCCGTGGACCTGGGAGCCCGATGCGGGACTCGAACCCAGGACTCCGGGATCATGACCTGAGCCGAAGGCAGTCGCTTAACCAACTGAGCCACCCAGGAGCCCAGGATCGCTTTACTTTCTTACAGCTGCTTGTGAATCTACAACTACCTAAAACTTAAATTATATCAAGAAACTGCTGAGCTTCTCTCCAGCCCACCCTTCTCATCTGACAGCTGAGAAGGGGCAAGTTTTCAAGGCCACAGTCAGGCCCCCAGCTGCCTGCACTCCAGCATTCTGACTCAATCTCAAGTCTCTGTTCAATAAACGTCTACCGGGCAACTATTATTTGCGGCCGAGCCAGGCGCAGAGCGGGGAGTGGAAGAGCAGCACTCCTACGGCCGCAGGAACTCAGTCGTCATACACAGAATGGACCTCAGCGGACCTCAGCCCGTAACAAACAGAATGGACCTTAGCAGGCCCTCACTGCTGGGGTGCCGGGGGACCTGGTCCCCACTGCCCACCAGCCCTTCCCTCCACCGCCTCTGGAGCTCAGGTCTGCCCTTCCCACGGGCTCCTTCTCATGGTGGCCCACACCCATGTCTTCGCCGCTGCTGGCTGCAATCATCAGTTTGTGTCCCCGCTCACGGTCTCCCCTCGCTGGGATACTAACACAGAGGGGGTCTTGGCGTGCCAAGTACCGAGTGGGACCACTCAGTGAGGATCTGCTGGCTGGATCAGAGATCCTTCCCCACTCCCCAAAAGCCAGTCACTCGAGGCCAGGTCCAGCAAATAAGCTCGAGCACAGAATGTGGAAGGGGGACAAATCCTTGATGCAGACAGGCTCCCTTGATAAAGTCCTTTGAAACCGAGGCTCAAATAAATAAATAAAATCTTTAAAATAAATAAATAAATAAAGTGATCCTGTGTCACCCTCCCCCACCCATGTGGGAAACCCCTGTAGAATTCTGCCCCACCCCCACAGCCGTGGCACTGACCGAGTCAGGGTCACGGAGAGCTGGAACCTGTCCTGTGAGCCTCCTCCCTGAGGCCCTTCCCCAGCCACTCACCTGTCTCCATTTCTGTGACTGTCCTTTCAGAAGCGTTGTGTACTCGGACCCTCGGGCGTGTGACCCCTGGGCTGGCTTTCTGCACTCTGTAATCCCCTGGAGTCCCAGCCAAGTTGCCCCGTGTGTCAGGCTCCGTTCTTTAAGAGGCGCGGGTGGGTTTCCTCACACTGGATCTAAGGCTAATTCTGGAAGCAGGATTTCCATCCTCAGCAGAGGCACGGCCGTGAGCCAAGATCTCTGTAGGGACCGCGGAAAGGCACTGGCATCCCCAAGAGCCTAACTCCAGCATGCGGGTCAAGGACTGCCCTACCGGAGGGGAAGGGGGGCCAGCTCGCCCAGGCCAACCCCGCACCGGCCAGATCCTCCAGGAGGCCCAGGCGTAGGTCCCGCTAAGCACCACTGCTCTGGTCTGCATGTGAAACACATCTACAGAGGGTCCTGAAACAGGTCAAAATCACATCTTCCGTGGATTAGAAAGTCCTAGAAGGGAGCAGCACAAAGTAGCACAGGTTATGACCAAAGGGTGGTCTGTCTGCACAGGACGCGTGAAGGCTGGTTGGAGCCACCAGCCAGCAAGGGCCAAGTAAAACTACAAGTGACAGTCATCAGAAGCCGTAATTTTTTAATATCCTTTGGGTATTCAGATGTTTTTATGTGAGTAGATACTGGTAAGTTCCGAGTGGCCACCCAGAGCACACCGACGCTCCAGGAGACAAGACCAGGGCAGCTTAAGCAGCGGCTGCTGAAGCTAGTCCGACACTCAGGGGGCGGGGGGGCAGGGCACACCTGGGGTGCTGCATTACCTGCGGAAAAAGACTCTGCTCCGTAATACTCCTCTCCATCCCTCCAGTTAGAAACGGGGAGGAAACAGCCAGCCTTGTTCCATCATTTGCAAAGCAATGGCGAGCTGGCTGGAACCGGCCTCAGGGCCCTCTCCGCGGGGAGGGCACCAACACACTCATCAAGGTCCAAGTGGCAGCCACTGGGGGCAACACCCAGCCCAGCTCCGTACCTCCCCGTAGGACCGACCCCAGCCTCAGCGTCTGAGTGGATCCTGGCCGCGACCCTGAGAATGCCTGCACGGGCCACCATGGCTCAGGAGCCCCGTCACAGGGCCGAGGGACACGGGACACTGAAAACTCTGTTGCCGACCTCTCGATGGTTCTCACGGGTTTTTTGGGTTGTTTTTTTTTTTTTAACCATAGCAAAATCCTTTCAGGAAGCAGCCTTGCTGTGGTAAGGAAACAGTTTTAAACCCGTACTCCACTTCAGTTTCCTTTTCTGCTCCTGGGCGGAGAAAAACGAGACGCGGGATTGTAGCCCGTGGAGCAGCACCCCAGTTCTCTCGTTCTTTCTGCCCCCCTCCCTCCATGCGCGGTCTGGAGCGAGGTTCACTCCAAGTTAGCAGCAACCGCTCACGATTTTTTTTTTTTAACTTTCCTATTTCTCCTTGCACATGGTGCTTGATTCACTACAAGCATGTATGAGTTTACAGAAAGAAAATTATTTTTTAATACAACCTGTTAGAACCAGAAGAGCAGAGGCTCTAGAAAAATAAGCTGTTTCAAAAAAAAAAAGGGGGGGGGCTAACATAGGTGAAGGGGATTAGGAGTTACAAGCTTCCAGTTACAAATTTGTCCTGGAGATGGAAAGTACAGAAGGAACAGAGTGAAACTGTAAAAACGTGGGAAGGGGACAGATGGGGACCGCACTTATCATGGTGGCTGCTGAATCATCTACACACGTGTCCAAGCACCACATGGTCCGCCGAAAACTAATGATGTTATAGGTCAACTATGCTTCCCACAATAAATAATAAATAAAAATAAAGGATGGGGCACCTGGGTGGCTCAGTGTGTTGGGGCCTCTGCCTTCGGCTCAGGTCATGATCTCAGGGTCCTGGGATGGAGCCCCGCATCGGGCTCTCTGCTCAGCGGGGTACCTGCTTCCCCCCCTCTCTCTGCCTGCCCCTCTGCCTGCTTGTGATCTCTGTCAAATAAATAAATAAAATCTTTAAAAAAAATGAAATAAAGGACTATCAACCACACACCTACACACAAAAAGAAGAAAAAGAAAACAGGGCGTCTGGTTGTCTCAGTCGTTAAGCATCTGCCTTCAGCTCAGGTCATGATCCGAGGGTCCTGGGATCGAGCCCCGCACTGGGCTCCCTGCTCAGTGGGAAGCCTGCTTCTCTCTCCCACTCCCCATGTTTGTGTTCCCTCTCTGTCTCTGTCAAATAAATAAATAAAATCTTAAAAATAAAAAAAAAAGAAAAGAAAAAGACAAGGTATTTTAGACATGCTCGTCCAGGCGGAAACATGAAGACCCCTGTCTCTCGATGCTCACGTTACTACAGGAAGGTCCCGCAGCCCGCACATGCTACACGCTACCTCACGTGCGTGCCATTCTGCCTGAATTGGGCTGGGGAAGTGTGGTCAAAAATAAAGTTGGCGTGGAAGAAAACAGATACAAACTGCCCTCTGGGTGACAAGTGCAATGGTCACTGACGAGAGGCACGGGGACGGAAGCTGCCTGTACCCTGCCGGGCGGCGCTGAATCAAAAATCAGAGCTCTGCGGTGGAGGTTTCCCAAACCAGACGCTTTCGCACTGCACACTGGTTTGGAAGTGAAACGTACGAGACTCTCAGGACCATGACAGCGACTGCTCTGAAGCAAGACTGCCCAGCGCTGCAGAGAAACTGGTGGCACAGAACACACACGGACACACCAGATGGGAGCCGGCTTCACACAATGCCGGCCTCTGAGCCGAAACTCAGCCCACGCCCCCCAAGCCGGGAAAGCGGGTCGGAATGGGTAAGCAAGGGCATTCACAAATTTCAGGACCTTGAGAATAGCTCGTAACAGCCACAAGATGCTCCGACACAGTGGTGGGTGGATTCGTTCGTTCGTTCATTCATTCAGGAAATACTAATGAAGCACCTGCTGCCAGGTTCTGGGGAGCCAATAACCACAACAGTGTGTCCTCATGACCCCGAGTGTAGGTGGGCCCTGTGAGCACCATGCTGCCCAACTCCAGGGGGCACCAGACCCTGTGCACTGCCGCCCTGAACACAGACTACATTTGCTCTCCAAATAAATGGCTCAAAAGGAAAAGGAACAACAACAAAAGTCCAAATATATAGGAACCTAAAGACTTAAAAGTTACTGGTGAAAACTTCACTCCTGTCAGCACCCTATATGTTTCAACCGTGTTTGCTACCATTTATTGAGCACTTACTGCAAACCTGGCATTGTGCCACCTTCTCTTTATGCATTTAATCCTCTCAGCGAAGGAGAGACAGATTTGCCCCATTTTACCCAGGAAAGAAGTACAATCTCAGGGAGGTCTGAGAGACTAGCGGAGTCGAGAGTGCCGTGAGTACAGAGTCACGAGGTGCAGTGTCAGGATATTCTGTCTCCCGAGGACGTTTTCTGCAGGATTATGCTGCGGATGACCCATAGCATCTACTGTCCACGCACAGAGCTGTTCTACTCTCATTTCTTTATTTTCAAGTTCCAGGATTCACTCATCTAAATTTCCATGTATATCTTTTATTTACCTTTATATTGAGGATATTTTCAAACCCAAAGGTAAAGTAGAGAGAGGAGTGTAAGGAATCTGTGTACCTTGTCCAGGGTTTGACAATTACTGACATTTGCCCACCCTGCTTCCCCCCCCCCTTTTTTTAAAGATTGTATTTACTTATTTGGCAGAGAGAGAGAGCACAAGCAGGGGGAGCAGCAAAGGGGGAGGTTGAAGCAGACTCCCTGAGGAGCAGGAAGCCCGATGCAGGACTCGATCCCAGGACCCTGAGATCATGACCTGAACCGAAGGCAGACATTTAACTGACTGAGTCACCCAGGCATCCCCCCACTATTTTCCCTCAAGTATTTTAAAGCAAATTTCAGGCATCCTATCATTTCACCCTTAAAAACTTCAGTGTGTATCTTTAATACAGAAAACTTTATAACTATAATGCCATAATCACACAAAAGTTAACAATGACTCTGATTTCAACTTCTGCATGTGTTGGCTTCGATTCCTCATGTGACGAGCTTCTGCCTCATCTGGCTGGTTTATAACGTTATATAAGAAAAACGTTTATATAGGAAAAACAGGATGACTATTTCCACCGCAACCTCCTCCCAGCCTTAAAGCAACTTTTAGGGGCACCTAGGTGGCTCAGTGGGTTAAAGCCTCTGCCTTCGGATCAGGTCATGATCTCAGGATCCTGGGATCGAGCCCCGCATCAGGCTCTCTGCTCCGCAGGGAGCCTGCTTCCTCCTCTGCCTACTTGTGATCTCTGTCAAATAAATAAAATATTTAAAAAAAAAAAAAAAACAACTTTTAGAAGACTGAGTTAATGATCAAGCAACCTGATAATGGCTAATAAGCTTTTTGGGGGAGCATCTTCATTAAATAATGGACTTCTATTTTTTATAGGTTTCAATTAATTGCAGTTAGTAATCTTCCTGATGCTCAAATTGCACACGGCCAGTGGGAGAAGCTTCCAGCTGGGTCTCCGGCTGACATACCCCAGGGGCTGGACGGCTTCCCCACTCTCTGGCAAAACATGGGCTCCCGGACCTGTGTGTACATTTGCCGCCCCGATCTGGACCAGCCCCTCGCAAAGAAATACCGGCTCCTTTCGGTGGGAAATTCATTTTGATTTTGATATTGCTCTCTCCAGATAAAGTTAAATTGAAAGCTATCCATAACATAAAGATGAGGAAAAAAAAAAAATTTTAGCTTTTGTACTTCCCTACCAGTAGAAAATGTTAGGTTGCATTAAAACTCTAAATGCAAAAAAAAAAAAAAAAAAGACTCTAAATACAGCAAGCTTATGGATCAGGTGACCAAACGGCTGGCACGCGTTCAGCCAGGTTAATCTCTCCTTTTATTGTGCTACACCTGATCTAGCTCACCAATTAACCTTCGGGTAAATATCACCAAGATCACATGCAACTTGAGTGTGGGCTTTACTGTTACAGCTCAGGTTATTAGAAAGCCCCAATTCCTCTTCCATTCATTCAGCGAAGACCTTGCCAGTGACGAACTCCTCGCACTCCAGTCTTCCAACTACATTCAGGCTTTCGAGCCTGTAATCTAAACCCACAAGATCCCAGACGTGTGCTGCAAACGTAGCTTAATTCAATCCAAAAATGAAAAAAACTTAACAGCTGCAGAGTTGGGCTGTTTAACATGTTAACAAAACTAAAGATCTGAAAACTCAAAAATCCAGTGAAAGGACTGTAGAACATTATGAAACTTCCCTAAAATACGACCACCTCGTGGGCTGTGTGAAACCGTCTCCAAGGCTACAGCCCACTCAGGAGAGAAAACTTACAGGCTGCTTATCTCATGTTCCACCAAAACAACCCATCAACAGAGTGAGCCTATTAGATTAATAAAGATTGCTATTTTTTTTTTTTTAAAGATTTTATTTATTTAACAGAGAGAGAACACAAGCAGGCAGAGAGGCAGGCAGAGGCAGAGAGAGAGAGGAGCAGGCTCCCTGCCGAGCAAGGAGCCCGATGCGGGACTCGATCCCAGGACGCTGGGATCATGACCTGAGCCGAAGGCAGCTGCTCAACCAACTGAGCCACCCAGGCGTCCCAAGATTGCTATTTTTGATTAAAGATGTCAAAATCCTTGAGATGAAGCTTGCTGCCCTCAGAAAGCAGCAGGCAACCAGACAGAGGCAGGAATGACCCCTTCCAGATGGAGCTGGCTCGCATCTTTAAAATTAGTATGTTACTCCTTTTAAGTGCAACTAACCACAGAAATGCAAAAACCTAGGTCTGAAAATAAATGGACTAGTCTCAGAGAATAATGAGCTTTCTAGTTCTGGCAGGTTCAACATAGCAGGGTGCTTTTGTTTTCCTAGAAGACTTACTTCCTAACATTCAAGGGGGGGGGCACCTCCCTACTTCCTGGACTTACATGGATAATGATGTCAACAAGAAAGAAATATAATAAATGTGACCAGTTCTATTAACTTGTCACCTGCTAGAATGTTACCTTCCTCAGATCACCGACCTTGTCATTCCTGGGTACTCTGGGGAGAGGGAGGAACACCCGAACTAATCACAGTGCTAACTGCCTTTGTCCCTGTCTCCTAAAGGCAAGGGACTTGTCATATTTGATCCTACTGAATCACTGACGGCCGGTGAGCCGGGGAAGCCATCGAGAAGCCCTCAGTCCATATTATCAGAACCAATTAGCTGTTGGTCAGCTGAGCAATTTGGTTAAAGTCGTAAATCACTAAACACACAAAATTATAAAGATATACATCTGTCCACTTCTTCATTCAAGGCAAAGGTCTTTTCCTAGAGAAAGGGTCTACTAGCTCAAGTTCCAAAAGTTCTCTGTTGTCCAGACCACACCCTTTGATGTGGAGGGTCTAAAGACTGGACGCGTGAGATGAGTGCAGAATCCTGGAACCTGTTCTCCCGCAGCCTGCTCCATACCTAATTCACTAATGAGTTTGTTTCCAGGGCACCAACCTCTATTAACTCTTCCAAGCACTCAGCTCCATTTTTTCTCCTTGTCTTTTCATTTATGGTTCATCAGTTGGCACAGTATTTAACGAAATAAGTTAATTACTGTAAGAAAACCAGAATAGAAAGGTCCTCGACTCTAAGTATACAACTGCAGTGTAGGAGCAGAAATGTTCAGATAACTGATCATGACCATGGGGTGGCGGGGCATCGATCACTGTATCTGATGGTGGGAAACGCCAGTAACGGGGAACACTCTGGTTAACTGGAGGGAGGTCAATTAATAGCTTCTACTGTAATTTCAAATCCAGATCGCTCCTCCCCTTCTCCAAAAGAAAACCTATGAAAGACCTTCTAAATTCTGGGGGTTTTTAATGCGTTTTTGTGTGTGTGGTTATTTTTTAAGATTTTATTTGACAGAGAGAGAGCACAAGCAGGGGGAGTCACAGCAGAGGGAGAGGGAGAAGTAGGCTCCCCGCTGAGCAGAGAGCCCAATGTACGCATGTGCAGGGTTCCATCCCAGGACCCTGGAATCATGACCTGAGCCAAAGGCAGGCGCTTAACCGACTGAGCCACCCAGGCGCCCTTTAAATTCTACTTTTCTTGTTAGCAGTTTCAGAGCAGCACAAACCATCAAAGCAATCATTTGTTTAGTAAGAGCTCAAGGGTTTTTTCCCTCTTCTGTTTCTCTTTAACCACAATTTATAAGAAATGAATGTATGAGAATTTTCTGGGATAGTCTTTACACAGGTGCAAATATGAAAATGCCTAACCAGGTGGATCCTGGATTATGTGTATTAAGACTACATCTTTCGACAATTTTGCTTTTACACTTAAAATACATCCTGATATAAACTTTCCAACACCTGAGTCAAGAATTCAGTTTAGTGGATAAAACTTACTCTCACATGACTGAAATTATTCATCTTCTCTTCAGTATGAGAAAATGCTATTCTAATAGTGGGATTTTTTTTAGTCCAGCAGTAGTGAAAGGGATTAGTCAAAGAAGAATCAGTTACCCTGAAATTATTCTACTTAAATTTCATAACAAAAAAGAACAGCAGTTTTATCTGAGGTAGGGAACTGGATGTTCTAGCTAAAAAAAGAAAACTGCCTACTTAAGACTTAAAATATCAATAAAAAATGATTAACAGATTTATGTTCAAAGAAGTTAAACACAATATACGATAGCAAAAAAAAAGGCTCCTAAATACCCAATAAGGGAATGGTCACATAAATTAGGACATATCCACATGATCAAGTATCATGCAGCCATTAAACACACGGTCATGGGCACCTGGGGGGTTCAGTCAGTTAAGTGTCTACCTTCAGCTCTGCCCATGATCTTGGGGTCCTGGGATTGCATGTGCTCTCGCTTTCAAATAAAATCTGAAAACAACAACAAATACTGTCATAGAATATTCTGATAAAAAATAAGAAAATGGGGCACCTGGCTGTCTCAGTTGGTAGAACATGTAAGTCTTGATCTCAGGGTCATGAGTACAAGCCCCACACTGGGTACTTAAAAAAATGATGAAAAGAAAAAAGGACATAAAAATAAGAAAATGCCCAGAGTATAATATACTCACACACACACACCCCAAACAAAAAACTCTATACAGAATGATCCCAGTGGGGGAAAAATAGGGAGGGAGGGAGGGAGAGAGAGAGAGAAAGCAAGCAAGATAAAATGTCAACAGTATTTCTCTCTGGGTGGTGGTATTACACGTGATTATGTTTTTCTTTATGATTTTCTGCATTTTTAAATTTTCCTATAATAAACACAAAAATATTTTAAAAGATTTCATCAACCAGAATCAGAAATGTGAACGACTCTATACTCAAAACATTAAAATAAACTACCACACACTCCCTGCGTTCTTCAACAGAGTATGTGAAAGCAGGCCAGCCCTAGCGGACACAGCGCTGGCGCCACGAATACCAAGCGACTCCGGTACCGTGTGTGACAGAGCAGGACCCGTGGGCGCCGGAAGTAGATGGCACACTTATCCCCTAAAGAAGCACTTGCCATGGCGCGCCCCAGGGGAGCAGTCCTGTGGGTTGGCACCGGCTGCCCCTCTGGGGCTCTACCACACCCCCTAGCACTAAGTACCAAACAAAGCAAAGCAAAACCAAAACCTCTTAACCCTGGTTTCCCGAACTGATTCACCATGGAATTCCTCCTCACGTAACCACCACGGACGTACACAGAGTTAGGGCCCCAAGGACGGCTAAGGGAAATGCTACCCTAGAGCCAACAGCTCCAGCACCTTATTAAAACGGCCCCGCGCCGCCGCCGCCCGCCGCCCGCCGCCCCGCCGCCCCCCCCCCCCCCAGCAGCTGGCAAACATTCTCGTGGTTAATCCTCCTGACGAACATTTAGGAAGGGTAACAGTGCCCAGGGTTTCCTAGCAACCCAAATCTCATCTTTAACCACTACGCTTAAGAACTGATAAGAACTGGCCTTACATTTTTTGTGAGGCGAGGCTTTTTATAACTTTTGCCTCTTCTTTATCATTTACTTCCAGATGGTGTTACTGGCTCTGTTAGTTTTTCCCTACACCCTTCAGAAATCTGCCGCTGAGAGACAAACCCCATGACCGAGCGTGTTCCTATCTGAATCAGGCACAAAACAAGACTCCCAGGCCCTCCGAGGAGCCTCATGTGAGCCCTCGAGTCAGTGATTTTGGCTGTCCGGAGGGTCTTTGTTATCAACCATCTTTCAGCCTTCCAGCTGATCTCCCTGCTTTCTGGTCTTATCCCCTCAAGTCCCCCCCACCCCCACCCCCTGGGCTGCCCAAACCATCCACTTAAGCCACAACTGTGACCGAAGCACTCCCGTGGCTCCCTCTGCCAAGAGGATGAAGCCATCTGGTCTCACCTGCCTCTCTGGCCTCTTCCCCCAGCACGCCCTGTCCCGGTCCTTCCAGCGAGGCTTCCTGTTGTGTCGTGCAGCCCTCTCTCGGCTTTTCCTCGAGTCTGTTCTGGGTGTCCACCCCCATGCCTGCAAGGCCTTCTCCCTCATTACCTGTTAACTCTTCCTTTGAATCACAGCTCACGAGTCATCTCCTCCAGGAAACATTCTCTGCGTATCTCCCCCAGCCCCACAAAGCCTGTTGGGTCCCCTCCCACTAGTGTCCCCACTGCTCCTGTTTCACGCATCTGACGTGGGGGAAGACTGACTTCTGTATACGGCACAATTCTAAAAGAGGAAAGCGAAGTGACTTCGTGGCGTCCCAGCCCCAAGGCGCTCCATAAAGGCTGAGCAATGAATAGACTGGCCCCGCCTCGGCGGTGCTCACACTAATGAAAGCCTCGGTCTGATGGCGAGCATTAATTAGCGCTCACCCTGTCCCTCTGCTGACCCAGGCAGCGGACAGGAACAGAACCTCGAGGTGCCACTCCTGGTGGCACCACCTTAGGTGATAACGAAAGATCTGATTTGAAGGAAACATTAACTATGACACTGCTTGTGCTGTAACAAGCTAGTCAGATACCAGCTTTCCACATCGACTCTTTGGCAGCGTAATGAACAATACTCCTCATAACTCCGCGAGAAATGCTTTCAAAAGCTTTCTCTTGACCCGCTGCAACATAACCTAGGACAACAAGGCTCCATCTGCCTCCCTGCTTTCCTTCTTCCCTGGAACCAATTCTACAGACAAGTCTCCTCTGCTTTTTTACCCCTAGGTAAGCCAGTTTCCCTAAAAATGACAGAATCTGAAAAACCCACAGAGCAGAGGGGGAAATAAACGAACTCTCGTCTCAGCAAGTTCAGAGAGGCAGCGATCACACGCGTGAACGGCGGCCGACACGCGGGTCCTTTACAGAAAACCCTGCGCTGTACGTCGTGCCTAACCCCCACAGCGACACTTCTGCTACAAACACTGTGATAAAGGCCAGATCTTCCTTAATTTACAATGAAGTTATATCCCAATAAACCCATCATAAAAAGTAGTAAGTCAAAAACGTATTTAATACGTCTAACCTAGCGAATAAACCCTAGCTTGCCCAAGCCCCCCTTAATTGTGCTCAGAACACTGGCGTGAATAAAATCATCCACAACAAAGCCTTTTTAAGATTTTATTTTATTGTTTTTTAAATTGTAAGTAGGCTCCGTGCCCAACATGGGGCTTCCACTCATGGCCCTGAGACCCAGAGTCGCGTGCTCTACCGACGGAGCCAAAGAGGCGCCCCAACCCAAGCCTATTTCATGAGGAAGTGCCAACGGTCCCACATAACTTCCTGACTACTGCACTGAGAGTGACAGACACAACGGCCCTGTGGGTGCAGGTGATGGTGAGCGTGCCGGCTTTGGAACCCGGTGATGGGCGGCCGCTGGCCAGCATCACGGGGAGGACGGGACCGCGGATCCTGGGACCGCGGCAAGACAAATTCAAAATTCCACGGACGCTTGCTACCGAATGCATGTCGCTTTCACACCCTCATCAAGTCCAACAGTCGTTAGGTTGGGCCAGCGTGAGGCAGGGTCGTCTACAGACAACAAAGATGACTTAGCTCGAGAGCACATCAGTTCTGCTTGGCAGACGAGGCTCACCCAGTTCCGTCTACCTCCAGGTTCCTCTTTCGACTAGTCAGACACGATCGGCACAAACACTGCACCAGGATGTCGGCCTGCCCGTGGAGCACCAGACTCGTTTCTCCCTGTGCTTCTCCCAGCCCGCAAGTTACTCCTGGCGGCCTTTCCAAGTTTTAGATTCTTCCCCAAGGAAGCAGGCCCCCGAGAATCTGTATCTCAGCTGACTGTTCCCAGCTCTAGAGCTGCATTTCCCACTGCGGCCAGGGGTGCCAGGAGCCGATCCTCCCTGCCCCGCCCTCCCCGGCTGCTCGGTCTCAGGGAGCCCTCTCCCCTGCCCCCCCTTACTCACACTTGCAGCCAGGCAGCTCCACTCCCCTGGCAGCACCTACACGCCAAGGACACAAAGACACGCAGGACAAAATGGAGCCCCCAGACTAGCCAGGGACACAAGGAAGTCAACGGGACAAGATGTGTGACAAGTGCCACGAAGAGGGACACAAAGGAGCGAGGAGACTGTGCGTGACTGCGGAGGGAGGGCGAGCATGTGGGAGGCAAAGCCGGTGAGGTTGGAATCCCGTCTTCCAGAACCCCAGCTCCCACCCTGGTTTCTTCTTACCTGAACTTCCCCTTCCACCCGGCCTTTCCTGAACCTTCCTGCACTCACCCAGCCCATACTCTGCTGCCCAGTTAACCTCCCAGAGTGCACGTCTGATCATAGTGCTCTGCCGCTCAACGAAGTCGTGGCAGCTCACCGCTACCAAACGCCGGGCCTGCCACGCCCCCGCAGGCCTCCAATCCCGTCATTTCCCTGCTCACGGGCGGATCCGGCCGATCTGGCGCAGGAGATGGCAACTCACCACTCACGAAGCCTGTCCCGTGCTTTCCTGCTCTGGGCCTGCACTCTTGCTGTCACTTCCTCCCGATTCCCCGTATTTTTCCCTCAAAACCCTCCGAGAAAGAAATAGCTAATTCAAGACCGTGGCTGGGGGGTGGAGTGGGTGCCATGCTCGGGTCGGAGCCCCGAGCGGGCTCTGCACCCGCCGTGTTCCTTCCTGAGCTGGGCGGCAGGCCCACCGATGCGCCTTCCGTTATGCTACACCCTCGCAGGGGTGCCACGGTATCTGCTCACTTATTTTCTTACATCTTACCCACCCATCAAGGCCCATCTCTTGCACTAGGGATCTAACTACCCGAGCCAGAGGAGCCTCCTCATCTGACCTTCAACACCATTTACAACTCACACGTGACCCTTTTTCTTAGGCTCTCTTTTAAAAAAAACATTGTGATAAAGTATAAAACGTATAAAACATACCATTTTCGCCATTTTCAAGTGCCGCTTTTCCGTACCTCCACACCGCGGGGGTCTCGGCCACCCCGTCCCCATCACGCTCATCTTCCCAAACTGAAACTCCCTACCGCTTATTCTCTCTCGCACCATGAGTATCTGTGTGCTTGGTTTCTCCCACAAATTATAATACGGGGCTTATGATGCCCTAATTCATGTTTCCGTCCTTAAAATGCCTTGCCTGCAGTTAGTGCCCCACAGCTGTGGAACTGAAGTGGAATCTTCTTGAAACGGCAGCAAGAATATGAAGCCTTCTCATTTTAGCAGTAACAGCTGATAACTTCCTGAGTGCTCAGTGCTGGGTGCCATACTAAGCATCTTAGATGCTCATTTAATCCACCCCACCAACCCGATTAAGTAGGTTACTGCTGTCATCCCCTTTATTTGCAATGAGGAAACTCCACTCTCCACTAGGGAGACAATACCTGCAAAAGGTCACACAGCTAGTACCAAAAGTCGGTCCTGCACTATACCACACCCACTGGACTTTTTTTTTTTTTTGACTATTATAAAAGTTTATTTAACAAAAAAGTTCAATATGAAAATGCACACGACCTGATTTTTATATTGTAGTAAAACAGGTACTATGGAGAGGGGACATGGGGAAGCAGTTGATTCTTCTGAGGAACACACCCATTGTTTACACTCGTTCCAAGGCTTCTAACATGATGATACTATTTCCTCGTATTACCACCATTCCAATATTGTTCTGTTGCCCACTAGTTGCCATCTCCACACATTCATCTATCACAAGATTCACAAATGGATCGAACCCCCGCAGTATTCCTTGGACATGTCTGCCACCATTTAATTTCAATGATAATTTCTTGTCCATAAATTTTTTCAACTCGGGAGGGTGAGCTTTGCTCATGGTGTCTACTCCGCGAGCTCAAAGATCCACCCACTGGACTTTTAATCTATGCAAAAGTAGCACAGAGCAGTTACATAACTGATTTCACCTAAGCCAGCCAGTCTAACAATTCTGAAAATCTGTTAAGGGGGCTGGCCTCTACAGAGGTCTCAGGGAGCTGTGCCAAGTACGGCCTTCACCTGCTATACCATGGGCCTCACAAAACCCACATGGTTACTACCCGCACTTTACAATGGATTAAACGAAGCACAGAGAGTTTAAGTAACTGAAATAAGATCACACAACTCTCAGCTATGCTCTTTCCACGAAATCTTTTTTTTTTTTTTTTTTTTTGGTAACAGAGGGCTTGAACTCACGACCCCAAGATCAAAAGTCATATGCCCCACTGAATGAGTCAGCCAGGTGCCTGTTCCCACAAAAAAAATTTTTTTAAGACTTTGAGAAAAAGAGAGAGAACACCCATGTGGAGAGGAGGGGGAGAGGGAGAAGCAGGCTCCCCACTGAGCAGGGACCCTGGGATCATGACCTGAGCTGAAGACAGAGGCTTAACTGACTGAGCCACCCAGGTGCCCCTCCACAAAATCCTAACGCCTCCTTTAAAAAAACTGAATTTCAGAAAACCTCAGGCACAGTAATTTTTTACTCAGGGGTTAAAAAGTTAGTGGAAGACTCAAATATAAAGGCCGCGGTTTGCATACGCAATGACTTGCACACTGTGCGCAGAAACTCCAGTAGCACACACAGAGTTTAAATCTTAACTTCCAAAAACCAGTCCCACCAGCGCTGAGCACCGCGTGGAGGAAACAGTCCCTGGGTTTAAAGCAAGGTCAGTACATTTCAATGAGCCATTATGATTCATGCAGGAGCTCTGCAACCCCACACAAATCACCAGAACACGCCTTAGGGAAACAGCTTCTCCCCACCAGACTCTTTCCACAAGACAATCTGGTTTTCAGACCCTCGGCGTTTTTGCGTGTGGGCATTTTCACTTGCCAAAGGAACACAGATTCGGATTTTGAACCTTAGTGAGGTGGAATTATTAGTTAGCGCCAACCAATCAACATTTCCCCAGAAAGCACACTGGGAACCGTGACCCAAGGAGTGCGGTTTAGCTGCCTAATCCCCTAAGCGACAGTTCCTTTTAAGGGAGTGCCCTGTAAGTCCAATGGGGTTAATGTGGACAGAGAGAGAAAGACACATTCCACTGCCATGTAAAAATAACCTTAAATAAAAATAAAATGCATGCATATGAAACGTCAGCTCACAGGAAAGGAAAGAGCAAAGATCACCAGGGATGGTACTACATTTATAGGGCACTGCATAATGGACAGGAGGAACAGGAAAAGATAAACACATGGACACTGAAAATGAGGCCGTCTATAGCTCCAACATGATTTTAACGTCTTGAGCTGTGCTAAAGCGCGCACACCCCAATTAAAACAATGTAAGGGAAATATAATGCCCAGCTGTATTCAAACCTAACAGTGAATGCCTTCAAAACCGAGCCACACTTGCCAGTCGCCACAAAATATCCCCTCAGGCTTGAAGAAGTCTTACTCTACAATTTAAAACACTTCCTTCTGCCAATTAAAAAAAAAAGAAGAAAAGCCTTTGGTTCAGATTAAGAGATTCTACGCTGGAAAAAGGCCTGTTCCATTCACAGTCTCATCCTAGACCTACTGAGATACATAATCATTCTGACGATAGAAAAGTAAGATGTTTCTTAAGCTAATGGCTAATAAAAACTTACTTAACATTCTTGAACTAAGACCCTATTAACTTGTCAAGATTATCTGCTATTAATGGCTGTCAGTACCTCCCTAAAAAACAATGAATTAGCTGATTATTAGTGATTGCAATTACTCTTTATTGAGCACTAATTACATGCTGTGTTAACAGGCACTATCTCACATAATCCCCACGTCAACTCTATTAGCCTTCTCCCAACAGATGCTCAGAGAGGTGGATTAACTCGACCGAAATCACACAGCTGGGTAGTGGCCATGTCCAGCCTAGAATATTTGATTCCAAAGTCTTTGGTCAGGAGACGGCAGTTCACAGAATATTTCCTTCTGTGTCTCTCAACTACCCCGAAAAAAGCCAATAAACCAGTGCATAACATTAACATCTAAGTCAAAGTACCATGGCCAAAATTTTAGTTACTCATGTTATACCTGTTCCTACAGAAACATGCCACATGTGACCACAGGAACAGGATTTGCTAAGTGTGACTGTACCTAGGCGAGCTGCCCGGCTAACGTTTGGACTTCTGGATCAGCTTCCTCGTTTTAAAAGCACTACACCCCCAAGAACAAACTGCTGCTGAGTAAGTTAACTTGAATGATGTGATTACGTGGTCTAGTCAAGTGCAGTCGGTGAATCCACAGTATTTGTATAGGATACTCTGGTAGGACGGTCACCTTTACTTAAAAAAATAAATAAAATTAAAATTAAAAAAAAATCAAAAACTGTTCTGCTACATTAATGTGCCTTTCCCTTTATGTAATAATCTCCAGTTTCTTGGGTAGAGGAAACAAGTGATGCTGTCCCTAAAAGCCTCGGAGTCTGGAGGCTCCACAATCTTCCCTCCACTAAAAGGCAGTTTATTTCTCTTAAGGTAGAATATAATCAATCTAACTACACCAAGAGAAATGCAGTATTCTGTTCTTACTGAAACAGAATAGTCACACAGCAAAATAACTTGTAGGTGGTATTACACATTAGAAAAATATACCTGTCATTTTATTATTAAACTATAGAGATGCCTGCTGACATAAAACAAAAGGTCTCCCAGCAACTGAAAAGCAGAGAAACTAGGCAAAGATTTTACTTCTTTAGAGACATGAAACTCTTTCAGTCAAGAAAGATGGATTTTGTCACTTATTATTCTCTAAAATGGAAAGTGCCACATGGAGACCATAAATGAGGGAAATTGCATCTCGGAGCAATGTTCTATGTGCCAAGTTACAAAGCCCGTGAATACAAGGGGTGTATTAATGGAGAGATTGATACCATCTACTACAGTGGCCCCTCTGTAGCTCAGGACAATAATCTGTTGAGGATTTTCCAGTGATTTTGAATGTGCAACCTCCATACAAGACCCCTTTTAAGGGAAGCTGGCTCAGTGCTGAACAATCCCTCTTCGGAAAGAAAGCCAAAAGCCCCCACTTTGGGCTTCTGGGTGAGAGGCTCAGCCCTGTAGGCGTGGGAAGGCTCAGACTCTGGAGACAAAGAAGTAGGAGTGGTAAATGGGCTGGGGAGAGCTGGGATCAGCCTGTGTCCACCTGCCTGGAGGAGACCCAGACCCGTAGGATGGGACATTCAGAGAAAGAGTCCAAAAAGGCTGGGAAAAGGAGAGACATACACAGTGCAAATCCAAGCGTGAAGCCGGTTACCCTGGAGAGCAAACCACGCCACAAGAGATGCAGTGAGATAACCAGAAACAGGGTGGCATATGCCTTTCAGAGGCTAGGGAGGACCTCGGCTACCAAAGAGGTGGGGATTGGCTGTCAGCCCCCCAAACCCTGGGTTATCTTCTCCCAAAACGGAGCTCCAGGAACTCACTGGCCCCAGTAGGGTGGGACACTGGGCAAAGCCACCATACTAGATTCCCATATTCCCTACTTTCACAGAAGGGGACAACTTTTTGGAGAAAGGGATTCCTCCTCCCACCCACCCGACCACGGAGAACTACCTAGGATGGCTCTTCTACGGCCACTTCCAAATGAAGGCAGACCCCAAAGGGCCCCTCCAACACTCGGGAACTCTTAGATACACGGACCCCTCAAATCTTAACCTGGCTAAGTCCGTGGCCTCGTGCCTCCCACAACCTCAGAGACCCTGCCCAATCCTAAAGTCCATCTCAGAACTACCGTCCAGGCTCGGGTTCGGAGCCTCAGCCCTCACAAACCCATCCTGGAAATAGCAATCCAACTAGTCCGCTCACCCCTGAAAACCTATTCCGCAAACCAATTACCGCCTCAGTTCGCCTGTACCTCTCAACCCTCTCACCAAGCCCCCGAACCTCTGCCCAGACCTAGCCCTAGGCCCCCTCCGTCCGGTCACCCCAGTCCTCCACGACAGTCCCCTCTACCTTCTCCAACACAGTCTCATGCCCTTAATTCCCTCCTCGTTCCACCAGACTCAGCCACAGCCGCCCGAGTGCCCAAATGCCCAGTCCAGGCTCTCTAACCCTGGTTTCATTCCCAGCCTCGGTGCCTCAAAGCCTGCCCCCCCTCCCCGAACCGGATCAGTCCTCGAGTCCCGTCTCAGGGCGCTTTCCCCCGCTCGGCCCCAGCTCCCACATCAGCCCTCCCATTCCTCGTCGTGGTCCCCTCAACCCAACTTGAGGCACCGCGATCACCCCCGCCTCAGGCCACCTCCAGCCCGCCGCGGGCCCCCGACCCCGCACGCTCCTCCTTGAGGCGCCGCCGCCGCGCGCCCCCGCCCAGCTCACCTCCTCCATCTTCTGCACCATTTCCGTCAACTGCCCCTCGTCCTCCAGCAGCTCGTTGAGCTGCACCAGCGACAGCCCGGCAAACCGGGCTTCGCTCCCAGCGGCCGCCATCCCCGCTTCTCAGCCGCCGCCGCCGCTCCGGCCGCCAGGCTCCGCCGACCGGAAGCGCCGCCCTCAAAGCCCGCCCCCGGCGGGGGGGGGGCACGTGACGCCAGCTCTGTAGCATGACGTCATCACCGCGCGGGCGGGCGGACGTGACGTAGAAGGTGCGGCCCGGGTCTATACGCACAGCGGGGTGACCCCAAAAAGGTTGGAGGGTTTCTAGAGGGAGAGAAAAGAGCTGTGGATGGATTTGCGACACAGAGAGAAGCAGTAATGATGTCTCGGCGGCACAGGAGAAGGCGTAGTGATGATTTAGAGCCTTTTTCCCCTCAAGGAAAAGAAATGTCTAGATCCAAAGAAAGCAGGCAGTTGGAAAGAAGTTACTGCAGCCTAAGCCCAGCCTGGCCTGGGGAATCCCCAAACAGGGCATTTTTATGGAGAAGCAATTTTAGATGCCTTCGGTTCCTCAGAAGTGTGGAGCTGCCAACTCATTCCTTAAGCAAATATTGAGATCTTCTATGCGGATTAAGCTTTGGGCATACAGTTCTGAACCAAACAAGACCCCTGCCCAGTGGAGCCAACAGACTAACAAGAGAAGCAAACAAGTAAAAGGGAGAGAAGCTACAAATTGGGAGAGTGCAAAGGAGGACATGGATGCTGAAGTAAAATAGAGAAGAGCCTTACGGATAGTAAAATATGGCACACTCAGAAGGGGAGAGCTAGGGAGATCTAAATGATGAGAAAGGAGGAACCAGCCACCATTCCTGTAAGAAGTCCAATGCGGCAAGAGAAGCATGTGCAAAGGCCCTGTCAGGACTAGCTCAGTACACTCAAGGAAGGACTCAGAAAAGTTGTAAGGCCAGAGCATCACGAGCAGAGACCCCTTGCACCATCTCCAAGGAAGACACCTAGGCATCCAGATGGGCCAAGCTGTGCTCTTTCAGAAACACAATTTGGGGTGCAATTGTTCAGTCGCCCCAACTATCTAGAAGTCTCTCGAGATCCAGGAGCCTGTGAACTCATTACCCTCCTTTGGACTCTCTGACCATTCTAGTTGGAAGAAACCTAAGGGCTGAGGTTAAGCACTACGGCCTCCTAATTTTACACATAAACTGAGGCATTAGGAGGAGAAAATTTTGGGGTTTTCCCAAAATTCAGTGATTGGCAGGTCTCTTGGCTCCCAGTCTGGCATTCACGAGGCTGGCATCATACCACATTGACCTCACGCATAACTCAGTACTGAACACAGTGGAGGCATTCAGTAAATGCTTATTGGCCGACTGATGAGCTTTGTGTATGAAGATGATGCTTGTGCTCTAACATCTGTAGAGCATAAGGTCTGAGTTGTCCACCCATACATTAGGCTGGGCTCCACGGACCCTATTCTCACTCTCCTTCCAGCCCCTTGCGACAAAGGTCACACACTTTGTAGAAAAGTTGGCAGAAGTATTGCATATTATCTGTAAGCATAAGGTTTTGTTGAGTTCAAGAGAAGGACTCAATAGTTTTCTTCTTTTGAACTTTTTTAAAAAAAGATTTTATTTATTTGACAGAGAGAGAGATCACAAGTAGGCAGAGACAGGCAGAGGGGTGGGGGAAGCAGGCTCCCCGCTGAGCAGAGAGCCCGATGCGGGCTCAATCCCAGGACCCGGAGATCATGACCTGAGCCGAAGGCAGAGGCTTTAACCCACTGAGCCACCCAGGTGCCCCATCTTTTGAACTTGTTATACTTGGTCCTAAAACGTGGCCTTGAGGAGGGAAGTCCACAGTAAAGAGGAAAGGAATTGTCAATTCCTGAATCAATTTAGGGTCAGGGTACTAGCTCAGTGTTTTTCTTTTCTCTCCAGGGAAAGAGTAGACCTGTCAAGTTGGCAATAATTGCTGTATTTCCAGGAAATTCTCACCCATGAGGCTTAAGATGTTATCCAGAAATTTCTCACAGTCCTCACAAAAGGAGAGAATAAGGTTAAGGGTCAGAGCCTTCCAGGATATAGAGGGATGAAGGGACTCTGTCAAGAACATACACTGAGGAGCACCTGGGTGACTCAGTTAAGCAACTGCCGTTGGCTTGGGTTTTGATCCCGGGGTCCTGAGATGGAGTCTCGCAGAGAACCCTGCATTAAGCTCACTGCTCAGCGGGGAGCCTGCTTGTGTTGCCTCTCTCGCTGTCAAATAAAATCTTAAAAAAAAAAAAAAAGGGGGGGGGGCCCCTGGGTGGCGCAGTTGGTTGAGCGACTGCCTTCGGCTCAGGTCATGATCCCGGAGTCCCGGGATCGAGTCCCACATCGGGCTCCCAGTTCCATGGGGAGTCCGCTTCTCACTCTGACCTGCTCTCTCTCACTCTCTTTCCTAATGGATAAATAAATAAAATCTTTAAAAAAAAAAAAAAAGGAACATACAACAAGAACACACCCACTTCTGAATGTCACACAGTGACCACTAAAATGCTCAGTTGAAACATTCACATGTCAGCCCTGCTTGATTTTTTTAAGATTTTAGAGAGAGCAGCACCTGTGGGTGGGTGGGGGGGAGGTGAGGAGAGGGAGGCAAGGCCAAAGGGAGAGGGAGAGTGAATCTTAAGCAGGCTCCTTGCCTGGTATGGAACCTGACATGGGGCTCGGTCTCATGACCCGAAGATCATGACCTGAGCCGAAATCAAGAGTCAAACCAAAGACTGAGCCACCCAGGCGCCCCGTCCCTGGTTCTTTTATAACTCCTCTCAAACCAATTTCTGCCACAGACCTATTCGAGTCAAAGACGGTTTCCTTTGCCAAACAGGGCAAACCATACAAATATCTCGTTTCCTCCTGCTCTAAAAACTTCTCGTCACTCTAAAGAATGGCTGAAAGGACAAAAGGAACATCAGAAAATCCTCACATCGGTGTCAGACCGGTCCATTTAACGTGTGGGTGGACTGCCCATTTTCCTCTTTTTGGCTGACTGATCTTTGGGTTTCTCTCCACACCTACGTCTGCCTGTCATATCTGTGGGTTAGCTACAATTTTATTCTGGCAGACCTGGAGCGACGAGTGCATGTGCCAGCGCTGCTCTCTCAATGGGAGCATTGTTACCGCCTGAGAAATGAACCTCCTGTTTCACAACATCAGGAATCCTTTGGAAAGTAGACTTAAAGTAACCTTCACATAGTTGAACCTGAGAATCGGCTAGCCTTGAGATTAGAAAGCTTACTCTTCAGCACAGGTTCGTAGACTTCTACAGATTTTCGGTTAGAAGAGCTGGGAGAGGTGGCAGGTACCCATATCATATTCTATGCAGCCGTGTGTGGGCAGGACAGGGATTATGTCCCGAGGCAGCAGATGAAGTGGTCACACTCCTCCCGGGATGCGCAGCCTGACGTCAACATCATCTACTAATATCTAAGTGCCCGACGTGACCTCAGCACCAGTCAACAAGAAAAAAAAAAAATCGCACCAAACGCAGCCCCTGCTTTGGTGAGAGAAGATCTAAAGATACACAGCAGTATTTTTAAGGTTATTTTTAAAGGCTGATATTCTTTGTGTTATAAAGGTGGAGGATGAAAAAAGGTTGGCTATTTTTATTTGAGGTCTGGCTCCTCTGGTTTTTTTTATTTTTTCCCCCCTTCTTGTTTTTTGCTCCCATGGGGAGTTTAATAAACTATTTTGGGCACACACAGAGAAAGGGGGAGAGTGAGAGAGGATGAAAGTAAAATGAACATTCATAATGACCAGCTTAAGGAATAGACATCACAGACACAAATGAAACCCCTATGTATCCTTTCTCCTCCATCCTATTGCTTTATTCGCTTCTCCAGAGGGTAAATAGTAGCCTATTACTTTACCTTATATGTATAGATCCATGAACTTAATAGAAAATTTACATATATACACAGGGACCTTTAGGTTACTGGCTATTTTAAAGTCAACATTAAACTGAAGGTGCCTGGGTGGCTCAGTTGGTTAAACCACTGCCTTCGGCTCAGGTCATGGTCCCAGGGTCCTGGGATCAAGCCCCACGTCGTGCTTCCTGCTCAGCGGGGAAGCCTGCTTCTCCCCCTCCCACTTCCACTCCCCCTGCTTGTGTTCCCTCTCTTGCTGTGTCTGTCAAATAAAATCTTTAAAATAAATAAATAGGGGTGCCTGGGTGGCTCAGGTCATGATCTCAGGGTCCTGGGATCGAGCCCCGCATCGGGCTCTCTGCTCAGCAGGGAGCCTGCTTCCCCCTCTCTCTGCCTGCCTCTTTGCCTACTTGTGATCTCTGTGTCAAATAAAATCTTTAAAAAAAATAAAAATTGGAGATGGATCCTTGATAGATTATATAGCTTGGAACATTTTTTCCCCCACACCATATGGCATCCCATTATATACATTTATGACAATTTATGAAGTCCTTTCTTCTGTTGTGGGGGGGGTGTGTGATGATCATAAGGTATTCACATCTTCAGTTTTACCGGATATTTCCAGATCGTTCTCCAAGGTGATTGTTCCAGAAGTTTTTTTTTGTGATAAAACACATGTAAGATTATCATTCTAACCATATTTGAGAGTAGATTTAAGTACATTCACATGGTGCAACTATCACCACCATCCATCTCCGGAACTGATAACTCTGAACTCCTTAAGCAGTAACTCCTATTTCCTGTCTCCCTCTAACCCCTGGCAACCACTGTTCTTCCTGTCTCTAGAAACTCGAGGACCCTAGGTACCTCAGTTCAGTCATACAGTATCATACAGTATCGGTCCTTTCGTGACTGGTTTATTTCACTCAGCTGAAGGTCTTCAAGGTTCACCCCTGTCCTAGCAGGTCTCAATTGTGTTCCTTTTAAAAGCTGAGTCTTCTGGGGTATGTACACACCATACTGTTCATCCATTTGATGGCCTGGGCTCTTTCCGCCTTTTGGCAGTTGTGAACAATGCTGCTGTGAACACAGGTGTACCTACGAGTAGCTGTTGGAGTCCTTGCTTTCAGTTCTCTTGGGTATATATTCAGAGGTGAGCTTGCTGGATTATATAGGATTTTTAACTTTTTGCGGAACTGCCAGGCTGTCTTTGGTGATTATACTATTTTTCATTTCCAGCGGCCATGCAAAATGATTCCTTTTTCATATCCACACCAAACGTGGGGTTTTTTTTTGGGGGGGGGCGGGTAATAGCCATCCTGGGTTGGATCTTGTTGTCATTGCTGTTAAACTAGGGTTTCTTGGATCAAAAGAATGAGGATCGCTTCATTTCATACTCAATACAGGTCAGTTGCAAGAGGTCTGAAAAGTTCTGGAAACCAGTACTGATCTATAAGAACTTATCTTTCTTTATTCCTACAGCCCAAGAAGATAGTTTGCGACCACAATTAAGGTAACTTAAATGGGATGCCTGGGTGGCTCAGTCAGTTAGGTATCTGCGTTGGACTCAGGTCACCATCCCAGGGTCCTGGGATCGAGCCCCGTGTCAGGCTCCCTGCTCGACAGGGAGCCTGCTTCTCCCTCCGTGTGCTCGCTCTCTCCCTGTTAAATAAATAAAATCTCAAACAACAACAACAAAAAGATAACTTAAATGACCAAGGGATGATTAAATTATGGTAAACCCGATTCATGGTATATTTTCCAGTCGTTAAAATAAGACCATGAAGCAATATGTAAAATCCAGTATGAATTCATACGGAGGTTACAAAAGCAAAATACAAACGTCTGCCTATGCTGTGATTGTAATCACCAAGTCAGGTTTGTCTAGGAACATAGAAACAGTCTTTAAGTTGTTGATGGACACTAGAGAACCTAATTCAAAACAAAACCAAAAGAAAAAAAAAAGGTTACAACAGAGGGGGTCCTGATAGTTAAGATGTTTGCTTTTTGTAGCTCACCAAAAACATTTGAAATAACAATACAAAACAAATAAAAAGGAGGTGATAAGGCTATTTTTTTTTTAAAGATTTTATTTATTTACTAGAGAGAGAGAGACTGAGAATGAGAGGGGAGAAGGTCAGAGGGAGAAGCAGACTTCCCGCAGAGCCGGGAGCCCGACATGGGACTCGATCCCGGGACTCCGGGATCATGACCTGAGCCGAAAGCAGTCGCTCAACCAACTGAGCCACCCAGGCGCCCTGATAAGGCTATTTTTATGTCCTCCATTGCTCAGCCAATCCCGTTTCACGGCAAAGATCTGGAGGACGAGTGAACTTTTGCTTCCCTGAAAAGCAATTCACAGGTCATCCCTGGAGAGGACCCCGAATGTTTTCAAGTGCCAGAATTTTGTTTTCCTCACCAAAATGGGCTTTAGAAAATGATCCTTCAATCCTTGACGCTGCCATTTAACCACAAAGACTACGAACAGTCTGTCTCTTGCACACATACACTAGAAGAAAGCCCGACTGCCTCGAAAATGTCAGGTTTACGCACCAAGAAATTCAGTTCTTAATTTCACTTGCAGCCCTGACAAGATCTGAGAAAAACTCAACACAGGGGAAGTGGGTAGGACCCTCGAGTTGCTTTACACTTAAGTAAAAATGAGAGAGACAGGATTTCCAGGCACCAGACTTGAAAACTCTTTAGGGAGAAACTGAAACTCTTTCAAGGTGATATTTAAATTAGGAACCTTTATAGGGTTTGGGGTTTTGTTTTCAGTCATAAAAGTAATTTGCATCTTTCATTTCTTAGATGGATGACGACGGGCTTAATATTCTCTATCCCTTTGAGCCAGTCTCAAATATTTCATAATACATACAAATTAACAAACACTTAAGTATTTGTTACTGTAAAAACCATCCAAACATTAAGGAGGTAAACTGCAATGTTAAAGTCAACAAATCCAACAGATCTCCTATCCCAGAGGTAACTACCACAAACAGCTGTGTTTGTTTCCCTAGAGTTTTTTTTTTTTTTAAGATTTTATTTATTTATTAGAGAGAGAGAGACTGAGAATGAGGGGAGAAGGTCAGAGGGAGAAGCAGACTTCCCGCAGAGCCGGGAGTCCAATATGGGACTCGATCCCGGGACTCCGGGATCACGACCCGAGCCGAAGGCAGTCGCTCAACCAACTGAACCACCCAGGCGCCCTCCCTAAGTCCAGAAAAACAGGCACAGATGTAACTTTTTCATTTAGCAGAAGTGGGATCTCACAACTCAGCACCGGGCAAGTCATTTTAGCCAGACCACAATCTCTGACTGCTATAGAGCATTCCAGAGTGCCTACTTTGGTCATCTAGGTTCCTTCTTGTCCACATAGTATGATGTAATGAGCACCTGTGGGTACACATCTTTGTGTATCTGTGAGCATATACGTCAGACAATTTCCTAGAAATTGAATTGAACCACTTAATTTTAATATATTTTTAAATTTTAAGATTTTGAGAGAGAGAGAGAGCATCTGAGAGCGAGATCATGAACAAGGGGGGAGGGACAGGGGGAGAGGGAGAAGCAGGGGCTCCACCCCAGGACCCTGGGATCATGACCTGAGCCAAAGGCAGAGCCGTAACTGACTGAGCCGCCCCTAGACTTTGTTTTTTAGGACAGCTTTAGATTTACAGAAAAATTGAGTAGCTCAGAAAGTTCCCATATACCCCCTCACCCAGCTTCCCCTGTTAATATTTTACATTAATGTGGTACAGATGCCCCGATTAGTGAACTCATACTGATACTTTAGTTAGTAGTAAAGTCCATACTCTTAGATTTCCTTGGTTTTTCCTTTGATGTCTTTTTTTCTGCCCTGGGAACCCCTCCGGGACACCGAATTACATTTACTCCTTGTGTCTCCTCAGTTTGCTTTCGGCTGTGGCAACTGCTCAGGCTTTCCTTGTTTTTGATGAGCTGAATAGTTCTCAGGGGTACCAGGGGGTGGGCCTCTATTGAGATTTGTCTGAGGTTTTCCTCATGACTAGACTGATTATGGGTTTTGAGGAGGAAGACAGAGGCCACATGCCGTTATCATGTCACGAGTACCCACCAAACTAGATCCCATTAATGGCCAACTCTGACCACCTGCAGAGAGTCTCAGCTGTGAAAGGACCCTCCCCCACCCCTTTCCATACTGCCAACTTTTGAAGGAAGTCACTCAGCATGGCCCACACCTAAGAAGTGGGGAATCGTATTCCCCTCACTTTGTAATTTTGTAAAAGCCATAAGACGGGGTGGGGGGGGGCGCGCCTGGGTGGCTCCGTGGGTTAAAGCCTCTGCCTTCAGCTCAGGTCATGATCTTAGGGTCCTGAGACAGAGCCCACATGGGGCTCCCTGTTCAGTGGGGAGTCTGCTTCTCTCTCCCTCCTCCCTGCTTGTACTCGCTCAAAAAAATTTTTAAAGAAGTCATAAAATGGCATAAGATTAAGATGGTAGAGAAGAATGTAGAACAAACACCTTGGTTTTTGTTTTTGTTTTTTTAGGTTTTGAGAGAGAGAGAGAGAGAGTGAGTCAGAGGGAGAAGCAGACTCCCCGTGGAGGTGGGAGCCCGACACGGGGCTCATTCCTGAGCTGAAGGCAGCTGCCTAACCAGCTGAGCCACCCAAGTGCCCCACAAACACCACTGTTAACAGCTTCTTGGGGTTCC
Source organism: Nasua narica (assembly GCA_028533885.1). Classification (NCBI taxonomy): domain Eukaryota; kingdom Metazoa; phylum Chordata; class Mammalia; order Carnivora; family Procyonidae; genus Nasua; species Nasua narica. The sequence goes on along the minus strand of CM052808.1, from coordinate 4,978,115 downwards.
TCCCATTTTTTTGTTTTTTTTTTTTTAAGATTTTATTTGACAGAGAGGAGAGAGCTCACAAGTAGGCAGAGAGGCAGGCAATCTTTTTTAAAGAAGATTTTGTTTATTTATTTGGCAGAGCGGGGGAGAAGCAGGCTCCCCTCTGAGCAGGGAGCCTGATGCGGGGCTCGATCCCAGGACCCTGAGATCATGACCTGAGCCGAAGGCAGAGGCTTTAACCCACTGAGCCACCCAGGGCCCCCCCTTTTTTTTTTTAAAGCGTGAAGGCGGTGGGGGGGGTTGCTGCACAGAGGGAGAGGAAGAGAGAGAATCTCAAGCAGAGGCCATACACAGCACAGAGCCCCACACGGAGCCCGACCTCACGACCCTGAGATCATGATATGAGCTGAAACCAAGAACCAGACACAACCATCTGAGCCACCAAGGCGTCCCCCGAATGTTTTTCAACGCATATTCAAGCAACGTGGCTCGTCTCCACCCTGCCATCCACTCCCCCGGCCCCCATTTTTAAGAGGAGAATTATATTCAACATCCATGGAATTTGTCGTTTATGAAATCATGTCGCTAAAGATGAACAGATGTGACCCCTTCACACGATCCGACCCTCGGAGAATTCCAGAAGCCCGTGAGGCTCCCTCAAGAGACACTGCCCAAGTTCACATTTTGCCTCTGTTGTTAGTGCTGAAATAGTAGGAGTCGTTTATGTTCTTTTAATTCTATGCATTTTTTTTTTAAGTGAAGATTCTTCTCTGCAGAAGGTGTTAAATCAGACACTAAATCGGGACTGTTCTGAGCACTGTGAAATCTTGCGGGTCTCATCTGGGGCGGAAGAATGTGTGAAGATGTGAGTTTATTTCGCGAACACCTCTCGCTCCTCGGGCGGCTGTGACGTGCTAATCGCCTCATGACACCCCCCCCCCCACTTCAGGCACCTCTCCCCTCAACCCCTCCCTGGTTCCAGAAGCCCACCAAACTCACTCTGCTCTTGGGATGGGCTGCCTTCCCTGACCTGCCCCAGATCTGCTCCCTCCTCCTGTTGGCGCTCGTCTTTTATTTATAAACCTTCCGCAACATTTAACCGCACCACATAGGAGCCCAGGCGGGTTCGTTTCCCGCGCCCCCCTTCACAGACCGCCACCAACTCCACACAGATTCTCTTACGGTTCTGAAGCTCAGCAGTCCAAGTCAAAGAAGTCCCAAAGCGAAAGGTGTTGGCTGGACAGGTTCCTTCCGGAGGCCGGGAGAGGAGAAGCTGCTTCCTTACCTCTCTGGAAGCTTCTAGAGGCTGCCTGCACTCCTCGGCTGGGGGCTCCCTTTTTCCTCCAAAGCGCATGGCCGAGAACTCCACTCCTGCTCTCGCGAGTCTCCCCCCTGACTCTGACCCTCCTGCCGCCCTCTTTAAATACCTGTGGTTATATGGGCCACCTGGATAGCCCACCCCACCATCTCTACCTTTATCACACCTGCCAAGGCCCTTTAGCCGCAGACGGCAACGCCGACAGGTGCTGAGGATTAGGGTGCAGATTTACGGGGGGGGGCAGGGGGTTATATTCAGCCCACCATGCCATCCTCCTTTTTTTTTTTTTTAAAAAAAAAAGGATTTTATTTATTTATTTGACAGAGAGAGAGAGAGAGGGAGGGAACACAAGCAGGGGGAGTGGGAGAGGGAGAAGCAGACTCCCCGCTGAGCAGGGAGCCAGACACGGGGCTCGATTCCAGAACCCTGGAACCATGACCTGAGCTGAAAGCAGACACTTAACGCCTGAGCCACCCAGGTGCCCCATCCATTCTCCTTTAAGAGCAAATAAATTAGAACCTAAGGCCCCCCTCTTTGATGCCTAACTTTATTTTCCAGCCTCTCCCGCAGGAGTGACCACTATTAACTCTAGGGGGTGCGTTTTTCCAGACCATATTTATGCTTTAACATATGTACATGTGAATGCTTACTTAGTATTGGTTTTGGTGGAGTTTTTGTAAGCAAACAAAAAACCCAAACCTAAACAGCATCACGTTAGGTGACATCCTTCTTTTCTCTAAGGGGCCGCCTCTAGTAACACATAGAGAATACGTTCAGCTACCATTTTTTAAAAACATTTGTGTATCATGCAAGCTATACATAAGAAAAAGTTCACCACCTCAACTATTTTTAAACCTGCCACTTGGTACCATTAAGTACGTTCCTATTCTAGTACAAACATCACCACTATCTGTCTCCGGAGCATTTTTTTTTTTTTTTAAGGGAAGAGGGAGAAAAATCTCCAGCAGAATCCCGGCAGAGCTGGGGAGCCCAACGCAGGGCTCGATCTCACGACCCTGGGATCAAGCCCTGAGCTGAAATCGAGCGTCAGACGCTTAACCGACTGAGCCACCCCGGCGCCACCATCTCCCCCCGGGACATTTCTGAAGGGAGACTCTGTCCCTGTTCAACACCAATGCCCCCCAACCCCCTCCTCCACCCTCAGGTGACTTCGATTAATTTGCCTGTTGGAGGTATTTCATGTAAATGAAATACACCATTTGTGCTTTCGTATCTAGCTTCCTCAACTTTGTATAATTTTTCAGAGTTCCTCCGGGCCGAACCGTGTGACTTGCCCTCCATTTGGCAACCCCCCCACATCTTCCGTTTGCTATTGACCTGCCCTTGTTTGCCTTCTCTTTAGTAAACTGGCTGAAACCTTTTCCACCTGCATTTGATCCGTCCTTGCCAATGAACTGATCCAATTCCCTACAAGCAGGAAAGTCAGACAGCGGTCCCCTAGGGAGTCCAGCGGCCTCTCTGGGCAGGACGAGAATTTGATTCGTGGTGGCAGGTACTGATGTTCATTTTCAATGAGAAGAAACAGCCTGGCCTGGCCCACCAGAGAAACTGGGTTCTGGCCATTGAAAAGACGAGCAGAGGGACGCCTGGGTGGCTCAGTTGGTTGAGCAGCTGCCTTTGGCTCAGGTCATGATCCCGGCCTCTTGGGATCGAGTCCCGCATCAGGCTCCTTGCTTGCAGGGAGCCTGCTCCTCTCTCTGCCTCTGCCTGCTTGTGTTCTCACTCTGTTAAATGAATAAATAAAATCTTTAAAAAAAAAAAAGAAAGAAAGAAAAGACAAGCAGATCGCTTTGCTTCTGGGACCTCAGTTTTCCCTTCTGGCAAATGGGGCTGATTCCTGTCTCAGCTCCTTCACTACTAAAACAAGGCATTAGAGTTCTAGAAAAGCATGCATGGGGCCCGTGAGGCCTCCTTGACCCATCAGCACCCCGCCCCTGCCCCCAGCAGCCTGGTGCAGGTGCTGTGCAATTCCCCCGCCGGTGGGGGTTCAGCAGAGAGAATCTGTTATCCCCCTTACCCTTTACCAGCCCCCAGCCCTCAGCTGGAGGGCTACTCCGATTGTTTCTCTGGGTTCGGAAATCTTTCCCTTTGTTCTAAGAGAAAAAGACAGCTAAGCAGGTTTAGACGTTCCTCTTCCCTGAGGGCAAAGTTTTGGAGAATCTCTGGGGTTGCAAGCCGAACTTGTCTCAGCTCAGTAGCTGGGCAACATTCCTCTCCCTGCCCGTCTATTTTAAACCACACAGATAACTGGGGAGGCGAGGCAAGCCAACAAAGGCGGAACAGTGGGTGAAGGACATCTGGCGGGAAGAGCTGGCAGCAGGCCGACAAACTTTCAATTACGTGGATTGGCTCCCACTGTGTGCAAAGTTTAGGGGAAGAACGTGGGGGCTTTCCACCCACGGCAGCTCACGCCGAAGGGGGCGGGGGGCAGGGCACGCTCACCAGGGAATCTTTGATTCCTATTGAAAGACCCTGAATCATTCATTCAACAAATATTTGGCCTCTGCAGGTTGTAGGTTGACATGTTTTCATCCCTCCTGGATAATTCCCAGCCACTATCTCTTAAAAAGCTTCCTGCGCCCGCCTGTCCTCTCTTGCCTCTGTGTGAAACTCCAAACAAATGCATGGCAACATCTCCCAGAATCTTCTTCACATTCTCATTTTCTCTCTCTGGTATTATCTTGCTTTTATGTCTCTGTGTGGCATTCTGGATGATTTCTTCTGATACCTTGTTAATCCTTCTGCTGGGTCTGATTTGTCAAATGCAGTTGAGTTTGTTTTTTTTGTTTTTTTGTTTTTTTTTATTTGACAGACACAGGGAGAGAGGGAACACAAGCAGGGGGAGTGGGAGAGGGAGAAGCAGGCTCCCCGCTGAGCAGGGAGCCAGATGCGGGGCTCGATCCCGGGACCCTGGGATCATGACCTGAGCCGAAGGCAGAGTCTTAACGACTGAGCCACCCAGGCAGCCCCCAGTTGAGTTTATTATTTTTTAATATCTCTAGTTCTGTCTCGTTCTTCATCAAATCTGCTACGCCACGTTTTAGAGCCTTGTAAACACCTTCAAGCTTGATTATTTCTTTACACGGGGTTAGCCTAGTTCTTGGACCTGTGTTGGGAGGATTCCAGAATCGGAGGTCTATGTGGGTCTCCTGCTGCTGCCCTCTTCTCTCGGTTCTCGCTCCCGGCGCCTTGTTTCCTTGCGGGCCAGGTTTCCTTCAACTGTATGTTGGTTGTTACCCTCGGGAAGTTACTTGCAGGGTTTTCTGAGAAGATGAACGAGCCCTGCTCTTAAGAAGAGTTGGGTTTGCTTCGCCCAGCCTCCCAGGCCCCCGGGGCCGCCTCCCATCAGCTCCCAGCCCCCAGCCCCCAGCGCCCTGTGCGCCCAGCTGAGGTGTGTTTGGGGGTGAGCTGTGGCAACTTCTCAGGAATTTTCTCCTCTTGTTCCTTTTTCTTCTTCTGGGTCGCTCGGCGTCCAGACAAGCTTCTCAAGACCCCACTGACTGATGTGGGTCAGTGACGTCCGGCAGTGGTGTCTGGATAAATGTCTAGCCATCCGGGAGGGGGGAGAAAAGCCCCTGATTGGTACCCCTGATGGCTTTCTATGGTGTAGATACGCCCGCTGTGGTTGGTCGCAAGCAGCCGGTGTGAAGTCCTAAATGTGGACGTTGGGAGACACGACGAGCCCCGCCGACCCTCACGAGTCTATGCAACTCCACGTTTCCAGTTTGGTTCTGGTTTGTCGTGGCAGCTCCCGCGACAAGGCCACCTCACTGCCGTCCGCGTGCAGGGGTGGCCTATGCCCTTGGAAAAGAAAGCCTCGGGTGGGCCCTTGTGGGACTCAGGGCTTCCCCCCAGGATCTGCCTGGATCCCCCAGGGGAGGTAACATCTGAGCTGACCGGAACCCGAGTGAGGAGGAACCGGTCTGGAGAGGGCTGGAGGGAACGGGATGAAGGCAGAGGAAGAGTCCCACCCAGGCCGGGAGGTGGGGACAGAGTTGGCATTTTGAGGGAAGGAAGGGGACAGGATGGCCGGCATGGCGAGCTGCGGTGGTGGCCGAGGTGAGCTGGGCGGGGGGGCAGGCCCAGGCTATCCAGGGCTGAGGTTTGAACCAGGGGAGTAAGAGGATAGACTTGTTAGAGTTTTAATGATCTCGATGACTCCCACTCCTTAGGTGTGGGCTGTCCCTGGTGATTTCCTCCCAAAGAGCACAGTGTGAGGGCGCCTGGCTGGTTCGGCTGGTAGAGTGTGTGACTCCTGACCTTGGGGTTGTGGGCTTGGACCTCATGTTGGGTGTAGAGATTACTTACAAATAAAATCTTAAGGGCGCCTGGGTGGCTCAGTTGGTTGGGCGAATGCCTTCGGCTCAGGTCATGATCCCGGAGTTCCAGGATCGAGTCCCACATCGGGGGTCCCAGCTCCACGGGGAGTCTGCTTCTCCCTCTGACCTTCTCCCCTCTCCTGCTCTCTCTCGCTCTCTCTTTCAAATAAATAAATGAATCTTTAAAAAAAATAAAAATCTTAAAACCAAACGAAAAAAATGAAGAGTACGGTATGGAAACTGGGGGAAGGAGCCCCTCCACAGCGGAGAAACCCGACAAATGCCGGCTCCTCAGGCGACTGATCGAAGTCAATGTCAAGGGTGAGCAATCGTGTTCGGGGGACACTTGCAATGTGATGTGCTGACGAGGGCGTGTGGCCCCTGCGTCTTCCTCTGCAAACCCATCATCACAGCCCGATCATGAGAAAAACATCACACAAATCCCAAGAGAGGACCACCGACAGAGTCTGTGACCAGTGCTCCTGAAAACTGTCCTGGTCTCCAAACACAGGGAAAGACCGAGAAACTGTCAGAACCCCGAGGAGTCTAAGGAGACTTGAGGACTATATAGAACACGGTGTCCCGGGGCGCCTGGATGGCTCAGGTCATGATCCCAGGGTTCTGGGATCGAGCCCCGCACCGGGCTCCCTGCTCGGTGGGAAGCCCGTTTCCCCCTTTCCCACTCCCCTGCTTATGTTCCCTCTCTCGCTGTGCCTGTCAAATAATAAAATCTTAAAAAAAAAAAAAAACATGGTGTCCTGAACAGGATCCAGGACAGAAGAAAGATGTTAGGGGAAAAAGATGAAGGAAATCTAAATAAACTACGGGCTTTAGTTAATATATCAATATCGGCTAATCGGGGCAAATGGATTATATTAACGTAAGCTATTAATAATGGGAACCTGGTGAGTTATAGGAACTCTCGCTACTATTGTTGCACTTTTTCTGTAAATCTAAAAACGGTTCTGAAAAACAAAGTCTGCTAATAAAAACGTTAGGTCTGGCTGTTGACTGTGGAGAATGAGTTGTACGGGTTGGACAATGTTGGGGCAGGCGGGCTGGGAAGTGAAATGACCGCGAGGCTCTGCATGGGGGCTGTGGCTTGGGCCTCGGTGGGAGAGGGAGAAAGAGAATCCAGCTCAAGGATTCTGACAGTCTGACAGTCTGGCAGGCCTCACCGTGAGGAGAACTGGAGGGGAGAGAGGAAGGGAGGAGTCGAACAGAAGGCCCAGGTATTCGAACTGGAGCACCTGGCAGACGGTGTCTTTAAGAGTTGACTACGAGAAAAATAGGTTTGGGAGGAAAGCCTGGGACTGCGTTTTCTGCCTCCATGCGTCGGGGGCGCCCGTGGGACATCAGAGAGGAGAGCTAGAGCAGGCAGGGAGATTATAGGAACTAGTCCCAAGGTGAAGGCTCCAGTATCTACTTAGGAGCAAGGAGTACACCAACTGGGTAGAGGTTCCAGGTGTGAAACTTCTAGTATGTTCGAAGAGCAAGCAACAGGCCAGGGAAGCCTTGATAGGTCAGATGGGTGAGCCCGGAGGAGACCAGCTGGAGAATCAGGGAGACTGCCCCCAGGCAGTCCCTGCTCTGGAAAAGTCTGTCCTTGACTGGAGCCCACACATATCCGTCCCGGCCTCCAGCCAGTCTCCCCTTTGGAAAAAGCCTTCCCTTTCTCTAGGCCGATACCCAGAATCGCCAGATAATTGAGGGTCAGAGGTCAGGGAACTCACGTCTGGCAGACGACCAGGCCTGTTGACTGCAGGGCTTACATAACTGCCAAGAGTCATTGGGAAGGGGGAGGGGGAGCTGTCCCCAAGTCTCTAATTGCCTCTGGGCGTGTGCTTTATTGCTCTGGGGCCAGGAAATGTGAAGGGCCTCTATTGTGTATCTACCCCAGGGCCCTAGCTGATACCTATTTTTTTTTTTTTGTCGTATATATATACGGAGCAGAAAATTTTTTTTTTAATTTTTGTTTACATTCAATTAACATATAATGTATTATTGGTTTCAGAGGAAGAGGTCAGGGATTCATCAGTGGCATATGACATCCAGTGCTCATTACTTCCCGTGCCCTCCTTCATGCCCATCCCCCAGTTACCCCATCCCCCCACTCACCACCCCTCCAGCAACCCTCACTTTTGTTTCCTATGCTTAAGAGTCTCTTACGATTTCTCTCCCTCTCTGATTTCGTCTTGTTTTATCTTTTTCCTCTCTTCCCGTATGATCCTCTGTTTTGTTTCTTAAATTCCACGTATCAGCGAGATCATATCATTGTCTTTCTCCGATTGGCTTATTTCACTTAGCATAACACTCTCAGGAGGTCCTGAGTGAGGGTCCCTCTCCAAGGCTGGGGTGGGCTGAGCCCAGGCCTGGCTACCTGGGGTGGGGTGATGGGGGTGCCTGCTGCCTCTCTTGGGCCCCGTCCAGTCCAGGACGTTTCCCACACCCTGATCAAAACCCTCCAACACTTGCCACTCTTGGCAGAGTACGTCGACCACCTCCCAGAAGCCTCTGGATCCAGCCCTGTCCTTCCTTCCTCCCTTACCTTCTCCATGCGTCCCCGTCGCTGCCCATTTCCTGCTCTACAAATTCCGGGCTTCTTCCTGCCTTGTGATCTTCAAACTTGCCATTCCTTTGCCCAGATCAATCTTTTTCCGGACACTTTTTTTTTTTGAAAAAAATTAACATAACATGCAATTAACCATTCTCCAGTGAATGCTTTGGGATTAGTGTGTATTCCCAGTGCTGAGCAACCTCTAGGTCTCATGCTTCAAAACTTTCTCATCAACCCATAAAGACACCTCATACCCATTAAAGCAGTCGCTCCCCACTCCCCCACCCCCACGTGCTGATAACCTCTACCCTGCTTTCTGGCATTGATTTGCCTATTCTGAATATGTCAGACAAAGGGAATCACACTCTACGAGGCTTTTGTGACTGGCTGCTTTCATTAGCATGATGTTTCCGAGGCAGCAGGTATCAGGACTTTGTTCCCTTTTTACCGGGGAATCATACCGCACTGTCTGCATACACCACCATTTGTTTACCCATTTGTTACTTTATGCACAATCTGGCTGTTTCCACCTTTTGGCTGTTGTGAATTGGGCTGTTACGAACATCCACGCACAAGTTTCTGCCTGGACATGTCCTCATTTCTTGCGGGTCTCTACCTAGGACTGGAATTGCTCGGTCATGTGGTTACTCCGCGTTCAGCATTCTGAGAACCCACCAGATTGTTGTTGGCTCATTCTTTCCCCCAGATCCCTGTGGCTGGCCCCTCGCCTCACTCAGCTGGGATGTCATCACCTCCCCGGATGACCCCGGAAAAAAACAGCACTCTCCCCCGGATCACCCTCTTGTCTTTCCACCATTTGGGGTTCACGATGCATCAGAACGTAGGCGACCTCATACCTCTTATGTTCCGTGGTGGGGACCCACAACCTAGTACAGTGCCTGGTACACAGTAGGCACTCAATTCATAGTAATCATTGCTGAATGACCCGTCTCGGGTTGTCAAAGGAAAGGAGTGGCAACAACGTGAGGCACATCTTTGTCATGGGAGGTTGCTGCTGGGACCGCCCAGGAGTGACTCAGCCATTTAAATGGACTACTTCCTTCTCCCTCCAGAAAGCAAATACTGGTTAATGCTGTTTCTTCATTCTTTCCTGTTAGTGACTCAGCACAGACATCTCTTCAACAATTCCCAGTCCTTGGGCCAGAACAAGTAACTCCTAATGAATTATTGCAAAGGTTTAAAAAAAAAAAAAAAAAAAGCCACGAAGGTGGAAAGGAATTCGGGTGGGGAATTGGTTAGATGAATAAGGCTGAGATCAGCCTGGCAGGTTGGTTAAGGGCTCCAGCTTGGGGTTCAGGTGTTCAAGATGACTGGGTCAGGTCCCAGCTTTGTCACTTTTAGCTCTATGGCTTTTCTGCAGGCGACTCAATCTCATTTTTCTTGTTTGGAAAAACACGGCTTACAGCACGCGCTCCTTCGCAGGCTTGTTGTGAGGTGTCAGAGAATGACTATCGTACAAAATGCCAAGTCGGTGAGTTGAAACGTTTTATATCGAAACAGGGGCCAACATCACCGGCCTCACCTGCCCGTCCCTGTCCTTGTCGCTGCAGGCTGGCCATTCGGATGAGAGGAGGTAATAAATGTGTTTTGTGTTTTTTGAAGATTTTATTTACTTATCTGAGAGACAACGCATGAGAGCGAGTGAGCACGAATGGGGGGGGCAGAGGGAGAGGGAGACGCAGACTCCCTGCTGAGCCTGCCTTGATTCCAGGACCCTGTGATCATGACCTGAGCCACCTAGGCGCCCAACAGATGGGTTTTTGAAAAGTAAAAGGAGGGACTCCTGGCTGGCTCAGTCAGAAAAGCATGTGACTCGGTATTAGGGTCGTGAGATCGAGCCCCACGCTGGGTGTAGAGATTAAATAAATTAAAAATTAAAATAAAGGGATGCCTGGGTGGCTCAGTCCGTTAGGCCACTGCCTTCGGCTCAGGTCATGATCCCAGGGTCCTGGGATCGAGTCCCGTATTGGGCTCCCTGCTCAGCAAGGAGCCTGCTTCTCCCTCTGCTTGCGCTCTCGTGCTCTCTCTGACAAATAAATAAATCTTAAAAAAAATTAAAACAGAAATAAAAAAATTAAAGGAAAATTGTGAATGTACTTAGGGCCTCTGGGTGGCACAATTTAAAATGGTCAGTTTTGGGGCACCTGGGTGGCTCAGCGTGTTAAAGCCTCTGCCTTCGGTCAGGTCGTGATCTCGGGGTCCTGGGATCGGGCCCCCGCGTTGGGCTCTCTGCTCAGCGGGGAGTCTGGTTCCCCCTCTCTCTCTGCCTGCTTCTCTGCCTACTTGTGATCCCTCTCCCTCTGTCAAGTAAATAAATAAATCTTTAAAAAAAATGGTCAGTTTTATGTTATGTGTATTTTGGGGCACCTGGGTGGCTGAGTGGGTTAAAGCCTCTGCCTTCCAGCTCAGGTCCTGATCTCAGGGTCCTTGGATCGAGCCCCGCATCGGGCTCTCTGCTCAGCAGGGAGCCTGCTTCCCCCTCTCTCTCTCTGCCTGCCTCTCTGCCTACTGTGATCCCTCTCTCTGTCAAATAAATAAAATCTTAAAAAAATAGTTTGTTATGTGTATTTTACCACAAAAAAGGCAAAGATTAAACAATTAAACAGCCTCTTTCTGACCGACTCCCCCAACACCTTCCCAAAAGTTAAAGAACTTTTCTGTATTATTATTTGAAATATAATAGCTCTCCTACCTGGGGCCAGAAATCACCAACTGCGGCTGTAATGGCTGTTTGGGTGCTGGAGCCCAGAGTCCCTGCTCTGTGGAACTTTCTAGAATCTCGGGGCCTGGGGACGTGCAGGACTGGAGTGGAGGTTCTCAGGGAGGGAGGATGAAGGTGCCCACAGTGGCCCCTCAGATCCGACAGAAATGTCTAGACGGGCTAGCTGGCTGTTGAGCTTTCAACAACGTGTTTTAAGTAAACAGAATCATAACAGCTGCCTTCCATCTTGTTCCGGGACGTGTGGGTGGGACTCATCAGTGCTTCGCACGAGAGGGTTGGTTTACTTTGTTTTGAGTGTTCCGTTCCCCCACCCCTGGGGAAAACTGCAATATTCAGAAATGTACGCGAGGGCGCCTCGCTGGCTCAGTCAGTGGAACGTGCCACTCTTGATCCCGGGGTTGTGGGTTCTAGCCCCACCTTGGGTGTAGAGATTACTTAAAAATAAAATCTTTTTTTTAAAAAAGAAAAAGAAATGTACATGGAAAAGCATAGCAAACACACATGTGCCCCATGCTCAGAACCGAACGCTGATAACATTTTCTTCTATTTGCTTTAAATTGGCTTTAATTCTTAACAAAAGTGTACACAAATGAAGCGTATAGCCTCTCAGCCTACTTTTATTTATGTACTTATTTTTAAGATTTTATTTCAGTAATCTCTACATCCAACATGGGGCTTGAACTCATAACCCTGAGATCAACTGAGCCAGCCAGGCGCCCCTCAGCCTATTTTTAAACTTGACACAGGTGGGGAGGGGGTTGGGGGGGAGGGGGGAAATAGGTGATGGGGATTAAGGAGCACACTTGTGAGGTTGTGCGAGGATTCCCTCGTGATGTATATTAGTGCTGAATCACTATCTTGTACACCTGAAACTAATACAACACTGGAATTAAAACTGGAATTAAAATAAAAATTTCAAACTTTACATACATATTTATATATGCAAGAAATAGAGTGGGTACTGTTTTTGTGTGTATTAATTAACACAAATAAGTTAACTCTACCTAATAGGTTATTCTGCAGTGTGCTTTTTGGCTCTTTTTTGTTTTGTTTTTTTAAAGATTTTATTTATTTATTTGACAGAGAGAGAGAGATCACAAGTAGGCAGAGAGGCAGGCAGGGGGTGGGGAAGCAGGCTCCCCGCTGAGCAGAGAGCCCGATGCGGGGCTCGATCCCAGGACCCTGGGATCATGACCTGAACTGGAAGGCAGAGGCTTTAACCCACTGAGCTACCCAGGCGCCCCTGAAAACAAGGTTTAAAAAATATTGCTCCCCCAGCAATTCCACCCAAAAGAACTGAAAATGCACGTCCACACAGAAACGTGAACACAAATCTTCCATTCACAGTGGAAGGCGGAAACAACCCACATATTCATCAACAGATGAATGGATAAACAAGAGGGGGTCCTGCCATATGCGGTCCGATACTACCCCACCATAATAAAGAATAAGGTGCTGATAAGCGCCCAGAAAAAGCAAATCCATAGAGATGGAAAGCAGATTAGTGGTTGCCCAGGGGCTGGGGGGAGGGGAAATGGGGACTGACAGCTAAATGGGTACGGATTTCCTTTCTGGAGTGACGAGAATGTTCTGGAATTAGATCACCATAATAGTTTCACAACACTGTGAATTTACTAAAAGCCACTGAATTCTATGCTTTAAAAAATGGCGTCAATGGCGAATTTTATGTTTAGTGAATTTTATCTCAATTAAGAAAAAAAAATTTTTTTTTTAAGAAAAAATTTTTAAAGCCACTCCTCTCAGGCACACGAAAGGCAGAATTGTGGGTTGTACAGTTTGCTCATCTCAACTTTTTTTTTTTTTTTTTTTACCACATGTGGGAAGTCACTCTCCAGAGTGCTTGTCCCATGTGCACTCTCAGGACAGTGAATGAGAACTTCTCTCTCCCCACACCCACACCCACACTGACACTTGGTACCGGAGACAAAAATAATCAAGGGGCGCTTGGGGGGTTCAGTTAAGCGTCTGCCTTCAGCTCAGGTCATGGCCCCAGGGTTCTGGGATGGAGCCGGGACTCAGGCTCCCTGCTCAGCGGGAAGCCTGCTTCTCCCTCCCCCACTCCCCCTGCTTGTGTTCTCTCTCTCACTTTGTCTCTCTCTGTCAAATAAATAAATAAAATATTTTAAAAATTTAAAAATAATAATCGAGAAAAATAATCAGGGAGCGCCTGTGTGGCTCAGTCGGTTAAGCGTCTGCCTTGGGCTCAGGTCATGACTTCGGGGGCCTGGGATCGAGCCCTATGTTGTGTCTGGCTCCCTGCTCAGCTCAGTGGAGAGTCTGTTTCTCCCTCTCCCTCTGTCCCTCCCCTCACACTCCATTCCCCACCTCTGCTCCTACTCATGATTTCTGTCTCTCAAATAAATAAAATCTTTGTTTTTTAAAAAGATGTATTATTATTAATTAGTAGTAGTATTAGTAGAGCAAGCCCTACATCATGGGGCTTGAACTCAGGACCCTGAGATCAAGAGGCACATGCTCTACCAACGGAGCCAGCCAGGAACCCCCATAAGTCTTTAAAAAAAAAAAAAAAGAAAAGGACAGGTGGATTTCCGAGCCCGTTAGTTATGACAGCTTCCTGAGGTGGGCTCAGAGCCCTGGCCCAGCCATTGGGCAAAGGACGGCACATACCGTCGAGGGACTGTCATTCCTGCTATCCAGGTGAGGCTGCTGGGCCCCAAAGAGCCCACCTTCAGCCTCCTCTCCAGCTCAGCAGCCATGAGGAGCCTCTCAAGGTGCTGGGTTTCTCTCTCTGGAGCTGTCAGCTGTGACTGCGACCCCAAATCAGATTAACAGCCTCCTCCCAAAACGTACACTCTGGGTCAGAGTCTGCAGAGACCGGCCATTTGGAAAAACGCATCTGCCTAATGCACTCATTCAGCGTCAGGGAGCAGCATGGAGGGCGGGCAGCAAGTGGGGAGGGGTGACCTACAGCAGGGGCTTCACAGGTAAGAAATGCCCAGGTCAAAAAAAAAAAAAAAAAAAGCCCCATCCTCCAGATGCCAAAGATGAGGCTGTGGGAGAGGCTTCCCCAGACCCCTGCCTCCAGCTGGGTCAGTCTCCCAAGATGAGCTACAGAACTGGCAGGGCCTGGTGTAAAATGAAAATGCGAGGCCCCTCGTTCAAAAATCTCAACGTAGGTGGCAAGTCTGTGCAGAGGCAGCCCTGCCTCTGTCCTCCCCCCGCCCTTGGGTCCTTACACCAGGATTAAGGGTTAAGCCAGCTCCGAGTCCCCACAGCCCCTGTGCCCGTCTCCATCCTGTCTCATCCTTATTTACTTCCTTGTCTGTCTCCCCAGAGGACGGTGCATTCCCCCAGGGGCTTGGCTGCCATGGTTTTCCCTGATCGCCTCACACAGGACCTGGGACGGAAGAGGGCAGCCCTATTTGCTCAACTGATTACAAAGGAGAAAAAGTCTACTTTAAAAATCGAGGCTCCCCACTTCAGACCCACCAGGATGACTGTAGTTTAAAATCATACATAAATAAAAACGGAAAATAACAAGCATTTGGTGAGGCTGTGCGGAAATTGGAACGGGAAAGCTTTGGAATGTAAAATGAGGCAGCTACTGCGGGGACAGTTCGGTGGGTCCTCAGAATGTGAAACAAGAGTGACTATATGACACAGCATTCTGGTCCTAGGTGTCTACCCAAGACATACGAAAACTTAGATCCACACTCAGGCAGGAAAGTTCACAGAAGCGCTATTCACAACAGCTAAAAGGTGGAGACAACAATAGTGTCCATCAAGGGATGAAGGGATAACCAAAATGTGGTCCATCCACCCAGCAGAATACGACTCAGTCACGAAGAAGGAAGTGTGGACATCTGCTACAACCTGGGGAACCTCGCACACATGACGCTGAGTGAGAGAAGCCGGACGCAAACAGCTACATAGTGTATGGTTCCACTGATAGGAGGCGTCCACAAGAGACAAATCTACAGAGACAGCTAGCGGACTGGTGGGCGCCAGGGGTGGGGGAGGGGGCCATGGGGAGGGGCTGTTAACGGGATGGGTTGGGTTTTTTTTAAGATTTATTTATTTATTTATTTATTTATTTGACAGAGAGACAGAGATCACAAGTAGGCAGAGAGGCAGGCAGAGAGAGAGGGGGAAGCAGGCTCCCTGCTGAGCAGAGAGTCCGATGTGGGGCTCGATCCCAGGACCCTGAGATCATGACCTGAGCCGAAGGCAGAGGCTTTAACCCACTGAGCCACCCAGGCACCGCGGGATGGATTTTTTGGAGGGAAAGGAGGAAAATGTTCTGGAACTAGAAGATGCTAATGGTTGTCCCACATTGGGAATGTACTAAATGTCATTAATGGTAAATTTTACGTTATGTGTATTTTAATACAGTAAAAAAAAAAAAAAAAAACTTGAAATGCAATATGGTGCCCTGAATTAGATCCTAGAACAAAAAACAAAAACCAAAACCAAAAAGCCCCACATTATTGGAAAATTGGTGAAATAGAGAACTTGGACTTTTGTGGACAGGGGGAGACTAGCGTCGTCTTGGTTATGGTAAGCGCACCACGATCAGATGAGATGGAAACAGGAGGGAAACTCGCTGAGGGCTACAGAGGAACTGCTTCTGTTTCACTGCAACTTTTCTGTAATACTAGAATTATCCTGGGGCGCCTGGGTGGCTCAGTCATTTAACTGTCTGCCTTTGGCTCCCGTCACGATCTCAGGGTTCTGGGATCGAGCCCCGTGTTGGGCTCCCTGCTCAGTGGGGAGCCTGCTTCTCTCTCTGCCCCTCCCCCTCCCCCACCCACGTGTGCTCTCTCTCATGTAAAGACAACCTTTTAAAAAGATACTAAAATTATCCCAAAGTAAAACATTCATTTAAAAAATCGTATCTGCCTTCTAAAAAGCAGCTGGCTTGGTCTCTGGAAAGTTCTTTTGTCCGCCTAGGGTCTGCTTTTGGGTTCAGGTTTGCTAGCTGGGAAGCTGTACTTGACACAGGCGTGGGAAAGTAGGGAGGATCTGGAGAGCCCAGCCTGGGGTGTTTGCGGGGCGGGAGTAGGGAGGGGGCCAGAGAGGAACCTGGGCTGGAATGGGGTTGGGCTTCGGGGCAGGGACTCCCTGATGGGAAGCTCCAAGGACTTTGGAGGAAAAGGACGGTCAGGATAGAGGTTCCAAACTGGTGACCCACAGGCCGCGCACTGCCTCGAGGTGTGTTTATTGGCCCTGGGTTTTGTAAAACTAATTTGAGCCAATCTATAAAAAGCAGTCAATCTCACCTCAAAACTGCAATTTCTAGCTTCTCTGAAAATCTTTGCAGATCCGCTAACTCAAGGCCATGTTCTTGCTCTGCCGCAAGGGGCTGCAGCCAAGTCCCAGCCCCCCACCCCCCACCCCTCAACCCCCGCCTCACAGGCCTGCGGCCTCGGTCACCATTCATTCCCAGGCCTGCACCGTGTTCTCTTTGTAATGGAACAGAAAGATTTCTCTGCACCATCGCAGAAGTGGGAAAGCGGAACAGAAACCAAGAGAGTCGTCTGATTTTTCTTACAACTGGCCGACTGCACACACTTCGGATACTCACCTGGTTCCTGGAGGCACTTCCGTTGGAGAACTCAAGTCTGACGTTGGATCCATAGTCTTTGCCGCAAGGTCGGTCATGTCTCCCCAGCCTGTGCCCTTAGGGCTCAACTCTCAGGCCTTCCGCGGTTGGGGTCAGACAGACACACAGGCTTCTGGAGTGTGAATCCCGGCTCTACCCCTCACTAGCTGGTGGTCTGGAGCAAGCAGCGTAACCTCCCTGGGACTCGGTTTCCTCAAGCCCCTGAGGTGAAGCAGGAGATGCGGCTGGTCGCAGCCTGGGTCAGCTTACCGGGCAGGAAAACGGGTACGTGGCCGACGCCCAGCTGACGTCTGCCGTGTGGCTGCATCGGTAGTTACTGCACTGAAATATTTCTCCACCGGCTGGTAAGTGGCTGCTGCCCCCAGCCCCCTCCCCGGACCCCAGACTTTGTCAGAGCCCCGCAAGTAAGAATAACCGCCCCAGAGGTCTTTCTTGTGTCCCATCTCACCTCCCTTCGGACGGAGCTGGTAGGTAAGACTTCCTGGCTCCTTGGGGTGGAGAGGGCGTGGGGTGCCCGGCCCCTGATGGAAAAGAGCAGGTGGCATTTGCACAGAAGTCCCCCAGATTTCAAGGAGACAGGCCTCCATGACCCTGCACGAGCCCCATGGGGACAGACTGACGTGAATAATTCGTCGGTGCTAGAGTTCCTGGGGACATGAAGAGCATAGAAGGGGGGCTCCCAGACCCTGCGGGGAGGCCCTACAGCACCCCAAATCTCTCAGGCTAGGTCTGGTGGAAAAACCTAACCAGGTGGCGGGGCAGAGGGCCCAGGAAGAGGTCAGAGGTCAGGGATCAGAGGTAGTACACTTTATTGACGGGGTTCTTCCAACATCTTGCAAACACCCCCCGCCCCGTCCCGCCAAACCAGAGCCTGAGCTTTGCCGCCATTCCATCCACCAGACAGGGAAGAGAAAGCGTCTCTCAAACATTCAACATCTGAAGGGCCTCCCCTCCGAAGAGCAGAGCGCAGAGCAGAGTGGCAGGGGCCAATGTGGGAGAGGGGGCTGCCGCCTGGAGGGGGGTGGTGGGAGCAGGGGGTGAGGCGGGCCTGAGGGGCTCAAGCTGGGTGTGGGGCTGGGGAAGCCCTGAGGCTCTGCCAGGCCTGGCCAGCCCCTCACTCCCCCAGTTAAGGTTAGTAGTGGTTCACAGTGAGACTGGCTTAGATTTGGCAGGACGGCAGGGGCCGTGGGCAGACAGGCCCTTCCCACTCTCCCCGCCGACCCTTGGCCTGACTCACGGAGCTGCAAAGAGTGAGAGAGGAAGTCCCTTCCTCTGTGTCCCCCTTTGGACACAGGAAAGCCCCTTCTCTCGAGGGGCAAAGGGTAGAGGCCTAGTTCTCCCCTGGGATCCCCCAGGCTATTAGGAAGGATCATTCACTCCTGGCTCAGAAGTTTCTAGAACATCTCAGTGACCTTGCCCATCATTACTCCCCATTTAAAAAAAAAAAATGTTTTTGAAATCTGGGAGTTGACTAGAGTCCATCGAACCAAGCAGTAAAAAACCTGGTGAGATCTTGGTTTAAAAAGGTAGCTGTACCTTCTCTTAGAAGCCCCGGGGAGACCAGATGGAGAGACCAGTGGTGTCTCAGCCGCCGGGAGTGGAGGCAGCAGCTCCTGGCAGCGGCAGAAGGGGGGTGGGGGAGGGGGCTGGTGGTGGCCCGGCGGACGGGGTGGGAACGGGGGCACGATGCAGGAAGCAGTGACACGTGGGACATGGCAGGCTGCCCTCCGGCGCCGCGGGCCTGGGCTCAGAGGGCAGCAGGGCTGGGGAGGTGCCCCGTGGGTACATCCGCACGGCGGGCACCAGGGCTTCGGCCCCACCTTGCGAGGCACGCTCTGATGTCAGGCCTTGTGGCCGCCGCCTGGCGGCTCGTTGTGGCCGGCTGAGTAGTCCGCGGCGGGCTCGAGCCCCAGCATCTGCCGCTGCACCAGCTTGGCGTAGAGGCCGCCCTGGGCCAGCAGCTGCTGGTGTGTGCCCTGCTGCACCACGCGGCCCTTGTCCAGCACCACGATGCGGTGCGCGCGCTCCACCGTGCTCAGGCGGTGCGCGATGATGAGCACCGTGTGCTTCTGCAGGTTGCCGTGGATGGCCTGCTGGATCTGGGGAGACGGGAGGGGCCGGCTCGCGCGGGCGCTGGCCCCGCCGCCCCCGCCGCCCCCTGCCGCACCGGGCCCCGCTCCCCACCCACCGCATCGCAGGGCTGCGGCTCGCTGAGCCTCAGTTCCTCATTCGGGAAGCCAGGGCTCACACCCGACCTAACCCTGGGGTTTGGGTCACAGGGGACTGAGGTCAGGGCCCGGCGCACGGAAGGTGCTTGGCGAGCGATAGCAGAACCCTAACCTGGTCGCCTCTCTGCTCTTCCTGCTCCTTCCGCTCTCCCTACAACCTTGCCTTGGCTCACGGTCTCAAAGCTCAAGCGGATGAGACCACGGCCCTCAATTCCTCATCCTTGGCTCTCTGTCCAAATCCAAGTCCTGTGAGAATCCTGCCGGCGCACCTCTCTCGTTCATCCTGCTCGTTCCTTCCTTCCACCGCTACCCGTTACTTCTCGCCCCGCCCCGCCCCCTCCCACGGCCCTCGCGGCCAATGGGTTCTGGGTTCTCGCTGACTTTCTGCTCCGAGCCCCCCAACAGCTTCGCGTCCCCAACAAGGATAAAATCCAGACTCCACCTGACATTCTGCACTTGTCACACACAGACAAGTGTGCGACACCGAGAGTGACCCCTGGTGTAAACCAGGGACCTGAGTTAGTAACAAGGCATTAAAACCCGCTCACAGACTGGAACGAATACACCGCCACAAAAGGCTAATCACAGGACAGACTGTCTGTGGGATGAGAAGGAGATATATGGGAACTCTCTGCACTTTTTGCTCAATTTTCTTTAAACCTGAAACTTGTTTCAAAAAAAAAAAATCCATTAATTAAAAAAAAATAATTCCAAACTCTATAACTAGGGCCCAAGGAGCCTGTGTCTCCCTATGACTCTGTCCTCACCTTACCTTGTCAGACTGCCACCAGCCTGACACGCTGATCTTTGGGCTTGTCTGTGAACTTGCTCTGGGCCTTTGCACCTGCTGTTCTCTCCTTCTTGGATGCTCAGCAGGCTCCTCTCCTCCTGGGTCCCCAGCTCAAAGGGCACCCGAAGACCCCACGTCCATCGGGGAGATGGCCACCGTCTAGCAGGGCTTTGGCAGTGTAAGGCCATGTCTCGGGGATGACCCCGTCCCCCAAATGCTCGGCGCTACCAGGGGAATCGACTGTTCTAGCCAACACTGGACAGTAGGCCCCTGACCTCCCTTTGAGCGTTTAATAAAAAGGGCTTATAATTGCAAATTCTTCCTCTGTCCTTTCGATACATATATATGAATCTCCTACAAGTCAAGAGTGTCTTTCTCAAGGACGTGAAGGCCATTCCTTTGAAATGTAATCACCAGGAAGGACAGGCCTGGGTCTCCAGTCTCTGTGGGAGGACAGAGTTCCGGCCCACAGTTGGCAGCCAGCAGACCCCGCTGCCTAATCACGCCCACATTGACCAACCCCGGGCTTTCCTGTGAACCTCTTCCTATGCCTTCATTCTCCTTCAGTGCCTGTCACCACTGTCCCCTTTGCACAAATCAGGATGGCGCCTCGCCCTTTCCCCTCCCGTCAGTCGCTACTGAATAAAATCTGTTTTTCCAGCATCAATGTCTGACTCTGTCTCTCTTTGACTGGGGTGACCTGTCTCAATCTCTCTCTCAAATGATGGTTTTGTTTGCTATGTGCCGTAGGCCACAGGTTGAACTCATGCTTGTCTCCTCCTGGACTGGAAAAGCTGCAGGCCAGGCCTTTGTCTGTCTGATCAGCCGGCCACGGCAACCTCGGTGGCCCGGGCAGCTCAGTGAGTACCTGTGTAATCAGTGATCCGACCCAGGGAGGGGCCGAGGTACCTACCTAGTCAGAGACAAATACACCGTTGGCCCCTCTTTACCAATGGAAAGGGGGCTCAAGGAGCAGAAGACACTGGCCCCCATGATGAGTGAGGGCAGGGCCTCGACTCCAAAACCCTGTCATATATTTTCAGCCCTGCCGAGAGTCAGGTGGCTGGACCTTCCGCCCTAAACACCCCAGTCCAGGAAGCTGACGGCCTGGGAGAGCCCCCATGGCGTCTCTAAGCCCTTCCTGGCGCCCGCTCAGCTCTCTGGCGTCACCCCACCACCCCGCAACTCACCAGGTACTCGCTCTCCGCGTCCAGAGCACTGGTGGCTTCGTCCAAGATGAGGACGGGTGGGTTCCGCACCAGAGCCCGGGCCATGGCCACCCGCTGCTTCTGGCCGCCCGATAGCTGGGCGCCCTTCTCCCCAGTCTCTGCATGACAAAGGGACAGGGGCGAGTGAGTGGAGGGTGAGGCCAGGGCAGCCCTAAGGAAGAGAGAGAAGACCCTCTCCCTTCCTTTCCCTGTTGCCCCAGGGGATGTGCTCTCCAGGAAAAGTTGTGGTGCAGAGGGCCACCGGCTGGGACAACCGAAAGCTCCCAAGCTCACGGAAGGATGCTCTCCCTTCCTGTTCATGCAAATCGTGACTACATTCAGCTGGTACTAAGATACCAATTGTTCCCTATTAATTTGGAAAAAATCCCGATGTCTGATAATACACTGTCCTGGCGTGGCTGTGGGGAGAGAGGCACTCCCCTATCCTCCTGGGGCAAGCACAGTCGGTTTGTGCTTGTACAGTGTTGTACTCACAGTACTAACACTGCAAATCGAAACATAAGATCTGGGCACCTGGGTGGCTCAGTTGGTTAAGTGGCTGCCTTCGGCTCAGGTCATGATCCCAGGGTCCTGGGATTGAGTCCTGCATCGGGCTCTATGCTCAGCGGGGAGTCTGCTTTTCCCTCTCCCTCTGCCCCTCCCCCCATGCTCCTGCTCTCTCTTCCAAAAAATAAATAATAGATAATAATAATATTTTAAAAATAAATAGAGGTGGTTGGTTGCATAGTTCTGCAAAGATACTGAGTGTTGAGTGAATTTCACCTGAAATAATAAAGAGCAGCGGCCAGAGAGCAATGCTTCACTCAGAGGGTCGCATCCCTGAGGGTGGACCTTCAGGCAGGGTGGAGGTGACGGGCTGTGTACCTGTATTGTAGCCGTCCTGGAGTTCCATGATGAAGCCGTGGGCGTTTGCCTTCTGTGCAGCCTCCACCACCATCTCAAAGGGCACGGTGGGCAGGCCGTAGGAGATGTTGTCCGTGATGGACCGGGCGAACAGCACTGGCTCCTGGCTCACCAGGGAGATCTGTGTGGGAGAAAGGAGGGGGCATGAGAGGCCAGGCACGCATCTGTTCAGCTGTCACTGGGAACCTCGCCAGCCCCAGGCCTGCCTGACGCCAGGGGTCTTGGGTCTGAAATCTTCACAGGGCCTGCGCCCGGCTGCTAGCATCAGCTGCCTCTGTCTTTCAAAAACAATGCAATCCACTTTCTGCACAAGCCCCCCTCTCTCCCCGACCAAAAATCTGGGGCCCGCTAAACTGACTGCTCTGGCCTAAGCCGAGTTCCCCGACCTCTAAGAGCTTGCTGTCTGCCCCTGTCCTGGGAGGGCGGGGAGGGGAGAGAAAGAGAATGTGGAATGTGAGTAAGTCTGTCCACGCCAGGAAACAAGAGGCCACAGCAGCTCCTGGGCCATAAAGGCCTTCCTGGTGTCCCCTTCGGAGAGAATAATTGAAAGAAGCTTGTCCTATGCTCCCAGTTTTAGGAACGTAGCCTACAAATATGATAGTATGGAGGATATCACTGCAACACTGTAAATAGAAAAATCAGTTTCATAAATTGGAGATTGGCTCGTAATCACGGTGTATCCACTAAATCAAACATACACACACATACACACAACACGCACACAGACCATGACTCTGTTTTTGTTTAAAAAAATATATATATATATATGAAGGGGCACCTGGGTGGCTCAGTCGGATGAGCATCTCACTCGACTCAGGTGATGGTCTCAGGGTTGTGAGATAGAGTCCTGCATCAGCCTCTATGCTGGGCGTGGAGCCTGCTTGGGATTCTCTCTCTCCCTCTCCCTCTGCCTATCTCTCTCTCTCTCTCTCACTTAAAAAAAAAAAAAAAAGCAAAAATCTTATACATGGGCCTTTACTTATCAACATATTTATATAAAGATAAGAAACAGGTTGGAAAGGATATTTACTAAAGTGCTAACACCAGTTAACCTCCATGGAGTGGAATTTAAAAGGTGAGGTGGAGGGGAACTCTCACGTCTTAATTACAAAATTCTCTGACTATATGGGAATGGGGTTAGATTGTTGTGTTTTACTCATTGGAGCTTATGAAAATTAAAATTTTTAATCTGAAGTAAAGAGCAGGTATTCACAAAAGAGGAAATCCAAGTAGTGAACCATATGTTAAAGTACTTGGTATGTCTGGTCATCAGGAAAATGCAAAAAGGCCGCCATGAAGTACCTCTATGTATGTCCTCGCCAGCTGGCAAAAGATCAGCACTGACAATATTAACTGTCTAAGAATATTACATATCTGAGCATATTAGCTAGTGCAAAACCTGAATAGCTCTGCCTACGGGCCACTTCCAGAACTCTGGTGGGTAGCAGCCTTGTCATCATCTACCTGGGACTACTGCTCAGCCATCTATACCTGGTTATACGCAGGTGGGTAGGCAGATATCACAATGTGTGGCCTCTGCCACCATCTAGAACTTGGCTAGGAGTTCTGGAATCTCTATGCCAATCCTCAGGCCCTCCTATAATTCAATGTATGTTGATGACGGAAATGTTGCCTTCTTGGTAGTTGGTTTTTCTTATATTATGTACAACCTGAACAACCATCCAGGGCACCCCTGTTCTTATACTAGCACAGGATCAGGAGGTGAGGATCCCTTTCTGAAATGATTGCCAAAAACTGTATGGTCATGAATAAACCTCCTTTATGTACTAGAGATGGCTTAAATGTGGAGCAACTAGAACTCTCATTGACAGAACTCTCATGCTAGTGGGAATGTAAAGTGGTACGAACACTCTAGTGACAGAAGCTACTGGAGTCAGGGATGTGCATGCACCCTGGGAGAACATCCGTACCCATGTGCACTAGAAGACGTCGACAAAATTGTCTATGTCAGTATTGGTAAGAGTAAAACCAGGAAACAACCCAAGTCCCTGTCAAGAGCAGAATGCCTAACTAGATGGCGACATGTTTACACAGTAGATCATCGCCCAGCAACGAAAACGAATGAGCGACAACCACAGCCTCAACCTGGATGTCTCACACACAAGGCTGAGCAGAAGAAGCAAGACCCAGCTGAACGCATGCTCTATGATTCCAGCCAGATGAAGTTTGAAACGAGGCAAAACACGGCTCCTGTTGTTTGGGGAGGCACAAAGCGATGGTAAAACTGAAGGAGGAGAAGATCATAAAAAGTCAGGGAGATGCGGCCTCTGGGGGGAAGAGAAGGGACACACGGGGTGGAGGAGTGGTGGGACGTTCTGTTTCTTGACCTGGGTGCTGGAGCGTGGGTGAAACTCTCTGAGCTTGTGTTTACTCTATCACTTCTCGGCACCTGTGCGACCGCGCTCAGGGTGAAGGTCGGACAAAGTGCGCCGGAGGACGATAAGGGTCCGTTCACGTACCGCGCGGTGTAGGTACTTGTGGTCGTAGGCGCCGATGGGCTTTCCGTCCAGCAGCACGCAGCCCCCCTCCAGGGGGTAGAAGTTCTCCAGGATGTTGACGCAGGAACTCTTCCCACTGCCCGAGGGCCCCACGAGCGCGGTCACCTTTCCTGGGGACAGGCTGAAGGAGACATTCTGCAAGGAACAGGCGGATACCGTGTGGGGCCACTGGCTCAGATGCCCTGGCCTCGGACACGGCCGGGCCCCCTTCCCACCCCACCCACGCTCCTTTGCCATGGTTGGGCACTGCCAGCTCCTGGAATGCTCTCTTTTCTAGGATTTGGCAGGACCTTGATGCTCACTTCCACTGCCTGGGTGCCTCCTCTCCTTGTTCAGGACCCAGCTCCAATGTCCTCTCCTCTGAGAAGCCCTCCTGGATTGATAACGCCATCCCTGTGAGCTACCCCTATCACACCACCCCGATTTACTGCACTTAGGACGCTCTGTTAATGACCTGCCTTCTCTGACTCCAGCCCAAATCCACGAGGACAAGGACTCCGCCTTCCGTGATCCTGGCTATACCTCGAGGCCCAGAGTGCAGGCGAGAGACGGGATGAGGGAAGGGATGACATGGGCGGGCCTGGGGCACCCCTCTCACCTGCAGGACTTGGGTGTGGGGCCGAGTGCGGTAGGTGAAGGTCACGTTCTCAAAGTCCACCCGGCCCTCCAGGCGGTCAGGGGCCAACTTTCCATCATGCACCATGGTCGGCTGGCGGTCAATGAACTCGAACACCTTCTCGGCGGCCCCCACTCCCTGCATCAGGCCACTATAGACGGAGCCCACGGACTGCGGGGGAGGAGACACATGTTCCTGTCGCAGTGACACCCCCGTGGTGGGACCCCCGTGGTGCCGGAGAGGTGAAGGGGGTGCAGAGAGCAGCCGCTCTGGGGGGGCGTGCAGGACACTGCCAGGAGCCCCCCCAGTAGTACAGCAGATAATCACAACACCGACAAAATGAGGGCGGCAAGGGGCGCCTGGGTGGCTCAGTTGTTGACCGTCTACCTTCTGCTCAGGTCATGGTCCCAGGGTCCTGGGATCGAGCCCCGCATCGGGCTCCCTGCTCAGCGAGGAGCCTGCTTCTCCCTCTCCCACTCCCCCTGCTCATGCTCTCTCTCTCTCTCTCTCTCTCAAATAAGTAAATAAAATCTTTTTTTTTTTTAAGATTTTATTTATTATTTATTTGACCCGGAGAGAGAGATCACAAGTAGGCAGAGAGGCTGGCAGAGAGAGAGGGAGAAGCAGGCTCCCTGCTGAGCAGAGAGCCCGATGTGGGGCTCGATCCCAGGACCCTGAGACCATGACCTGAGCCAAAGGCAGAGGCTTTAACCCACTGAGCCGCCCAGGAGCCCCTCAAATAAGTAAATAAAATCTTATAAAAAACAAAAACAAAACCCACGAGAGCAGCAGTTACAAACACTGAGCCGTCGGTGAGGACACGTTAGGAATGAGTGCCTTGTAGCCATTACAGGTGACCCTCGCCGCCGTCCTGTGGGGTGGGTGCTATGACCCCCAGTGGAGGAAGCGGAAGGGCAGGAAGTTAAACCCACTGGCGGGAACGTGGCAGAACAGGAATTCTGTTCAGAATTCCTCCCTCGGCTGCCACGGCGTATTTTAAATTTCGGTTTTAAAAACTGCTCTTAATTCATGCTATCCACTCTCCTTGCGTAAAAACAAACACAACAAATGTGAGGGATGATGGCGACTCATTTTGCTGACAGCTTCGTATATGTTACCAGGGGTAGGTTTTGGCATTATCTCGTTTTTTTTGCTGATGAGAAGACTGAGGCACAGAGCCCACGTCCCTTCCCCCAGGTCACACAGCTGGGAAGTGGCAGAGCCAGGCCTTGAACCCAAGGACGACCGGCTCCTGAGTTTAGGCCCTTGCGTGCTATGACCAAGAGGGCCTGGCTGGGGAACCCAGCACAGCTAGGACTGTTGCTAACGTCAAGATATTCTCACTAGGGGCGCCTGGGTGGCTCAGTGGGTTAAGCTTCTGCCTTCAGCTCAGGTCATGATCTCAGGGTCCTGGGATCGAGCCCTGCATTAGGCTCTCTGCTCAGCAGGGAGCCTGCTTCCCCTCTTTCTCTCTGCCTGCCTCTCTGCCTACTTGTGATCTCTCTCTCTCTGTCAAATAAATAAATAAAATCTTAAAAAAATGTTTAAAAAAAAATATATTCTCACTCATGTTAAAACAGGAGCACCATGGAGCGGTGCCCTCGGGCCTCCTCCCACAGGTGGCCCCAGGTATCTGCATACTATTTACAAACACACGCACATACACAATAAATAATTCAGAGGTTTAAAAACCATGCCACGGGGGCGCCTGGGTGGCTCAGTGGGTTAAAGCCTCTGCCTTCGGCTCAGGTTATGATCTCAGGGTCCTGGGATCGAGCCCCACATCGGGCTCTCTGCTCAGTGGGGAGCCCGCTTCCCCCTCTCTCTGCCTGCCTCTCTGCCTACTTGTGATCTCTCTCCTCTCTGTCAGATAAATAAATAAAATCTTTGAAAAATATATTTAAAAAATTAAATGGATTAAAATAAAGTCAGACCCAT
Source organism: Nasua narica (assembly GCA_028533885.1). Lineage (NCBI taxonomy): Eukaryota > Metazoa > Chordata > Mammalia > Carnivora > Procyonidae > Nasua > Nasua narica. The sequence goes on along the minus strand of CM052808.1, from coordinate 4,951,350 downwards.
CAAGTTTTGAACCGGGTCCCCCCACCAATATGGTGGGCAAGTCCCTTAGCCTGAGACTCAGCTGCTTTTTCCGAGAGATGGGAGGTCGAACGGTACTAAGACCCTCAGGGTGTTCTTCTGAGCGTGTCCTGAAACATCCTTGTCGCTGTCACTTGACTTAGTAAATGGAGCTGTGGCAGCCACTTGGTAATATTACTGTCATCGTTGGTATTATGTTCTCTTCCCCACCTACCTCTGTCGCCCTGCAGCATCCCCCCCTTACATCCCTCCTCCCCATCCCTCCGGCTCCCCAGGACCCCTCCCCAAGCCTCCTGCTCACCTCCATACAGTCTCCCAGGACAAACTCGTAGATAATGAAGGAGATGAGGTTGCCGCTGGTCATCTGCCCCGAGATGACAAGGTGGCCCCCGTAGTAGAGGATGCTCACCTGGACGACCAGCAGTGTGAGCTGGGGGCAGAGGAAGGGGGGACCTGGGTCACAGAGGCCTTGGCCGGAGCCTGCCATCCCCCCAGGCTGCAGGGCAGACGTGAGAGCAGCTGTGGGCTGTGCTCTCCCAGCCCTGGGCTGAAGCTCCGGCCAGGCTGGGATGTCCTCCCACATGCTGGTGCCCGGCTGTCACTCTTGCCCTCCCGCTCCCCAGCCCTGGACTTCTTCCCTGAAAAGGCCCCCAGCTGGAGGGACCATGAGCCTGGCGGACAACAAGGCTTTCTTTGTGAGGCCCTGGCACGCACATACATAGCCCCCAGCGCTCGGCCAGGCAGGCGGGAACTGCTAGTCTTCCTCTGCACTGGAAAAGAGCAAGGCTCAGGGAGGTTCAGTCCACGGGCTAAGGTCACACAGCGAGCCAGGCAGGGCGGGACGATGGGGTCTGTTTCCTGTCCCCCCCCCCCCACAGGTTCCCCGAAGGAGGGGCTGTGTCCAGGGCACCCTTGCCTCCCACCACCTCTCCCCACCCCAACCCCCTGGCTGGGTTAGACCCAGATCGATGGTTAGACCACTGTGCCTTTGTGCCAGGGACAAAAGGCACCCAAGCAGGTGGGCAGACCGCTGAGAGGCTTGGCTAGCTGAGCTGGGTTTCGGGCCCCTTCTCCTCTCTGGCGGGGTACTCTTGAGGGGTGGCCTGCACTGTCCCCTGGTCCCCTGGTCGACCACCTCTCCTTCTTCCCCTGAACTCCAAACCCTTCTCCTACCTCCCCCCGCTGTGCCCCGCTGTGCCCATCTCCCACACGTGGCCGACAGCAGCAGGCTCCGAGCGCTCCCCGTTCTCCGGGGAGGGGCTGTGACTCACCCCCGGGGAGTGAGCTAGACACTCTGATGGGGTGTGTGTGGTTTGACATAGGGCCTGCCAGACGGTGGCCTACGTTGGGGCCCGCTGGCCTCGGGGTGACTCCCTTCCAGGACAAGGATGTTTCCCCAGCTGAAATGCTTCCCCGGCCACCCCGTGCCCAGTGAGAGGGAAAGAGGAGGTGCCCCAGGAGGACATTCACTGGGAGGGTGCATTCTTTCCCAGAAGGACTTCCCCGTGGACAAGCAGGAAGGGGGCCAGAGCAGAGTCAAGTGTAAACAGGCAGACACCGACGTGAGGGACCGAGGCTTGCGTCTGGTCAGGGGATCCACCCATCTTTGTGTCTGGCCCCCCGACAGTCAGGCCTGCCTAGGCCAGGGGCACGTACCCCACTGCCCCAGACATAGTACGTGTAGGCTGCGGCCTCCTTCCTGTTCAGCTTGTACACCTGCTGTAGCTTCCGGGAGTACACCTCTGCCTCTTCCTCCTCGTTGGCAAAGCTCCGCACGGTCTTCATGGCGCTGATGGTCTCCTCGGCTGTGCTGCTGGCCCTCGCCAGGGCGTTCTGGACCTCTTTGGAGAGCCTCTGTGAGCAGGGGCGGGGACAAGAGGGAGGAGACCCCAAAACAGACAGTCTCACCACCTAAGGCCCCTCGGCCTCTCCAGGTTTTTTTATCCTCAGTTACTGCCGGCTTTGTGCAAAGAGTCCAAGGACAAAAGGATAAGACCAACCCCCCTCCCCACCCTCCATTGCCTTCTAGCTTCATTGGACAGACCAGAGAATAAACTAGCTGGGTTCTTGGGTAAGCTCCTGAGGTTCCAGCTCCCGAGGGATGGGGCACTGATCACGACTTAAAAGTGGTTATTCACGAACACACAGTTTTTGGTAATCCTCTCAGAAAAGGAGACTCAACACCTGATCCTGTGCTGATGTAAGACAGGGATGCCCTGGATGGTTGTTCAGGTTGTACACTATACAAGAAACACCAAGTATTAAGGGGGTGCCATCTACATTTTTAATATACGTTAAATTATGGTAGCACCTGAGGACTGGCACAGAGATTCTAGAACTCCTAGCCAAGTTCTAAATGGTGGTGGAGGGCTGTGAAATCCGGCTGCGTTGTGTGTGTATGACTGGGTATAGAGGGCTGAGAAGTCATCCCAGGTGTCAGAACACCAAGCTGCTGCCAACCAGAGTTCTGGAAGCGGCCCCTGGGCAGAGCTGTTGAGTCCTTGCGATAGTTATCATCCTCAGATTCTCAAACCATCAAGGAAGGTTGCCAGAGAGGCCAGGCCAGGCTCATGCATGGGCGCGTCCCATGACCTTCAAGTCTCGCTGAGGCCATCGGAAGCATGCAGCGTGTTCTGGCATCTCTAGTGGAGCCATTCCATGTCCTGAGTCATGTCTGGCCGTGGGCAGCGTGTGTGGGGCTTGTGGCGATGACTCGGTGGCTGGTGGCTGTATTCAACACATTCAGGTACCAGCAGGAGAGCTAGAGAGCTTCCTTGAGGCCCCACCCAGCTGACCTTGAAGGCGGGGCCTGAGGTGTGCAGGGGGGGGCAATGGGGGGAAGCTCCAGGGTTTCCTGCCCGGTCCTGGGGGCTGGCCGGAAGGCAGGAAGCGCGGGGTGGGGAGCAGAGGAAGGGAAATGGCTCCAACTCATATATTTACTCTTTGTACTGGGGAGGGAAACAGTGGCCCGTGACCCAGAATCATGGGGTAGAGGGCCCTCCTGGAGTGGGGGAGGCTGGTGCTCTGCCAGAAGGCACCACAATGGTTGTCGGGAATGGACGCACTTGGGGGTTGGCCTCAGGCCATGGGCACCAGAGGTTCTAACTAAGCCCAGGAGGCCCCCTGTCCCCTGAGGCCTGGTCCCTGGGGAAGGGACCGCAGGCCCCTGTCTAAACCCAGGCTCTGTCGCTTGCAGCTCAGGACCACCCACCCAGGTAGGGAGTGGGAGGAGGCTGAGGCGGGGGTCTCGCTCATCAGGCCTGCCTTCCCGGCAGAGGCAGCGCTGAGGAGCGGCCAGAGGGGCCACAGCCTTCCCACAGCGGCTCCGTGGGTGAGGGCCACGCTCCCCAGGCCTGACCCAGCCCCACATCAACACTCTACAGAAAGAGAGCGAACTCTGCGCTCGGAGTAAACCAAAGTTCTCGCAAAGGCCTACAGCCTGACCCTCGTCGCCTCCCGGCCCTCATTCCCTACGGCGCCCCCTCACCCGCGCCAGCCCCACCGGCCTCCCTGAGGCTCTCTGAACACACCTGCGGTTCCCCCCTCAAGGCCGTGGCCCTGGCTCCGCCCTCCGCCTGGACTGCGTTTCCTGGAAATGTCCACCTCTTTGCTCAAATGTCACCTTCTCAGAAGGCCCGATTTAAAGTGGCGGCCACCTGCCATGCCGCCCCCACTTTATTTTCCTCCTTAGCACCCACCATCTTTCATCACACTCTATACTGCCGCTATTGTTGCTGTCCTTTATCGTCGGTCTCTTGCACTAGAACGTGAGCCCCTTGAGGGCAGAAGCTTTCTGTTCCGCTGACAGACCCTGGTGCCTGGGAACAGGACACGCTTCGTAAGGATCCCCTGAATGGCCGAACGCACAGGTGGAGGAGTCCTTCAGTAGCTCTGGGGGTGCCCCCAAGCCCCTTGTGAGGCTCCTCCCTCACTCCGGAGCCGTTCGCAGACCCCAGCAGGGACCCTGGGGGGCCTACCTTGTAGTACTTGCCGTAGATGTCGGACACCATCATGATGATGGGGAAGCCCATGAAGGTGACCAAGGAGAGCTGCCACGAGAGGCTGAACATGAAGACCACCACGCCTGTGACCTTGACCGTGTTCCGCAGGAAGATGTTGATGTTCTGGGAGACCAGGTCGCTGACCATGGTGGTGTCTGAGGTGAGGCGCGAGATGAGGTCCCCTGGAACACAGGCAGCTCAGTTCCCACTGTGGCAACGGGGCCACTGTGGCTGGGGGCAAGGAGACACGAAGGGGTTTCCGAGACATGTGGCAGGGAGCTCAGGCCTTGCCTCTCTTCTGAGTGGGGAGGGGAGGGGTGGGGAGAGAAGAGCAGACACCCCTCGAGGGCTGCTCTGAGCCGGCCCTCGGCACTAGCATCTCCTGAGGTCACATCCCACAGCGCGGGGGCGGCAGCTGAGGCTCAGAAAGGGAAGGTTCAGCTGGTGCCCCGTGGCCCGTCCCTGACTGAGCCGGAATCAAACCCATCTCTCCTCCCTGTCACTGGCAGAGTGGATAACCCCCTCTTCCCTCAGGGAGAAACAATCACCTGGGCGGCGGGGAGGAGAAACTTTCAGCACTTCGCTCCTACCATCGTTCCCACTTTCAAGGTGAGAAAACAGGTTCAGAGGAGCTAAGTTAGCGAGTGTTGGAACCAGGGCTGGTCTGTCTCAGAACCTGGGATCCTGGCCGGATACTGTAGTGCCCTGCACCCCACTCCTCACACCCCTTGGAGCTGAGCCCCTCGGGCCCCAGGCTTGGACAGTCCTAGCCTTTGTGGTTCCCAAAAAGCAGTGGAGAGCCAGGCCTTGGCTCCTGCAGGGATCTCGGGTGGCCTGGCCAGGGTCCTCCTACAGCGGCCACAGCTCATACCAAAACCTCAGCCAGCAGGCCAGCTTCCCGGCCTCAGGCAGGGCCTCCCGGGGTGTCTCTATCCTGAACAGGATCGCAGGAAAAGCCAGCCATTGAATCCCCAACGTGAGACGAGCCCCTCACCGGAGGTCACCCCGGGCCGTGGGAGGACCAACCTGTGCGATTCTCGTCAAAGAAGCTCATCTCCTGGGTCACCAGGGAGCGGAAGAGACGGTTTCGAAGGCGAATGTTCAGTCTGGCAAATATGAGGGTAAAAATGCCGCCCCGAATACCTGCGGCAAATGAGCTAATTGCAGATAAGAGATGTTATATAGAGCACGACGTCCTTGCGACAACCAACAGCCATAACCCGGCTGCCCCCTCCCGCTGCTGGCAGGCGTGGGCCCCTCGCAGGACAGACACGGGAGGGACCCAACCTCGGGCCCCCTTGCAGGGCTGGCACCCCCATGCAGTCTCCCTTGTTCCCCAGCTGGAGTCCCCAGGATGAGGCCATACAGGGGACTGTGTTTACTGGGGACAAAGGACCCCATGCTGCCCGCCAGACCCCTTCACCTTCCAGAGCAGCACAGACGGGGCTGTCCCTGGTTCCCTGCTTGGACAGTAGCCAGGGAGGGTGAAAGGGGAACCTTGAGGCCTGAAGCCAGTTTTAGGGACAAGAGGGTATGACTCGAGGGCAGCGTTCAGTCAGCGGATATGGGTTCTGAGCCAGTTTGTCGGTTACCACGACGCCGGGTAGAGGGACAGGCTCCCCAGGGCCGTCCCCTGGGCCTCCCCGACCTCCCCCCACCCCCCCACTGCGGGCCTGGAGAGGCGGGGCGTGGGGCCCCGAGCAGGCTACCTGCCGATGGCCAGCAGGCACATGACAATGACCGCCGTGCTGAACTGCTCCATGCTCTTTTGGATGACGATGCCGTCAATGGCCCGGCCGGTGTAATAGGGAAGGAAGGTCTCTCCTGCCGGGAGACAAGGTGGGCTCAGGGGGCGTCTGCAGCCGGGGGAGCCCGTACCTGCCTCCTGAGCCTCTGGAAGCCTGCACACCACGTGACCTGCTCACTCCACCCACGGGATTTTCTCTCCTGGCGAGCTCCTGCTCCTCACCGGGCGGGAGGTGGGGGGGGGGGGGCCCGTACTGCTTCAGGGACCCCTCTTCTCGGAGACCAGGAACACAGGAAACATGGGTTATTCAATCGATACAGACTGGGGCAGTCTTGTTAATAACGACCACCAGGCCTGAGCATCCAGAGCCTTGGGACTTCGTCCCCTCCGCACAGACTCTGCAGCCGGGCCTGTCATCACTGCATTTTACAGACGAGGGCAGTGGAGCTGAAAGATGAGGCCCACCGGGCCCCACGGCCAAAGTTCACCTCCTTCTCGCTGGCAGAGGGCTCAGAGTCCACATTCTAGAACCTCAGAAGACATGGATATTCCGGTTCCAAGCCATGCTGGAAATCGCCACCCAGCCACTTTGGGTGGAGCGCTTTCCATTTTGCCATGATTTTGTACCTGATACCCTACTGTATCTTCCGAACAATGCTGGGGTGGGGAGAGGGGGCGAGTGGGACGTCACCCCCATTTCACAGAGGTGAATGGGAGACCCAGAGGCGGAGTGCTCTGCCTGAGGTCACAGAGCACAGGGCAGTTAAGAGGAAGGGCCAGAACCCAAACCCAACCTAGCTTCCCATTTGGGGGCTCCTTCCTATTCCCTTCCCTCCCAATAACCCGGAAAACCTGCTCTCATCTTGTGGAAATGATGGACACGGAACTGCAGGTGATCAGACCGGGCTGTGTCCTCACTGTCACTGCGGCTCTCTCCGCGGTCATGGCCTGGCATCCAGTAGGTGCTTAGTAAGGGTCCTCAAAGGAGTACTGGCCCGCTCTGGGGGAGACAGTGAGGCCTTCTTTGGGGTTCTGCTGCCCTCTGCTGGTCTTGGCACAGGGACCACAAGGTGGCAGCCTTGAGGGCCTCGGTCCCCATGGTCCTCTGCTAGATGGGGTCTCTCACCACCGCTGTGGAGTCCACCTGAGCTGAAGTTGGGCCTCAGTTCCCCCGCGGGGAAGACAAGGACATCAGAGAGCTCCAAGGGCAGCTCGACTCCAGCAAACACCAATGATAACATTAAGCACAAAAGACCCTTGCGGGGCCCTTCCTGGGTAACAGGCATTGCGCTAAGCAGGTGCACAAATCCGTGCAAGAATTACACGAAACTCTCCAATCCACTGGCATATCCTGGGACTCCAGCTTCAAGATGCAGCTGACCGTTGAACAACACGGGCTGTGCAGGTCCACTTACACATAAATACAGTACAGGACTATAAATGTATTTTCCCTATGACCTTTCTTTCTTTCTTTTAGAGAGAGAGAGAGAGAGAGAGAGAATACGAACAGGGGGAGAGAGAGAAGCAGACTCCTCACTGAACAGGGAACCCAATGTGGGGCTCGATCCCAGGACTCTGGGATCATGACCTGAACTGAAGGCAGATGCTTAACCCACTGAGCCACCCAGGGGCCCCTCCTTATGATTTTTCTTAGCAATGTTGTCTTTCCTGTAGCTCACTTGACCGTAAGAATGCAGTGTATAATACATAGGACATACAAAATATGTGCTAATCTCCTGTTTATGTGACCAGCAAGGCTATTAGTAGTTAAGCTCTTGGGGAGTCAAAAGTCCCACCTGCGTTTTCAACCATCCCCATGTCGTTTAAGGGTCAATAGTATCTCCAGAATCCAACCTCTTCCACAGCCCCTACTGCTCCCACCTGGGCTCAAGTGTCCAACCTCGCCTGGACCTTCTCAGCCTGGTTCTCCCTGCTGCCACCTTTATCCCCATCAGCCTGTTGTTCACCCAGCACAGAATGGGACCCTAGGAAACCCATGTCAGACCTTGTCACTCCTCAGGCTTCCATCTCATTCAGCATAAAAATCAAAACCCTTACAGTGGCCAATGGTGCCCTACATGACCAGGCATCTGCTACTGCCCTGACTTTATCTACTCTCTTTCTGTCTACCCTCCCACACCACTCCAGCTATGCTGACCTCCGCTTTTCCATTCACGACCAGGTACCTTCCTGCCTCAGGACCTTTGCATAGGCTGTTTCCTCTGCCTAGAAGATCTGCTCCCTCATCTCTTCCAAGTCTCAAATGCCCTCCAATAATCCCATAGGTGTGTGGTATCACCATTCTTCCCATTTTATGGATGAGAAAATCAAGGCTAAGGTACTTGCCCACGGTTTTCTAGTTGGGTTGCTGTGAAATCCAATATAAAAGAATTGCAATGTACTAGGAGATGCTCCACTTGGTGATTGAGAACAATTATCAGTAGTCACAGCTCCTAACTTGTGTGAAGTACTCGTTTTTGCTGGCACCGTGCTCCAGCTCACCCAACTCTCACAAGAGCCCGGCGAAACCCCACTTTTG